>OY992532.1:106701900-107397398 GCA_963921185.1 Dasysyrphus tricinctus | reverse complement strand
GCTATAAAATATTTTAAATCTTATCAAATTTATTTAAGAAGCCGAAGTTACATTCTTTCCATTAAATCCATTTTCATTGTTATGTAAGGAATAGGTAAAAAGTTATGAGACTTCAAGTAAAAAGTTGTCCAACTAGCCCCGCTCTACCCTACTATATTATTTATGTTTACGGCACTGGCACAACTGAGAGTAACATGTGCAATGTGCATTGTGCAATGTGAATATGTATGGCAAGAAAATTAACTCTTAAATGAGGCAGTGAGAGCCAAAGTGGCCAAACTGCAATTTTATCGAAATTGAGATTATTACAAAAATTGATGTATTACAAAATATTTCTGCATTTGAATTTTTTGAATTGATAGCTCCATGCCAGGACTTTTTTTCATTTAGTGGCCACCCACCAGAAACTTCAAAGCTTGAGTGCTGGAGTAGCCTATCTGATCAGTTTAAACGGTATTTTGTAGAATTATTAACACAAAATCAAAAACCTCTTATTTTTTTATCATATTGCAAATAAAAATCAAAATCAATTCATTTTTATTTAAAAACTAAAAATTATTTAAATTTTATAAAACTACAAGTGTTTAAGGCCCATTTGCTGATACGAAATTAAATATTTAAGAAGAACATAAGGGCTTATGTGACAGTTTACGAAGAGGAAAAAGTAGAACATAAGCTTTTTAAGTATATAAATAAATGCTTAAGTATCGTATGAGCAAACGGCTCTAAAAATATTCTGCTCCTTATTTTAGCTGTACTGAAAATAATGAAAAATGCAGTTAGGCCACTATGGCTCTTACTGCCTCAAATGATGTTTAATTTCAAGTGCCAGCATGCCTAATGCTGGTAGCAGCGTTGCCACAAGATACCCAATCGGGCCATATGGCCTCCTACTTTGAGTGTTGGCCCCTAGACCCTGGCCAAACAGAAATGGCCCGCAAATCTTAGTTTTCTGTTTTTATAAATAGATAGATAGATAGATAAGATAAGATTTATTGATCCATTTAAAATTAATAAACAATCAGTTTAATACATTAATTTAACTTTAACTTAAAGCTGTCTGCCCGAGTTTGACGAAGTTTATAAAAGTATTTAAAAAGATTCTTCAACTATCGCTTTTCTATATTTTGATGCTTTTTGGAAGTAGATATACAGTATATTCCAGTCATTGCCATTCAGAATGTTTCTCATTTCCAATTCATCTAAAGGTAGAACTATAATAGTCGGAAGGGCACTGAAGCTAATGTCAAAAACCAACGAAAAGTTGCTTTCCGTACCGAAAAAAGGGGAGCACACCCATAACGTATTTATCATCTTTCTCTTTTTGGCATTCCTATTTCACCAAATGTCAGTTTTACTTAAGAGAGGTGCGGTCAGGAGCGCACCTCACTTCCGTAACCAAAGTTGAACGAAACTTGACGAAACGCTCCACTCCGCAATTAAAGTCGCGTCACATGCTTTCCGTTTATTCGCTTGTTTTCTTCCGACCACTTAAGTGCCCCTCCGAGCATTATAGTTCTAGCTTAACACTTGTTTTCCAAAATACCGAAGTCTGAACTCTCTTAGTACAGGACACCTTCCTAAGAAATGGTAAACGTTCTCTCTTTCATGTAGGTTGCATAGAGAGCAAATGATTGGTAAATCCTCCCTATGTGGGATAAAGTTTAAGACGGTGTCCACATTGGGTATGAAAAAGTGGATTTTTAATGACTATTCAGTATTCACATCTCACTTCAATGAAGGAGTGGGAGCGAGATATGAATACTGAAAAGTCATTAAAAATCTACTTTTTCATACCCAATGTGGACACCGTCTAAGTCCACAATTTCACATCTGGCTTTAAAAAGTGTAGAAATCGTATCGTTAGAGTACCTTTCGTTGAAGTAATAATTGTTTTCACAAAGATTGTGATCTAGACTTGCATATATTTCTCTGTGTGCAGAATCCTTGACGTCTGTTAACCAGCATTTTCTCATCGACTGCAGAGAGCAAATTGTGGAACTCTTCTTTCAATTGACTTATGTTTTCCGTGTTTATTCTTAAGTTGTATCCACAGAACTCAGCTAAGGATTTCCATTCCTCATAGAACAATATTTTCATCTCTATAATGTGATTTGCTATTCGTTTGATCAACCTATCACCGTTCAAAGATAAGCATCTCAAAATGTAATTAAAATGAAGCTTCAATGTATCCATAAATAGTGGAGGGAGACCCGTTTCAACCAACAACATGATGTTTGGTGTACACTGTGGAAGCTTGAAAATCCTTTTTTAAAAAGAAGCGAAGTAGTTTTTCTACCGTTTCGTAATGCTGATAGCCCCACACTTGGGCACCATACAACATTATTGAGTTAGAAACCACCTGGAATATTTCCAATTTGATTTTCATGGATATATTTTCTTCCTTACAATTTGTCCACGCTTAACTTATCGCTGACTTAGATGATGCAAGCTTCTCTTTTAAGTGAAGTTTCATGCTCATGTTACTATAGATGTGAAAACCGATTTTACTGTTTCTATTTCTTGTCCATCAAAATACTATTTTTCGTTTCGTGAATATCTCCTTCCTCCTTTTCTGAAAACCATTGTTTTTGATTTTGTTATGTTGACCTTTAACCTCCACTCATCGCAGTATCTTTGAAGCTGATTTATCATTCTTTGTAATCTTTCTGGTGAGTCTGCAAGTAACACCATATCACCATATCATATGCATACATTAGCACCTTAATTAGAGTACCACCGATCCTGTTTTTATACAAAAATATTTTCTTTAAGAGAATCAAAATGATATTACCTTAATGCTCTAAAGTATGGCTAAGCTAGCTGGTAA
Organism: Dasysyrphus tricinctus; assembly: GCA_963921185.1. Taxonomy (NCBI): domain Eukaryota; kingdom Metazoa; phylum Arthropoda; class Insecta; order Diptera; family Syrphidae; genus Dasysyrphus; species Dasysyrphus tricinctus. Next base: position 107,394,568 of record OY992532.1, on the reverse strand, counting down.
ATAGTTCCTGTTTTCAAATTTTCTCGCAAGTGGTTGACTATTTTATTAATACTACGTTTCGTTTTGTAAATCACCTTTTAGATTCATTGAAATTTTCTCTATGACGGAATGTGGCCCGGACTTTTTACAAATGGCACCCAAAAAGGCCCTCAATATTTTTTTCATCGTGGCAACGCTGGCTGGTAGGTAAATCTATCAATTTTCCATGGGACTATCCCGTTTTAAGTTTCGAAAAAGATATTCCCTGAACATATTTTAAAAATAAATGAAAAGGAAATTTTCTTTCAGCACAAAATCTCGTCTTACCTTTTGATAATTCCGAAATAGTTAAATGATAATAATTAATACATAGTTAAATTTAATAAAAAATCATGGTAAGACTTGGAATATGAAATCGTTTTCAATAAAAACAATTTCAAGGGGCCCCCATATCGTTAAGGGCCCAGGGCCCCAATTGTCTAAAGATGCCCCTGTGCGTGTCAAACAACGAAGATGGCTTCTCAACACGCTAACACGCCACGTATTATTTTCCGTGCGAAAAGCAAGGAAATTCAAGGTTAAGGCCACAAACTTGCAATTGGTCTAACGATTTATTGATTTTCATGGCGAACACGAGTTGAACGGGAAACTGAATTCGCTTTATCTGGAACGTCAAGTCTGTCGGTAACATTCGACTTCTTGAAATGAGAACTTCCTCGCCTTTTAACTTGCCTTTGATTATTATCACACGTTCACTCAGTCAATCATTGTTCAAATAATTGCGACCGATGTTTGGGAACGCATTCTGCGGATGAATTCTTCCTTGGTGAAAGTAAATTCACAAAAATTCGGTGGGAGCGAAATCAGGCCAGTTAAAGAATCAACCGAAATCCGACCATTTTCAATTGCCATCAGCAACTGTTTTCAAAAATCATCATTGCGCCTTCAAAACGTCTAATATTGTTCCGCAAATATGTCATTGACTGATCGAGTGCCTCCAATCCTCGCTTGTGTGCCATTGTGCATAATTAATAATAATTTTGCATGTATTCAATACCTGTGCCATTGCAGAGTTTCTTGAAATGTTGCATAAAATAGTTCGTCAGTCATCTGAAGATTCAATTGCAATTTAAACGCTAAATGAGCTGTCTGACCGCCTTCCAACAACATGGCTGCTATTCCAGAAGATGCGACTGCAAGCGCGATGTTGGATCTAGACCGTATTGTCGCTGAAATCATCGAGGAAAAACGGTTTCCGTCGTCAACCGCCTTCATCCGTGTGTCGTGTACCTTCTTTTGCTGTAGATTTAGTAGTGAGACATAGTGCGAACTAGTTCTGTCAAAGCGTCCCGATCGAAATCTTGTTCGCACTGCAATTCTCTATTAAATACATCGTGCATTGAACGATTTGGGGCTGTCATTCCGAATCGACTCGTATAAGCCGTCACATATCTTCGAGCAATAATAGCCTTGTTTTTTAGTGCATTTTTATATTCGCTTAGAAAAAAGTAGAATGTTAAATACAACAACAAACTGGTATAATTCCGTATTGTTGTTGTATTAAACATGCTACTTTTTCTAAGCGAAGATAAAAATGCCCGTAAAAAACAGGGCTATCAGCGCAAATATTGAAAAATGCATCCAGGTTTATACTTTGGCTCTGTATTTAGTAATTTACGACTTTTTGGCTGCAATCTGGATCTACCGATCTACCACTATTTTTTAGACTTATCTACCACTTTTTTTAAACTGGAACTTACAACGCTGGTTGGGGCCTTTATTATCACTCATAACCAGAGAATAGCCCTGTTTTTTAGAGCATTTTTATCTTCGCTTAGAAAAAAGTAGCATGTTAATCACAACACCAAACTGGTATAATTCCGTACTGTTGTTGTATTTAACATGTTCCTTTTTTCCAAGCGAAGATAAGAATGCATTAAAAAACAGGGCTAATATCAAATAAAGAAGCCAATCCTTCTATAATTCCGTATTGTTGTTGTATTTAACATGCTACTTTTTTCTAAGTGAAGATAAAAGTGCACTAAAAAACGGGGCTGATAATTAGCCCTGTTTTTAGTACATTTTTATTTCCGCTTAGAAAAAAGTAGCATGTTAATAGCCCTGTTTTTTAGTGCATTTTTATCTTCGCTTAGAAAAAAGTAGCATGTTAAATACAACAACAATACGGAATTATACCAGTTTATTGTTGTAATTAACATGCTACTTTTTTCTAAGCGAGGATAAAAGTGCACTGAAAAACAGGGCTAATTACAACAACAAACTGGTATTAGCCCTGTTTTTTAGTGCATTTTTATATTCGCTTAGAAAAAAGTTCCATGTTAATTACAACAACAAACTGGTATAATTGGGTATTGTTGTTGTATTTAACATGCTACTTCTTTCTAAGCGAAGATAAAAATGCACTAAAAAACAGGGCTATTATTCCGTATTGTTGTTGTATTTAACATGCTAATTTGTTCTAAGCGAAAATAAAAATGCACTAAAAAACAAGGCTATTAGCAGCAGGTAGTATTTAACATGCTACTTTTTTCTAAGGAAAGATAAAAATGCACTAAAAAACAGGGCTATTGACCTCATGAAAATAAAACGATCCGGGTTATTGCAAAAACAGTGCTGTATATTAGTCTCTTTTTTTTCTTATGTTTATTTGTTTTTCATTTAAAGCCTGTCGCTTTTCCTCTCTATTCCTTAAGGCTCTCCCAAACCAACGCGAAATCATAGCGAATCATTCGCAAAGAGATTTTTTTGTTGTTGTTTAGCATTGTATATCCTTCATATTTTGTGCTATTGTGAATGATTTCGCATCGTCGACGAATGTTTCGCGTTGGTTTGGGGGAGCCTTTAAGGCTCCCCCAAACCAACGCGAATCATTCGCCCTCGACGCGAAATCATTCACAATAATACAAAATGTGAAAGATACACAATGCTAAACAACAACAAAAAATCGCCTTTGCGAATGATTCGCTACGAATTCGCGTTGGTTTGGGAGAGCCTTTACACTGCTGGCAAATCGCTGACATCATTCACAATGGTAAATAGCCCTCTACTGGTCAGAGTGAGAATTTGTATCTGGGCTATTGAAATTAACCTCAATAGAAACCTGGATTCCATGTCGTTTTTGTAATACATGTTATAAGATAACCTCGACCCAGACCCAGAGATAATAAAACGCAGCAAATACTAAAATTGATCTTCAATACATTTTTTCAAGATTTAGGGCCAGTTTTTTAGTTCAGGCTTTACTTTGAGTTAAATCAGAATTAGCTTATCCTGAAAATAAATTAACCCTGAGTTAACTCAGGAACAGTTTTTCAGTTGAGGATTAACTTTATCTTTCAGCTGTCAAAATTCTGAGGCCAACGATGTGCGACACTATGGATATCACCCTTCTACGCCTTTTACGCATAGGAAAATAGATGGCGCCACAACGAATTGCTCTGGCAATAACTTTCAATATCGAAATCGAGATGGCGCCACAACTAAAAAAGACCCTCAATCTGGTGCCTAAAAGTTTACTCACCAAATTAGACGAGTTAGCTCCGAGTTAACTTTCGATTTCAATTGAATGTAAAACACATTTTTGGAGTTAACTCCGGCTTAACCCCGAGACTAGGATGATCTCGCACTGAAAAACTGGCCCATAGTAATCTAGAAGATAGCCCCAAAATCTTCTTGACACCACAGTCACAGCCAGAATATTAGCCCTGTTTTTTAGTGCATTTTTATCTTCGCTTAGGAAAAAGTAGCATGTTAAATACAACAACAATACGGAGTTATACCAAATTGTTGTTGTATTTAACATGCTACTTTTTTCTAAGCGAAGATAAAAGTGCACTAAAAAACAGGGCTATTGTTAGACAATAGCTGCGTTTTATTATCTCTGGGTCTGGGTCGAGGTTATCTTTTAACATGTATTACAAAAACAACATGGGATCTAGGTTTCTATCGAGGTTAATTTCAATAACCCAGATAGAGGTTTTCACTCTGGCCGGCAGAGGGCTATTTACCATTGTGAATGGATGTCAGCGACTTGTCAGCAGTATTAGGAATAGAGAGGAAAAGAGACAAGTGCTTACATGAAAAACAAATAAACATAAGAAAAAAAGAGACTGATATACAGCACTGCTTTTGCACTAACCCACATCGTTTTATTTTCACGAGGTGAACCATATGGGTTATGAGCGATAATAAAACGCGGCTAATATGTTCTATATATAATCAAATAAAGTGTCAAATTAGACTAATATTAGACAACCAATGCAGTTGTCTAGGTTAAACAACTTTTAGACGACAGTGAACAAAGTTTTTAAATAACTTCTTGTAGTTGTTTGTTTATTTATAAATACGACCGTATAACCACCTGAGTACTGCCCCATATCCAAACAAAAAAAAAATAAATTCCCCGGAAAACGAATTTTAAGGTTTGAAAAATAATTTCTTTACTTTCTTCTTGAGAAATATATTGCTTGAATTTTTAAGGCCTTCCCAAACCAACGCGAAACATTCGCCGACGACGGTTTTTTGTTGTTAGCGTTGTGTATTTCTCATATTTTGGTTTTCGTGTCGTCGGAGAATGTTTCGCATTCGTCGACGAGGCGAAATCATTCACAATAATACAATATATGAAAGATTCACAATGCTAAGCAACAACAAAAAACCGTCATTGCGAATGATTCGCCACGAGTGCGCGTTGGTTTGGGAGAGCCTTTATATACTTTGTTTGAAATATATTGCGTCACAATTGGTTCCTAGATAAAATAAATAGAAACGCAAGGTACAAAATATAAAGTAGAAATAATATGTAGCCAAAGCATTTTAATCAAAGACTGTCGTGACTATCCTTCAATTAAGAGGTTCAAGGTTCATCTTTCAACAATTGTCTTTGATTGAATATATTCGCCCCACCTTTGCCTGATAACGCCAGACCTTCAACAGAAAGCTGATCATTTCGCTTTGGAGACGATTTCGGTTGTTGCGACTGAAGGTAATTGCAGACCTTTAAAAGAAGATTATTTCAAATCTGTTTTTTTTTTTTAGGCACCAATTATGACTTGCGATTCGCGCAGTCGAACGTCCAAATGTGACTATGTCGAATAACCGTTTGTGACTCGCCTGAATTAAGTGCGCCTCAAATGGCTAAAATTTGGAAAATATGAATACTACTCAATGCCATTAGCTGCGTTTTATTATCTCTGGGTCTGGGTCGAGGTTATCTTTTAACATGTATTACAAAAACAACATGGGATCTAGGTTTCTATCGAGGTTAATTTCAATAACCCAGATAGAGGTTTTCACTCTGGCCGGCAGAGGGCTATTTACCATTGTGAATGGATGTCAGCGATTTGTCAGCAGTATTAGGATTAAAGAGGAAAAGAGACAAGTGCTTGCATGAAAAACAAATAAACATAAGAAAAAAAGAGACTGATATACAGCACTGCTTTTGCACTAACCCACATCGTTTTATTTTCACGAGGTGAACCATATGGGTTATGAGCGATAATAAAACGCGGCTATTATCAAACGTTCCCCTCTATCGTCGATGTCGAACTGTAATTCTTGGTGACTTTGAAAAAAAAATCGCAGTTTTTATTTTTGAGAAGTCGAACGTTCGAGTTGAGGCGAACGTTTGACTCGGCGAATCGCAAGTTATAATAGGGGCCTTAATTTAGTGTTTAAGATACCAGTTGGAAGCATTCCAAATCCACATGGCCTTATAACGAGCTACCACAGAAATCACCAATCTTACTTCAACCGATTGATGAGTTTGCCACATGGGTGATTCCATGGTTCGATAAATAACTAGAACTCGATTGATTAAAAAAAAAAAAATCAAAAATGAACATAAAAAAGTCTCCAAAATAAAAAAAAATTAAAAATTAAAGTTTGTGGACTTTGAAAAAATGACAGAGCATCATTTCCCATTTTTTGTAAATTAATTAAAGTGGTTGTACCCCTGGGTACAAATATTGGAAAACCACTGTCTCCAACCCATCTTTACCAACACCGGTGTCGAAAAAATCCTGCAAGACTTTTGTATTCAATATCAATTTGCATGCACGTACAAACCCTCATATTGAGGAGGCAGTAAGTAGGTATCAGAGATTAAAATGAGCGTGTTCGAATCAGTTCGAACAAAATCCAATTTCTGTTTATGATCGTTCATACTCGATCGTTCCGCCTCTGTACTCGTAAGTCATTTTATCCACGAGTAAAAATACTCATAAGTCAAGTCAAACAAATTGATCGAACTCATGAGTATCTGATGCCTTCTATATCCACAATCAAAATTATTCATGAACAGTTGCAACAATTTTCGGGTACTCAAAACAAAGCGAGTATACTCGAAAGAAAATGAGTATTCGAAAATATCGTGAACATCATGAACAGCCAAAGGCAATGTGATCGTAGATCGGTCGTTGGGTCTTGCATCATAGTTTGTGGACGGGTAGGTAGATTCTATATGTATTTATTTGTATCTATTCATTGTTTCTATGGTCGGTGGTTTCAATTTGCAATTTTATAAGAAGTAAACTTGCTGCTGTTGTTTTTTGTTTGTATCTATTGAATAGATTTATTGGGTCGGTAAGAAGATGCAACACATGATCGTCAATATCTGCGACAAATGTACTTATGTATGTAGATTAGGTATTTATGTAAATAATATAAGTATGCGACCCTAATAAAAATGCGGTATGTATAGTGCTGTATTTTTGGATTTATTTTAAAAAAGGAATAACTCTTTTCGTTTTTTGGGTCTAGGTATATTGTCTAGTGTGTTTTTTTTATTGATGGGTTAAACTATCAGGAAAAAAAACTGGTCTGTTTTTTTGCGAGGATGTTAAAAAGATTTATGAATGGGTCGATATGAAGATGCAATTATATGACACATAATCATCAATATCGCGACAAATGCCTTTTTGTAAGTAAGGTATATAATATACCTACACACGAATGCCACATGAAAGTTTGGGATATTGCGGTTTTAAATCATTCTTTTAAAAAGGATATTTAGGTAGAGGATCAAAAAATTAATAATAAAATAAAAATAATATTTAATAAAGGCTTTTCTAAAATACATTATAATCTTTTTAAACAGATATATCTAAACTATTATTTAAAAAAAAATAGTTTCATAGCTTCTAAGTTTTGATTAGTTTTTTCTTTGTTTTATTTATTTTTATTCATTTTCTTCACTTATATCTTTTTTTCATTTTATTTAGCTTGGATATCATTACCTATACTTTTTTAATTCAGTTATATAAAAAAAGTTAAACAAATTTCATTTCATCCATTTTTATTATTTTGAGAACACATAATCCTAGAAACATTTATTTCTCACTATTAGTCGAAATACTGAAAAAAAAATAGAAATTGAAATTACATCACAAAAACCAACCACCATCCACCAATCCACACAAAATTGCTTAGCCTACCCATCGTCATCAACAGACATCGAATACACATCTTCCGCCACGATTTGAGTATATTTGATCATACTGATCGTGAACAATATGGTCACGAGCGCCTGACTCGTTTTTATTCGAAACCATTTGAACTCGGTTGCAACGTATACTCATTTGTACTCGCTTGATGAGTGTGCTGACTTACGAGTCATCATACTCATGAACATGAAAACTCGCAAACATTTTGGTTGTGTTGACTTTGTTTGTTTGAACTCGCTTTTTTCGAGTGAGTATTCAATGTTCATGAACATTACTCGACTCATTTTATTCTCTGGTAGGTATACTTAATCTTCAGGTAGAGTGAAATGTGTTCCTATGCATTCCTCAATATTTTATTTGAACATTTGTTTGGTTTTAGCGATGCCTTCAGAAATATAATAATTATCAAACTAATAATGTAGTAGACCCAGAGAAATATTGGCTTTACCTGAAGCCCGGAATTAGAGTACATTTCCGGAGTCTCCGGGCCAAAATACTCCTATTGGTAACCCTGATTTTGAAACCATTGCCAAGTATGACATATAGGTATTCCATGATACCAGAAATAAACATGAATGTTTTAAAAATACAAACGTCTATATACTTCAAATTCTTAGCTACTTTATTATACAATAATTGAAAGAAAAATATGTATTTCAGATTGCTAAATACATCTCCCAGCGTGCTTCTTTTTTTAGCAAATTTAATCTTCTTTTCGATGGTTGGTCTTCGGTCACAATAAGGAAACGTCTTTAAAGTTCGGATTTATTTTCGTTTTCTTCTTTATCTCGTTATGTTTTACTTTGTTCTTCAAAGCTAATTATTGTTCAGATGAAAATTTTAACACAGTTTTTGCCTTTCCCATACGGGTAAGATAGAAAAGAAATTATGTACATCAAAAATCTAGAAATACCGGTATTTCGGGAATCTGGGTTTTCGGGATTTTGGGTTTTCGGGATTTTGGGTTTTCGGGATTCTGGGTTTTCGGGATTCTGGGTTTTCGGGATTTTGGGTTTTCGAGATTCTGGGTTTTCGGGATTGTGGATTTTCGGGATTTTGGGTTTGCGGAATTTTGGATTTTCGGGATTTTGGGTGTTCGGGATTTCGGTTTTCGGGATTCTGACCCCAACCCTGAAAGCTTGCCTGTGGGATAGCCTTAAGGCTCTCCCAAACCAACGCGTAACATTCGTTGACGACGTGAAATCATTCACAATAATACAAAATATGAAAGATACACAATGCTAAACAACAACAAAAAACTGAATTTGCGAATGATTTGCTATAATTTCGCGTTGGTTTGGGATAGCCTTTCGGCTTGGAGGCTATTTACTATTGCGAATAATCTCAGAAGTGCAAGGAAAGGAGGCAGCCGACACATGCAAAATAAACAAACAAGGCAAAAAGAGACGAGTAAATAATGCTTATTTTTACTAAGATCCTGTTTGTTATTATTTATCATGATCTGAAAGGATCAGATCGTGTGAATAATAAAATGCGGCTAGTGTGTTCAGTTCCTGGGATTTTCATAACTGAATCGAATTCTAGATTTCGAGTAAAAATCCAAAAATCTCATCAAAATGATTGAGATTTCCCTTACATTTAAAGATTTCGTATAATCTAATAGATAAGGTACTCAAAATCTTTTTTGTTCATTAGCAAATATGTCCCTTTTCACACGAAGAAACAAAAGATGCTTGAGAATTTTTTGACGTCCTTAAAAAGCTCTTGTACCTTTTACACAAGGTAACAAATCTGCAGGCAATTTTTGAAATTTTCTTTGAAAGTCTATTAGGCTCCTTAAGTGTACCTTTCTGATGCGAAACGAAAAATCCCATATAAAAATGACACATCGAAATCATAAACTAAAAATTTAGTTCTATTTTTCGTTCTGCAGTACGCTGTTGGATGATCGAAGTTGATAGTTGTAGCAGATTATTTGGAGAAGTCTACACTCTACACAATGGACTCCCCAGACTATTTATTAGCCGCATTTTACTATCCACATGATCTGATCCAGATCAATTTCTAACGCGTGATTACAAAAACAACATGGGATTCTGCTTTTTACCTGGATCTATTTCAATGATCCAAAAATTACTGTTGTGAATGAGTCTCAATAGTGCTAAGAAAAGAGGCAACAGACACGCGAAAAATAAACAAACATAAGGCAAAAAGAAACGGGTATATAACTAAAGATCCTGTCTGTTTTATTTATCATGATCTGATCCGGATCAGATCAGATTTTTAAAGGGATTTTGATTTGAAAATCTATTTCAATGATCCAAAAATGACTATTGTGAATGAGTCTCAATAGTGCCAAGAAAAGAGGCAACAAACACGTGAAAAATAAACAAATATAAGGCGAAAGAGACGAGTATAAAACTAAAATCCTGTCTGTTTTATTTAGGATAATAAAATGCGGCTATTGTGTGCGAAAAAATGACATTATTTGTGTTTTTTTTTCTGTTTATTTTTATTCTATATCTTTCATTACAGCATGGATGCTTGTGATTTGTTTGCATTTGCATTTTGTTTTAATCTTTGAATTTGTGCAACTGTCAATGAATAATTTTCTCCTTCGTTTTCGTAAGCATTTCGTTGTCTTGTTGGAGACCAAGGACCAACTAAAAATTTCGTTTCACATCAGCAGCGTACTAGGCTTTAACCTAGAAGTGAAAGGAAATGTCAAAAAAAATCTCTTCAAACCCTCAGCCGGGGAGATTTTGTTCACCCCTCTTTCCTTCTGCCCTTCTCACCCTGGAACTGAAAGTTGCTGGTAACTCAGTTGTTTCCCCGTGTGAAAGGGGACTATACTTTTGTCGAAATCGAAGATTTTGGTTTGGTGTGAAAAGGCTATTAATAATCTGTTGAAGTATAAAAGATATCATTGTGAATTATTATTGTGAATTATCATTATTCAAAAGTAAACAAGTAATTATGCCCATCTAGGGCCTCACTTATACAAAAATGTCAACCTTACACCTGAACGTGGTGTGACGTTTAGCAAAAACGTCAATCGCGATTGATTTATTTTGCGAAACACAATTTTCTTCTTCAAAAAAAGCATTTAATCGTAGTTATTTCCAATTTGTGTCGATTATAATGTCTGATAAAGCACCACCAACTTCCTCAGGTATTTTCTCAGTCATAAGTTCATTCGACAAATATAATAACACTAAATATTTGCCCTCCCTTTTGAAAGCAGGCACACATACCCCAGGTTGGAATGATCCACCAAATCTACAATTCAATGCCCTCCCAGCAGCTACTGCGAGTGGCAAAACCAAACTAAATCTCAATAAGAGAATTGCATTTCCACTCCAAGGTGGCCCCACAACTTCCAAACCAACGGCAATTGTTCAACCCAATCAGACTAGTGCCCCACCGTTGCCCCTGACGATGCCACCACTAGTGGGGGCATCCAATAGTCAACACCCAGTTGCTGTCGTTCATCCAATGCCCAATGTAAATGCACCACCACCATCCCAGCCTCCAACGGCATCAGCTCAGACGTCCCCACTTCAACCGCCAACGCCACACTTCCAAGAACCGCTGCCCGATGATGCACAACAATTTGCTCTGGGTATTCTCCGTTTGCAACTGATCAAAGTTCAGGAGTCCCCCAATGTGCGCATTGAGGAAATCCAGCGAAGGGTCGGTGTAATGGAGCAGCTCTGGCAATCGGGAAATTTGACCATACCAGTTCAGGCAAAAATCTATAAAATTGCTAAAGGTGCTTCTTTCTTTATAGACAATTTCTCGACCTATTTTATTCTCTTTATTTGTTATCTCCTTTAGCTGTAGAGACCAATAGCATGGCGGAAGCAATGGAAACGTATACATCTTTGGTCCTAAGCCATTCCAATGAGTGCTCTACCTGGGCCGTAGCTCTACGACACATAATTTTGACTCTTCAACTGAATAACGCACGCACACTTCCGACGGTGGATGAGCACCAGAACACCACGTCGGCCAGCAACAGCAGTAGTCCCCAGGCAGCGACGAACTGCGTTCTTGTTCCAGCAATGCCACGAATCACAAACCCCAACGACAGAGTAAACCCAGTACAACACATTTGATTATCTCCCCAACAACAGCAGCTGGACGAATCTTGAGTTCTTGTATTGTATTGTGAAAGGTCATTCGATGTTTCGTCGTTTTCAAAAATCTCTTCACGCCCACACGACACACCCCTCTTCTCAGCGCGGAGTTTTTACTTAGGCTCTTGGCTCTGATTTTTTTATTTTAAACAAAACAAAAAAATTGTGAAAGGAAATGCATGCATTCAACTACTGTTATATTTATTTTAAATAAAAAACAAATTAATTATATTTTTATGAAAAAAAACGAAGAAAAAACGCCACGTTTCAAGGGAACGACAACCAGAATGCGGGAACAAAGTAGTTTCTCTTTCCTACCACGGTAGAGGTTTTCCATTGTGTTCGAAGAAACCACCGTTATGGGACTGGTTCATGGCCATCAGGGTCTCCACGATGGTTTTTGTACTTGTCTCGACATCCAGTGGAGCTTTCGGCCCACCCATGTCGGTGCGCACCCAACCTGGATGGATGCTTACACAGAGCACTTTACCATCCTTTAAGTCGAGACTCATTGATTTTGTGGCAGCATTGAGACCAGCCTGAAAGTTTGAATAGTGAAATTTAAATTCATTTTTTACAAGAAGGTCTTACTTACCTTTGAGGTTCTATAGGCATACATGCCACCAGAATCATTCTTCTGAATCGAAGCCAGAATGGAACTCATATTGATGATGGCAGCTCTATTTAGACCCATCGGAAGAGAATCGTTCGCCTTAGAAGCCTTATTTATAAGTGAAGCAAAGGCCTTTGAAAAACAACTAGATTAGATTTTGCAAATCTTTCAATCAAGTTTAATTAAATTACCTTTGCCATCATAACAGGTACAACGGTATTAGTGGTTAAGTTATCAATCATCGAATCAGCCTGTACGAAATTAAGACGAGTTGACTTTGAAGCTATTCCAGCATTATTTATGAGAACATTGAGTCCATCATCTTTGACTATATTGCTTACATCCGTCACTAGTTTACCGTAGGTGTCAAAGTGTTTTAGATCTTTGTGAATCGAGAAATAAGAACTTTATTTAGAATATTTTTCATTGCAGAAAGGGAGTGTTTTACCTATCTCGAGGATGTGAAGATTACTGTTTTGAGCTCCGAGGTCCCTTAGGTCCTGAAATTATATTTAAAATTTATTAAATTATTAGCCGTGTTTTTTAGTGAATTTTTATCTTCGCTTATTAAAAAGTAGCATGTTAAATACAACAACAATATGGAACTATACCAAATTTTAGTTTTATTTAACATGCTCGTTTTTTTAAGTGAAGATAAAAATGCACTAAAAAAGCACGGCCATTGTTTACTATAGGTGCGTTTTATTGGTAGTTATATCTAGCACAGCAATGCAAGCATCATAATATGAATTGAGAGACATGTTCTATAAAGCACAGCACACAAGTCTACGGTATTATACTGCGCAGGTTGTCAGTCGGAAATAAAAAATGGCTGTGAACGTGAGGAAGAAAACACACGTTAAAAAAACAGCAAATTAAAATTGAAATTGTCAGAAAAAAAATGGCTGGGAACGTGATGACTTAAATACACGTAAAAACAACAACAAATATTGACATTTGACAAAAATTTTGATATAATGCGCAGAAGAAACAAAAATCAAAACTAATGAATTACCTTTAATATGTGTACTGTGCTACAAAGTACTTCTAACTCTACCACTTTAATTCGGACTTATTTATTGGACTCCCGGTCCCGACCCGTGAAGGGTCACAGCGGCTAAATAGTGTCGTTTTCGATTGGATGCTTGGAGTACTTCTTTTGCACTCCTACTACAGAAACCAAGCGAAATAGACTAGAGCCAACAGCAGATTTTGGGTGTGATTGATAGCAAAAAAAGAAGTATAGACGTCGAAAGCTTCATTAAAGGCTATTCAAAAAATCAAAGTCTTACAGTCCACAACTGGGGCCTTTGCGAGAAGCAGTGCATCCAAAAAAATATAATATGAATGCAACTTGGAGGATAATCGTGTTAGCCGAAATTGGTTTTCACCCCTCCCTAGATAAACTCCGCAGATCGCATATCACGGAATTGTGATCAGGAAAATCCATCAGGAAAAGTTGAAACAGTATAAAATTGAATACTTTTTCCTGATGGTCGTTTATAGCGAACAGGAAAAATGTGTCAGTTGAAAAACTGAAAACATGTGAATATAGGTATGCACATATAAAACCTACCGCAAAATTTTCCTGATTGAAAAGCATACGAAAAAGTTTTTCGTCCACAAGTCTGTGAGTGGAACAGGAAAAAATTGGAACTCAAATCACAGGAACGATTTGTTCCGTTTTGTTTGATATGTCAATCAGCTGGCACGAAAAATTAATTTACGTCAGTACCCACGTTCTGTAACTCTCGCATCGATAAAATCAGTCGAGAAACGTTGAAAAATGGAACAAAACTCATGCATTTTGTTTCAATTTTCATCGTTTCTCGACCAGTTTTTTCGATGCGAGAGTTACAGAACGTAGGTACAGGAAAATACCTAGATAAATTAATTTTAAACAAAAAATAATTAATCCATTGAAAATGTTTTTAGTTGGCAAAAAAAAAAAAATTTAGTTAATTGTCATTGATTAGTGTAGCATTTGTGTTTCAAATCGAATGAAAACATCGTAAATAATCCATTCGAACATTTTTCCTGTTTCGTTTTCCTGATCAAAGAAACGATCGTTCCTGATCGTTATAACTGGCCCATAGGCAGCATTTTTTTAGAAAAACGTTGTGTGTCGTCACTTTCATCAAAACAAATGGTTATTGGCTAGGTACTCTATACACTATTAATAAATTACTAACTTTACTAACTACCTACATACATATGTACCTATATAAACAATTATGACGAAATTGTTTACTTGAATTGAATGAGTCGTTCAATTTATTAAAACCTTCTAGATAGTGGTGTAAGGAATCGTTAGTAATCGTTACTTTGTAACGATTACTTCAAGTAATCAAAGTAATCGATTACTTTTCTGAGTAACGATTACCTTACCAAGAACGATTACTTTGATTACTTTCGTTACTTTTTGGATTTGATTACTTTGATTACTTGTCGTTACTTTTGGATTTGGGTACTTTTGGTTACTTTGGGATTCGATAGTCAAATTTGGATTTGATTACTTTGGAGTTTTGGGTATTGAGCTCCGGAAACGAGGATGTAGGGTAGGGTCAGAACAGGAAGGATCCAAAAAACGAGAAAAAACAATCTTCTATGGATATTTCTCTGTTTTGGATTAAAACTTTGTAAAATATAATATTTTAACTACGAAGTACTGCGAAAATATACAGGTCAATATTTAAGCCATATTTATATGAAGCAAAAATTATTTGCCTGAGGGTGGTCCAAAGAAAAACTATCGAAATTTTGGGATTTAAATCATTTGAAAATTGCTTGAAGCGTACATTTTGAAAAAAAAAAATGTTAAATATTAAATTGTCCGAAAACCAAAACCCTCGGATCTTCGTTGTTCCTTGATCGATTTCAATGAAATTGAACACCGGTGATAGCTGAAACAGAATTAAAAACAAATAAAATATTTGCATTAGGGTGTTCCAAAAAAAAATGTCAACTTCGTTGTTTGTTGAGCGATTTCAACGAAATTGACACAGGTGATAGCTGAAACAGAATTAAAAACAAATAAAATATTTGCATTAGGGTGTTCCAAAAACAAATGTCAACTTCGTTGTTTGTTGAGCGATTTCAACGAAATTGACACAGGTGATAGCTGAAACAGAATTAAAAAAGAAAAAAATATTTTCAAAGTAGGGTGTTCCAAAAATATGTCAACATATTGCAACTTCGTTGTTCCTTGAGTGATTTCAACGAAATTCAAGTAGGTGATAGCTGAAACAGAATTAAAAACAAATAAAATATTTGCATTAGGGTGTTCCAAAAAAAATGTCAACTTCGTTGTTTGTTGAGCGATTTCAACGAAATTGACACAGGTGATACCTGATACAGAATCAAAAAAGAAAAAAATATTTTCAAAGTAGGGTGTTCCAAAAATATGTCAACATATTGCAACTTCGTTGTTCCTTGAGTGATTTCAACGAAATTCACATAGGTGATAGCTGGAACAGAATTAAAAACAAAAAAAATATTTGCATCAGGGTGTTCCAAAAAAAAATGTCAACTTCGTTGTTTGTTGAGCGATTTCACCGAAATTGACACAGGTGATACCTGATACAGAATTAAAAAAGAAAAAAATATTTTCAAAGTAGGGTGTTCCAAAAATATGTCAACATATTGCAACTTCGTTGTTCCTTGAGTGATTTCAACGAAATTCACATAGGTGATAGCTGAAACAGAATTAAAAAAAAAAAAAAATATTTGCATCAGGGTGTTCCAAAAAAAAAATGTCAACTTCGTTGTTTGTTGAGCGATTTCAACGAAATTGACACAGGTGATACCTGATACAGAATCAAAAAAGAAAAAAATATTTTCAAAGTAGGGTGTTCCAAAAATATGTCAACATATTGCAACTTCGTTGTTCCTTGAGTGATTTCAACGAAATTCACATAGGTGATAGCTGGAACAGAATTAAAAACAAAAAAAATATTTGCATCAGGGTGTTCCAAAAAAAAAATGTCAACTTCGTTGTTTGTTGAGCGATTTCACCGAAATTGACACAGGTGATACCAGATACAGAATTAAAAAAGAAAAAAATATTTTCAAAGTAGGGTGTTCCAAAAATATGTCAACATATTGCAACTTCGTTGTTCCTTGAGTGATTTCAACGAAATTCACATAGGTGATAGCTGGAACAGAATTAAAAACAAAAAAAATATTTGCATCAGGGTGTTCCAAAAAAAAAATGTCAACTTCGTTGTTTGTTGAGCGATTTCACCGAAATTGACACAGGTGATACCAGATACAGAATTAAAAAAGAAAAAAATATTTTCAAAGTAGGGTGTTCCAAAAATATGTCAACATATTGCAACTTCGTTGTTCCTTGAGTGATTTCAACGAAATTCACATAGGTGATAGCTGGAACAGAATTAAAAACAAAAAAAATATTTGCATCAGGGTGTTCCAAAAAAAAAATGTCAACTTCGTTGTTTGTTGAGCGATTTCACCGAAATTGACACAGGTGATACCTGATACAGAATTAAAAAAGAAAAAAATATTTTCAAAGTAGGGTGTTCCAAAAATATGTCAACATATTGCAACTTCGTTGTTCCTTGAGTGATTTCAACGAAATTCACATAGGTGATAGCTGAAACAGAATTAAAAACAAAAAAAATATTTGCATCAGGGTGTTCCAAAAAAAATGTCAACTTCGTTGTTTGTTGAGCGTTTTCAACGAAATTGACACAGGTGATACCTGATACAGAATTAAAAAAGAAAAAAATATTTTCAAAGTAGGGTGTTCCAAAAATATGTCAACATATTGCAACTTCGTTGTTCCTTGAGTGATTTCAACGAAATTCAAGTAGGTGATAGCTGAAACAGAATTAAAAACAAATAAAATATTTGCATTAGGGTGTTCCAAAAAAATGTGAACTTCGTTGCTCCTTGAGAAATTTCAACGAAATTGACACAGATGATAGCTGATACAGAATTAAAAAAGAAAAAAATATTTCCATTGGGGTGTTCCAAAAAAAATGCGAACTTCGTTGCTCCTTGAGCGATTTCAACGAAATTGACAGCAGTAATAGCTGATATAGAATTAAGAAAGAAAAAAATATTTTGAAAACAGGGTGTTCCAAAAATATGTCAACATATTGCAACTTCGTTATTCTTTGACTGATTTCAACAAAATTGACAGCAGAAATAGCTTATATAGAATTAAAAAAGAAAAAAGTATTTTCAAAACAGGATGTTAGAAAAATATGTCAATATATTTCATTTTCGTTGTTCCTAAGGCGATTTCAACGAAATTAAATACTGTGGTAGCTGATACAGAATTAAAAAAGGAAATAAGATTTTCAAAACAGGGCGTCCCAAAAATATTTCAACATATTGCAAGTTCGTTGTTCCACATTTAAAAAACAAAACGATATTTTCAACAGGGTGTTGCAAAAAAATTTCAACTTCATTGTTCCTTGAGCGATTTCGATTAAATTAACACATGTTAAAGTTAATAGAGAAATAAAGAGAAACAAGTATCTTCAAAACAGGATGCTTCAAAAAATGTCAACACTCCTTTATTTCTTCAGTGATTTTAATGAAATTGACACAGGTGATAGCTGATACAGAATTAAAAAAGAGAAAAATAATTTTCAAACGGTGTTCCAAGAAACGTCACCTATGTAATTAAACTCGAGTGATGGTCAAAGTTTGACCATTCCACCCCACACAACAGGTGAAGTAGATTTATGCATGTTAGAAAAAAATTAGCTAAAATCACTTTTCAAGTTTTTTGTTAATAGATCCGCATCTGAGGTGCCTTCTGGAGTAAGGGCTACAATTACCCTTCTATTGAAAATTATTAATAAACTACACTATTAAGGAAAAAGATTTAATGCTCACAGTCTTCGACAATGAACAGTTTTTCTGTTTGTTTTCTGAAAAATAACTGCTTTTTACTCAAAAATGAACTCTGAAAATGTCACCCAAATTGCAAGATCCATTTCTGAAAAACCAATAAATAATAAACAAATAAATAATAAAATAATAAATAATAAATAGCAGTAGGCAGATTCTACTGAATCTTTTTTTTATTTTTGATTTTGTATCAGCTATTTCCAGTGTCAATTTTATTAAAACTGCTAAAGGAACGAAGAAGATGCAAAGTTTTGACATTTTTTGAAACACCATGTTTTTATTTTTTGTATTTAATTATTCTATATCAGCTATAACCTGTGTCAATTTAGTTGAAATTGGCCAAGGAATAACGAAGTTGAAATTTGTTAACATATTTTTTGAACACCCTGTTTTGAACATATTGTTTTCTTTTTTAGTTCTGTATCAGCTATCACCGGTGTCCATCTCATTAAAATCACTCAAGGAACAACAAAGTTGCAATATTTTGACATATTTTTGGAACAACCTGTTTTGAAAATTTTTTCTTTTTAAATTCTATATCAGCTATTACTGCTGTCAATTTAGTTGAAATCGCTCAAGGAACAACGAAGTTGCAATATGTTGACATATTTTTGGAACACCCTACTTTGAAAATATTTGTTTCTTTTTTAATTCTGTATCAGGTATCACCTGTGTCAATTTCGCTGAAATCGCTCAACAAACAACGAAGTTGACATTTTTTTTTTGGAACACCCTGATGCAAATATTTTTTTTTGTTTTTAATTCTGTTCCAGCTATCACCTATGTGAATTTCGTTAAAATCACTCAAGGAACAACGAAGTTGCAATATGTTGACATATTTTTGGAACACCCTACTTTGAAAATATTTTTTTCTTTTTTGATTCTGTATCAGCTATCACCTGTGTCAATTTCGTTGAAATCGCTCAATAAACAACGAAGTTGACATTTTTTTTTGTAACACCCTAATGCAAATATTTTATTTGTTTTTAATTCTGTTTCAGCTATCACCTGTGTCAATTTCGTTGAAATCGCTCAACAAACAACGAAGTTGACATTTTTTTTTGGAACACCCTAATGCAAATATTTTATTTGTTTTTAATTCTGTTTCAGCTATCACCGGTGTTCAATTTCATTGAAATCGATCAAGGAACAACGAAGATCCGAGGGTTTTGGTTTTCGGACAATTTAATATTTAACATTTTTTTTTTTCAAAATGTACGCTTCAAGCAATTTTCAAATGATTTAAATCCCAAAATTTCGATAGTTTTTCTTTGGACCACCCTCAGGCAAATAATTTTTGCTTCATATAAATATGGCTTAAATATTGACCTGTATATTTTCGCAGTACTTCGTAGTTAAAATATTATATTTTACAAAGTTTTAATCCAAAACAGAGAAATATCCATAGAAGATTGTTTTTTCTCGTTTTTTGGATCCTTCCTGTTCTGACCCTACCCTACATCCTCGTTTCCGGAGCTCAATACCCAAAACTCCAAAGTAATCAAATCCAAATTTGACTATCGAATCCCAAAGTAACCAAAAGTACCCAAATCCAAAAGTAACGACAAGTAATCAAAGTAATCAAATCCAAAAAGTAACCAAAGTAATCAAAGTAATCAAAGTAATCAAATCCAATAGTGAGATCTGAGATCCATTAGAGTACAAAACGGATATTTAAGCCCATAACTTGAGTTCTAGCAAACGGATCCTCAAGGTTGAAATGGTTAAATCAAGGGTAAATAATAGGCTACCATGGAGAGGTGCTTTATAAAAATATCGTTGTGGGGGAGGGGAATGGGGTAGAGACAAAGTCATTCAGAGTACTAAAACTAATTCAGTTAGGGTGTGGTTTTCTTTGGAAGCCCATAACTTGAGTTCTAGCAGACGGATCCTAAAGGTTGGGATAATTAAATCAAGGGTAAATAATAGGCTACCATGGAGAGGTACTTTATAAAGTAAAAAAATCTTGTGGGGGAGGGGAAAGGGGTAAAGATGAAATCATTCACTTTTTTTCTGTTTTTGTCTAAAACTACAAGATTTACGTAATAAAAAAACAACACATATTAATCAATTTTTTACGAAAAAAGTAATCAAAGTAATCACTCAAAAGTAACGATTACTTTGGAAAAAGTAACGAAAGTAACGATTACTCAAAAGTAACGACTTTTTACATCACTACTTCTAGAACTAGAATCAAAACAGAAGGTACATTTTGTCAAGAAAAGCTAGAACTATAATGCTCGGAGGGGCACTTAAGTGGTCGGAAGAAAACAAGCGAATACACGGAAAGCATATGACGGTGACTATAATTGCGGAGTGGAGCGTTTCGTCAAGTTTCGTTCAACTTTGGTTACAAAGTTGAACGAAACTTGACGAAACGCTCCACTCCGCAATTATAGTCACCGTCATATGCTTTCCGTGTATTTGCTTGTTTTCTTCCGACCACTTAAGTGCCCCTCCGAGCATTATAGTTCTAGCTTAAAACCGGAAAAAAAGAAACCATTTCCACCATCAAATGAACACATTCCAGTTGGAAAATGGAAATTTCCCTCACCTCATGAACACTTGAAAACAAAATAAAAAATTAAATATATATTAAAGAGCGGATAAATTCCTTCACATATCATTCTCTTGCTTCCAGTCAACTACTAAAGTTCGAGTTTTTTTCTAGCTTCTGCGGCAATTAAAATACCTTTTCATTGTTAATTTATTGTGTATAAATTATTTGTGTTTCTACATTTTGCATATTTATTAACTATCATGGCACCAATTGGAAATAGTAAGTCAATCTGACCATCTTTTTTTATCACAAAAAAAATATCAAATACAATTCACTCCCATCCGCATTCTGTCATCTCTCAGACAAGAAAAAAAAAAAAGAAAAGTAAAAAACGAAAACACTCACCGCAGCTTGTTCGACATTACGGCATGTCGCAAAAACGTATTTCGGTGGTTTTGGTAAATTGAGGAACGTCTTCACTAATCCCAATCCAAGTCCTCGGTTGCAGCCAGTTATTAAAATCGATTTCATTGTGAACCTCGTACAAATTTAACTCAAAAATCAAAGAATTGTCTAGAACTAACCTAGTCGTTTCGTTGTGCGAAATATAACTCGACAAGCTTATCTCGCTTTGACTTTTATTAGTATAGTTATTAGTTAGCCTGTGTGAATGTGATTTGAAATCCGGTATATTAGTGTTCCAACGTTAGAAAAAATGTCGATTTTAACTATTCGGAGTCAGAGATCCACGTTAACCTTGATTCGCAACACGGTTGAGAGCTATTCGCGAAGATATTTTGCTCTGAATAGTAAGTATTCTTTCCCAGCAAAGTGTTATGACAAAGAACTAGTGACTAGTGAGGGGGTATAGATAGACTGCAGCGTCACGATGACAAGACTGTATTTCACAACACAAGATGGACGCGATCAACTGTCTCGTTTCTTTTGGTGCGGTTTTCCTGAGATTATTAAACTTGCCTTACGTAATTTGTTCAGATATCTCAGCGCACAGCGCAGCCGGTACAATAATTATTGTCGTGACTCGTAAAATCATAAATTTTGATATAATACATTTTTTTTAGCGCATACATACATATACATGCATGCATATGTACATAGTGAAAACGGAATATTTTTTCCATTAAAATTGACGTCACAGTTTTTGACAACTGGAAACATGCCGGTTTGGTATTTCGGGTTTGTTCATTCCGTAACCTTGGTTTGTGAACATGATTAGGGTGAGTGAAGGCTGAAGGGTACTTTGCAACGGATTTCAGAGTTGTTATAAACTCCATGCGTACGTCATCACATTTTATTTTTTGTATGGCTTTCAATTCAACATCAACCATCCCAGACTTAGGAGTCAGTTCATAAATCTTTAATGGTAAATAGAAAACAAAAGTGTAATAAAATCGGCCTTATTTTAGTTTCGCCCGAACAACACTCACCCGGAAAATTGACATTTTTTCACTTTTCGCCTATTGCTTAATGTTATATGCAGGGTTCCCAGATTGAGGGGAAAAGCACCACTTTTGCTGATTTTATAATGAAAAAGGGGAAATCGAGGGACAAGCTTAAAAAAGGGGAAAAAATTCATAAAGGACAAACTTATTAAATGAAGCATTTTAAATACATTTTTTATAAAAATTAAATATTCAAACGTTTTCTCATTATAAAATATGTTCAAACTTCATTCAAAAAGAAAAAGTTAAATCTTAACATTCTCTTCAAAATTTTTATCTCGCAAGTTAATAACCCAGGTAATGTCCCATTTACAAGTTTTGAGTTTCTGAAGGTTTTCCTTCGTTTCGAGAGTAAAATCCAGAAATAGATATTTGAAGCAATGGGAATTATTGCCTGAATTCAAAGACTTGCCATGTCAGGAGGAAAAAGAAATTGCAGCATCAACTTCAGCTTTTCGAGCATTTTGTAAATGAAGATACTAAGTTGGTTTTTAACTATTTTATACAATAAAGGAAATTATTTCTAGTAGGTACCTACATTATACAATGTACAAATATTAGTAATGTTTCTATGTTACTTTAAGGTTATTACTAAAATTAAAACTGTTAAGAAATATAGCATTCGCAAATTAAATTAACCAAATCGCAAATAGGTTTAACCGAAACGCAAATAAGTTTCACCCAAGCGCAAATAGATTTAACCCAAACGCAAATAGAATTAACCTAATCGCAATTCGATTTAAACAAAACGCAAATATAGCTAAACTATACGCAAATAATATTAAACTATTAGCAAATCATTTTAACCAAAACGCAAATTAAATTAACCTTAGCTTGATTTATTGTTCCAGCTGTACTTTTTGGGTCTAATGGATTTTGGTATTATCCATGAATGTTAAAAAGCCATTATTAAGGGATTGGCCTTTTATTTTGTCGGTAAGTTCTTGGAAAAATGCGCAAAACTGGTTGGATTTACAATTGGGGGTTTGTCAAAATCTTATGGTGAACTATTCCTACTATTATAAGCCTTCCATTTCTTCACCACACAGCTGGAACAACAAGTTGAGCCCGGGTTAATTCAATTTGCGTTTTGGTTAAAATGATTTATGTGTTAATAGTTTAATATTATTTACGTATAGTTTAACTATGTTTGCGTTTTGTTTAAATCGAATTGCGATTAGGTTAATTCTATTTGCGTTTGGGTTAAATCTATTTGAGGTGATGAGAAAAACTCTCCATAACCAAATTTAATTGTTAAATAACTTTTAAATGAGAGTAGTAAGAAAATAATTTTTTACATCCAATCATAGATTTTGAAATCTTTTTGTTGTGGTTTAAAGGAAAATTATATAAAAAGTTTCGTTAAAAAGATATTTAACAATTACCATTGGCTGTGACAAGTTTTTCTGGCATGGATATGGCGAGTTTTGGTTCTCATCGCCTCATTTGCACTTGGGTGAAACTTATTTGCGTTTAGGTAAAACCTATTTGCGATTTGGTTAATTTAATTTGCAAATGCTATATACAATTTTTATTATAAGAAGGTTTTATAATACAAATTCTATATACTACTGAAATAAATCAGCCAAGTAGAAGACTTAGCATTAAGGATTGGACTTTTTGAATTATTGATTCAAAATAGCTTTTTATGGCCTTTAGTCCTACAAATTGGCGTTTCGCTCGGCTTACTCACTTGAACTCATCAGTGACATAGTGAGGGCTTTGTCAGACGCAATTTTGTTGGATATAGTTTACAGTGGATTTTCGTTGAAAAATGCATGTAAGTTGAACTGAACTTAACACAAATGGCGTATGACAAAGCCCTCACTATATCACTGATTAGTTCAAGTGAGTAAGCCGATCGAAACGCCAATTTGTAGGACTAAAGGCCATAAAAAGCTATTTTGGAAAAATCAGTATTTTCAAAACCATTTCTCCCTATTCAGTGCCTTATACTGTATAAATATTCAAGACGATAAATGTTTGCCTTGGCCTAAGCCATCCATTGAGTCAATTATTTACCCTAACCCTATAACCCTACCCAGAGTGCTGTATAACCCTGTGCTTAATTTAATTGATAATATTTTTTAAATAAGAGTCAGCAGAGGTTCGTAAATTTTTTTTAACACGCTTTTATTAGTTTCGGTTGTATGTACATACATAATGTATGTATCGGAATCCTTGGACGTGATTTTGACCCACATCCAACGGTCAGATTTGATTCAAACTTTGACCACTTGTCAAAGCCCGATGACAATACAATAATTCGATCAGAATATCCGATTATCCTGATTACAAGCTGAAATAACGGATTTGAATTAGAGAAACCAGGTCAGAACCTTAATTAATAGGAAATATGAAGAACTTAAAAGTGAAAAATAAATTATAGTTTGAAAAACTTAAAAATACGCTTTTAGAGTTAATCAAACTAAAAAGTAAAAAATAATTTTTAGCATATAAAAGCGGGGGGTGCTTTGTATGACATATTTAAACTAACTGCATTTCAGAATGAAACTTGTGAAACATAACGATTGATATCGAGCTCTAAATTTCGAGCTTATTAGGAAAATGGAGAAAGAAAGGAGAAAGGAAACGGGGGATCTACTCAGTGGGTAATATTCGGTAACCGAAAAAAACGATTCGGACAGCCCGGATTGGGAATCGAACCCAGGTCCATTGGTTACACGCCCAGAGCTCTACCAGTTAAGCTATCCGAGACGCGTAGCGGAATTATATTTCAGTCACCTATATAATTACCTGCTCGAAATGCAGAGTAAGTTAAAAAATGTCATACAAAGCACCCCACGCTTTTAGAACAGTGACATTAATTTTCTCGTCAGTATTTTATTCTTATGCTAAGAATTATTTTTTAGTTTGATTAACTCTAAAAGCGTGTTTTTAAGTTTTTCAACTTCAATTTATTTCTATTCTCTTTTAAGTTTGTATCCTATCCTATGATTTTCTATTTAAATATTTACCAAAGTGAATAATACAATAGGAAAAGTCCACTCCAAATATGGCAATATGGGTAGGGTTCTAGGGTTAATTAAACAATTATTTTTGAATTCAAAAACGTTTTTGCATGCCAAACAAAATTTAATTTTTAGGCCTATACTTTATTAAACTTAGGGTAAATTATTGACTCAATGGATGGCTTAGGGAGCAAACATTTTTGCCTTGAATATTATACAATAAAATGCACATAATGTCGATTTGACGCAGGCGGAAGCTCTTCTTAATTGTTAAGAAAATACATAAATTATGTTTTCTTGTACCCAACATCTGGAAACAAAAACATGACAGCAATGGTTTTTTTCTGCATTTCACATCAATTATTTTTGACATGCGGGAATATTTGCGTAGATTTGTCTTGCGCACGGGAACTGTAAACTAGGCTTCAACGACCAAAAAAATTATATAGGTTACATTTTCAGTAAGCTGTGGTTGAAATTTCCAAACACAAATTGTCTTTTCGAATGGATTCGGTGATATAGTTTTTCACGGGTCTCCTAATTTAGCTAACTCAAACTAAAACACAAATATATTTATTTTTCTTCGTTTTGATTTTGATTTTTACAGTGCATCGATTACATGCGTTACATATGTACGTCAGGACTTGCGAAACAAAAAAGTATGCTACAAATGATTGCCATAAAATCTTTCTCTGTTTTGTTTTCATTATGCTTTCTGTGTATCTTCTTGATGCTATACCTACATTCAATACACAGTTCACATATTAATTATTTATTTATTTTTATTATTTGTGTATTGTGCATTCAATGTTAATTGAGAAGGCATGTAGTGCTTTTGTATAGGCCTCACGACTTGTTAGACACTCATAAATTTCAAATCAAATGATTTGAGTGCGAGCCCGGAAAAGATTTCTTATGAGTGCAACCAATCTTAAATTACAATTCTATTGTCTTTTTGCGAAATGTAAGAATGATTATGATTCACATTCATGTTTTCTGTGAATGCGGGACTCGGACTGTCTAAGGCTAGTCATTTGTATGAATGATTCACAACTTCAAATTAATAGATTCATCTAGGTACTTCTCTACTGTGTAAAAATTCAAATTTCGTATTTGTTGCGATGGAAAAATTATCTTTATTCTTTTAGAATTTATGTACTTTTCTTTTTCAATCAAATTGATTTTTTTGACATTAAGAAACTTGTTTAACTGTTCCTGGCTAAAGATCGAGTAGAATTGTATGGTTAAACTAACTTCCCAATACCTAGTACTGGTTAAAGGAGCCTGGACTGTCAAACAAAAAATTGTGTTTCTTTTTTCGTTCTGAGCGTGTTTTGAGCTCTATGAGCTCAGAATAAAATAACTGAGCAGACAGAGTTAAATCCTGAACACAGCATTTGACAGCTTGTGTTCAGGTGTGTTTCAAAAATAGTTCAGAGCGCTAAGAACACACTTCTTTAAATGTTGTTCAGATATTCTGAACTCGACATGTTCGGACTCTATTCAGAGCTGTGTTCTGAATTAAAAAAGAAAAACGCCTATTATACCCTGTATAACATAAAAGAGCGGTAATCCGTTCGTATTTATAAACTGTTACGATCCTTTCTTTAAGTACATAATTATGTACATATACATGGAA
The DNA here is from genome assembly GCA_963921185.1 of Dasysyrphus tricinctus. NCBI lineage: Eukaryota > Metazoa > Arthropoda > Insecta > Diptera > Syrphidae > Dasysyrphus > Dasysyrphus tricinctus. Next base: position 107,367,956 of record OY992532.1, on the reverse strand, counting down.
AATTTAAAAATGTATTCCTAAAAATACAAATACACTCCTCGTCAACTGAATACGCACAAACATTTTTTAATATACTTTATCCATTTTTTCCAAACAGTGATGGTTATTATGCCATCTGTTGATGCTAACTATTCCCTTAAGATGTTAAGCAGATAATTCCGAAAGAATTATCCAAAAACAACCGTGAGTTTTTCTTCAACCACTTGCAAAGTGTTTTATATGCAAAGTAGGAGTTTTTTTTTTTAGTCAACTGAATAGGTACAACGCCATTTTCTTCGTTGTTTATAAGTTTTTTGGAGTGCTTGACAGTTTAAATTAACGATTTTAGTGTTTTCAGTAAAATTTAATTCTTGATTTCAAATTTTAAGAAAAATGGGTAGATCTACGTGTCTTAACAGTGTTGAAAAAGCTAAAATCGATTTACTTAGAGACCAAGGCCTAACTGGACGTGCAATAGCTGATAAAGTTGGCCGAAGTTTTAATGTAGTTTATTCTTACTTGAAAAATAAAAATGCATACGGCAAAAACATGAAGGGAGGTAAGAAAACAGCAACAACAGCAGCTGAGAGACTAAGAATTTTAAGATATGCATCAAATTCTTCTGATTCTGTGGCAAAAATAAAACAAAAAGTCGGCGTAAACGCAAGTTGCTCAACAGTATTAAGAGTAATCAACAACTCAAGCCATCTTAAACGAATGAAACTTAAGAAAAAACCACCACTTGACGAGAGACGGAAAATGTTGCGATTAGATTTTTCAAGACTTCACATGAGTTGGAAAAAAGAATGGTATCACGTGGTTTTTTCAGATGAAAAAAAGTTTAATTTCGATGACCCTGATGGGTTCAACTTCTATTTTCACGACTTAAAAAAAGAAAAAAGATTTTTAAAGCGCCATCATAGTCGTGAAGGAGGTGTCATGATATGGGGAGCAGTCAGTTATTATGGAACAGTTGAGCTCGAGGTTGTAACATCAAGAATGTCAGCAGCTGGGTATAAAGTAATTTTGGAAAGAAATTTTCCTAAATTTTCTAGCATCTTTGGACCCATAAACTGGACCTACCAACATGATAATGCGCCTATTCACTCAGCGCGCATAATAAAAAAAAGGATAGAGGAGCAACAAGTGCAGTTGCTTCAATGGCCGCCGTACTCACCTGATCTAAACATCATAGAAAATGTCTGGGGATGGTTAGTACGCAAAGTTTATGAGGGTGGTCGTCAGTTCGAAGACAAAGAAACCTTAATTTCTGCAATCAAATTAGCGTGGAGCGAAATTTCGTTAAATTACATTAAAAAGCTATACGATTCCATGCCGGATCGAATTTACGAAGTAATTAAAAATAAAGGTGGAAGTACCCACTACTAAACTTAAACAAAAACTTGTTTCATTCCATTCCAATACCAATTTTAATTTTTGTACCTATTCAGTTGACTCAAAAAAAAACTTCTACTTTGCATAAGTTACACTTTGGAAGTGGTTGAAGGAAAAACTCACGGTTGTTTTTGGATAAAACTTTGAAATTCTGTTATTTATATGTTACGAAAATTTTTACCATCAACAGATGGCATAATAACCATCACTGTTTGGAAAAAATGGATAAAATATATTCAAAAATGTTTGTGCGTATTCAGTTGACGAGGAGTGTATTATAAATAAGAAATTAAATTCCTTCATTCTTAGCAATTTTTGTAAGTGTGTAGCTAATTTTGTTTATCAAATCTTTAATCGCTTAAAATAATAAAACTACAAAACGATATCGTTCCGACAATAGCTGCCCCTATCTTTCCTTAAAAAATATTCGAACCATGATGTTTAAAAAAACAATCGAATGTGAATTTCTTTTTTTAATTTTTATGCCATTAGCAGATTACTAAAATATATATTTAATCTTATCTGGTATTCCAAATTATCATTTCATCACTAAGCCCTCTTTCCTTCAGTCTGCGATATATAGATTCCGTGACTGTTCATTCGTACCAGATAGGGAAGTCAACACTACACAAAAAAAAACTCGAAAGCTCAAGGTCAGATCAATGATATCACATGAATGACGTACAACATGACATGGAAGGTGTTAGCCGTATCTACTAAATGCTATCTTCCATTAGGAAATATATTTTGCATGCAATTTTTTTATTTACACTCGCAATTGGTTCAAAAACCCTATTTGAGTTAATAATATTGTTTTCAGTTTTTGAATGACATAACATAACTTGTTTTAAAAAATATTTAACAAAATATTGGAATTTATTTCATCTTAAGTCATTATGATTTTGATTCCTCTTTCACTTTATATGACATCATCATCTGATGCAACAAATCATTCTTAAAACCTACTTGTTTACTGATTAATATGTTCAATTATTCCCTTAAAAGTAGTGATGTTTTCAATATATTTAAAAATTCCTCATGGATTTAAAATAAATAAAACAAAAACTATGCATACAGCCAAATCACAGTCATCATCACTAACATTTTATAATTTATGCAAAATAATAACTCGACATGTTGACTTCAGACAATGGTTTTTTGCTGTGTTAAGGTATTCCGTTCTGGATGAAAGAAATAATCGTGCATTTACGAATATCTACATACCTATCTCCATTTATAATTTAATTTAAACGATAAGCCAGTGATAATTTTATTGTTATTTACTTTACAGTCTAGGGCTTTGTCTTATCAAAAATGTCGGAAGGTCTTACATCCCTATCACCATGAAATCTTTATATCGACAAGAAATCACTCAAATAAATGCTATAGAAATGTATAAATAAGGAAACATCAGTGAATGGCAGCGTGATGGGAGTTGAAAACAAGATCTAAAACAAAAAATAATGTTGTTTATTTAGAGAAAAGATTTTTCATTTTTTTCTATTCTGTTTTAAAATAGTTTTTCTTTCAACTTTAATTTGTTTGTCTGACCAACTCGGTTTCATATTATTACAGAGCAAATTATGAAAAATAAAATGCACGACTGGGTCGCACGTACTTGCTCTTATGTTCAAGACACTGCGAGTTTAAGAAAATTGTATATAAAAACATGGAAATTATGAGAGAAAAATGTAGAGAAGCATGAAATACGACACTTAAATTAGCTAAAACAACTCTTTTGACAGTTTGAGGTGAAAAAAAGTATGCCATCTTAATTCATGATGGAATATGATTGTATGGGAAAAAAAATTTAAAATCGTTGGAGCGGTTTTTTTTTAAATTAATTTTTTATATATAAAATTCTTAAAACATTTTTAAGAACAAATTTTGGTATGCAGATTTAAACTATATATTTATGTGTATATAAAAACAAAATTTGAAAAAAAATTGTCAACCCGTTTTTGAGATATCGAATTTTCAAAAAAAAAATTTGAAACTTTTTTTAAAAATCCAAAAACTTTTTTTTGAAAATTTTGATATGCAATATTATTTAATCTTATCTGAAATTTGTATATAAAAAAATTCATTTAAATCCGTTAAGCTGATAACGATAAAACTCAAAATAAAAAAATACGTTCTATGACAGGTACTACTAATAGTTGCTATGTGTAAAATTTTATAATTTTTTGTGGTAGATCGTACTAATTTTAGTATATGAAAAAAGTTTAATCAAAATCGTAGGAGTCGTTTTCAAGCAAAAAAATATTTTCCTTTGCTGTTTTTTCACTTTTGTATGGAAGGTACCGTTATTTTTTCATAAATGTAAAATTTTTTCTAAAAATATTTTAGAGAGTACTAAAAAAGTCTTAAATATCGAGTTTCAAAAAATCTATGATGCCGTTTTCGAAATATTTGATTTTCCAAAAAAAATTTTGAAATATTTTTTAAAAATCCAAAAAATATTTTTTCAAAAATGTTGGTACACAAAACTATTAACATTTTTTGGAAGCTTCTGTATAAAAAAAATAATTGAAATCGGTCATACCGTTTTGAAGAAAATCAAAAATTAAAAAAATGGTTCCTTGGGAGGTACCATTAATAACCATTTTTGAAAAATGGTTTTCCACCCAAAGAAAGCCTTTACTAAAATAAATTTACTGAATTTTTTTTAAGAAAAGTTGTCGAGCCGTTTTTGAGAAAAATACGATTATGTAAATTTGCCAAAAAAAAAATGTATGACAGGTACCGTTATTTTTGGTTCTAAAAAAAAAAATGAAAAAAACGTGTCGGCAGAATCACCAAAAACCACTAAGTACCAAGTTTGAAGAAAATCGATCGAGCCGTTTAGGCTGTAGACGAACAGACAGACAGACAGACAGACAGACAGACAGACAGACAGACAGACAGACAGACAGACAGACAGAATTTTGCCACCCACTTTTTTGGTGTTCTCTATCATCGTAATATCATGTTTGATTGTTATCTCAAATTTTTTTTTTTGCACGAATCCAAAACTTGCCTTATAGTACCTATAATCGCAAGTAAAAATATATATTGTGTTCACAGCTGTGCTGTGAAGCAAACCTGTTGCTGATGGCTTAGGTTACAACGTGACCTTTTTCCTATCTTACCCTTAATTTCTTTTCAAAGAACTGGTTTCTCTTGAACGTCTTGCAAATGGTGTTAAATTTGAAATCTACTTATCATATTCCTTCCAATAAAAAAAATGTGAACAAATGTTATTAGTAGTTACTATTTAGCCGTTTTTCATATTTCGCCCATAGTACAGTCAAATAAAGCACAAAATGGGGAATACATCTGAATATATTTTGCAAACACATTTTTTTCTCCTAGGTATTGAAATAAATCAATTCAAATATAGATTAGGGGAAGCACTCAGAAGGAGGATACGCCAATGTTAGCCTTGTTCTTAGTGCATTTGTATCTTTGATTAAAAAAATGTTTCATGTTAAATACAATAGCAATACGGAATTGTCCCAAATTGTTTTTTTTTTAAGGTGAGATAAAAATGCACTAAAAAACACGGCTATTGTTTGTTATGATTTAGATATTTAGGAACAATAAATCTAGTTTGAATACTAACAACATTGTGAAAAAAAATCTTTCAATTATTCGACTTTTCGAATTTTAGACCAAACGTGAAATTAAGAAAACACTTAGCGCTAGCGTTAGAAAAAAATTCTTCTACAAACAGGTAGCGGGTAACTTTCCATAAACAACGTTCCTGGAATTTTGTTCGTAACATTAACCGTAAAGAAGTTATAGCACTTCAAACCACAATAAAAAAAAACACACCTGGCATGACCTCTATATTAAGGCAGAAGAAAGGGCATACTTTTGCAGAATACTTGGGAAACTTTAAAGTGCTATAACTTCTGGTTGGTGTTACCAAAAAAATTCCAATAAAATTTTTTTTTTAGAAAATAATCTCAGCTACCTGTTTGTAGAACATTTTTTTTCGTGACCTTTTACCCCTAATAACGGGCGTAGCGGTCATCGAATAGTTGAGGACTTCTCTCAGATTATAAGTAACCTCAATTCCAACGTTCATACCAAATGTGCCTGTTAAATTTTTCCTTTATTTACCCTACTGGGCTATTTGCTGATTTTGATTGATGAGCGCCAACCGCAACGCACTCATAACCTTAAAAAAATTACAGATCCAACCCACACTGAACAAACTGGCCCTTAGCTTTTAAAAAAAGTTATACCTCAAACCTGTTGACGCAAAACTCAATTACTGTGGATGACTAACATTCATATTTTATACACCCTTTTTTTCAATCTATGTTGATAGCTGATGTTGCCTTGGCAATTTGTGGGGGTAAAATTGTATGTGCAAAAGCAATTATACTTATTAATATGTACCTAATATTTTCTTTTCACAGTAAGTCACATTATCACATATAGTGTGATTGAGAAAACTAACAGAAATTTTCCAATTACAAATCATATAATTAGTGAGTGAATTATTTGAAGATTTAATTGTTAATTATATGAGATGGGAGTGCTAATGTCACATGTTCATAACAAATTAAATGACAATATCGTTTGCTGGGGCAAAAAGGATTCTGTTTTATGAGATATGGCTGAAGAATTGCGTTAGTTAAAAAAAAAAAAAAATTGATACAAAATAATTTTCAATTAAAATATTCTTTTCGTTATTATTGTTTTCACCAATTTACTTTTTTGTTTTTTGCAGACTTCGATTATGACTTAGTTGTCATAGGTGGTGGATCTGGTGGATTGGCCTGTGCTAAAGATGCTGTAGCAAACGGTGCTAAAGTAGCTGTACTGGATTATGTGATCCCGACACCAACATTGGGCACAAAGTGGGGTATCGGTGGAACCTGCGTTAATGTCGGATGCATTCCCAAAAAGCTAATGCATCAGGCAGCTATGTTAGGTGAAGGAATTCATGTAAGTTAATAGCTTATATTAGTCTTTGTTGAAATTTAAATTAATAAAACTGATTTTAAATTTCAGGAAGCTGTTGCTTATGGTTGGCAAATAGAAAATGCTAAACAAGTTAAGCCAGATTGGTCCAAACTTGTAGAATCTGTCCAGAATCACATCAAATCAGTTAACTGGGTGACCAGAGTCGATCTTAGAGACAAGTAAGTTGATTATATTATGTATTTGCGTGGTAAATTGACTTTTAGCAAGTTGCATAACAAAACTTTATAGGAAACTTGATCTCCCATGCCTTTAATTTCAAAGGTACAATTGTAAAATTATTTTAGATCACCTTAAAAAGCCTCCAAACTCTCTTATAGTTTTATAGAGAAAAAGATTTGTGTTCTCTGTCATAAGATTTGATCCTTTTCCATTTTACATGTTTTAAGAAAAGAAGCCAATAGACCAGATACCTATACGAAAGATATTTGGGAGCTTTGCCATTCAAGTGCAAACATTTTCTCTTGTCAAATCTAAAATATTTGTGTCTTGATTTTGTAGAAAAAACTTTTTAGGGTATGGTTCTAGATGATGCTCTGTGAGTCTGTCTCGAACAATGTGCATTTTAAATTATTCTGACTCAATTTATTATCAAATATTTTGAATTAGCTTGGAGACCACAAATAATAATATTTGGTCAAACTTATTCGATCCAACCTAACTTACTTTCTTGAATAATTTCCTATTATGTACTCCACAGCGTGTGGTGTAACATATTTATTCAAAATTCACTGAAACCTAAAACCGCGTAGACAGTTCTGATCAACTATTTCGTTATCGTAGAAATGTTAAATTTACGACGCCGGCGCACAGTGGGCTCAAAAGCAAATCTAGTGGGTCAAAAATCCAAATATTTGTAAACGAGTGGTGTGTGTGTCCTTATCTTATTTCAACACCTAAATAGCCTAGCAAAAGTGCCAAAAAAAGAGAATAGTCATTTCATGGTTATGTGGACAATTAATTATTTTTCAAAGATACAGAAATAATGATGAAATGATGTCTCAATGCCCGTTTTCGGACAAAATTTTGGGTTGAACATACGTAAAACTATATCAGCTAATATTATGTTGACCTCTGAGATGTTTGGCACTTATAATTTTTCACTTTTTAGCCGAACAATTTGGACCACTGTCGTGAAATAACCTGTAAGATGTTATGTTTTACTATTTCCAAGCGGCAAAAACGTTTAGATGAAAAATAAAAATATGTTATCTATATTAATCCTGGAACTCAATTTTAGTTCAAACTTTTTGTACAGGTTAGGTTAGAAAGGGTGTTGATGCGGAAAGCCGTATCACCTCACTCGGATCCTAATGGATCAATTGTGCTCCCCAGGATGTGGATAATGCAGGAACAGGAGGGTTAGGAAGAGGGATGTCTCCTTGAACCATCCTGAGCTCTTAATGAAGTTCAGGATGCTCCTTAGTGACAAAAGAGAGACGTTCGCCCAGTTCGTCGAAAAAATATTCTCCGAGGGCTGTTTTTCTTGTTCTGGCTAGGCTGGGGCATTCACAGAGGAAGCGAAAAGAGCCCTCCTCCGCCACTTCGTCCTGGCACCCTCTGCATAAGTAAGATGTGCTGATGCCCATCCTGCTCATGTGGGTTCCCATTGAGTTGTGACCCGTAAGAATCCAACCCAGGGGGACAATTGAACAGGAACAGGAGGGTTAGGAAGAGGGATGTCTCCTTGAACCATCCTGAGCTCTTAATGAAGTTCAGGATGCTCCTTAGTGACAAAAGAGAGACGTTCGCCCAGTTCGTCGAAAAAATATTCTCCGAGGGCTGTTTTTCTTGTTCTGGCTAGGCTGGGGCATTCACAGAGGAAGCGAAAAGAGCCCTCCTCCGCCACTTCGTCCTGGCACCCTCTGCATAAGTAAGATGTGCTGATGCCCATCCTGCTCATGTGGGTTCCCATTGAGTTGTGACCCGTAAGAATCCAACCCAGGGGGACAATTGAGGTCTGCTTAGCTTTAGTAAATATTCTGTGTTGTTCTTTGAAATATCTGTTGTCCGTTTCTTTTCTCTAAAATGTTAACAATTTTAACACTGATCGTTCCTAAATTCTCAAATTGTAACATCGTGTAACATTAGCCGCGTTTTATTATCGCTCATAACCCATATGGTTCACCTCGTGAAAATAAAACGATGTGGGTTAGTGCAAAAGCAGTGCTGTATATCAGTCTCTTTTTTTCTTATGTTTATTTGTTTTTCATGTAAGCACTTGTCTCTTTTCCTCTCTATTCCTAACACTGCTGACAAATTGCTGACATCCATTCACAATGGTAAATAGCCCTCTGCCGGTCAGAATGAAAATCTCTATCTGGGTTATTGAAATTAACCTCGATAGAAACCTAGATCCCATGTTGTTTTTGTAATGCATGTTAAGAGATAACCTCGACCCAGACCCAGAGATAATAAAACGCAGCTATTATGACGTCATAAAATCGTTCCTTAAACTTATGTCGTTTTTCATTGTTGAAAAGATTTGATCTTTTTGCGAAAAGATTTGCATTTATTCTACTTTTTCATGTTTTATTCAATAAAAAGATGAGATCTGAAGAAGAAAGATGCGATCTTTCTAGTTTGGGAGATTTGATCTGCATTCACTAATACATGCAAACATATTCCTGTCAAACAGCAGCTGGGCATTTTTTTGTTTTGCACTATTTTTGTACGACATCGTACGTGATGTTTATTTGTATGCGTGTATGTGTGCTATGTGTGCAATTGAATCTACTCAAAAGTATGCCCAGATGTTTCATTCAAGAAGGCAATTCTTGATTTTAAAATCTTTCAGATTTCAATGAAAAACGACATTAATGTTGAAGTTTCACAATGTTACACTTTGTAACAATTTCCAACTCATCTCCTCGAGATGAATTGAAAGTGTTGATATGTCAAAAACAGCTGAAACTGCAATGTTTTCATTTTGTGATTATGTTTTGTTTACTTTTCGTTAATAGTAAAATTTACTATTTTTTCGACATTGCATTCTATCAATTCCGTGATTTATGTTTAAGAAATTTGTGCTCGTAATTAGTTTAAGTTAATAGAAATTTAATTTTCAAATTATAGTATATAGTTTTTTCTTGATTATTCATTCTAAATGCTTTTCGATTTTTTTCCAACTTGCCGTTTGGCAAATCAACAATATGGGTATTCATGCAACAGCGTAAACTCGTCGTAAACGTTGTAAAGTTTAAAACTTCGTAATTCTGTCACAATTTGTATGGGAAATTGGACATATTTACGAAGTTTAAAACTTAACCACGTTTACGACGACTTTACGCTGTTGCATGAATACCCTTAATATAACATTGATCCTTCCTACATGAAATGTTACAAAGTGTAACTTTCTTAACAATGACATTTCAACATTTTTTTTTGACACATCAACAATTGTTAACATTTTAGAGAAAAGGAACGGACCACTGGCCAAAGACAGGTGTCAATTGTTAACCATTTGTTATTAGCGGCCTTGAGGAAGCTTTGGTGGATTCTACTCTTTTCCTGTGGTGCGTTCTTTTATGCTATTCTAGTTAACTATGGTTAATATGTCAAAAAGAAGAGTAGCAATGTCATAGTTAAAAAAGTTACTTTGAGTTACTTTCCATTTAGGAACGACCAAAGTTAGAAATGGTTCATCTATCAAACAAAATGTATGAACAAACAAAAATCGAAATAGATTTGGAATCAAAAATCAAGAACAAATTGTGATTCCATTAGATTTATTGAAAAGAATTTTTATTAGCACTTTAAAAATACATATTTTTTTCAAATTAAATTTCATTTAACTTCATTCAAGCACAAAATTGAATATTTTAGCAAAATATTTGCAATTATTTGCAATCTTTTTATTCCATTCATTACTATAGACTAAGAGCCAACAGCAGATTTTGGGTGTGAGCGATAGCATGAAAAGAAGTATAGGCGTCGAAAGCTTCATTAAAGGCTATTCAAAAAATCAAAGTCTTGCAGTCCATAACTGGAGCCTTTGCGAGAAATAGTGCATCGAAAAAAAATATGAATGCAACTTCTAGGATAATCGTGTTAGCCGAAATTGGTTTTCACCCCTCCCTAGATAAGCTCCGCGGATCCCATATCACGGAATCTGAGATCGATTGAGTTTTTGATTCGCCCTGCCACACTGTTTGAAAAAACCGTTTTCACTTAGAATTTTGAATTTTTTAAACGGTCCGGTAAAGTGAACTATGCACTCAAATGGTCTCAGATTCCGTGATATGTGATCCGAGGAGCTTATCTAGGGAGTAGTGAAAACCAATTTCGGCTAAAATGATTATCTTCGAAGTTGCATTCATATTTTTTTTCGATGCACTGTTACTCGCAAAGGCCCCAGTTGTGGACTGCAAGACCTTGATTTTTTTAATCGCCTTTAATGGAGCTTTCGACGCCTATACTTCTTTTTTTGCTATCGATCACACCCAAAATCTGCTGTGGGCTCTCGGTCTACTAGCACCAATGTTTTCATTACAAATCGATCAAATCGGATAAAAAATGTCGCAAAACGTAAAAAACAATTTCAAACCTCATTATCGACGATAAAATCAATTAAATTAAAAATATATTATTACAAAAATGAAATCAATTCCAAACAGAACGATCGAGAAGCAAACAAAAAATAACTCAAAATGAAAACATGGTGATTTCAGAGGCTTTTGACATATTAACCCTTTCAACTCATATCAAGGAGATGAGTTGGAAAAAGTTACCCAAAGTTACTTTTTGAAACTTTTAACTTTGAATTTAGGAACAACTTTATGACGTCATAGGGTTAAATAAAGTAACTTTTATGAATTAAAGGAACGATGAAAGTTAACTATGGTTAATTTTGGTTAGAAAAAGAACGCACCAGTGGCATAAGTACCCAAGGTACAGTTTGGCTCGGTTCAAGTAATCAACCGTTTTTGGCCAGTTCATCAGCCATTTCGTTACCATAAATGTCACGGTGACCCGGGACCCGTCGAAGGGTGATTGAATTCGTTTGGCCCAGCAATCTCAATTCACTACGGCAGCGATCAACCAGTTTTGACTTCGTGACAATTGACTAAATGGCTCTGATTGCCGCCTGGCTATCTATGAAGATATCAATATTTTTGTTTGTCAGTTCACATATTGAAAGATATTTTGCAGCATCGCAGACTGCAAGCACTTCCGCTTGGAAAACGCTGCAGAAGTTTGGCAGCTTTAATGATCTTTTTATGGGTGGATTGTCTGAAAAGATGCCTGACCCTACCCCAGCGTCTGTTTTGGAACCGTCACACAGTGTTTCGCGTAGAACAAGCTAGGTGGACAAAATATTTTTTTTGTTGTTTGTGAATTGATATGGGGTGATCACGTTATATTATTGTAAATTATAATAAATAAAGTTTAAATTAAGATTTTATTATAAAAAAAAAACAATTAAAAATTAGTGCAGGTACATAGGTACTTATTGAAGATGATTTTCATAGCACATGTCATTGTAGGTATTTATTAAAGAATTAGAGCATATAGGTTGGGGTCCTATGATATAAGGAGTTTATGTATCCCCATTTATTCGGGAGGTGCAACAAAAATTCAAAAAGTTTTTTTCACAAATTTACTTAAGTAAGTTGTTGATCCTAAATCCTAGTACTAAAAGCAAACAAACGCATCTGCCGTATCTTCCTATATCATATTAAAAATAAAATATTATGACAATTGGGTTTCTTATACTGGAAAACTATATCAAAATTCATCGTTTTATCTATCGATAGTGGTGTTTGTGTTTTCAATTTATACTAAATACCCAAAAAAAGAGATTCTTCTAAAAAAGTTAATTTTGTAAATTTCAATGTACTCAAAAACTTGAAGCCTTAATACATTCTTATTGTTATCAATTGAACTAAAATTAATACGAGCAATGGATTTCAAAAAGCTAAAGCAGTCACTTAATTAGTTAAAATTTAAAATAAAATCAATTTTATTTTTTATGATGGTAGGTATGAAAATAAATTTTTCAAAAAATATTGATTAAAATAACTTGATTTTAATAAAAAAAAAGTCGATTTGTTACGATTTGTAAACCTTAACGGCAGAAAAGAGACTTCCCATACTAATTTTCCTTGATTTTTCCAAAGAAATTAATTCAAAAAGTTTGGCGTTTATTTCATCTATTCGTATTAAGTCATTTATTGAAAAAAATTATGTTTCGACATTGAGTGAACGTATTTTAAATAAAATAAAAATAAAAATAGATGAACTCAAGTGTGCAGGCTAAAATATATGTTCTTATAATTATGAAGGATGCTCCTAACACATTTGAAAAATTTAGCCCGGGTACATGAGGTTACAAGCACTTAACACGCCTTTAAAGTTTTGACTATAACTGAAACTATATTTTTTTTAACTAATACTTTCAAATCCTTATTATGTATTAATTAAACAAGATAAATAAATCATTTTGATAAATAAATAAAGTTCATACCTTTATTAACTAACTCCATCACTAAAACATTCCAGTTGGTTACAAAAAATTACAGTTACAGTCAAACTTCTTTATAACGAACTTCCTTATAACGAATATCTCCTTATTAAGAACTGCCTTTCCGTCCCCGTCCCCTTAAATAATTATCCTATATAAATGTGTTTCCATATAACGAATTTCTTTATAACGAAATTCTCTTTATAAAGAAATAATTTTTAGGACCCAGCATCATAATTGTTTCTTTATAACGAAATTCCTACAAAAAACTTTATGAAATTTCTCGCTCCGAACATATAGAATGCAACAATTTTTTTTTTTAATTTTCTGCAAAAGAATCATTTCGGTATTAACGAATTCCCCGATTTTGCAAAACATCTTTGCTGGTGTATGTACCTCTACGCTCTTACAATTCAGAAAGAATATGAAATGTGTGGCAACAAGTCAAACGTTTTCTTCGGAATTTGTTTGTGTTTTGAAAATCTCAATTATTGTGAACGAAATTTTTCGTTTTGATGTGTTAACGAAAAATTTGGTTAAACATTTTCAGCTTCATCGAAATTAATTTTTTCGATGATTGATTTTCGATAAAAGTCGCCATTCACCGAAAGCAAACTATACTCGTAATTATGGCTCAAGCTTTGATTCCATAACTGCAAGAACAAGAAAAAGGACAGACAAAGATAGCTTGTCCCTGGAAATGCCCATCTGTGCATTTCAAGTTCGTTGTTTTGAGAGTAGCGTGATATCTTTTAAAATGTCGGAGCGAAAATTTATTTCACTTTTGTTAAAATTGTCCATTTGTGGAAATAAAAAAGTTTGTTGCTCTTTATGTATAGACATTCTATACCTGATATGAAAAAAAAAAACAATATTTTCAATAATTTCAGAATAATTCTTTATTGCGAATTTGTTATTAAACTTCTCTATAACGAACCAAATTTTTGGTCCCTTGAGGGTTCGTTATAAAGAAGTTTGACTGTATATGCAATCCAATCCACCCCCAATTAAACAATAAATTTCATTTAAATTTGATTTTTATTTTTAGTTGTTTTTTGAACCCGATCACTCGTCACTGATATATATAAGACGCATATATTTTTTGAAATCGGGATTTTGGGAGTATTTTGCACAATACCTGATTCCTTATTTTTTGAAAGGAAGAAATGAGATTTGTCCACCTAGCTTGTTCTAGGCGAAACACTGTGCGTCAGTAAAGACCGATATTGAATAGCGTTTAGGACCCGGTTTTCCTTCCATTATTCCCTTGTCGGGATATCTGTTAGTGCGACTGGGTTAAAATCTATGTGCGGTGAAATAAAGTCCGTTTGAATGTCTATGTCAGTGAAGTTCATTATAGTTCGGTTACCACATTGGCCCTTTTTCCAATTTTTATCCAATCTTGTGTTGAAGGCTCCCCAGTCTGTTTTCCTAGGGTTTCTGTAGGGCTTTGGATTATTTATTTTATGCTCTACTTGGAATGTTATCATTCTATGGTCTGAGAATGTCACATTGGGTACGCTCAGATGACCCGAGGGACTAGAAATTAAGGCAAGTTTCTAGTCTCTGATTGGTCAGCTGCCTAAATATTGCTTTCCAATTAAAGCAACTTTATTGGAAAGTTGACTGGAAAGTAAGACCAGAAAAATCTCCCTTAAAGTGTCAGAATATCAGCTGATTATATTTGGCCACTAAACAGAAAGCTGAACTTTATTGTTTTCTGATTTATTAATTTTTTTGTACGTTTGTTTTTACCATTTTTTGGGAAGGTTCTTTATCAAATACGAAAAAGAAAATTATTTACTGCATGATAAGTAAAAAAATATATTTTGTGTATGAGATTTGTTAATTTCGTTTGGTTTCCTAATACAAAAATCAAATTGTCTTGAAAAACTTTTTTTCAAAAAGCTTGTTTATTACAGCTCGTTAAGGGTTTATTTCAGGTGTGAGGTTTAGTTTAGTTTATTTTATTTCAGGTAAAGACTAACACAGTAAGATAAATCTTATAAAGTAGTGATAGTTTAGATTTTACAAAGTTCAATTTTATGTATTATACATAAGGTTTTTCTTAGAAAAAAATATAATCGGTACTTTCTTAACTATCAACTGAAGGTTAATGTTTGAAATAAAGTTCCAAATTTGACATTTCAAAAAAACCTTGTTACCTTGGTCAAATTTGCGTTCAACGAATGCAAATTACTGAATATCAAGTCCCTTGGGTCGTCTGAACGTACCCATTGCTTGAGACTTTCCAGTTACTGACGGCAATGGAGTCAGAATTTGAATTTGTGGAAAGCCTCACATCGAGCACTTCTCTTCTATTTCTTGTAATGAAGGTTGGTTCATTACCTCTGTTTAATATCAAAATGTTTTTCCTTATAATATATTCAAAAAGTGACCCACCTCTTGCGTTTGTATCCGTGCTCCCCCACTGTACGTGATGACTGATGAGCATTAGCATCGCAGCATACCAGAAGGTCCCATCCGTTCTTACCTGTAGCTGTTACCAGGTCATCAAGGGCAGTTAACGGCGGTGCCCCTTTTCTTTCGCACTTCACCGTCGTCATTTCTGCGCTACAAAGGGAAGATAGGAGGAAAAGATTTATTTTTCTTTTCGTCATTATGCAACAACGATAATTACCTTCAGTGGGCCATTTTTTAAAAATAAATCAAAAATAAGTCCTTGGACTTGAGTCCGCAGATCTTGCCACTGTTTATCCAGGGCTCTTGAATAAGGGCTACATATATCTGTGTTCTCCTTCGACAGAAAGGAGATTAAGGTGGCCGAGGCCAACTTACTAAGCTGAAGGTTTATTTGCAGCAGCGTCATCATTTTTACTCTTTCTTTGCGGGTTGGCTACTGTTACCGGCCGCACCTTAATCTCTTAGTTTGAAGCCTCTGGATGGAATCTTTTTGTACAGAAAAAGTTACAGCCTACAAAATAAATATTTTATCAATTTTTTCTTACTAATAAGGAAAATGCTGAAATAGCTAAAACACTTTAAATCATAAATAAATAAAATTACTAACATTCTTTAATGTAGTCCATTTGGGAATAATAACAAAAAAGTTCATAACTTTTCAAACAAATAAGAGGTTAACAAAATCCTACCATCATAAATAATAAACGAACAATGGCTGAATGATGTGTTTGCAATTAACGGCATTATTGCTTAAAAACTAAAGGCTTCTGTTCGTTAATTTGAGTCTATTCATTGTCTCTGACAAGTTTACAATCAACCTATGTACTACCTGCCCTGATATAAAATGCATATTTTTTGGACTTTTGACCCGCTAGATTCGCTTTTGAGACCACTGTGCGACGGAGGCCTCTAGTTATAAATTGGGATTTCTCGAGTCACTTTCTTTTAAAAATAATCTATATCAGACTCCCCAAAAATTCAAAACTATTTGTTTATGTTTTTTTTTAATAATTATTTTTTTTTTAATTTTAGGAAAGTAGAATACATCAACGCGTTGGGTTCATTTAAAGATGCCAATACCGTTATTGCTCGCATGAAGAATGGCACCGAAAAAGAGCTCACAGCTAAGAATATCGTAATTGCTGTTGGTGGACGTCCACGTTACCCTGATATCCCCGGTGCTGTTGAATACGGAATAACCAGTGATGATATATTCAGTCTGCAAAAGGAACCTGGCAAAACTTTGGTTGTTGGAGCTGGGTGTAAGTTTAATATTTTTTATAATAAATTGCAGTAATTAAAATAAAATTGTATCCATTTTATTTTAGATATTGGACTTGAATGTGCTGGTTTCCTTAAGGGACTCGGTTATGATGCCACCGTAATGGTGCGATCAATTATTCTACGTGGATTCGATCAACAAATGGCAAATATTGTAGCCGATGCTATGGTCGAAAGGAATATTCCATTCTTGCGTTCCACTATTCCAAAGTCTGTCGAAAAGACCGAAGATGGACGACTTCTTGTGAAGTACATTAACACTGAAACCAACGAAGAAGGAAGCGATGTGTTCGATACCGTTCTGTGGGCTATTGGCCGCAAGGGACTTGTTGATGATTTAAAATTGGAAAACGCTGGTGTTACAATCAAGGGTGATAAGATTCCAGTCAACGAAAAAGAGGAAACCAATGTACCAAACATATATGCTGTTGGTGATATTATTCACGGAAAACCCGAACTGACTCCCGTGGCTATTCACGCTGGTCGTTTGCTGTCGCGTCGTATTTTCAATGGTGCTACTCAATTAATGGACTACGATAACGTAGCCACCACTGTGTTCTCACCTCTTGAATACAGTTCAGTAGGTATCAGTGAAGAAAAAGCTGTCGCCAAGCTTGGCGAAGACAACGTTGAAGTTTACCATGGATATTACAAGCCGACTGAATTCTTCGTACCTCAAAAAAGCGTAAGATACTGCTATCTTAAGGCGGTAGCTGAACGTTCAGGAGACCAAAAGGTTCTAGGTCTGCATTACATTGGCCCAGTTGCGGGTGAAGTTATGCAAGGATTCGCTGCCGCAGTGAAGTAAGTTTATTTTTTATTTGTTTTATCTTACAAAAAATATTAATAATACTTTCCTTTATTCTTAGATCTGGCTTAACAATGAAAATTCTTCTGAATACTGTTGGAATTCATCCAACAACTGCTGAAGAATTTACACGTCTGGCAATCACAAAGCGCTCTGGCTTGGACCCTACCCCAGCTACATGCTGCAGTTAGATTGTCTGCTCATATATAACACCAATATCAAAACGAGCAGCAGCTTAAGTGCCTGGCTCAATGTCTACATAACTTTCTTCACCAACGAATCAAAACAAATATTCCTGTCCTGAAAAACTCACATATTATGCGCTCCGTTTGATCTGGAGTGTAAAGAAATAAAAATTGTTTTATGTTTTTTCCAATACATGTTTAACATGAAAATATAAAATAATTTCTATTTACTTAAGTTAACTAAAATACTATACAAAGAAAATATAATTTTCAATCAATCACACATAGAGATGGACAAAAGGACTACTTAAGCTAAGCACCAGTATTTAAACATTTTTATATCGTTTCAATAAAATGGCTACACATTGTTAAACAACATATTACCTTTATTTTGTTATTTTTGATTTTGAGAACTTCCGTCTCATAATCTTGAAATACAAACCGTAAAGTTTTTAAAAAAGCAAATATAAAACAGTTGTTGCACTTTTTCTTGTTGGAGGGTAGGGAACTTTTTTATAATTACTTTATCTTATATTGTACTAGCTGGCCCGCCCGGCCTCGCTCGGGTACACAAAAGTTTCTTAAAAAGATAACAATTATAAATAAATTGAACAGTATAAATTATCAGCCTTATTATTATTTTCGCCCGGAAAATATAACACACGAACAAATTTTGTTCACCCGGAATTTTAAAAGCTATTAGTTTTAAGTTGCGGCCGAAGTTCTGCCCTAAAATAAACAAAAGACTTGCTCGGAAAGCATTTATTTCGTTCGCTTCCAAAAAATAAATGAAAATTTTAGCTTTTAATTACGATAGGTACGATCCGTCAAAAATATTTGAACAAATCATTTTTCCGCTGAAACTCACAATAGGCAAGTTAAATGCCAATTTTTCACAATAAGGCTGTATATATTGGGCGTTATAATATATGTGTTTTCTTGTACAAATTTCCTCGTTCAAAATATAAGTGACCAAAAGAAACTCCATCACCGGCCTCTTCCATTAATAGTAATTCGCATTGTGTTCCAATGTCCTATTAGTTCATAAGCGGGCGTATTTATCGCCTTAAAGTAATCGGAATTCTTGGTACATATATCCATTAATGGAAATAATATCTTAAGCCGCTAGGCGCACGCAACCAGTGTGCATTTTAAAAGGCGTGATATCTATAACTTCACCTGACTTGTTAGCCCGTCTAGGCATTAACTACCGCCACCACCGACCACCTGCTAAAATTTTAACTCACCCCTATTACCGATGTCGTAAACGACAGCAAAATATACGACACGACACAATCTGCATTCAATTTGTCGTTTTCAACTTTTGTCACTCGTTTCGTTGTCGTGAGCATAGAGAACTTATATTATCTAGAGTCGCGGCTCCGGGGGTTTGTTCTCTTTCACCCTACAAGCTGAAGTGAGAGCATTTTGCCCAAATTTATGAGCATGTGTTAGTTTCTCCGTACATTTAAAATGGAGACCGCACCAATACAGCGACAAAAATTTGGTCAGCGCTGTGCGCAAATTTTATATTTAAAATATGAATCCGTTGAATTCAAAAATTGAAAATATTTTTTTTTTCTTTTTAATACAATTGGGTTTTTTAAACTCTTTTTGAAGAAAAACTATAACAAAAATAATTTTCGTCGCTTCTGGCATACAAATAAAACAATAATTATGAATATTTTTAGTAAAATTAAAGAAAATGCACCAAAAAGTAGAAGCGCACCCTTAAGACTCCATATGCATAGCTGCCTTACTTTTACCAAATCATGTAACTTGTAGCTCAATATTTTGACAGATGAAAAAAAAAGTATAAAAAAGTTTGTTTATTGTGATAAATTTATCTTGGTCGGTCGCATAAAAGACTATTACGTGTAAGTTTCTATTTATAAGAAATAAAATGTGCGGAAAAGTGTTTTCATTATGAGTGATTTAAAAATAAGTGTTTAGGCAAGACATAGTACCAGGTGTAGTGTTCGCGCTTTTGGCCCCCTGAAAGTGTAGCAATTTTCGTAATAGAAAACTATCATGATAGGAAACTATCATGATAGAAAACTATCATGATAGAAAACTATCATGATAGAAAACTATCATGATAGAAAACTATCATGATAGAAAACTATCATGATAGAAAACTATCGTGATAGAAAACTACCATGATAGAAAACTATCATGATAGAAAACTACCATGAGAGAAAACTATCATGGTAGAAAACTATCATGATAGAAAACTATCGTGATAGAAAACTATCGTGATAGAAAACTATCGTGATAGAAAAATATCGTGATAGAAAACTATCATGATAGAAAACTATCGTAATAGAAAACTATCATGATAGAAAACCATCATGATAGAAAACTATCATGATAGAAAACTATCATAATAGAAAACTATCATGATAGAAAACTATCATGATAGAAAACTATCGTGATAGAAAACTATCGTGACAGAAAACTATCATGATAGAAAACTATCGTAATAGAAAACTATCATGATAGAAAACCATCATGATAGAAAACTATCATGATAGAAAACTATCATGATAGAAAACTGTCGTGATAGAAAACTATAGTGATGGAAAACTATCGTAATAGAAAACTATCATGATAGAAAACTATCATGATAGAAAACTATCGTGATAGAAAACTATCGTGATAGAAAAACGTCATGATAGAAAACTATCATGATAGAAAACTATCGTGATAGAAAACTATTA
Organism: Dasysyrphus tricinctus; assembly: GCA_963921185.1. Classification (NCBI taxonomy): domain Eukaryota; kingdom Metazoa; phylum Arthropoda; class Insecta; order Diptera; family Syrphidae; genus Dasysyrphus; species Dasysyrphus tricinctus. The sequence continues at coordinate 107,347,724 of OY992532.1, read as the reverse complement.
TGATAGAAAACTATCTTGAAAGAAAACTATCATGATAGAAAACTATCATGATAGAAAACTATCGTGATAGAAAGCTTGGCAGATAAACGCAGATCTATGCAGATATACGCAGGTATACGCAGGTCTACGCAGATATATGCAGGTCTGCGCAGATATACGTGGGTATACGAAGGGCATACGCACATATACGCAGGTCTACGTAGATATACGCAGATGTACGCAGATATACGCCAAACAGATATACGCAGATCTACACAGTTCTACGCAGACATACGCAGGTCGACGTATATATAAGAATAGGTACGCTGATGTACGCAGATTACTACCCGGCTACGCAGTCATACCCAGATCTACACAGATGTACGCAGATATATGCAGATCTGCGCAGATATACGCGGGTATACGCAGGACAAACGCATATATACGCAGGTCTACGTAGATATACGCAGATGTACGCAGATGCACGGAGATGTACGCAGATATACGCAGACATACGCAGGATGACGCATATATACGAATAGCTACGCTGATGTACGCAGATTACTACCCAGCTACGCAGTAATACGCAGATATACGCAGATGTACGCTGATATTCGCCAAACTATGCAAGTATACGCATATCTATGCAGACCTACGCAAATATACGCAGATCGCAGATAGAGAACTGTCATGATAGAAAATTATCATAATAGAAAACTATCATGATAGAAAACTATCACGATAGAAAACTATCGTGATAGAAAACTATCATGATAGAAAACCATCATTATAGAAAACTATCGTTAGAGAAAACTATCATGATAGAAAACTATCGTGATAAAAAACTATCATAATAGAAAACTATCATGATAGAAAACTATCATGATAGAAAACTATCATAAAAGGAAACTATCATGATAGAATACTATCATGATAGAAAACTGTCATGATAGAAAAATATCATGATAGAAAACTATCATGATAGAAAACTATCATGATAGAAAATTATCATGATAGAAAACTATCATGATAGAAAACTATCGTGGTAGAAAACTATTATGATAGAAAACTATCTTGCTAGAAAGCTACGCAGTAATACGCAGATAAACGCCAAACTACGCAAATACACGCAGATCTACGCAAATAAACGCAGATCCGCAGATCGCAAATAGAGAACTATCATGATAGAAAATTATCATGATAGAAAACTGTCATGATAGAAAACTATCATGGTAGAAAACTATCATGATAGAAAACCATCATAATAGAAAACTATCGTTAGAGAAAACAATCATGATAGAAAACTATCTTGATAGAAAGCTTCGCAGATATACGAAGATGTATGCAGACATACGCAGGTATACGCAAGTCTTCGCAGATATATGCAGATCTGCGCAGATATACGCGGGTATCCGCAGGACATACGCAGATATACGCAGGTCTTCGTAGATATACGCATATGTACGCAGATGTACGCAGATATACGCCAAACAGATATACGCAGACATACGCAGTTCAACGCGTATTTACGAATAGCTACGCTAATGTACGCAGATTATTACCCGGCTTTGCAGTAATACGCAGATGTACGCAGATATACGCCAAACTACGCAAATATACGCAAATATACGCAGATCGTAGATCGCAGATAGGGAACTATCATGATAGAAAACTATCATGATAGAAAACTATCATGATAGAAAACTATCATGATAAACTGTCAAGATAGAAAACTATCATGATAAAAAACTATCATGATAGAAAACCATCATTATAGAAAACTATCGTCAGAGAAAATTATCATGATAGAAAACGTTCATGATATAAAACTATCATGATAGAGAACCATCATGATAGAAAACTATCATGATAGAAAACTATCGTGATAGAAAACTATCGTGATAGAAAACTATCGTGATAGAAAACTATCGTGATAGAAAACTATCATGATAGAAAACTATCGTGATAGAAAACTATCATGATAGAAAACCATCATGATAGAAAACTATCATGATAGAAAACTATCATGATAGAAAACTATCGTGATAGAAAACTATCATGATAGAAAACTATCGTGATAGAAAAACGTCATGATAGAAAACTATCATGATAGAAAACTATCATGATAGAAAACCGTCATGATAGAATACTATCATGATAGAAAACTATCGTGATATAAAACTACCATGAGCCCAACTACAATTTTACTTCCATAAGGGACTAACGAAGCTATTTCCAAATCAGCAAAATTGTTTCTATAAGGCCATAGAAAAGCACATTTGGCCCACTTGAGAAGCTCAACAGCCTTTCAAACAGTCATATGCAAATTGATTGGAGACTCTCAATACATTTCTTTAAAGTCTTAAAGAAACAAATGATTGGCTTTCAAACAGTCATATTCAAGCTGATTGGAGACACTCAATACATTTCCTTAAAGCCTTATAAAAACAAACAATATTCGAAAATTGCAAATCTTAAAGGTTATTAGTTTCCCAGAAAAGTTTATTGCAGTTTTTTGTTTTGATCAATAAGCTCTGGGAAAGCATACAATATTTTCGTATACAGGCTTTTGCACTCACTAGGAAGCAATTAATTTCAAAAGCTTTTTTCGATTCAAACATCTGATAATACTTATAGCCCAGTCAAATTAGTCAAAAAAAGGGCAACAAATCGCATTTTTCGATGGACAAAATTTTGTTATTGAATCTGTTTGGCTACGTCTCCTGATCATAAAAACGAGTTTTTGGGATTTTTGAGGTTAGGGAAGACCCACCATCTTGAAAAAGAGATTGGTTTTGTTTTTATAGAATAACTCGCTTGCATTTTATTTTAAAACAAAACGTCCTACTACAATCTTGTAGAAGGTAAAATTACCTATAAAATAAGCTATAAACGACTTCTGTAGGTGGTTTCATTTTTGAGATATGACGGACCAATGTTCCCCTATGGGTTGTGTTTTGGGGGTGGTATGACTTTTTTTGAGTTTTCTAGGTAACCGTTGATTTTTTTGGATGATGCTCTTGAAATCATTTTCAGTTCTTGTATCGACCTATAAAATGAGCCGTCGATCGATATCATCGGCCATGAATTGTGCGAGTTATCCAATTCATAGGATCACACTTTATGAGTATAAGGAGAAAAACATATATATATTTTTTTTCGAAAATGTTTATCTGGTGAATCGTACAAAAAACTATTCTTGAAATGATGTCCATAGTAATGACAACAATTTAACATACATGGTACGTTGAGTTGCATCCGCACCACACAGAAGGTTGTAAAGCAGCCGGGAAACTTAAGACACCTACATTTCTTGTTGTTGAAAACTGAGTTATGTTTTCTCGATCCAAATGTAAACTAAAGGTATTGCGCATGCATATTGCATATTGCATCCTAAGACATAAACTGCAAGACACAGGCTATACAGCTTTTCAGGACAAAGGTGATGCTGATTTGCTTATTGTCACTACAGCCATTAAGCAGTCTTCTCTGCATGAAACTGTTACAATCGTTTCCGAGGACATTGATATTCTTGTTTTGTTGACTGAACATGGAAGACATCATGCGAATGTTTTTCTTCGGAAACCCAAAAAATCACACGCACCAGAGAAATGGTTTTCGACAAAAAATATAAAATGTGACACAATTGTATCAGACAACATTTTATTTTTACACGCTATATCGGGATGTGACACAACGTCAGCAACGTACTTCGCTGGGAAAATGAAATTCGTTACCACAATGGAAAAAAATGCTGGCAACCTTGCTGCAGAAGTGGAAATTTTTAAACGAAAAGTCGCTGACCCAGAAGAACTTATTGTGACAGGGGAACAATTCTTCATGGCGCTCTATGGTGGAGGAAAGACAACTTCAATTGACGAACTTCGTTATAAAAAATCTACGAAGTCCGTGGCAAAAACGAAAAACAATTTATGTTCACTTCCCCCCAGAAAAGATGCGCTACGACAGTATATATTTCGGACGTATCACCAGGTACAAACGTGGCTAGGAAACGACCAGGACCAGTAGGGTTGGAAAAAAATACAAAAATGTATGTTCCTGTGATGACCACCAAGGAACCACCTCCTCCCGAAATAATGAAGGTTATTTCTTGTTCCTGCGCATCAAAATGTGGAGCGGCTTGTGGATGACGCAAAGCGGGTTTAAAATGTTCCGCGGTCTGTGCACACTGCAGCGGTGAAACTTGCAGCAACATCCCCGAATGTATTACAATTGCTGAAGATTATTGCGAATATGGTAGTACCCTGCTCTTGCAGATTCATAACGATAAAATGACACCAAACGAAACGATTTTTGAAGCTGATGTATGCGATTATAAAATGCTACTAGGACCTTCAAAAATCTCAAAATATTCCCCTTAATATTATTTGTCTCCCCTTCAAATACTTTCACAGAGAAAACTTAATGTAAAATACACTTTACCTCTTTTTCTTATCAATTTTTCAAATTATTCTGTTAATAAAAACCAATCAATAAATTTGAAATTCAATTAAGTTTTTCTTCGTAGTACCTAGGAAATTGCATGCAATACCTTTAACATTTGGATTGACAAAAGATAACTCAGTTTTCAACAACAAGAAATGTAGGTGTCTTAAGTTTCCCGGCTGCTTTACAACCTTCTGTGTGGTGCGGATGCAACTCCACTTACCATGTATGTTAAATTGTTATCATTACTGTGGACAACATTATAAGTAATAGTTTTTTTTGTACGATTCAGATAAACATTTTCGAAAAAAAATATATTTATGTTTTTCTCCTTACTCATAAAGGGTGATCCTATGAATTGGATAACTCGCACAATTTGTGGCCGATGATATCGATCGACGGCTCATTTTATAGGTCGATACAAGAACTGAAAATGATTTTAAGAGCATCATCCAAAAAATCAACGGTTACCTAGAAAACTCAAGAAAAGTCATACTACCCCACGGAAAGAATTCTTGGATCATATCACGAAAAATGAGCTGCAAATTACGAAAAATGAATCCCGATTTATACCTTGGCTCCGGATTTCGTAATTTACGACTATTTGTTTGCAATTTGCAAAACTGAGCAAAATGAAGATATTGATACTCAAAAATCGTAAATCAACCCTCTTTAAGTATCAATTATGCTATCGAGAGAAAACAAAAATTGCGAACAACAAATCGCAATTTGATCCAAATATTCCTCAATTGCACAATTTGTAAATTTGCAAAAAAGATTTGTGATCAACACTTTTATTTCGTGATATTGCCACTTGGAAAGATCAATCTCCTGCTGTACCCTTCAATTTGCAGGTATACACATTTCATTTAATTTATTTGAAATAAATACTTTACGTTTGACTCTACTTGGATTTGAACTCGCAAGCTCGCAACCCTCCAGTTGCGGAGCGAGCATGCAACCACCAGGCCAATTTGCATTACATATCATTGGTGTCACACATTGATGATTAGATATCTGCCATGTTGTGGTGCTTTATTTCTTCAAGAAGTAAATTGCGACAAGAAAGTCGTGATTTAGGAATTTTTGGTTGGTGATTTGCAACTATTCTCATGGAGTTGCAAATAACGACAACAAAACGTAATTCAGTGATTGTGCAATGTTAATTACTAAATATTTATCGCAAATCAATATTTTTAAATGCTGTTTGTGAAATTATGCTTTTGGAGAGTAAATTACGCCAAAACAGTTGTATTTTGCTATGAAAAGTACAAACTTGAATCATGGATTTTAATTGCAAATCACGAAGGAACAAATTTTGTAAATTGCTGCGTTTTGACTGTTAAATAACCAGTTTTTGTATTAATTTGGGATTAAAATGTTTTGATTTACGAATTAAACATGATTCGTAAATTGCAACTGCAAATTTTTCAATTGGTGATTTTTCAATTCTTTCCGTGCCCCAAAACACAACCCATAGGGGAACATTGGTCCCTTGTATCTCAAAAATGAAACCACCTACAGAGGTCGTTTTATAGGTAATTTTATCTTCTACAAGATTGTGATAGGACGTTTTGTTGTAAAATAAAATGCAAGCGAGTTATTGCATAAAAACAAAACCAATCTCTTTTTCAAGATGGTGGGTCTTCCCTAATCTCAAAAATCCCAAAAACTCGTTATTATTATCAGGAGACGTAGCCAAACAGATTCCATAAAAAAATTTTGTCCATCGAAAAATGCGATTTGATTTCCTAATTTGACTGGGCTATTACGAAACCTTATAAAAAGCTTCTCGAAGTTTTGTCGAGGCACAAGCGGAGTATTATCACAAGATTAATGAAGGAAATAAGATAATGCTTTTTATTTAATTTTATTTCACCATTTTCCTCCTTATTATACATCCAGGCATTATTTATGTCTGAAATTAAATGTACAAATATTATAATTAAGATTAAAAACTTTTATTTATTTGGTGGATTTTATGGGAGTTGAACCTGGGATGTGCCGGTTGGTAGTCAGGCGCCTTATCCATAGAGCTGTACTTCATTATAATTAAACAGTTTCAAATCGGAACCACTTGAAACCGAAGTTAGCTTGTCTGGAGCTTCGATTTAGCTTCCAGATGAAATGCACCACCCAGATTATATGTGGTGACCATCTGTTTTGTTTTTTCGAAATGAATTATATTTTGTTAATTTGTTTTATATTAAAACATTAATATTAGTTGCCAAATATCACATTAACGAGAACATGTACTTATAAAAACAAAATTTTGCTTGTGCTTGTGCTAACAGGAGGCTTGTTTCAAGCTTGTGCTCACAGTACTTCTACAAATAAAATTAGTTACCTCAATTCTCTGAGACAATCTTATGCAAACATATGCTTCTAGCGCCTGCGCCTGACAGAGTAAATTAAGCTACACTTGTTTCGGGCTTGTGTTCACAAGACTTCCACAAATCAAATAATTAAACAGAACTTCTCTGAGAAAAACTAATGGGGTTTTCCATTGGTAAAATAAATCAATTTATTTTTGATTTGAATCTGCCAAAATCAGCATTTTGACAGATCCCAATAAATTTTTGTGTTCCATTGAGCGAAAAAATTGATTTATTTTTTGATTTAAAATCAATCCCTGTACTAATACCAAAACAATTTTGAGCTGTCAGTTTGCTAGTGTGGTTTTTGATGAGTTTATTTTATTTTGGTTGTGAAAATTGAACTCAAAACACTAAGAAAATAATTTAAATAGAAAAAGGAAACTGTTTTAAATGAATCGGTAAATTTATGAAGCTAATATTACACTGCCAAAAGTGGACAAAGGGATGCAAATTGTTACGAATAATGAGATACACGTTAAATTACACAAATACATTGACAAAAAAATCAATTTGAAATTGCATTTCATTGGCAACGAAAAAAATCAAATTTTCGATTGAAATCTGAATTTACCAATGGAAAACCCCATAAACGAAATATATGTTTCTCGCGCTTGCGCCTGACAGTGAACAAAGTTATGCTTGTTTCGGGCGTGTGCTCACAGGACTTATACAAATAAATTTAACAGGAGGCTTGTTTCAAGCTTGTGCTCACAGTACTTCTACAAATAAAATAAGTTACCTCAATTCTCTGAGACAATCTTATGCGAACATATGCTTCTAGCGCCTGCGCCTGGCAGAGTAAACAAAGTTACACTTGTTTCGGGCTTGTGTTTACAAGACTTCCACAAATCAAATAATTAAACAGAACTTCTCTGAGAAAAACTAAACGAAATATATGTTTCTCGCGCTTGCGCCAGTCAGTGAACAAAGTTATGCTTGTTTCGGGTGTGTACTCACAGGACTTATACAAATAAAATTAGTTACCTTACTTCTCTGAGACAAACTTATCGAAATATATGCTTCTCGCGCCAACAACTGACAGTAAACAAAGTTATACTTGTTTCGGGCTTGTGTTCACAGGACTTCTACAAATCAAATAAGTAAACAGAACTTCTCTGAGACAAGCTTATCGAAATATATGCTTATCGCGCATGCGCCTGACAGCAAACAAAATTATGCCTGGTTTGTGTTTGTGCTCACAGGACTTCTACAAATATAATTACTAAAAATCACTTCTCTGAGACAAACTCATCGAAATAAATGCTTTTAGTTTGTGCGCCTGTCTGAACATAGAATTGTGCTTTTGTGGGGCTTGTGCTAAAAGAAGTTATACAAATTTAATTATTTAGTATAATTTCGCTGAGCCAAACTTAAAGAAATACATGAAGTTAACTTCAACTGGGCTTGTTTTTAGAGGAACTATACAAAGAAAAAGAAGTTGACATAGTTTTTTTGAGATAAAGTTATCAAAATACAATTTTCGTATCTATTTGCTTTAAGTTATGCTTTTATCAGATTTGTTGTTGTAAGAGATATAAGTACTCACCAGACCATCTCCTCCAGAATGATTGCTGTACATGCTGGATTTGTCGATATTTATTAAGAGAACTTACTTTTTTGTCAGTGACATCGGGCTCAGCAATGGAAAGAAGTGGTGCTCCTATCAAAAAATGGCCGGGGGTAAGAGCTTCTAGATCATTTGTGTCCGATGAAATTGGCATCAAAGGCCTCGAATTAAGTATTGCTTCTATCTGAATTGCGATTGTGGTTAGCTCCTCGTATGTTAACGAAGCCTCGCCAAGGTGTCGAACCAACAACCCTTTAGCTGATTTTACAGCTAACTCCCAGAGTCCCCCAAAGTGCGGAGAACGAGGGAGAATAAATTGCCAATTAATTCCCGTCTGAATACATGTTGATTGAATGGCTGATTCCATTCTCTTTGATTGCATAACTCCTTTAAGCTCCTTGAGTTTGTTACTAGCACCGACGAAATTGGTCGCACTATCGCAGAAAATAGTGTGACACAATCCACGTCTGCCTATGAACCTTTTAAGGCAATTGATGAACGACTCGTGGAGAGGTCTCCAACAACTTCGATATGAATTGCTTTTGTGCAAAAGCAAATTGCTAAATACGATTTTGAAGGAGTCTAACCTCTGATTTTGTAGTGTGATTTTATAGGACCAGCAAAGTCAACCCCAGTGTAGTAAAATGGGCGAGATGGTGCTACTCTTTCCATTGGTAGGTCGCCCATCAGCTGTGTTATAGATGTTGGCCTGGACTTCGCACATATGATACATTTTCTTATCACTGATCTTGCTTCTCTTCCAATGCTTAATATCCAATATTGTTGTCGCGAAATTGCTATTAGGGCCCTGTGGGATATGTGTAAGTTTGTTCTATGTAAATGCTCTAACAGCAACCGTTGTGACAGTGTTGTTCTTAGGCAAAAGTATTTGATTTTTGGCATCCGGCAGAAGCACAGAATTTGCTAATCTCCCACCCACTCGAATTAAGTTGTATTTTTTTATCAAAATAGGGCGTTAATGTTGCTAAGCTTGATTGAGCAATTGTACTTACATTGCCTTTTAAAGCTTTGTATTCTTCTGGAAAGGCCATCCCTTGAGTGTGTACCAAGAGAAGGCGGGTTCCTTCACGCAGTTCATCAGCAGAAAGCATGCCACTCCATGTTAGGAGGTCAGGCCGTCTGGCGTTCCTTAAGAATCTGCTACAGTATGAGAATATTTTCTGTAATGTATAGAAAGAGTTTCTATGATTAATTCTATTTAATATATCTTCATCGTGAGTTGCAGTTATCAATGCCGTTTTGGTTTTTCGCAATTCTGGAACGACCTGTGGAATGGTGTACTTACTGGGCTCCCAAAGTGATTCATCTAGTTTAAGAAAAGATGGACCTTCAAACCATGTCAATGATGATTAAAAGGTCGACGAGAGTGCATTCTCTCGTTATTAAATCAGCTGGATTTATTTCCCCTTTAATATGATTCCATTGTGATATCTGAGTTTCTGCTTGGATCTTGGCTACCCTATTTGCTACAAATGTATCCCAGACATAAGAGGGAGAGTTAATCCAAGCCAGCACAGTTGTTGTTGAATCTTTGTAGTATGCTATCTTATGAAGATACTTGTTAAATGTCAGGAGTATTCTCCTTACCAGCTCAACCAAGAGCTCTGCAGCTTGAAGTTCAAGACGAGCGATTGTAATGGCCTTCATTGGAGCGATGCGAGATTTTGAGCAAAGTAACTTACTATAGATGTTGCCTGATTCGTCCATGCATCTGACGTAAACACACGCTCCAAGGGCGGACATACTACTATCCGAAAACCCATGTAGTTCGGTTCTTTTTGGCAATGGGCACATTACAAATCGAGGTTTGCTTATATTTTCTAAATCAAAGAATTGATTTACATACCTGTTCCACTTTTCGGTCAGATCCATAGGAAGCTTTTCATCCCATGAGAACTCCGTCTTCCACAAATCTTGTAAAAAGAGTTTGCCAAGCATTATGACTGGACTTAATAGACCTAGAGGATCAAACAATCGTGCGAGGTCTGACAAAACAGTTCTGCGTGTTACAGGAGTTTTAGGTGCTGTGAATTTGTCTGAGTTAAATCCAAATTCAAATTGATCGAGAGTTGGATTCCAAATCAATCCTAAGGTTTTGATTACGTCAGACTGATGGAATCTTACTAACCTTTCCTTGTGTGCATCAGGAATATTCTTAAGAATGTTGTTATCATTAGAACAGAATTTTCTTAATTCAAATTTACCCTCTGAAACTGTGTCTGCACCAACAAGTAGATCATCAACGTAAATATTTTCACGTATAGTTTGGGATGCTCTTTTGTGCAGCTGTTGATAATTGTCTGCAAGCTGGGCAAGATAATTGGTTGTTAAATAAGGAGCACAAGCTGATCCGTAGGTTAATGTGTTAAGTTTGTATGTCTTCAGAGGTTGATTGCTTTGAGGTCTCCAAAGAATTAGTTAAAAAGCTCTGTCTTCTGGCCGTACCAGTACCTGTCGGTACATTTTGCTTATATCTGCTGTAAATGCATACCTTTCTAATCTGAAATTAATAATTATTGAAAATAGGTCAGGTTGAACTGTTGGTCCAACGCCTAGAACATCATTGAGAGAAAATCCAGATGTTGTTTTTGCTGAACAATCAAAGACCACACGCAATGCTGTTGAGGAGCTTTCTGGCTTTAACACACAATGATGCGGGATGAAATAAGGATTTTGTGGGATCTCTAAGTTCTCAATGGGACTCATATGGCCCAGTTCTTCGTACTCTAATAGGAACTGAGAATAAAGCTCACGCAATGCATAATCTTTTTCAAATCTTCGTTCTAATGAAAGAAATCTTTTGCGTGCCCTTTCGAGAGATGCACCCAAACAAGATGGATTTTTTTTGAAAGGAAGACTTACCATGAATCTTCCATTTGATACAACCTTTGTGCTAGAGCTGAAAAATTCCTCACAGTTATGCTCTTCATTACTCATACTCATGCGTTTGATTTGAGTATCATGGGTCTCGTACTCCCAGAACCTACTCACAAGTTTCTCCAATGAGGATAGAGATGGCCTTGTAGCAATGCTGCAAACAGCAAAATGGTTTGAAGTTTGAACGCCACCTGCGACTATCCATCCTAGTTTTGTGTTACGGAGTGTAGGAAGTTGAGGTCCAACTGTTATTTCCCCTGGAAGGAGAAGATCGAAAAACAATTCGGCACCGATAAGCATATTGATTTTTTGATCAGTCATAAATCCTGGATCAGCTAACTGAATATGAGACGGAATTTCCCAATGTTGTGACTCAACTTCACATCGTGGCTGGTAATCTGTAATCCTAGCTAGTATGGTTGCTTCAATACTTGCCTTGAAACTTGAATTATTTGATTCAAGTGTGAGTGATACAGCAAATTGTGTTTGTGTGCCATGTCCTCCTATCCCAGTGGGAAATTTTCAAAAATTCACCAAGGAATCCCCTGCTATTTCCTCGAGGAATGGAAGCTACACCCAAGGAATTTGAGGTGAAATCATCGAGGAAATTAACATGGGGTTGTCATTGGCGTTCACCAAGTGATTTTCTTCGTGAATATTCAGTAATTCCATAATTAATTGCATTTGATGAAACATACCGTGAATATACATCAGTGATATCACTAGGTACCTACATGGAGTTGCTTTTTCACCAGGCCATTATCTTTTTTTAAATGAAAAATGTCATGAATGTTCACCAAGGAAATCACTTTGTGAATGGAACCTCCTCATCTAGTGAAATCATCAACATCGGTAGTGTACTGTCTAATTTAAGATTAAAACGAACCAAAAAGGAGTTCTCATTTCTAATCAAAAGTTATATTTACGTTTTAACAAACGCAATTTGAGTAATGTTCAGTTCATCTTACATTGATTTTCTTACGGGACGTCACTGTGAACCTTATCTTACAAAATGAGAACCAAAAAATCACAAGCTCAGGACTCTGTCCATAACTATTCATCGTTGAAAACCTCGTGTTTCTCGAAGCATGATTTCTTGCAATGAAATTGTATACTGCATGAGAAGCATTGAATTCAGTTGAATTTTTGAACCAAGTAAAAGAAAGGGTGATGTCATGAAAATAATGAACTGGTGAAAAAGGCAACACCTTTTCCTAATGAAATCATTACATGCATGTTCCTCGTAAAAAGTATTTCATGAATTCATTGTGCTATTCACCGAAATTTTTCCTTGAAGACGAAATTTCCTACTGGGTATCAACAAAACTACATCACATACATCGATTCTATTATCTACGAAATTCGTAACCGTGATCCTTATCAACTAATAAAAAGAGATTGCCATAAATTATGACATCAGTAATATCCTGAACCAAATTTTTATAGTATACCCTATGTTAATAAAAAAATGTTGGGTATGATGAAGGATGAGAATAATGGTACCCCTATGATCCATTTTATAGGTTAAAGATCAAAATTATATAGGTACCTAGTTTGAAAGTCTTAACCACACCAGAAGAAAATCCCGTCAGAAATTCCAAAATGAAGAAATTAAGGAATATGCAATTAATATGGAACTAAGCAACGTTGGACCCACTAAAAAGTCTAAAGGTGTGAAGCGATCAGTTCTTAAAGCAAAGATAACAATTGAGGATTATGTTGGATGTTTGGAGAACCATAACGAGTTATCAATTGACCAAAATGTGAAACGAAAATTGCTCTTAGTCCTTATGATAACAAGCTATATCTCATACCGGCTTCTTATGATACTCTACCATGAGGTCATTACTCTTTAAATACCAAACCAAAATGTGAAGATGAAGCCGAAACGTGTGCTAAAAAGAGGAAAATTTTATAGTAACTTTACAACAAACGCTTCATGGGAAGGTCTTATGAAACTTTGTAAAAACAAAATTTTACTTTTATTATAAATTGCTGATCTAGTACATAATTTTATTGTTTTTTAATATTGTATTTATTATTACCAATTACCTAATTGTTAAATTATAAACCTAAAATGAAAATAATCGAGTTTTCTTTTCCCATCATACATACATTTCAGAGACAATTAGAATGGTTTAAAAAAGTATGTGAACAAAAGTAAAATAACCTCTAACCACACAATAGTTTGTTGAACTTCAGTTTCTAAGTAGCGATTGCACATTTTGCAACACTATAATAAGAAAATGTAACATTAGGCGTGTTTTTTTGGGATTTTATATATACATAGTACAGTGAGAAATTTCCATAAAAACGCATCCGCAGCGGCCTATATTTATGGGTGAAATTTTCTCTTCACCGATTTCTTCTACAAAAACATGGTCTTGACGAAGTGAAAAGTTACAGTCTAAACAGGGCCATTCATTTAACATAATTCTACTCTACGAACATAGCCTTCGAGAATTCGAGACACATAAAGTACCAGTCGTACCAATGACGACACACAAAAATCCTATTCAATTGAGTTCGATACTCGAACAAACGTCAAAAGTTTATCGGCAGCGGGATTCTACTTTAACTTTTATCGGCAGCGATTTTGCTGCCGATGCTGTTTTTGTAATTCATATAAAATTTCACTGTGCTGCGGATAGCTTTTCCAATACTTTATTATTCCTTAAAAACATCGCTTAAAAAAATGAATTAAATTAAAAGAAATTAATGTTTCTTTGCCACCATGTCACAGAGAGTTTTTGGTTTTAACTGGTAACATCATGACTTCGTACAAATTCCAAATTCGAAATATTTATCAATAAAATAATATGTAAAAAACTTTCATTTGGCTTTACCACGTTCAGAAAGCATCCTCGCTAATTGTACCATTTTCACTGATCTGTTAGACATTGAAAATACACTTTAACAATAAAGCTTTTCACCTCCAAAAATAACTTTCACTAACTCTTCTCTGCAGATGCGACTGGTCATAACAACATAAATCAACTTATGACTTGATTTTTTGCGAAATTAATATTGAATTGGTTAAGGCAGAAAAGCCTAAGTGAACTTAGTTTTGCGGTTTTTGAAATTTAATTATACCATAACGGCCTAACTCGATATATGATTTTGAATGAAATATAATATCGTTTGCCAAAAGAGCTTAAGTCAAGTAAGATTTATTAACAAACGGAACTGTGATTTTCCATAACAGCCTAACTCAAGTTAACGAAATTAAATGCTTGTTCTATTTTAGGGAATAACAGCCTATGTTGACTTAAGAAAAATTAATAACGACAGTGTGTAGACTATAAATTTCTTATCGTGACTTAACCTATTAACCTATCTCAATATAAGTTCTTATGGCAAAACAAACTTAAGATACTTAAAGAACTTAACTCAAGTTATGAAACCGACGTTATAAAAAAATTATTTCTTTTTGAGTTAAGTTGTTTTGGCAAATGATAATTTTTAAAAAGGGACTTAGGTTTTTAGGTTTTTCGCTTATAACTTCTGTTTGAAAAAAGATACAGAGGTAAAAATTGAGTGAGTATAGATCTTGATATTCTGAACAGGATTATTGAAAAAACTCAATTTGGTCATAACTCGACTCAGGCGGTTATGGCTTGTGGCCACTGAATATGTATGTATATATTTTTATAAATATTTGAGAAAATCAAGAATGAAATACGAAATTAATTGTTCTTATTTCTATTTATAATAATAATATTTTTGTATTTGTATTTGTATTTATTAAATAGTATTCATAGTTATAGGCTTAACATCTTTTACGTATGTACGTAATATCTTACTAGATCTATATTTATTGTTTTTTGTTAAGTCTCTATTTTAGTTCATATCATGTTATAATGTTACGTTGAAATTCAACAGATTTGTTTAAATAAACAAAAAATTATGCTTTACTATACTCTTACATCGGTTTACAAAATAAAATAATTTTTATAATATATAATTGGAATATTCTTCTAATTAATATACATATTTTGTGATACAAAAATTTTGTCTTTACTCATTACAATATATATTAAAGTTTAACAAAATCACCTTAATTTTATTATAAATATTAATATTTTATTAACATATACATTTATTTGATATAGTATTTTATGTAGGTATATCTTAAAAATATTTTAGATAAAATAATAGTCTTCTATACGCTTACTACCCCACGCTAAAGTTTTAGATGAATTAGGGATAACAAATCTTATATCATCTTCAGCAGTAAGACTGATCTTGTTTATTAATTGTGTGTAAATAAAATGTTTATCACTTCTAAAACAGTACATCTTTTTTAATAAAGATGTAGACGGGTTATTTAGACAATCTCTAAAACCATTTATAGTTATCTCATTTGCTACAATATTTTTTTTAATCCCTTTTATTTTCTTTACTATATCATCTTCAGTGACAATGCAGTAGGATTTCGATTTGGTGCCTACAAATTCAAGTAGCAATTTGCCTGAACACTCATCTTTAAACTTTCCTAAGACCTTTTTATTCACTCTTGGAATACTATATTGATTATTCTTTGGATAATCACTTGTGTCAAAATAATTTAAATTTTTGTTTATATCATCATACAAATCCTCTGTTTCAAATTCATAAATAAGTGAATCAGTATCAGTATATAATAGCTGTAACTTATCGCCATATTTATATTTCATAAAATTGTAATGAAAGTCATACATCAAGATTTTAGATAAATCCAGAATAGAAAACCCAACGTATGTAGGCTTATCATACTTAACCTTCAATCGATTCATTTGAATGACAACTAAGTTCTCATGTATGTAACGGGTGATTTTTTAGCTGGTTTGGTTTTGGCAACACTGGTTTTGACAGCTGACGTGTGTTTAGTACCTTGTGTCACTGTCAAACAGCTTCAGTTTGGTTTGCAATTTATCCATGGATCGTCTTACAAATGAACAACGCTTGCAAATTATTGAATTTTACTATCAAAATTCGTGCTCGGTTCGAAATGTTCATCGCGCGCTGCTTCCATTTTATGGTCGGCATTCTCGACCTTCTGAGCAGTCTATTCGGAAGATTGTGACCAAATTTCGCACCAAATTTACTTTGTTGGACATTAAACCACCAACACGTTTACGTACTGTGCGTAGTGAAGAAAATATTGCGGCCGTATCAGCTAGTGTGACAGAAGACCGCGAAATGTCGATTCGGCGCCGTTCCCAGCAGTTAGGCCTTTTTTACAGCACTTTTTTTTGCCCGAAATGGAAGTTCTTGACTTGCATGATATGTGGTTTCAACAAGACGGTGCCACATGCCACACAGCACGCGAAACAATGGCGCAATTGCGAGGCGAGTTTGGTGAACAGTTAATTTCACGTTTCGGGCCGGTCAATTGGCCGCCTAGATCGTGCGATTTGACACCATTAGATTATTTTTTGTGGGGGTATGTCAAGGCTAATGTCTATAGGGACAAGCCCGCTTCGATTGACGCACTGGAAGCCAACATCCATGCATTCATTCGTGAGATACCGGCCGATATGTGTGAAAGAGTATGCCAAAATTGGACTCAGCGGATGGGCTACCTGAGACGCAGCCGCGGTCAACATTTGCATGAAATTATCTTTAAACATTAAATTGCAAGGTTCAAACTATCGATTCAAATAAATATTTCATTCATTTTTTCGAATTTTTTGTGTTTTTTTTTTAAAAAGAAGTTCTAAACCTCTTAAAAAATCACCCGTTATAATCGATCTACTATGAAAATTTGGTTTACATATAAGAGAATTTGCTCCCATACGTTTACCATTATTATCCCATTTTGTAATTAGTTTTCATCAACTCTTTTTTCTACATTTTCCATAGTTTTCCCAAAAACACTGTTATTCATTAGTTTATAAATGTCTTTCTCAAAATCATTATTTGATTGGGTTCTTAAATGTGTATGAAGATCGATATACGATTTTAACCATGCATTTTGATTGAACTCTAGAACTTTATGTACTTTTTTCAATACTAAACCGTTTGATAGACATTGATTAAGGTTTCGGTAATGAATAACATATCGTGTTTTATTAAATTGATTTGCAATTAATTTTAAATTTTTGGAATTTGTATATGGAGGTTTTATGTTCTCAGGGCAAAATGGTAGTTCATTATGCAAATCATGCAAAAAATCAGGATAATCTAGATCTACACAAAAAATATAACCTTTTTTTGAATCATCAGGTATTGATTCTATATTTAAACTTTTAAATTCCTCTTCATTTAACCATCGAAACTTGTTGATGGGAAGATATTGACTCATTGCCCATCCATACAAATTATTTGCATCGAATTACCCCAAAAAAGATGATTTTTTAGTCTCATCAAAATTTGCCATATATTTATTATTAGCCTTAGCATATCTTCCGCTGCATTTGCTTAAGCCACCTCTTATACCTTTTTGTATGAAATGGGTCAAATCAATATCTGTAAAAAGTTCTAATTCCACTTTTGTACTTTTCAGCATTGCATCCCAGCTTAAACCTGGTGCTGTATAATACTGACAGGGGTCAAGATCATATGTTTTAATATAAACATTCCGGAAATTTTCAAAAATATCTGCTAGAAGCATAACATCGGTTTTTAAATAAACATCGCTGTATTCTCCTAATGTCCTTATATTGAAGGTATTCCATACTCTTTGAGCATGTAAATAATCATCATTAGTTATATTTGTAGAATTTAAAGTGCTATAAAAAGCTGACTTTGGAGGAAGCTGAGTTTCTTCAAGTTTTAAAGATGATGTAATATATTCATATGGGAAAATACCTTTTTTAGTAACTAGATTAAACATATCTTCTTCTGGGAAAGCCTTTTTAGTTTCAATAAATTGTTCTGAATTTAAATTCTTTGATAGTTTTTCAATACTAGAAGCCATAAACCCTAAGGAATCTATAAATCTAAGTTGAATGCTGCTTTTAAAAGTATCCCCTTTAATGTATTTAGTAAATGAGATATATCGTTCTTTGTTTGCGGGTATCACATCGATTTTTTCATCATTATCACTAAATTCTTTTACAATAAAGTGTGAATCATAGCCACTTAAGTTATGTAATATAACTGGAATGAAATTGGGTATTTGGTATTTCAAATTACATTCAGCACCTCGAAATTCTCCTATGAGATGATCATGATCTCTTACCCGATTTTCATTTAAAACATCACCACATATAAAACAGATTTTAGAATTTTTAAAATTGTCTTTTTTCTTATCAGTTAATTTTTTCATTGGAGTCACTTCTCTTAATATAATTTGAATGCGCTGTGCTTCATCTATCAAGTTATTCATAAAAACCTTGGGACAGTTATCACCTCGGTACAATACAAATTTATTTAATGAATCATCAAAACTACATTTAATATAATACGCAAAGCTAAAAGGTTCATGAACTTGAACGTTACTCGAAAATGATGCAATTGGATTTGGTGAACATGTATTGATTGGTTTTAAAGCCGCTTCAAAATCAGCATAAATTACAAATGGAACTCGCATTTTTTTATTAAAGTTTTTAAATTTTAAAATGTTATTAATTTCAGTTGGTAATACAGTATGCACTTTATTGCAATCATGTTTGAGGTGTTCATTAAGCTGAGCTTCATACCGAAAGTATATTAAACATCCATCACATAACCATTTTGTACCATTACGTTTGGAAATTTGACTGCTTACCAATTTATTTAAATTTTTAATCCAACAATAATGTCCCTGCGCACCATTTTCTATGAATATCAAGTTAATATGCTTATCTTTCTTCTTACAAGTATAAAATATAGGTCCTACAATAGTATTATTTTCTAACCCATACACATTAACACTTAAATTATTAAGTTTTTCAAATTGACAAACTTGTTTTATATCCATCGGGAACTTCACACCGCTTAAATTAAGAACTCCGGTGTAATGAGGATATGAAGAAACTCGATCTGCATGATGGATAGAAGGATGAAGAGCAGATACGATAGCCCAGGCAAAGCATGCATTATCATTATTTTTAACATTGATGATAGCTTTTTTCGATTAAATATTCATTGGTAATTCAATATACGATGATCCACGCATAGGATTGTATTTATTAATGTTGATTTCTAGGTAAAGTATATCTTGTAAGGCCCATCCACTATCACGCTCCTGAAATTCTTCACTCTTAGCTATGATGTCTCCAGTAAACGTGTTATAAATTTCTTTTAAATCATTTGATTGGTTAATGATTTTATATTTTGTGTTAAATGATTTAATGTCAGTCACCATTTCATTGGCTTTATCTTTTACATATAGTCCGAACATTTCAAAAGCGACTTTTATAACACTTTCGATCTCCATTGTTTTCCTTACAAGTTCTATTATAATAGCCTCTTGCTTCTTCATAAAGTTCTTATAGTCAATTTGACGATCACAATCTCGAACTCTATAGCTTTTTATACGGTTCTTAAAAGCCGTAGATATAACTTCAACATTTCCTCCATAACCATCATGCTTGCTACAAGCATTTGTTTTATGTAAATCACTCTTTAGATGACCTTGAAACAATGATTTCATGACATCCAGCTTGCAAATATTGCAATGTTTGACCTCAGCACTCAAATCACCTTCAGTTTTAATCCGTTTATTTTGCACATCAGACTGACAGTTATTCCTTTTTTTCGATAGTGTGTTATATGAAACGATTTCATCATGATTTTTCTTCATGTGATAGCTATAATTCCTAGCGTTATCAAAAAACGTACCACATTTATCACACAGAATTGAAATTTTTTTTTCATGATTCATCTGCCTATGACGCACAAGATTATCTCGTCTAGTGAACGTGGTTTGACAGTGCTCGCAAGTAAACATATTGGTTTAGAGGTTGACACAGATTTTACAAAAAGTTGATATTACTTGAATGTTATTATTATTCTTGGAAAAGTTTTTACTTTTCTTTTGATAATAACTGGGAAAGAGTGTTTTTATTTTTATTATGTTTATAATATTTAAACAATATTCTTGAAAAAATATTCACTTTTAGCGAACTGAACAACTGTGTAAGTGTTTTTTTTTTAATTTGTTTATAATATTTAAACAATCTTATTATAATATAAATAGACCGCACGATTGATGTCTGTCCAAAAAATTTCACAAGGAACTCACCGAAAGATGTCATACATCGAGTCTTTATAAGAAAATTAATTATCAGTGTTAACCACATTAATAAGAAAAATTGTATCACAGTCTAAAAAAGTAGTATAATGTAGTACATAATGTAGTACATAATGTAGCATAACGTAGAATAGATATAGAACTATAAAGGTAGCAGCGTACTAGATTGTATTAAATGGTTGATACTCCTTTTTTTAAACATTCACAAAACACCCAAAAGCATCTGGTATTGGCAACTCCAAGCTATGACAATCTAACAAAGGTACATGTATTGCACATAAGCACAGCATAACACATATATCAAAAATCCAGTCTCACCCACCCAGCGGGAAATATCGTCCTCAATGAAATTTATTGCTGAAATAATCAATGAATTCACTTGCCAAATCATAAGAGAAACGATATGCAAGATTTAGTAGGTGAAGAGTAATGCAAAGTTTCCTCAGTTCGTAGCTTTGATTCCACTCTCTGCTTTGTGTTTATGAAACGACCCCTTATTTCGGTGAATTTAAAAGGGAAAAGTATGCGATGAAAAATTTGTGGAAAAGTAATGTACAAGATCATCAGTTCATTGTTTGAATCCACTCATCTGCTTAGTAAAGTATTCATGGCGAGAAAAAAAAAAAAAAAAAAACAAATGTGAGTGAAACTCATGGGGAATTGTAATCGATGATTCCAACGATGAATAGTAATGCACAAAGTTGTTTATATTTTTTTGGCAACTATAAATTCTCATTTTGTTGGATACAGTTCACAGTGACTTTCTGTAGAAAAGTCCATGTAAGACGAACTGAAGTCAATAGAAATTGCGTTTGCCGAAACGCCAAAAATTTTTGATTTGAGATGGAAACAGCTTTTTGGTTTGTTTTCATTTTAAAATAAAGGATGCATTACCGATGGGATTTAGTAAGCAATGCAAATGGGAGGATTTTATTGATGAAAAAGAAACAACCACTAACCTGGTGATTTCATAACTGAATTTTCATTAGATTTTTCATCGAAATTATTGAACTGATGAATAAGCTAAATACCCGTATGTAGTGAATTCACAGATTAAGCAATCACCATGTTTTTCATCACCTGGGTCGGTGAATAAACAACTTCCATTGAAGTAGTGAATCCGTAAGTGAATTTTCATCGAAAAAGTGGCATGTGCTTCCCGCCAATGACACGCCCATGTTAAATTCATCAAAGGAATAAGCTGAAAAGTGGCAGGTACAGCTTCCATTCCTCAAGGAAAAAGCAGGTTTTTCCTCAATGAATTTTTTAATTTTTCCCGCTGGGCACCTATAATCTACATCTACATAAACCCAATTCCCTGCTACCAGCACTTGCACACAATACTTTTGAAAACATAAAATTAACATACTTACATACGAGTATAACACGATAAAACATGAATTCGTCACCATGTAACTCTCTACTGTTAATGGTATTATATCAACAAATCTATAAATAAACAAAGATACAAAAATACCTACATGCGTATCCCTATGCCCAACACGAATCATCATTATCATGAGAAGGTTTCAATAAACATGTTGAAACATGATGTGATAAACCATGACATATTTCTTTAATCCACTATATTCTAATACCCAACTCACGACGATCACCACGACTATCACGCAACCCCCAAACAGACAAACCCTCATCTGAACCTATATTCCAATCAAAATACCACATAAACTCTTACACTGACCCTACTTTATAATAATATTCTTATTTTATCATTTCCCTCAAACATTAAATATTATTTTCTAATTAATTCAACATTTCTCACTCACTCACCCAAACAACACCATCAACCCAACGCGCCGCGCCGCCACGCCGCCGCCGCCGCCACCAACATCAAAACCTCCCGCACAAGCCATCCGCCATCGTAACACATCAAAGGCTGCCACTTCCAACCCCAAAAAATTCATTACAAAGGTTACCATCCTCATTGGCGTGCGTAGAAAACTATCATGATAGAAAACTATCGTGATAGAAAACTATCGTGATAGAAAACTATCGTGATAGAAAACTATCATGATAGAAAACTATCGTGATAGAAAACTATCGTGATAGAAAACTATCGTGATAGAAAACTATCATGATAGAAAACTATCGTGATAGAAAACTATCGTGATAGAAAACTATCATGATAGAAAACTATCATGATAGAAAAACGTCATGATAGAAAAATATCATGATAGAAAACTATCATGATAGAAAACTAGCATGATAGAAAACCGTCATGATAGAAAACTATCATGATAGAAAACTACCATGATAGAAAACTATCATGATAGAAAACTATCGTGATAGAAAACTACCATGAGAGAAGACTATCATGTTAAAAAACAATCATGATAGAAAACTTTTATGATAGAGAACTAACGTGATAGAAAGCCTCGCAGATATACGCAGATATACACAGATATTGACCAATCAGATATACGCAGATCTACGCAGACATACGCAGGTCGACGCATATATACGAATAGCTACGCTGATGTACGCAGATTACTACCCGGCTACGCAGTAATACGCAGGTGTACGCAGATATACGCCAAACTACGCAAATATACGCATATCTACGCAGACCTACAAAAATATACGCAGATCGAAGATCGCAGATAGAGAACTATCATGATAGAAAACTATCATGATAGAAAACTATCATGATAGAAAACTATAATGATAGAAAACTATCGTGATAGAAAACTTTCTTGATAGAAAACTATCGTGATAGAAAACTATCGTGATAGAAAACTATTGTGATAGAAAACTATCATGATAGAAAAACGTCATGATAGAAAACTATCATGATAGAAAACTATCATGATAGAAAACTATCGTGATAAAAAACTATCGTGACAAAAAACTATCGTGATAGAAAACTATCGTGATAGAAAACTTTCATGATAGAAAACAATCATGATAGAAAACTATCATGATAGAAAACTATCATGATAGAAAACTATCGTGATAGAAAACTATCATGATAGAAAACTATCGTGATAGAAAACTATCGTGATAGAAAACTATAGTGATAGAAAACTATCGTGATAGGAAAACTATCATGACAGAAAACTATCATGATAGAAAACTATCATGATAGAAAACTATCATGATAGAAAACTATCGTGATAGAAAACTATAGTGATAGAAAACTATCATGATAGAAAAACGTCATGATAGAAAACTATCATGATAGAAAACTATCATGATAGAAAACTAGCATGATAGAAAACCGTCATGATAGAAAACTATCATGATAGAAAACTATCATGATAAAAAACTATCATGATAGAAAACTATCATGATAGAAAACTATCGTGATAGAAAACTACCATGAGAGAAGACTATCATGTTAGAAAACTATCGTGATAGAAAACTATTGTGCTAGAAAACTATCATGATCGAAAAACGTCATGATAGAAAACTATCATGATAGAAAACTATCATGATAGAAAACTATCATGATAGAAAACTATTGTGATAAAAAACTATCGTGATAGAAAACTATCATGATAGAAAGCTATCGTGATAGAAAACTATCATGATAGAAAACTATCATGATAGAAAACTATCATGATAGACAACTATCATGATAGAAAACTATCGTGATAGAAAACTATCGTGATAGAAAACTTCCGTGATAGAAAACTATCGTGATAGCAAACTATCATGATAGAAAACTATCGTGATAGAAAGCTATCGTGATAGAAAACTATTGTGATAGAAAACTAGCATGATAGAAAACCGTCATGATAGAAAACTATCATGATAGAAAACTATCATGATAGAAAACTATCATGATAGAAAACTATCATGATAGAAAACTATCATGATAGAAAACTATCATGATAGAAAACTATCGTGATAGAAAACTACCATGAGAGAAGACTATCATGTTAGAAAACTATCATGATAAAAAACTATCATGATAGAAAACTAACGTGATAGAAAGCCTCGCAGATATACGCAGATATACGCAGGTGTTCGCAGGTATACGCAGGTATACGCAGGTCTACGCAGATATATGCAGATCTGCGTAGATATACGTAGATATACGCAGGTCTACGTAGTTATACGCAGATGTACGCAGATAAACACAGATATTATCCAATCAGATATACGCAGATCTACGACGACATACGCAGGTCGACGCATATATACGAATAGCTACGCTGATGTACGTAGATTACCACCCGGCTACGCAGTAATACGCAGGTGTACGCAGATATACGCCAAACTACGCAAATATACGCATATCTAC
This sequence comes from Dasysyrphus tricinctus, assembly GCA_963921185.1. Taxonomy (NCBI): domain Eukaryota; kingdom Metazoa; phylum Arthropoda; class Insecta; order Diptera; family Syrphidae; genus Dasysyrphus; species Dasysyrphus tricinctus. The sequence continues at coordinate 107,323,029 of OY992532.1, read as the reverse complement.
GCAGACCTACGCAAATATACGCAGATCGAAGATTGCAGATAGAGAACTATCATGATAGAAAACTATCATGATAGAAAACTATCATGATAGAAAACTATCGTGATAGAAAACTATCATGATAGAAAAACGTCATGATAGAAAAATATCATGATAGAAAACTATCATGAAAGAAAACTAGCATGATAGAAAACCGTCATGATAGAAAACTATCATGATAGAAAATTATCATGATAGAAAATTATCATGATAGAAAACTATCGTGATAGAAAACTACCATGAGAGAAGACTATCATGTTAGAAAACTATCATGATAGAAAACTATCATGATAGAAAACTATCATGATAGAAAACTATCATGATAGAAAACTATCGTGATAGAAAACTATCGTGATAGAAAACTATCGTGATAGAAAACTATCATGATAGAAAACTATCGTGATAGAAAACTATCGTGATAGAAAACTATCGTGATAGAAAACTATCATGATAGAAAGCTATCGTGATAGAAAACTATCGTGATAGAAAACTATCGTGATAGAAGACTATCATGATAGAAAAACGTCATGATAGAAAAATATCATGATAGAAAACTATCATGATAGAAAACTAGCATGATAGAAACTATCGTGATAGAAAACTATCGTGATAGAAAACTATCATGATAGAAAACTATCGTGATAGAAAACTATCGTGATAGAAAACTATCATGATAGAAAACTATCGTGATAGAAAACTATCATGATAGAAAGCTATCGTGATAGAAAACTATCGTGATAGAAAACTATCGTGATAGAAAACTATCGTGATAGAAAACTATCGTGATAGAAGACTATCATGATAGAAAAACGTCATGATAGAAAAATATCATGATAGAAAACTATCATGATAGAAAACTATCGTGATAGAAAACTATCGTGATAGAAAACTATCGTGATAGAAAACTATCATGATAGAAAGCTATCGTGATAGAAAACTATCGTGATAGAAAACTAACGTGATAGAAAACTATCGTGATAGAAAACTATCGTGATAGAAAACTATCATGATAGAAAACTATCATGATAGAAAACTATCATCATAGAAAACTATCGTGATAGAAAACTATCGTGATAGAAAACTATCGTGATAGAAAACTATCATGATAGAAAACTATCGTGATAGAAAACTATCGTGATAGAAAACTATCGTGATAGAAAACTATCATGATAGAAAACTATCGTGATAGAAAACTATCGTGATAGAAAACTATCGTGATAGAAAACTATCATGATAGAAAGCTATCGTGATAGAAAACTATCGTGATAGAAAACTATCGTGATAGAAGACTATCATGATAGAAAAACGTCATGATAGAAAAATATCATGATAGAAAACTATCATGATAGAAAACTAGCATGATAGAAACTATCGTGATAGAAAACTGTCATGATAGAAAAACGTCATGATAGAAAAATATCATGATAGAAAACTATCATGATAGAAAACTAGCATGATAGAAAACCGTCATGATAGAAAACTATCATGATAGAAAACTATCATGATAGAAAACTATCATGATAGAAAACTATCGTGATAAAAACTAACATGAGAGAAGACTATCATGTTAGAAAACTATCATGATAGAAAACTATCATGATAGAGAACTAACGCGATAGAAAGCCTCGCAGATATACGCAGATATACGCAGGTGTTCGCAGGTATACGCAGGTCTACGCAGATATATGCAGATCTGCGCATGTATACGCAGGTATACGCAGATATATGCAGATCTGCGCAGATATACGCGGGTATACGCAGGACATACGCACATATACGCAGGTCTACGTAGTTATACGCAGATGTACTCAGATATACACAGATATTAGCCAATCAGATATACGCAGATCTACGCAGTATACGCAGGTCGACGCATATATACGAATAGCTACGCTGATGTACGCAGATTACTACCCGGCTACGCAGTAATACGCAGGTGTACGCAGATATACGCCAAACTACGCAAATATACGCATATATACGCAGACCTACGCAAATATACGCAGATCGAAGATCGCAGATAGAGAACTATCATGATAGAAAAATATCATGATAAAAATAATGATAGAAAACTATCGTGATAGAAAACTATCATGATAGAAAACTATCGTGATAGAAAACTATCGTGATAGAAAACTATTGTGATAGAAAACTATCATGATAGAAAAACGTCATGATAGAAAACTATCATGATAGAAAACTATCGTGATAGAAAACTATCATGATAGAAAACTATCGTGATAGAAAACTATCATGATAGAAAACTATCATGATAGAAAACTATCGTGATAGAAAACTATAGTGATAGAAAACTATCATGATAGAAAAACGTCATGATAGAAAACTATCATGATAGAAAACTATCATGATAGAAAACTATCATGATAGAAAACTATCGTGATAGAAAACTATCATGATAGAAAACTATCGTGATAGAAAACTATCGTGATAGAAAACTATTGTGATAGAAAACTATCATGATAGAAAAACGTCATGATAGAAAACTATCATGATAGAAAACTATCGTGATAGAAAACTATCGTGATAGAAAACTATCGTGATAGAAAACTATCGTGATAGGAAAACTATCATGATAGAAAACTATCATGATAGAAAACTATCATGATAGAAAACTATCATGATAGAAAACTATCGTGATAGAAAACTATAGTGATAGAAAACTATCATGATAGAAAAACGTCATGATAGAAAACTATCATGATAGAAAACTATCATGATAGAAAACTAGCATGATAGAAAACCGTCATGATAGAAAACTATCATGATAGAAAACTATCATGATAAAAAACTATCATGATAGAAAACTATCATGATAGAAAACTATCGTGATAGAAAACTACCATGAGAGAAGACTATCATGTTAGAAAACTATCGTGATAGAAAACTATTGTGCTAGAAAACTAACATGATAGAAAAACGTCATGATAGAAAACTATCATGATAGAAAACTATCATGATAGAAAACTATCGTGATAGAAAACTATCATGATAGCAAACTATCATGATAGAAAACTATCATGATAGAAAACTATCGTGATAGAAAACTATCGTGATAGAAAACTATCGTGATAGAAAACTATCGTGATAGAAAACTATCGTGATAGAAAACTATCGTGATAGCAAACTATCATGATAGAAAACTATCGTGATAGAAAACTATCGTGATAGAAAACTATTGTGATAGAAAACTATCATGATAGAAAACTATCATGATAGAAAACTATCATGATAGAAAACTATCATGATAGAAAACTATCATGATAGAAAACTATCGTGATAGAAAACTATCGTGATAGAAAACTATCGTGATAGAAAACTATCGTGATAGAAAACTATCGTGATAGAAAACTATCGTGATAGAAAACTTTCGTGATAGAAAACTATCATGATAGAAAACTATCATGATAGAAAACTATCATGATAGAAAACTATCATGATAGAAAACTATCGTGATAGAAAACTATCGTGATAGAAAACTATCGTGATAGAAAACTATCGTGATAGCAAACTATCATGATAGAAAACTATCGTGATAGAAAACTATCGTGATAGAAAACTATCGTGATAGAAAACTATCATGATAGCAAACTATCATGATAGAAAACTATCATGATAGAAAACTATCGTGATAGAAAACTATCGTGATAGAAAACTATCGTGATAGAAAACTATCGTGATAGGAAAACTATCATGATAGAAAACTATCATGATAGAATACTATCATGATAGAAAACTATCATGATAGAAAACTATCGTGATAGAAAACTATAGTGATAGAAAACTATCATGATAGAAAAACGTCATGATAGAAAACTATCATGATAGAAAACTATCGTGATGGAAAACTATCATGATAGAAAACTATCATGATAGAAAACTATCATGATAGAAAACTATCGTGATAGAAAACTATCGTGATAGAAAACTATCGTGATAGAAAACTATCGTGATAGAAAACTATCATGATAGAGAACTATCGTGAAAGAAAACTATCATGATAGAAAACTATCGTGATAGAAAACTATCGTGATAGAAAACTACCATGAGAGAAGACTATCATGTTAGAAAACTATCATGATAGAAAACTATCATGATAGAGAACTAACGTGATAGAAAGCCTCGCAGATATACGCAGATATACGCAGATATACGCAGGTGTTCGCAGGTATACGCAGGTCTACGCAGATATATGCAGATCTGCGCAGGTATACGCAGGTATACGCAGATATATGCAGATCTGCGGAGATATACGCGGGTATACGCAGGACATACGCACATATACGCAGGTCTACGTAGTTATACGCAGATGTACGCAGATATACACAGATATAAGCCAATCAGATATACGCAGATCTACGCAGTCATACGCAGGTCGACGCATATATACGAATAGCTACGCTGATGTACGCAGATTACAACCCGGCTACGCAGTAATACGCAGGTGTACGCAGATATACGCCAAACTACGCAAATATACGCATATCTACGCAGACCTACGCAAATATACGCAGATCGAAGATCGCAGATAGAGAACTATCATGATAGAAAACTATCGTGATAAAAAACTATCGTGACAAAAAACTATCGTGATAGAAAACTATCGTGATAGAAAACTTTCATGATAGAAAACTATCATGATAGAAAACTATCATGATAGAAAACTATCGTGATAGAAAACTATCATGATAGAAAACTATCGTGATAGAAAACTATTGTGATAGAAAACTATTGTGATAGAAAACTATCGTGATAGGAAAACTATCATGATAGAAAACTATCATGATAAAAAATTATCATGATAGAAAACTATCATGAAAGAAAACTATCGTGATAGAAAACTATCGTGATAGAAAACTATCGTGATAGAAAACTATTGTGCTAGAAAACTATCATGGTAGAAAACTATCATGATAGAAAACTATCATGATAATAAACTATCATGATAGAAAACTATCGTGATAGAAAACTATCGTGATAGAAAACTATCGTGATAGAAAACTATCGTGATAGAAAACTATTGTGATAGAAAACTATCATGATAGAAAACTATCGTGATAGAAAACTATCGTGATAGAAAACTATCGTGATAGAAAACTATCATGATAGAAAACTATCGTGATAGAAAACTATCGTGATAGAAAACTATCGTGATAGAAAACTATCATGATAGAAAACTATCGTGATAGAAAACTATCGTGATAGAAAACTATCGTGATAGAAAACTTTCATGATAGAAAACTATCATGATAGAAAACTATCATGATAGAAAACTATCGTGATAGAAAACTATCATGATAGAAAACTATCGTGATAGAAAACTATTGTGATAGAAAACTATTGTGATAGAAAACTATCGTGATAGGAAAACTATCATGATAGAAAACTATCATGATAAAAAATTATCATGATAGAAAACTATCATGAAAGAAAACTATCGTGATAGAAAACTATCGTGATAGAAAACTATCGTGATAGAAAACTATTGTGCTAGAAAACTATCATGGTAGAAAACTATCATGATAGAAAACTATCATGATAATAAACTATCATGATAGAAAACTATCGTGATAGAAAACTATCGTGATAGAAAACTATCGTGATAGAAAACTATCGTGATAGAAAACTATTGTGATAGAAAACTATCATGATAGAAAACTATCGTGATAGAAAACTATCGTGATAGAAAACTATCGTGATAGAAAACTATCATGATAGAAAACTATCGTGATAGAAAACTATCGTGATAGAAAACTATCGTGATAGAAAACTATCATGATAGAAAACTATCGTGATAGAAAACTATCGTGATAGAAAACTATCGTGATAGAAAACTATCATGATAGAAAAACGTCATGATAGAAAAATATCATGATAGAAAACTATCATGATAGAAAACTAGCATGATAGAAAACCGTCATGATAGAAAACTATCATGATAGAAAACTATCATGATAGAGAACTATCGTGATAGAAAACTAGCATGATAGAAAACCGTCATGATAGAAAACTATCATGATAGAAAACTATCATGATAGAGAACTATCGTGATAGAAAACTATCATGATAGAAAACTATCGTGATAGAAAACTATCGTGATAGAAAACAACCATGAGAGAAGACTATCATGTTAGAAAACTATCATGATAGAAAACTATCGTGATAGAAAACTATCGTGATAGAAAACTATCGTGATAGAAAACTATCATGATAGAAAACTATCGTGATAGAAAACTATCGTGATAGAAAACTATCGTGATAGAAAACTATCATGATAGAAAACTATCGTGATAGAAAACTACCATGAGAGAAGACTATCATGTTAGAAAACTATCATGATAGAAAACTATCATGATAGAGAACTAACGTGATAGAAAGCCTCGCAGATATACGCAGATATACGCAGATATACGCAGGTGTTCGCAGGTATACGCAGGTCTACGCAGATATATGCAGATCTGCGCAGGTATACGCAGGTATACGCAGATATATGCAGATCTGCGGAGATATACGCGGGTATACGCAGGACATACGCACATATACGCAGGTCTACGTAGTTATATGCAGATGTACGCAGATATACACAGATATAAGCCAATCAGATATACGCAGATCTACGCAGACATACGCAGGTCGACGCATATATACGAATAGCTACAATGATGTACGCAGATTACAACCCGGCTACGCAGTAATACGCAGGTGTACGCAGATATACGCCAAACTACGCAAATATACGCATATCTACGCAGACCTACGCAAATATACGCAGATCGAAGATCGCAGATAGAGAACTATCATGATAGAAAACTATCGTGATAAAAAACTATCGTGACAAAAAACTATCGTGATAGAAAACTATCGTGATAGAAAACTATCATGATAGAAAACTATCATGATAGAAAACTATCGTGATAGAAAACTATCATGATAGAAAACTATCGTGATAGAAAACTATTGTGATAGAAAACTATTGTGATAGAAAACTATCGTGATAGGAAAACTATCATGATAGAAAACTATCATGATAAAAAATTATCATGATAGAAAACTATCATGAAAGAAAACTATCGTGATAGAAAACTATCGTGATAGAAAACTATCGTGATAGAAAACTATTGTGCTAGAAAACTATCATGGTAGAAAACTATCATGATATAAAACTATCATGATAATAAACTATCATGATAGAAAACTATCGTGATAGAAAACTATCGTGATAGAAAACTATCGTGATAGAAAACTATCGTGATAGCAAACTATCATGATAGAAAACTATCGTGAGAGAAGACTATCATGTTAGAAAACTATCGTGATAGAAAACTATTGTGCTAGAAAACTAACATGATAGAAAAACGTCATGATAGAAAACTATCATGATAGAAAACTATCATGATAGAAAACTATCGTGATAAAAAACTATCGTGATAGAAAACTATCGTGATAGAAAACTATCGTGATAGAAAACTATCGTGATAGAAAACTATCATGGTAGAAAACTATCATGATAGAAAACTAGCATGATAGAAAACTATCGTGATAGAAAACTACCATGAGAGAAGACTATCATGATAAAAAACTATCATGACAGAAAACTATCATGATAGAAAACTATCGTGATAGAAAACTACCATGAGAGAAGACTATCATGTTAGAAAATTATCGTGATAGAAAACTATTGTGCTAGAGAACTAACATGATAGAAAAACGTCATGATAGAAAACTATCATGATAGAAAACTATCATGATAGAAAACTATCGTGATAAAAAACTATCGTGATAGAAAACTATCGTGATAGAAAACTATCGTGATAGAAAACTATCATGGTAGAAAACTATCATGATAGAAAACTATCATGATAAAAAACTATCATGATAGAAAACTATCGTGATAGAAAACTATCGTGATAGAAAACTATCGTGATAGAAAACTATCGTGATAGCAAACTATCATGATAGAAAACTATCGTGATAGAAAACTATCGTGATAGAAAACTATTGTGATAGAAAACTAGCATGATAGAAAACCGTCATGATAGAAAACTGTCATGATAGAAAACTATCATGATAGAAAACTATCATGATAGAAAACTATCATGATAGAAAACTATCGTGATAGAAAACTACCATGAGAGAAGACTATCATGTTAGAAAACTATCATGATAGAAAACTATCATGATAGAAAACTATCATGATAGAAAACTAACGTGATAGAAATTCTCACAGATATACGCAGATATACGCAGGTATTCGCAGGTATACGCAGGTATACGCAGGTCTACGCAGATATATGCAGATCTGCGTAGATATACGCGGGTATACGCAGCACATACGCACATATACGCAGGTGTACGTAGTTATACGCAGATGTACGCAGATATACACAGATATTATCCAATCAGATATACGCAGATCTACGCAGACATACGCAGGTCGACGCATATATACGAATAGCTACGCTGATGTACGTAGATTACTACCCGGCTACGCATTAATACGCAGGTGTACGCAGATATACGCCAAACAACGCAAATATACGCATATCTACGCAGACCTACGCAAATATACGCAGATCGAAGATCGCAGATAGAGAACTATCATGATAGAAAACTATCATGATAGAAAACTATCATGATAGAAAACTATCATGATAGAAAACTATCGTAATAGAAAACTATCATGATAGAAAACTATCGTGATAGAAAACTATCGTGATAGAAAACTATTGTGATAGAAAACTATCATGATAGATAAACGTCATGATAGAAAACTATCATGATAGAAAACTATCATGATAGAAAACTATCGTGATAGAAAACTATCGTGATAGAAAACTATCATGATAGAAAAACGTGATGATAGAAAACTATCATGATAGAAAACTATCATGATAAAAAACTATCATGAAAGAAAACAATCGTGATAAAAAACTTTCGTGATAGAAAACTATCGTGATAGAAAACTATCATGATAGAAAACTATCATGATAGAAAGCTATCATGATAGAAAACAATCGTGATAAAAAACTTTCGTGATAGAAAACTATCGTGATAGAAAACTATCGTGATAGAAAACTATCGTGATAGAAAACTATCATGATAGAAAACTATCGTGATAGAAAACTATCGTGATAGAAAACTATTGTGATAGAAAACTATCATGATAGAAAACTATCGTGATAGAAAACTATCGTGATAGAAAACTATCATGATAGAAAAACGTCATGATAAAAAACTATCATGATAGAAAACTAGCATGATAGAAAACCGTCATGATAGAAAACTATCATGATAGAAAACTATCATGATAGAAAACTATCATGATAGAAAACTATCATGATAGAAAACTATCGTGATAGAAAACTATCATGATAGAAAACTATCATGATAGAAAACTATCATGATAGAAAACTATCGTGATAGAAAACTATCGTGATAGAAAACTATTGTGATAGAAAACTATCATGATCGAAAAACGTCATGATAGAAAACTATCATGATAGAAAACTATCATAATAGAAAATTATCATGATAGAAAACTATCGTGATAGAAAACTATCGTGATAGAAAACTATCATGATAGAAAAACGTCATGATAGAAAACTATCATGATAGAAAAATATCATGATAGAAAACTATCGTGATAGAAAACTATCATGATAGAGAACTAACGCGATAGAAAGCCTCGCAGATATACGCAGATATACGCAGGTGTTCGCAGGTATACGCAGGTCTACGCAGATATATGCAGATCTGCGCATGTATACGCAGGTATACGCAGATATATGCAGATCTGCGCAGATATACGCGGGTATACGCAGGACATACGCACATATACGCAGGTCTACGTAGTTATACGCAGATGTACGCAGATATACACAGATATTAGCCAATTAGATATACGCAGATCTACGCAGACATACGCAGGTCGACGCATATATACGAATAGCTACGCTGATGTACGCAGATTACAACCCGGCTACGCAGTAATACGCAGGTATACGCAGATATACGCCAAACTACGCAAATATACGCATATCTACGCAGACCTACGCAAATATACGCAGATCGAAGATCGCAGATAGTGAACTATCATGATAGAAAACTATCATGATAGAAAACTATCATGATAGAAAACTATCGTGATAGAAAACTATTGTGATAGAAAACTATCATGATAGAAAACTATCGTGATAGAAAACTATCGTGATAGAAAACTATCGTGATAGAAAACTATTGTGATAGAAAACTATCATGATAGAAAAACGTCATGATAGAAAACTATCGTGATAGAAAACTATCATGATAGAAAACTATCATGATAGAAAACTATCATGATAGAAAACTATCATGATAGAAAACTATCATGATAGAAAACTATCATGATAAAAAACTATCGTGATATAAAACTATCGTGATAGAAAACTATCGTGATAGAAAACTATCGTGATAGAAAACTATCATGATAGAAAACTATCGTGATAGAAAACTATCATGATAGAAAACTATCATGATAGAAAACAATCGTGATAAAAAACTTTCGTGATAGAAAACTATCGTGATAGAAAACTATCGTGATAGAAAACTATCATGATAGAAAAACGTCATGATAGAAAACTATCATGATAGAAAACTATCATGATAGAAAACTATCGTGATAGAAAAATATCCTGATAGAAAACTATCATGATAGAAAACTATCGTGATAGAAAACTATCGTGATAGAAAACTATCGTGATAGAAAACTATCATGATAGAAAAACGTCATGATAGAAAACTATCATGATAGAAAACTATCGTGATAGAAAACTATCATAATTGAAAACTACCGTGATAGAAAAATATCGTGATAGAAAACTATCATGATAGAAAACTATCGTGATAAAAAACTATCTTGATAGAAAACTATCGTGATAGAAAACTATCGTGATAGAAAACTATCGTGATAGAAAACTATCATGATAGAAAACTATCGTAATAGAAAACTATCATGATAGAAAACCATCATGATAGAAAACTATCATGATAGAAAACATTCATGACAGAAAACTATCGTGATAGAAAACTATCGTGATAGAAAACTATCGTGATAGAAAAACGTCATGATAGAAAACTATCATGATAGAAAACTATCCTGATATACGCAGATATACGCAGGTATTCGCAGGTATACGCAGGTATACGCAAGTCTACGCAGATATATGCAGATCTGCGTAGATATACGCGGGTATACGCAGGACATACGCAAATATACGCAGGTCTACGTAGTTATACTAAGATGTACGCAGATATACACAGATATTAGCCAATCAGATATACGCAGATCTACGCAGACATACGCAGGTCGACGCATATATACGAATAGCTACGCTGATGTACGTAGATTACTACCCGGCTACGCAGTAATACGCAGGAACTATCATGATAGAAAACTATCATGATAGAAAACTATAATCATAGAAAACTATCGTGATAGAAAACTATCGTGATAGAAAACTATCGTGATAGGAAACTATCGTGATAGAAAACTATTGTGATAGTAAAAATATCATGATAGAAAAACGTCATGATAGAAAACTATCATGATAGAAAACTATCATGATAGAAAACTATCATGATAGAAAACTATCGTGATAAAAAACTATCGTGACAGAAAACTATCGTGATAGAAAACTATCGTCATCGAAAACTATCATGATAGAAAACTATCATGATAGAAAACTATCATGATAGAAAACTATCATGATAGAAAACTATCATGATAGAAAACTATCGTAGTAGAAAACTATTGTGATAGAAAACTACCGTGATAGAAAACTATCGTGATAGAAAACTTTCATGATAGAAAACTATCCCGATTGAAAACTATCGTGATAGAAAACTATTGTGATAGAAAACTTTCATGATAGAAAATTATCGTGATAGAAAACTATCGTGATAGAAAACTATCATGATAGAAAAACGTCATGATAGAAAACTATCATGATAGAAAACTATCATGATAGAAAACTAGCATGATAGAAAACCGTCATGATAGAAAACTATAATGATAGAAAACTATCATGATAGAAAACCGTCATGATAGAAAACTATCATGATAGAAAACTATTGTGATAGAAAACTATCATGATAGAAAACTGTCATGATAGAAAACAATCATGATAGAAAACTATCGTGATAGAAAGCTATCGTGATAGAAAACTATTGTGATAGAAAACTATCATGATAGAAAAACGTCATGATAGAAAACTATCATGATAGGAAACTATCACGATAGAAAACTATCGTGATAAAAAACTATCGTGATAGAAAACTATCGTGATGAAAAACTATCGTGATAGAAAACTATTGTGATAGAAAACTATCGTGATAGGAAAACTATCATGATAGAAAACTATCATGATAGAAAACTATCATGATAGAAAACTATCATGATAGAAAACTATCGTGATAAAAAACTATCATGATAGAAAAACGTCATGATGGAAAACTATCATGATAGAAAACCGTCATGATAGAAAACTATCATGATAGAAAACTATCATGATAGAAAACCGTCATGAAAGAAAACTATCATGATAGAAAACTATCATGATAGAAAACTATCATGATAGAAAACCGTCATGATAGAAAACTATCATGATAGAAAACTATTGTGATAGAAAACTATCGTGATAGAAAACTATCGTGATAGAAAACTATTGTGATGGAAAACTATCATGATGGAAAAACGTCCTGATAGAAACCTATCATGATAGGAAACTATCACGATAGAAAACTATCGTTATAAAATAACTATCGTGATAGAAAACTATCGTGATAGAAAACTATCGTGATAGAAAACTATCGTGATAGAAAACTATCGTGATAGAAAACTATCGTGATAGAAAACTATCGTGATAGGAAAACTATCATGATAGAAAACTATCATGATAGAAAACCGTCATGATAGAAAACTATCATGATAGAAAACTATTGTGATAGAAAACTATCATGATAGAAAACTGTCATGATAGAAAACTATCATGATAGAAAATCGTCATGATAGAAAACTATCATGATAGAAAACTATTGTGATAGAAAACTATCATGATAGAAAAACGTCATGATAGAAAATTATCATGATAGGAAACTATCACGATAGAAAACTATCGTTATAAGATAACTATCGTGATAGAAAACTATCGTGATAGAAAACTATCGTGATAGAAAACTATCGTGATAGAAAACTATCGTGATAGAAAACTATCATGATAGAAAACTATCATGATAGAAAACTATCGTGATAAAAACTATCGTGATAGAAAACTATCATGATAGAAAAACGTCATGATAGAAAACTATCATGATAAAAAACTATCATGATAGAAAACTAGCATGATAGAAAACCGTCATGAAAGAAAACTATCATGATAGAAAACTATCATGATAGAAAACTATCATGATAGAAAACTATCGTGATAGAAAACTACGATGAGAGAAGACTACCATGTTAGAAAATTATCATGATAGAAAACTATCATGATAAAAAACTAACGTGATAGAAAGCCTCGCAGATATACGCAGATATACGCAGGTATTCGCAGGTATATGCAGGTCTACGCCGATATATGCAGATCTGCGCAGGTAGAAAAACGTCATGATAGAAAACTATCATGATAGAAAACTATCATGATAGAAAACTAGCATGATAGAAAACCGTCATGATAGAAAACTATAATGATAGAAAACTATCATGATAGAAAACCGTCATGATAGAAAACTATCATGATAGAAAACTATTGTGATAGAAAACTATCATGATAGAAAACTGTCATGATAGAAAACAATCATGATAGAAAACTATCGTGATAGAAAGCTATCGTGATAGAAAACTATTGTGATAGAAAACTATCATGATAGAAAAACGTCATGATAGAAAACTATCATGATAGGAAACTATCACGATAGAAAACTATCGTGATAAAAAACTATCGTGATAGAAAACTATCGTGATGAAAAACTATCGTGATAGAAAACTATTGTGATAGAAAACTATCGTGATAGGAAAACTATCATGATAGAAAACTATCATGATAGAAAACTATCATGATAGAAAACTATCATGATAGAAAACTATCGTGATAAAAAACTATCATGATAGAAAAACGTCATGATGGAAAACTATCATGATAGAAAACCGTCATGATAGAAAACTATCATGATAGAAAACTATCATGATAGAAAACCGTCATGAAAGAAAACTATCATGATAGAAAACTATCATGATAGAAAACTATCATGATAGAAAACCGTCATGATAGAAAACTATCATGATAGAAAACTATTGTGATAGAAAACTATCGTGATAGAAAACTATCGTGATAGAAAACTATTGTGATGGAAAACTATCATGATGGAAAAACGTCCTGATAGAAACCTATCATGATAGGAAACTATCACGATAGAAAACTATCGTTATAAAATAACTATCGTGATAGAAAACTATCGTGATAGAAAACTATCGTGATAGAAAACTATCGTGATAGAAAACTATCGTGATAGAAAACTATCGTGATAGAAAACTATCGTGATAGGAAAACTATCATGATAGAAAACTATCATGATAGAAAACCGTCATGATAGAAAACTATCATGATAGAAAACTATTGTGATAGAAAACTATCATGATAGAAAACTGTCATGATAGAAAACTATCATGATAGAAAATCGTCATGATAGAAAACTATCATGATAGAAAACTATTGTGATAGAAAACTATCATGATAGAAAAACGTCATGATAGAAAATTATCATGATAGGAAACTATCACGATAGAAAACTATCGTTATAAGATAACTATCGTGATAGAAAACTATCGTGATAGAAAACTATCGTGATAGAAAACTATCGTGATAGAAAACTATCGTGATAGAAAACTATCATGATAGAAAACTATCATGATAGAAAACTATCGTGATAAAAACTATCGTGATAGAAAACTATCATGATAGAAAAACGTCATGATAGAAAACTATCATGATAAAAAACTATCATGATAGAAAACTAGCATGATAGAAAACCGTCATGAAAGAAAACTATCATGATAGAAAACTATCATGATAGAAAACTATCATGATAGAAAACTATCGTGATAGAAAACTACGATGAGAGAAGACTACCATGTTAGAAAATTATCATGATAGAAAACTATCATGATAAAAAACTAACGTGATAGAAAGCCTCGCAGATATACGCAGATATACGCAGGTATTCGCAGGTATATGCAGGTCTACGCCGATATATGCAGATCTGCGCAGGTATACGCAGGTCTACGCAGATACATGCAGATCTGCAAAGATGTACGCGGGTATACGCAGGACATACGCACATATACGCATGTCTACGTAGTTATAAGCAGATGTATGCAGATATACACAGATATTAGCCAATCAGATATACGCAGATCTACGCAGACACACGCAGGTCGACGCATATATACGAATAGCTACGCTGATGTACGCAGATTACTACCCGGCTACGCAGTAATAGGCAGGTGTACGCAGATATACGCCAAACTACGCAAATATATGCATATCTACGCAGACCTACGCAAATATACGCAGATCGAAGATCGCAGATAGAGAACTATCATGATAGAAAACTATCATGATAGAAAACTATCATGATAGAAAACTAGCATGATAGAAAACTGTCATGATAGAAAACTATCATGATAGAAAACTATCATGATAGAAAACTATCGTGATAGAAAACTATCGTGATAGAAAACTACCATGAGAGAAGGATATCATGTTAGAAAACTATCATGATAGAAAACTATCATGATAGAAATCTAACGTGATAGAAAGCCTCGCAGATATACGCAGGTATTCGGAGGTATACGCAGGTCTACGCAAATATATGCAGATCTGCGCAGGTATACGCAGGTATGCGTAGGTCTAAGCAGATATATGCAGATCTGCGCAGATATACGAGGGTATACGCAGGACATACGCACATATACGCAGGTCTATGTAGTTATACGCAGATGTACGCAGATATACATAGATATTAGCCAATCAGATATACGCAGATCTACGCAGACATACGCAGGTCGACGCATATATACGAATAGCTACGCTGATGTACGCAGATTACTACCCGGCTACGCAGTAATACGCAGGTGTACGCAGATATACGCCAAACTACGCAAGTATATGCATATCTACGCAGACCTACGCAAATATACGCAGATCGAAGATCGCAGATAGAGAACTATCATGATAGAAAACTATCATGATAGAAAACTATCATGATAGAAAACTATCGTGATAGAAAACTATCATGATAGATAACTATCGTGATAGAAAACTGTCGTGATAGAAAACTATCATGATAGAAAAACGTCATGATAGAAAACTATCATGATAGAAAACTATCATTATAGAAAACTATCATGATAGAAAACTATCGTGATAAAAAACTATCTTGATAGAAAACTATCGTGATAGAAAACTATCGTGATAGAAAACTATCATGATAGAAAACCGTCATGATAGAAAACTTTCATCATAGAAAACTATCATGATAGAAAACTATCGTGATAGAAAACTATCGTGATAGAAAACTATCGTGATAGAAAACTATCAGGATAGAAAACTATCGTGATAGAAAACTATCGTGATAGAAAATTATTTCTATTAGTGAGTGAGCAAGTGATTAGACGTGTTTTCAAAGCGATCCGCAAATTATTGATTTTTATTGTTACCTAGTTAGATTAAACATTTTTTCCAAGTGTGAAATAATAAACAATTAATAAGACAGTGACTATTAATAACAATTAATAAAGTGCATCAAAACACATACTACAGCAGTTTATACTTTATTTTATTGTCTGCTAATTTTGCATTTTTGCATATTAATTTTATTTTTTATTTTTTCCAACACCCCCTTCAATATGAATGTGTGCGGCCACTGTAGTGATAAGCTCCCATACGATGGTGATTTTGCGGTTTGCTCGACGTGCAACCGTAAGCTGCACTTTGAGTGTACCACTATCTCCGAAAAATCTTGGAGAACCATGGGGAAACCTAAGAAAGACATGTGGAGATGTCAGTTATGCAGAAATGCCGCTGTTGATGTTCAAGTTTTAGCTCCCAAAAGCAATACCCAACCTCTATCACAACAAAATACACCCGATATACAAGCGTCAAAGAGAATACGAGCACCAAACAGCCCTGAAAAAGTACAACAAGACTTTGTAAACAACAACACAGTGGTACTTGCGGAGATTCGCCTACTAAGCGATCAAATGAAGGAAATAACTGCAAGCAACGATTTTCTATGCGCCAAGTTTGATGAATTAAATGCTAACATAAAAAAAAACAACAACCTCATCGAAGATTTCACAAAAGAAATAAATGAACTGAAGGAAAACAACAAAAAAAAAAGACGAACTTATAGAAAACATGCAATCACAATTAAATTATATGGAACAACAAATGCTTAGAAATAATATTGAAATCAAAAACATTACACCTACTGCAAACGAAAATCTAGTTGAAATTATAAAAGGAATTGGTAAAACTATTAATTGTGAAATAAAAGACAATGATATCAATGACATTTATAGAACAAAACCTAAAAACCCCGAAAATTCAATAATAATTGCTTCATTTGCATCTAATATGTGCAAGACACAATTTGTTAAACAAGCGCGCGCAACACGTCCCATCAAACTGAATGCGGTAATGCAAAACACCGACAAAGATCTAAGCTCTGGCTCAGCTTCAGCCGCATCATCATTACTAGATATCACGGTATATATCAATAACCAACTAACAAGACAAAATAAACACATACTGTGGCTGACGAAGGAGAAAGCAAAGCAAGAAAACTGGAGATTTGTATGGGAGAGTGCAGGAAAAATATTGGCACGTAAAAATGAGAGCACACCACCAATTATTATAACTACTACAAGTGACGTGAACAAATTAACATTATCATAAACACACATTGTGCGTGTGCGTATGCGTATACAAGTAGATACACAAAATTTCTCAACCAAAAATGAATAACACTAATGAAAACAATAATGAATTAATAGTCAACTTAGATTGTAGGGTAATACATGGTTTTAACGGCATTAATATCAGTGAATTAAAAAATAATAATTGCTGTTACTTATGTTTTAATATAAGATCGTTGCGTTTACACTGGAATAACTTTTGCTTAAATATAAGTCACTTTTTAAGTAAATTAAAAATAATTATTCTAGTCGAAACAAATATAGAAGATGAAGAAAAAGATTTTTATCAAATAGATGGCTTTGAGATGGAATTTTTGAACAGAAATAAACAGAGAGGTGGTGGAATCATGATGTTTATTCGGAACAACCTAGGCCACAAACGAATACCTTCAGAAACTGTTTCGTATGAAAATATAAAATTAAGCTACACGGAGAGAAATATTACTACATACGTTGTTGGAATTTATAGACCACCAGGTTTTAGTAAAAAAGCATTTATTGATGAAATTAGAAATAATCTAGGACAAATTGGAAGAAATGAAGAAATGATTGTGATGGGGGATATGAATATTAATATTCGCGATTCAAGCTCAAGCTTTGTTAAGGATTACTTGGAGATGCTTGCCTCATTGCGACTCATCAATATCATTACTGAATATACAAGAGTAGATCCAATGAAGGGGACAAAATCAGTAATTGATCACGTTCTTGTAAGTAGAATTGATAAACAAATTAATTCCGCTGTGATTGAGAGTGGCATCACCGATCATTATCCAACTTTATACTACACTGATGCTTCAACGATGTTAGAAAACCATCACATAGTCAACACTTCGTACATATGTAACACCAAAGTAAAAAAGGCTATTTGTGAAGAAGATTGGGAAGAAGTTTTAAAAGAAGAAGATACTGAAACGATCTACAATAAACTTGTCAGCAAACTAGATGACATTTATAAAAGATCAACTTACACAAGAACAACACAGAACAAAAGAATAAATAGCCCCTGGACAACCCCTTATATCATTGCTGAATGCAAAAAAAGGGATGAACTATATAGAAAGTGGAGAAATAATAGAAGCAACAAAGGCTATGAAATGGAGTATAAAAGATTCCGGAATAAAACCAATAAAATGATAGCAGCTCAAAAAACAATTTTTTATAAGAACAAATTTATTCAATTTAAGACCGATCCTAGAAAAACATGGGGATTAATTAATCAAATATTAGGAAGAAAAAAGTCAAATATTGACGAAACGATGGTAAAACATTTTCCAACTTCTGAAATCCAAACCTTGTCAAACGAATGTGCAGAATTTTTTGCTACACAAACATCGCAAATTATTCATCATTGTGGATTTATCACGTCGAATCATACAAATAATTTGCTAGAGAATTCAATTTTTGCTAGTCCTGCAAATATACAGGAGATACGCAGAATCATAAGGTCTCTTGGAGAAAATAAATCGCCAGGAATTGATGGGATAAGAGCAGTTGATATAAGAAGTCACATAGACGTTTTTGCTCCCATACTGTGCAAATTTATCAACCTCAGCCTAACACAGTCAAAAATCCCGTCAACACTGAAAACTGCTGTTGTTAGGCCGATATATAAGAGTGGAGTTGAAATCAAATAAGTAATTATAGACCGATTTCGATACTTCCCGTAGTTGAAAAGTGTCTTGAAGGCGTCATCTCAGCAAGACTAGAGAGTTTTATTGACAAACACTCTCTTATACACAAAAGTCAATTCGGTTTCCAAAAAAACAAAAATACAGGCAAACTGCTGGGCGAATTCGTAAATTGTGTTAATGAAAGCTTGAACAAAAGCCATCATGTCCTTGTAATGTTCATGGACTTCAGTAAGGCTTTTGACACTCTGAATCACACAAAATTACTACAAGCATTGCAACGGATTGGAATTAGAGGAGTAATGGCTGATTGGATTACTGATTATCTACATAACAGGCTGTTTTGTGTCAAGATTAAGGACGTAATGAGTGAGCAAAAGAACGTGCAATATGGAGTTCCTCAGGGATCTAAGCTTGGTCCGATTCTTTTTATTCTTTACACGAATGAGCTTCTTCGCGTCTTTAAACATGGTATTCCATTCGCCTTTGCTGACGATACAGCGATTGTGGTCCGTCACAGATCTTTGGATACGGCATCGATGATAATGCAGGAAGAGTTTAATGCGGCAGTTAAATGGTGCCACGACAATGGCTTAGTCATAAATGCATCTAAAACGAAGATGATGCACATTCGAAGTCCACAATTCAAATCCACACAGAACAGAATATGTTTAATTAATCATGACTGCCCTAACACCCCAAGCGAAAATATCGAGTTAGTAGAAAGTTACAAATACCTTGGAGTGATCATTGACTGTCATTTTCTATGGAGCACACATATCGATAAGTTGCGTATGGATCTAAAAAAGGCTTTATACGCACTAGCTCACTTGCGTTACCATGCTACGGTACCTGTTTTAAGACAAGTGTATTATGCTTTAGTTGAGTCAAAGCTACGATATGGCATACTTGCTTGGGGAAATGCAGCAAAAACCCACATACAAAAGCTTCAAAGACTCCAAAATTCAGCGCTTAAACAAATAAATATGGGCCATTTGTTGAACGATGATAGTACTTTCAAAGTTCTGAATGTACAGCAAATTTTTAAGATGACGCTTATACTGGAGTACTTTGACGATAAGCGTTTCATTCGACCAATTGACGATACGATCAACACCAGACGACGTGCTCAAGGATTGCTTAAAGTGCCCACAAACTACAACACATATGGAAGACATCAACTCCAATTCAGCGTTCCTTCAACAATCAACGAATTACCTCGAGATTTAGTAAACATTGAAAATTTCAAGACAAGAAAAAAAAACATTAAAAATTTCTTCTTAAATTCAAATCAGTAAAGTAATAATTTTTGATTTTTTTTTTTTTTAAGAAACTTTTGTAAAACATGTATCTTTCACTTAAAGCTTGCTTTTAATTTTTTATATAGAGAAGCACAATCTTCTGCAGACAAGCCTATGGGCTTCGCAGGAACTTATAAAATTGTAAAGTCTTTTGAATATTCGAATAAATAAATAAATAAATAAATAAATAAATATCATGATAGAAAACTATCGTGATAGAAAACTATCATGATAGAAAACTATCGTGATAGAAAACTACCGTGATAGAAAACTATCGTGATATAAAACTATCATGATGGAAAACTATCGTAATTGAAAACTATCGTGATAGAACTCTATCGTGATAGAAAACTATCATGATAGAAAACTATCGTGATAGAAAACTATCATGATAGGAAACTATCATGATAGAAAACTATCGTGATAGAAAACTATCATGAAAGAAAACTATCATGATAGAAAACTATCGTGATAGAAAACTATCATGATAGAAAACTATCGTGATAGAAAACTATCGTGATAGAAAACTATCGTGATAGAAAACTATCATGAAAGAAAACTATCATGATAGAAAACTATCGTGATAGAAAACTATCGTGATAGAAAACTATTGTGATAGAAAACTATCATGATAGAAAAACGTCATGATAGAAAACTATCATGATAGAAAACTATCATGATAGAAAACTATCATGATAGAAAACTATCATGATAGAAAACTATCGTGATAGAAGACTATCGTGATAGAAAACTATCGTGATAGAAAACTATCGTGATAGAAAACTATCATGATTGAAAACTATCGTGATAGAAAACTATCGTAATAGAAAACTATCGTGATAGAAAACAATCATGATAGAAAATTATCGTGATAGAAAACTATCATGATAGAAAACTATCGTGATTGAAAACTATCGTGATAGAAAACTATCATGATAGAAAAACGTCATGATAGAAAACTATCATGATAGAAAACTATCATGATAGAAAACTATCATGATAGAAAACTAGCATGATAGAAAATCGTCATGATAGAAAACTATCATGATAGAAAACTATCATGATAGAAAACTATCATGATAGAAAACTATCATGATGGAAAACTATCGTGATAGAAAACTACCAAGAGAGAAGACTATCATGTAAGAAAACTATCATGAAAGAAAACTATCATGATAGAAAACTAACGTGATAAAAACGTCGCAGATATACGCAGGCATTCGCAGGTTTACGCAGGTCTACGCAGATATATGCAGATCTGCGCAGATATGCGCGGGTAAACGCCGGGCATACGCACATATACGCAGGTCTACGTAGTTATACGCAGATGTACGCAGATATACACAGATATTAGCCAATTAGATATACGCAGATCTACGCAGACATACGCAGGTCGACGCATATATACGAATAGCTACGCTGATGTACGCAGATTACAACCCGGCTACGCAGTAATACGCAGGTATACGCAGATATACGCCAAACTACGCAAATATACGCATATCTACGCAGACCTACGCAAATATACGCAGATCGAAGATCGCAGATAGTGAACTATCATGATAGAAAACTATCATGATAGAAAACTATCATGATAGAAAACTATCATGATAGAAAACAATCATGATAGAAAGCTATCGTGATAGAAAACTATCGTGATAGAAAACTATCATAATAGAAAACTATCGTGATAGAAAACTATCATGATATAAAACTATCTTGATAGAAAAACGTCATGATAGAAAACTATCATGATAGAAAACTATCATGATAGAAAACTAGCATGATAGAAAACCGTCATGAGAGAAAACTATCATGATAGAAAACTACCATGATAGAAAACTATCATGATAGAAAACTATCGTGATAGAAAACTACTATGATAGAAAACTATCGTGATAGAAAACTATCGTGATAGAAAACTTTCGTGATAGAAAACTATCATTATAGAAAAACGTCATGATAGAAAACTATCATGATAGAAATCTATCATGATAGAAAACTATCGTGATAGAAAACTATCATGACAGAAAACTATCAGGATAGAAAACTAGCATGATAGAAAACCGTCATGAGAGAAAAATATCGTGATAGAAAACTATTGTGATAGAAAACTATCATGATAGAAAGCTATCATAATAGAAAACTATGGTGATAGAAAACTATCATGATAGAAAACTATCATGATAGAAAACTATCATGATAGAAAACTATCGTGATAGAAAACTATCATGATAGAAAACTATCATGATAGAAACCTATCGTGATAGAAAACTATCATGATAGAAAACTATCATGATAGAAAACTATCATGATAGAAAACTATCGTGATAGAAAACTATCATGATAGAAAACTATCATGATAGAAAACTATCATGATAGAAAACTATCGTGATAGAAAACTATCATGATAGAAAACTATCGTGATAGAACACTACCGTGATAGAAAACTATCATGATAGAAAACTAGCATGATAGAAAACCGTCATGAGAGAAAACTATCATGATAGAAAACTATCATGATAGAAAAATATCATGATAGAAAACTATCGTGATAGAAAACTACCGTGATAGAAAACTATCGTGATATAAAACTATCATGATGGAAAACTATCGTAATTGAAAACTATCGTGATAGAAATTTATCGTGATAGAAAACTATCATGATAGAAAACTATCGTGATAGAAAACTATCATGATAGAAAACTATCGTGATAGAAAACTACCGTGATAGAAAACTATCATGATAAAAAAACGTCATGATAGAAAACTATCATGATAGAAAACTATCATGATAGAAAACCGTCCTGATAGAAAACTATCATGATAGAAAACTATCATGATAGAAAACTATTGCGATAAAAAACTATCGTGATAAAAAACTATCGTGATAGAATACTATCGTGATAAGAAACTATCGTGATAGAAAACTAACGTGATAGAAACCTCGCAGATATACGCAGATATGCGCAGGTATTCGTAGGTTTACGCAGGTCTACGCAGATATATGCAGATCTGCGCAGATATACGCGGGTATACGCAGGACATACGCACATATACGCAGGTCTACGTAGTTATACGCAGATGTACAAAGATATACACAGATATTAGCCAATCAGATATACGCAGATCTACGCAGACATACGCAGGTCGACGCATATATACGAATAGCTACGCTGATGTACGCAGATTACTACCCGGCTACGCAGTAATACGCAGGTGTACGCAGATATACGCCAAACTACGCAAATATACGCATATCTACGCAGACCTACGCAAATATACGCAGATCAAAGATCGCAGATAGAGAACTATCATGATAGAAAACTATCATGATAGAAAACTATCATAACAGAAAACTATCGTGATAGAAAACTACCATGATAGAAAACTATCGTGATAGAAAATTATCGTGATAGAAAACTATTGTGATAGAAAACTATCATGATAGAAAAACGTCATGATAGAAAACTATCATGATAGAAAACTATCATGATAGAAAACTATCGTGATAAAAAACTACCATGATAGAAAACTATCGTGATAGAAAACTATCGTGATAGAAAACTATCGTGATAGAAAACTATTGTGATAGAAAACTATCATGATAGAGAAACGTCATGATAGAAAACTATCATAATAGAAAACTATCATGATAGAAAACTATCATGATAGAAAAACGTCATGATAGAAAACTATCACGATAAAAAAGTATCATGATAGAAAACTATCCTGATAGAAAACTACAATGAGAGAAGACTATCATGTAAGAGAACTATCATGATAGAAAACTATCATGATAGAAAACTAACGTGATAGAAACCTTGCAGATATACGCAGATATACGCAGGTATTCGCAGGTATACGCAGATCTACGCAGATATATGATGATCTGCGCAGATATACGCGGGTATACGCAGGACATACGCACATATACGCAGGTCTTCGTAGTTGTACGCAGATGTACGCAGATATACACAGATATAAGCCAATCAGATATACGCAGATCCACGCAGACATACGCAGGTCGATGCATATATACGATTAGCTACGCTGATGTACGCAGATTACAACCCGGCTACGTAGTAATACGCAGGTGTACGCAGATATACGCCAAACTAAGCAAATATACGCATATCTACTCAGACCTACGCAAAAATACGCAGATCAAAGATCGCAGATAGAGAACTATCATGATAGAAAACTATCATGATAGAAAACTATCGTGATAGAAAACTATCATGATAGAAAACTATCATGATAGAAAACTATCATGATAGAAAACTATCATGATAGAAAACTATCGTGATAGAAAACTATCATGATAGAAAACTATCGTGATAGAAAACTATCGTGATAGAAAACTATTGTGATAGAAAACTATCATGATAGAAAACTATCATGATAGAAAACTATCGTGATAGAAAACTATCATGATAGAAAACAATCATGATAGAAAACTATCGTGATAGAAAACTATCATGATAGAAAACTATCATGATGGAAAAGTATTGTGATAGAAAACTATCGTGATAGAAAACTATTGTGATAGAAAACTATCATGATTGAAAAACGTCATGATAGAAAACTATCATGATAGAAAACTATCATGATAGAAAACTATCATGATAGAAAACTATCATGATAGAAAACTATCGTGATAGAAGACTATCGTGATAGAAAACTATCGTGATAGAAAACTATCGTGATAGAAAACTATCATGATAGAAAACTATCGTGATAGAAAACTATCGTGATAGAAAACTATCGTGATAGAAAACAATCATGATAGAAAACTATCTCGATAGAAAACTATCATGATAGAAAACTATCGTGATAGAAAACTATCGTGATAGAAAACTATCATGATAGAAAAACGTCATGATAGAAAACTATCATGATAGAAAACTATCATGATAGAAAACTAGCATGATAGAAAATCGTCATGATAGAAAACTATCATGATAGAAAACTATCATGATAGAAAACTATCTTGATGGAAAACTATCGTGATAGAAAACTACCATGAGAGGAGACTATCATGTAAGAAAACTATCATGACAGAAAACTATCATGATAGAAAACTAACGTGATAGAAACCTTGCAGATATACGCAGATATACGCAGGTATTCGCAGGTATACGCAGATCTACGCAGATATATGATGATCTGCGCAGATATACGCGGGTATACGCAGGACATACGCACATATACGCAGGTCTTCGTAGTTATACGCAGATATACACAAATATAAGCCAATCAGATATACGCAGATCCACGCAGACATACGCAGGTCGATGCATATATACGATTAGCTACGCTGATGTACGCAGATTACAACCCGGCTACGCAGTAATACGCAGGTGTACGCAGATATACGCCAAACTTAGCAAATATACGCATATCTACTCAGACCTACGCAAAAATACGCAGATCAAAGATCGCAGATAGAGAACTATCATGATAGAAAACTATCGTGATAGAAAACTATCGTGATAGAAAACTATCATGATAGAAAACTATCATGATAGAAAACTATCGTGATAGAAAACTATCATGATAGAAAACTATCGTGAAAGAAAACTATCGTGATAGAAAACTATTGTGATAGAAAACTATCATGATAGAAAACTATCATGATAGAAAACTATCATGTTAGAAAACTATCGTGATAGAAAACTATCATGATAGAAAAACGTCATGATAGAAAAATATCATGATAGAAAACTATCATGATAGAAAACTATCATGATAGAAAATTATCATGATAGAAAACTATCGTGATAGAAAACTATCATGATAGAAAACTATCGTGATAGAAAACTATCGTGGTAGCAAACTATCATGATAGAAAACTATCGTGATAGAAAACTATCATGATAGAAAACTATCATGATAGAAAACTATCGTGATAGAAAACTACCATGAGAGAAGACTATCATGTTAGAAAACTATCATGATAAAAAACTATCATGATAGAAAACTAACGTGATAGAAAACTATCGTGATAGAAAACTATTGTGATAGAAAACTATCGTGATAGAGAAACGTCATGATAGAAAACTATCATGATAGAAAACTATCGTGATAGAAAACTACCATGATAGAAAACTATCGTGATAGAAAACTATCATGATAGAAAACTATCGTGATAGAAAACTATTGTGATAGAAAACTATCGTGATAGAGAAACGTCATGATAGAAAACTATCATGATAGAAAACTATCATGATAGAAAACTATCATGATAGAAAAACGTCATGATAGAAAACTATCACGATAAAAAAGTATCATGATAGAAAACTATCCTGATAGAAAACTACCATGAGAGAAGACTATCATGTAAGAAAACTATCATGACAGAAAACTATCATGATAGAAAACTAACGTGATAGAAACCTTGCAGGTCTACGTAGTTATACGCAGATATACACAGATATTATCCAATCAGATATACGCAGATCTACGCAGACATACGCAGGTCGACGCATATATACGAATAGCTACGCTGATGTACGCAGATTACAACCCGGCTACGCAGTAATACGCATGTATACGCAGATATACGCCAAACTACGCAAATATACGCATATCTACGCAGACCTACGCAAATATACGCAGATCGAAGATCGCAGATAGAGAACTATCATGATAGAAAACTATCATGATAGAAAACTATCATGATAGAAAACTATCATGATAGAAAACTATCATGATAGAAAACTATCGTGATAGAAAACTACCATGATAGAAAACTATCGTGATAGAAAACTATCGTGATAGAAAACTATCGTGATAGAAAACTATTGTGATAGAAAACTATCGTGATAGAGAAACGTCATGATAGAAAACTATCATGATAGAAAACTATCATGATAGAAAACTATCATGATAGAAAAACGTCATGATAGAAAACTATCACGATAAAAAAGTATCATGATAGAAAACTATCCTGATAGAAAACTACCATGAGAGAAGACTATCATGTAAGAAAACTATCATGACAGAAAACTATCATGATAGAAAACTAACGTGATAGAAACCTTGCAGATATACGCAGATATACGCAGGTATTCGCAGGTATACGCAGATCTACGCAGATATATGATGATCTGCGCAGATATACGCGGGTATACGCAGGACATACGCACATATACGCAGGTCTTCGTAGTTATACGCAGATATACACAAATATAAGCCAATCAGATATACGCAGATCCACGCAGACATACGCAGGTCGATGCATATATACGATTAGCTACGCTGATGTACGCAGATTACAACCCGGCTACGCAGTAATACGCAGGTGTACGCAGATATACGCCAAACTTAGCAAATATACGCATATCTACTCAGACCTACGCAAAAATACGCAGATCAAAGATCGCAGATAGAGAACTATCATGATAGAAAACTATCGTGATAGAAAACTATCGTGATAGAAAACTATCATGATAGAAAACTATCATGATAGAAAACTATCGTGATAGAAAACTATCATGATAGAAAACTATCGTGAAAGAAAACTATCGTGATAGAAAACTATTGTGATAGAAAACTATCATGATAGAAAACTATCATGATAGAAAACTATCATGTTAGAAAACTATCGTGATAGAAAACTATCATGATAGAAAAACGTCATGATAGAAAAATATCATGATAGAAAACTATCATGATAGAAAACTATCATGATAGAAAATTATCATGATAGAAAACTATCGTGATAGAAAACTATCATGATAGAAAACTATCGTGATAGAAAACTATCGTGGTAGCAAACTATCATGATAGAAAACTATCGTGATAGAAAACTATCATGATAGAAAACTATCATGATAGAAAACTATCGTGATAGAAAACTACCATGAGAGAAGACTATCATGTTAGAAAACTATCATGATAAAAAACTATCATGATAGAAAACTAACGTGATAGAAAACTATCGTGATAGAAAACTATTGTGATAGAAAACTATCGTGATAGAGAAACGTCATGATAGAAAACTATCATGATAGAAAACTATCGTGATAGAAAACTACCATGATAGAAAACTATCGTGATAGAAAACTATCGTGATAGAAAACTATCGTGATAGAAAACTATTGTGATAGAAAACTATCGTGATAGAGAAACGTCATGATAGAAAACTATCATGATAGAAAACTATCATGATAGAAAACTATCATGATAGAAAAACGTCATGATAGAAAACTATCACGATAAAAAAGTATCATGATAGAAAACTATCCTGATAGAAAACTACCATGAGAGAAGACTATCATGTAAGAAAACTATCATGACAGAAAACTATCATGATAGAAAACTATCGTGATAGAAAACTATCGTGATAGAAAACTATCGTGATAGAAAACTATCATGATAGAAAACTATCGTGATAGAAAACTATCATGATAGAAAACTATCATGATAGAAAACTATCATGATAGAAAACTATCATGATAGAAAACTATTGTGATAGAAAACTATTGTGATAGAAAACTATCGTGATAGAAAACTATCGTGATAGAAAACTATCATGATAGAAAACTATCGTGATAGAAAACTATCGTGATAGAAAACTATCATGATAGAAAACTATCGTGATAGAAAACTATCGTGATAGAAAACTATCGTGATAGAAAACTATCGTGATAGAAAACTATCGTGATAGAAAACTATTATGATAGAAAAACGTCATGATAGAAAAATATCATGATAGAAAACTATCATGATAGAAAACTAGCATGACAGAAAACCGTCATGATAGAAAACTATCATGATAGAAAACTATCATGATAGAAAATTATCATGATAGAAAACTATCGTGATAGAAAACAACCATGAGAGGAGACTATCATGTTAGAAAACTATCATGATAGAAAACTATCATGATAGAAAACTATCATGATAGAAAACTATCATGATAGAAAACTATCATGATAGAAAACTATTGTGATAGAAAACTATCGTGATAGAAAACTATCGTGATAGAAAACTATCATGATAGAAAACTATCGTGATAGAAAACTATCGTGATAGAAAACTATCATGATAGAAAACTATCGTGATAGAAAACTATCGTGATAGAAAACTATCGTGATAGAAAACTATCGTGATAGAAAACTATCGTGATAGAAAACTATTATGATAGAAAAACGTCATGATAGAAAAATATCATGATAGAAAACTATCATGATAGAAAACTAGCATGATAGAAAACTATCGTGATAGAAAACTATCGTGATAGAAAACTATCATGATAGAAAACTATCGTGATAGAAAACTATCGTGATAGAAAACTATCGTGATAGAAAA
This sequence comes from Dasysyrphus tricinctus, assembly GCA_963921185.1. Classification (NCBI taxonomy): domain Eukaryota; kingdom Metazoa; phylum Arthropoda; class Insecta; order Diptera; family Syrphidae; genus Dasysyrphus; species Dasysyrphus tricinctus. The sequence continues at coordinate 107,292,715 of OY992532.1, read as the reverse complement.
CTATCATGATAGAAGACTATCGTGATAGAAAACTATCGTGATAGAAAACTATTGTGATAGAAAACTATCATGATAGAAAACTATTGTGATAGAAAACTATCGTGATAGAAAACAATCGTGATAAAAAACTTTCGTGATAGAAAACTATCGTGATAGAAAACTATCGTGATAGAAAACTATCGTGATAGAAAACTATCGTGATAGAAAACTATCATGATAGAAAACTATCGTGATAGAAAACTATCGTGATAGAAAACTATTGTGATAGAAAACTATCATGATAGAAAACTATCGTGATAGAAAACTATCGTGATAGAAAACTATCATGATAGAAAAACGTCATGATAGAAAACTATCATGATAGAAAACTAGCATGATAGAAAACCGTCATGATAGAAAACTATCATGATAGAAAACTATCATGATAGAAAACTATCATGATAGAATACTATCATGATAGAAAACTATCGTGATAGAAAACTATCATGATAGAAAACTATCATGATAGAAAACTATCATGATAGAAAACTATCGTGATAGAAAACTATCGTGATAGAAAACTATCATGATCGAAAAACGTCATGATAGAAAACTATCATGATAGAAAACTATCATGATAGAAAACTATCATGATAGAAAACTATCATGATAGAATACTATCATGATAGAAAACTATCGTGATAGAAAACTATCGTGATAGAAAACTATTGTGATAGAAAACTATCATGATAGAAAACTATCATGATAGAAAACTATCATGATAGAAAACTAGCATGATAGAAAACCGTCATGATAGAAAACTATCATGATAGAAAACTAGCATGATAGAAAACCGTCATGATAGAAAACTATCATGATAGAAAACTATCATAATAGAAAACTATCATGATAGAATACTATCATGATAGAAAACTATCGTGATAGAAAACTATCATGATAGAAAACTATCATGATAGAAAACTATCATGATAGAAAACTATCGTGATAGAAAACTATCGTGATAGAAAACTATCATGATCGAAAAACGTCATGATAGAAAACTATCATGATAGAAAACTATCATGATAGAAAACTATCATGATAGAAAACTATCATGATAGAATACTATCATGATAGAAAACTATCGTGATAGAAAACTATCGTGATAGAAAACTATCGTGATAGAAAACTATCGTGATAGCAAACTATCATGATAGAAAACTATCGTGATAGAAAACTATCATGATAGAAAACTATCGTGATAGAAAACTACCATGAGAGAAGACTATCATGTTAGAAAACTATCATGATAAAAAACTATCATGATAGAAAACTAACGTGATAGAAAGCCTCGCAGATATACGCAGATATACGCAGGTATTCGCAGGTATACGCAGGTATACGCAGGTCTACGCAGATATATGCAGATCTGCATAGATATACGTAGATATACGCAGGTCTACGTAGTTATACGCAGATGTACGCAGATATACACATATATTATCCAATCAGATATACGCAGATCTACGCAGACATACGCAGGTCGACGCATATATACGAATAGCTACGCTGATGTACGTAGATTACTACCCGGCTACGCAGTAATACGCAGGTGTACGCAGATATACGCCAAACTACGCAAATATACGCATATCTACGCAGACCTACGCAAATATACGCAGATCGAAGATCGCAGATAGAGAACTATCATGATAGAAAACTATCGTGATAGAAAACTATCGTGATAGAAAACTATCGTGATAGAAAACTATCGTGATAGAAAGCTATCGTGATAGGAAAACTATCATGATAGAAAACTATCATGATAGAATACTATCATGATAGAAAACTATCATGATAGAAAACTATCGTGATAGAAAACTATAGTGATAGAAAACTATCATGATAGAAAAACGTCATGATAGAAAACTATCATGATAGAAAACTATCATGATAGAAAACTAGCATGATAGAAAACCGTCATGATAGAAAACTATCATGATAGAAAACTATCATGATAAAAAACTATCATGATAGAAAACTATCACTATAGAAAACTATCGTGATAGAAAACTACCATGAGAGAAGACTATCATGTTAGAAAACTATCGTGATAGAAAACTATTGTGCTAGAAAACAATCATGATAGAAAAACGTCATGATAGAAAACTATCATGATAGAAAACTATCGTGATAGAAAACTATAGTGATAAGAAACTATCGTGATAGAAAGCTATCGTGATAGAAAACTATCGTGATAGAAAACTATCATGATAGAAAACTATCATGATAGAAAACTATCATGATAGAAAACTATCATGATAGAAAACTATCGTGATAGAAAACTATCGTGATAGAAAACTATCATGATAGAAAACTATCGTGATAGCAAACTATCATGATAGAAAACTATCGTGATAAAAAACTATCGTGATAGAAAACTATCGTGATAGAAAACTTTCATGATAGAAAACTATCATGATAGAAAACTATCATGATAGAAAACTATCGTGATAGAAAACTATCATGATAGAAAACTATCGTGATAGAAAACTATCGTGATAGAAAACTATTGTGATAGAAAACTATCGTGATAGGAAAACTATCATGATAGAAAACTATCATGATAGAAAATTATCATGATAGAAAACTATCATGAAAGAAAACTATCGTGATAGAAAACTATCGTGATAGAAAACTATCGTGATAGAAAAATATCATGATAGAAAAACGTCATGATAGAAAACTATCATGATAGAAAACTATCATGATAGAAAACTAGCATGATAGAAAACCGTCATGATTGAAAACTATCATTATAGAAAACTATCATGATAAAAAACGATCATGATAGAAAACTATCATGATAGAAAACTATCGTGATAGAAAACTACCATGAGAGAAGACTATCATGTTAGAAAACTATCATGATAGAAAACTATCGTGATAGAAAACTATCGTGATAGAAAACTATCGTGATAGAAAACTATCGTGATAGAAAACTATTGTGATAGAAAACTATCATGATAGAAAAACGTCATGATAGAAAACTATCATGATAGAAAACTATCATGATAGAAAACTATCGTGATAGAAAACTATCGTGATAGAAAACTATCATGATAGAAAAACGTGATTATAGAAAACTATCATGATAGAAAACTATCATGATAAAAAACTATCATGAAAGAAAACAATCGTGATAAAAAACTTTCGTGATAGAAAACTATCGTGATAGAAAACTATCATGATAGAAAACTATCATGATAGAAAGCTATCATGATAGAAAACAATCGTGATAAGAAACTTTCGTGATAGAAAACTATCGTGATAGAAAACTATCGTGATAGAAAACTATCGTGATAGAAAACTATCGTGGTAGAAAACTATCATGATAGAAAACTATCGTGATAGAAAACTATCGTGATAGAAAACTATTGTGATAGAAAACTATCATGATAGAAAACTATCGTGATAGAAAACTATCGTGATAGAAAACTATCATGATAGAAAAACGTCATGATAGAAAACTATCATGATAGAAAACTAGCATGATAGAAAACCGTCATGATAGAAAACTATCATGATAGAAAACTATCATGATAGAAAACTATCATGATAGAAAACTATCATGATAGAAAACTATCATGATAGAAAACTATCATGATAGAAAACTATCGTGATAGAAAACTATCGTGATAGAAAACTATTGTGATAGAAAACTATCATGATCGAAAAACGTCATGATAGAAAACTATCATGATAGAAAACTATCATGATAGAAAATTATCATGATAGAAAACTATCGTGATAGAAAACTATCGTGATAGAAAACTATCGTGATAGAAAACTATCGTGATAGCAAACTATCATGATAGAAAACTATCGTGATAGAAAACTATCATGATAGAAAACTATCATGATAGAAAACTATCGTGATAGAAAACTACCATGAGAGAAGACTATCATGTTAGAAAACTATCATGATAAAAAACTATCATGATAGAAAACTAACGTGATAGAAAGCCTCGCAGATATACGCAGATATACGCAGGTATTCGCAGGTATACGCAGGTATACGCAGGTCTACGCAGATATATGCAGATCTGCGTAGATATACGTAGATATACGCAGGTCTACGTAGTTATTCGCAGATGTACGCAGATATACACAGATATTATCCAATCAGATATACGCAGATCTACGCAGACATACGCAGGTCGACGCATATATACGAATAGCTACGCTGATGTACGTAGATTACTACCCGGCTACGCAGTAATACGCAGGTGTACGCAGATATACGCCAAACTACGCAAATATACGCATATCTACGCAGACCTACGCAAATATACGCAGATCGAAGATCGCAGATAGAGAACTATCATGATAGAAAACTATCATGATAGAAAACTATCATGATAGAAAACTATCGTGATAGAAAACTATCATGATAGAAAAACGTCATGATTGAAAAATATCATGATAGAAAACTATCTTGATAGAAAACTAGCATGATAGAAAACCGTCATGATAGAAAACTATCATGATAGAAAACAATCATGTTAGAAAACTATCGTGATAGAAAACTATCGTGATAGAAAACTATCGTGATAGAAAACTATCATGATAGAAAACTATCGTAATAGAAAACTATCGTGATAGAAAACTATCGTGATAGAAAACTATCATGATAGAAAACTATCGTGATAGAAAACTATCGTGATAGAAAACTATCGTGATAGAAAACTATCGTGATAGAAAACTATCATGATAGAAAAACGTCATGATTGAAAAATATCATGATAGAAAACTATCATGATAGAAAATTAGCATGATAGAAAACTATCGTGATAGAAAACTATCGTGATAGAAAACTATCATGATAGAAAACTATCGTGATAGAAAACTATCGTGATAGAAAACTATCGTGATAGAAAACTATCATGATAGAAAAACGTCATGATAGACAAATATCATGATAGAAAACTATCATGATAGAAAACTAGCATAATAGAAAACCGTCATGATAGAAAACTATCATCATAGAAAATTATCATGATAGAAAACTATCATGATAGAAAACTATCGTGATAGAAAACTACCATGAGAGAAGACTATCATGTTAGAAAACTATCATGATAGAAAACTATCAGGATAGAGAACTAACGTGATAGAAAGCCTCGCAGATATACGCAGTATACGCAGGTGTTCGCAAGTATACGCAGGTCTACGCAGATATATGCAGATCTGCGCAGGTATACGCAGGTATACGCAGATATATGCAGATCTGCGCAGATATACGCGGGTATACGCAGGACATACGCACATATACGCAGGTCTACGTAGTTATACGCAGATGTACGCAGATAAACACAGATATTAGCCAATCAGATATACGCAGATCTACGCAGACATACGCAGGTCGATGCATATATACGAATAGCTACGCTGATGTACGCAGAATACTACCCAGCTACGCAGTAATACGCAGGTGTACGCAGATATACGCCAAACTACGCAAATATACGCATATCTACGCAGACCTACGCAAATATACGCAGATCGAAGATCGCAGATAGAGAACTATCATGATAGAAAACTATCATGATAGAAAACTATAATGATAGAAAACTATCGTGATAGAAAACTATCATGATAGAAAACTATCGTGATAGAAAACTATCGTGATAGAAAACTAACGTGATAGAAAACTATCATGATAGAAAAACGTCATGATAGAAAACTATCATGATAGAAAACTATCATGATAGAAAACTATCGTGATAAAAAACTATCGTGACAAAAAACTATAGTGATAGAAAACTATCGTGATAGAAAACTTTCATGATAGAAAACTAGCATGATAGAAAACCGTCATGATAGAAAACTATCATGATAGAAAACTATCATGATAGAAAACTATCATGATAGAAAACTATCATGATAGAAAACTATCGTGATAGAAAACTACCATGAGAGAAGACTATCATGTTAGAAAACTATCATGATAAGAAACTATCATGATAGAAAACTAACGTGATAGAAAGCCTCGCAGATATACGCAGGTATTCGCAGGTATACGCAGGTATACGCAGGTATACGCAGGTCTACGCAGATATATGCAGATCTGCGTAGATATACGTAGATATACGCAGGTCTACGTAGTTATACGCAGATGTATGCAGATATACACAGATATTATCCAATCAGATATACGCAGATCTACGCAGACATAGTCAGGTCGACGCATATATACGAATAGCTACGCTGATGTACGTAGATTACTACCCGGCTACGAAGTAATACGCAGGTGTACGCAGATATACGCCAAACTACGCAAATATACGCATATCTACGCAGACCTACGCAAATATACAGAGATCGAAGATCGCAGATAGAGAACTATCATGATAGAAAACTATCATGATAGAAAACTATCATGATAGAAAACTATCGTGATAGAAAACTATCATGATAGAAAAACGTCATGATAGAAAAATATCATGATAGAAAACTATCATGATAGAAAACTTGCATGACAGAAAACCGTCATGATAGAAAACTATCATGATAGAAAACTATCATGATAGAAAATTATCGTGATAGAAAACTATCGTGATAGAAAACTATCATGATAGAAAACTATCGTGATAGAAAACTACCATGAGAGAAGACTATCACGTTAGAAAACTATCATGATAGAAAACTATCATGATAGAAAACTATCATGATAGAAAACTATCATGATAGAAAACTTGCATGACAGAAAACCGTCATGATAGAAAAATATCATGATAGAAAACTATCATGATAGAAAACTTGCATGACAGAAAACCGTCATGATAGAAAACTATCATGATAGAAAACTATCATGATAGAAAATTATCGTGATAGAAAACTATCGTGATAGAAAACTACCATGATAGAAAACTATCATGATAGAAAACTATCATGATAGAAAACTATCGTGATAGAAAACTACCATGAGAGAAGACTATCACGTTAGAAAACTATCATGATAGAAAACTATCATGATAGAAAACTATCATGATAGAAAACTATCATGATAGAAAACTATTGTGATAGAAAACTATCGTGATAGAAAACTATCATGATAGAAAACTATCGTGATAGAAAACTATCGTGATAGAAAACTATCATGATAGAAAACTATCGTGATAGAAAACTATCGTGATAGAAAACTATCGTGATAGAAAACTATCGTGATAGAAAACTATTATGATAGAAAAACGTCATGATAGAAAAATATCATGATAGAAAACTATCATGATAGAAAACTAGCATGATAGAAAACTATCGTGATAGAAAACTATCGTGATAGAAAACTATCATGATAGAAAACTATCGTGATAGAAAACTATCGTGATAGAAAACTATCGTGATAGAAAACTATCATGATAGAAAACTATCGTGATAGAAAACTATCGTGATAGAAAACTATCGTGATAGAAAACTATCATGATAGAAAAACGTCATGATCGAAAAATATCATGATAGAAAACTATCATGATAGAAAACTAGCATGATAGAAAACTATCGTGATAGAAAACTATCGTGATAGAAAACTATCGTGATAGAAAACTATCATGATAGAAAACTATCGTGATAGAAAACTATCATGATTGAAAACTATCATGATAGAAAACTATCGTGATAGAAAACTACCATGAGAGAAGACTATCATGTTAGAAAACTATCATGATAGAAAACTATCATGATAGAGAACTAACGTGATAGAAAGCCTCGCAGATATACGCAGATATACGCAGGTGTTCGCAGGTATACGCAGGTCTACGCAGATATATGCAGATCTGCGCAGGTATACGCAGGTATACGCAGATATATGCAGATCTGCGCAGATATACGCGGGTATACGCAGGACATACGCACATATACGCAGGTCTACGTAGTTATACGCAGATGTACGCAGATATACACAGATATTAGCCAATCAGATATACGCAGATCTACGCAGGTCGACGCATATATACGAATAGCTACGCTGATGTACGCAGATTACTACCCGGCTACACAGTAATACGCAGGTGTACGCAGATATACGCCAAACTACGCAAATATACGCATATCTACGCAGACCTACGCAAATATACGCAGATCGAAGATCGCAGATAGAGAACTATCATGATAGAAAACTATCATGATAGAAAACTAAAATGATAGAAAACAATCGTGATAGAAAACTATCATGATAGAAAACTATCGTGATAGAAAACTATCGTGATAGAAAACCATTGTGATAGAAAACTATCATGATAGAAAAACTTCATGATAGAAAACTATCATGATAGAAAACTATCATGATAGAAAACTATCGTGATAAAAAACTATCGTGACAAAAAACTATCGTGATAGAAAACTATCGTGATAGAAAACTTTCATGATAGAAAACTATCATGATAGAAAACTATCATGATAGAAAACTATCGTGATAGAAAACTATCATGATAGAAAACTATAGTGATAGAAAACTATCGTGATAGAAAACTATCGTGATAGGAAAACTATCATGATAGAAAACTATCATAATAGAAAACTATCATGATAGAAAACTATCATGATAGAAAACTATCGTGATAGAAAACTATAGTGATAGAAAACTATTATGATAGAAAAACGTCATGATAGAAAACTATCATGATAGAAAACTATCATGATAGAAAACTAGCATGATAGAAAACCGTCATGCTAGAAAACTATCATGATAGAAAATTATCATGATAACAAACTATCATGATAGAAAACTATCATGATAGAAAACTATCGTGATAGAAAACTACCATGAGAGAAGACTATCATGTTAGAAAACTATCGTGATAGAAAACTATTGTGCTAGAAAACTATCATGATAGAAAAACGTCATGATAGAAAACTATCATGATAGAAAACTATCACGATAGAAAACTATCGTGATAAAAAACTATCGTGATAGAAAACTATCGCGATAGAAAACTATCGTGATAGAAAACTATCATGATAGAAAACTATCATGATAGAAAACTATCGTGATAGAAAACTATCATGATAGAAAACTATCATGATAGAAAACTATCATGATAGAAAACTATCATGATAGAAAGCTATCGTGATAGAAAACTATCGTGATAGAAAACTATCGTGATGCGAACTATCGTGATAGCAAACTATCATGATAGAAAACTATCGTAATAGAAAACTATCGTGATAGAAAACTATTGTGATAGAAAACAAGCATGATAGAAAACCGTCATGATAGAAAACTATCATGATAGAAAACTATCATGATAGAAAACTATCATGATAGAAAACTATCATGATAGAAAACTATCGTGATAGAAAACTACCATGAGAGAAGACTATCATGTTAGAAAACTATCATGATAGAAAACTATCATGATAGAAAACTAACGTGATAGAAAGCCTCGCAGATATACGCAGATATACGCAGGTATTCGCAGGTTTACGCAGGTATACGCAGGTCTACGCAGATATATGCAGATCTGCGTAGATATACGTAGATATAAGCAGGTCTACGTAGTTATACGCAGATAGATAGAAAACTATCATGATAGAAAACTATCATGATAGAAAACTATCGTGATAGAAAACTACCATGAGAGAAGACTATCATGTTAGAAAACTATCATGATAGAAAACTATCATGATAGAGAACTAACGTGATAGAAAGCCTCGCAGATATACGCTGATATACGCAGATATACGCAGGTGTGCGCAGGTATACGCAGGTCTACGCAGATATGTGCAGATCTGCGCAGGTATACGCAGGTATACGCAGATATATGCAGATCTGCGCAGATATACGCGGGTATACGCAGGACATACGCACATATACGCAGGTCTACGTAGTTATACGCAGATGTACGCAGATATACACAGATATTAGCCAATCAGATATACGCAGATCTACGCATCCATACGCAGGTCAACGCTTATATACGAATAGCTACGCTGATGTACGCAGATTACAACCCGTCTACGCAGTAATACGCAGGTGTACGCAGATATACGCCAAACTACGCAAATATACGCATATCTACGCAGACCTACGCAAATATACGCAGATCGAAGATCGCAGATAGAGAACTATCATGATAGAAAACTATCATGATAGAAAACTATAATGATAGAAAACTATCGTGATAGAAAACTATCATGATAGAAAAACGTCCTGATAGAAAACTATCATGATAGAAAACTATCATGATAGAAAACTATCGTGATAGAAAACTATCATGATAGAAAACTATCGTGATAAAAAACTATCGTGACAAAAAACTTTCGTGATAGAAAACTATCTCGATAGAAAACTTTCATGATAGAAAACTATCATGATAGAAAACTATCATGATAGAAAACTATCGTGATAGAAAACTATCATGATAGAAAACTATCGTGATAGAAAACTATCATGATAGAAAACTATTGTCATAGAAAACTATCGTGATAGGAAAACTATCATGATAGAAAACTATCATGATAGAAAATTATCATGATAGAAAACTATCATGAAAGAAAACTATCGTGATAGAAAACTATCGTGATAGAAAACTATCGTGATAGAAAACTATCATGATAGAAAAACGTCATGATAGAAAACTATCATGATAGAAAACTATCATGATAGAAAACTAGCATGATAGAAAATCGTCATGATAAAAAACTATCATGATAGAAAACTATCATGATAAGAAACTATCATGATAGAAAACTATCATGATAGAAAACTATCGTGATAGAAAACTACCATGAGAGAAGACTATCATGTTAGAAAACTATCGTGATAGAAAACTATTGTGCTAGAAAACTAACATGATAGAAAAACGTCATGATAGAAAACTATCATGATAGAAAACTATCATGATAGAAAACTATCGTGATAAGAAACTATCGTGATAGAAAACTATCGTGATAGAAAACTATCGTGATAGAAAACTATCATGGTAGAAAACTATCATGATAGAAAACTATCATGATAGAAAACTATCGTGATAGAAAACCATCGTGATAGAAAACTATCGTAATAGAAAACTATCCTGATAGCAAACTATCATAATAGAAAACTATCGTGATAGAAAACTATCGTGATAGAAAACTATTGTGATAGAAAACTAGCATGATAGAAAACCGTCATGATAGAAAACTATCATGATAGAAAACTATCATGATAAAAACTATCATGATAGAAAACTATCGTGATAGAAAACTATCGTGATAGAAAACTATCGTGATAGAAAACTATCGTGATAGCAAACTATCATAATAGAAAACTATCGTGATAGAAATCTATCGTGATAGAAAACTATTGTGATAGAAAACTAGCATGATAGAAAACCGTCATGATAGAAAACTGTCATGATAGAAAACTATCATGATAGAAAACTATCATGATAGAAAACTATCGTGATAGAAAACTACCATGAGAGAAGACTATCATGTTAGAAAACTATCATGATAAAAAACTATCATGATAGAAAACTAACGTGATAGAAAGCCTCGCAGATATACGCAGATATACGCAGGTATTCGCAGGTATACGCAGGTATACGCAGGTCTACGCAGATATATGCAGATCTGCGTAGATATACGTAGATATACGCAGGTCTACGTAGTTATACGCAGATGTTCACAGATATACACAGATATTATCCAATCAGATATACGCAGACATACGCAGGTCGACGCATATATACGAATAGCTACGCTGATGTACGTAGATTACTACCCGGCTACGCATTAATACGCAGGTGTACGCAGATATACGCCAAACAACGCAAATATGCGCATATCTACGCAGACCTACGCAAATATACGCAGATCGAAGATCGCAGATAGAGAACTATCATGAAAGAAAACTATCATGATAGAAAACTATCATGATAGAAAACTATCATGATAGAAAACTATCATGATAGAAAACTATCATGAAAGAAAACTATCATTATAGAAAACTATCATGATAGAAAACTATCGTGATAAAAAACTATCGTGATAGAAAACTATCGTGATAGAAAACTATCGTGATAGAAAACTATCATGATAGAAAACCGTCCTGATAGAAAACTTTCATGATAGAAAACTATCGTGATAGAAAACTATCATGATAGAAAACTATCATGGTAGAAAACTATCGTGATAGAAAACTATCATGATAGAAAACTATCATGATAGAAAACTATCGTGGTAGAAAACTATCATGATAGAAAACTATCGTGATAGAAAACTACCGTGATAGAAAACTATCGTGATATAAAACTATCATGATGGAAAATTATCGTAATTGAAAACTATCGTGATAGAAAACTATCGTGATAGAAAACTATCATGATAGAAAACTATCGTGATAGAAAACTATCATGAAAGAAAACTATCATGGTAGAAAACTATCGTGATAGAAAACTATCATGATAGAAAACTATCATGATAGAAAACTATCTTGATAGAAAACTATCATGATAGAAAACTATCGTGATAGAAAACTATCGTGATAGAAAACTATTGTGATCGAAAACTATCATGATAGAAAACTATCATGATAGAAAACTATCGTGATAGAAAACTATCATGATAGAAAACTATCATGATAGAAAACTAGCATGATAGAAAACCGTCATGAGAGAAAACTATCATGATAGAAAACTATCATGATAGAAAACTATCATGATAGAAAACTATCGTGATAGAAAACTACTATGATAGAAAACTATCGTGATAGAAAACTATCGTGATAGAAAAATATCATTATAGAAAACGTCATGATAGAAAACTATCATGATAGAAAACTATCATGATAGAAAACTAGCATGATAGAAAACCGTCATGATAGAAAACTATCATGATATAAAACTATCATGATAGAAAACTATCATGATAGAAAACTATCGTGATAGAAAACTACCATGAGAGAAGACTATCATGATAGAAAACTATCATGATAGAAAACTATCATGATAGAAAACTAACGTGATAGAAAGCCTCGCAGATATATGCAGATCTGCGAAGGTATACGCAGGTCTACGCAGATATATGCAGATCTGCGCAGATATACGCGGGTATACGCCGGACATACGCACATATACGCATGTCTACGTAGTTATACGCAGATGTACGCAGATATACACAGATATTAGCCAATCAGATATACGCAGATCTACGCAGATCTACGCAGACATACGCAGGTCGATGCATATATACGAATAGCTACGCTGATGTACGCAGATTACTACCCGGCTACGCAGTAATACGCAGGTGTACGCAGATATACGCCAAACTACGCAAATATACGCACATCTACGCAGACCTACGCAAATATACGCAGATCGAAGATCGCAGATAGAGAACTATCATGATAGAAAACTATCATGATAGAAAACTATCATGATAGAAAACTATCGTGATAGAAAACTATCATGACAGAAAACTATCAGGATAGAAAACTAGCATGATAGAAAACCGTCATGAGAGAAAACTATCGTGATAGAAAACTATTGTGATAGAAAACTATCATGATAGAAAACTATCATGATAGAAAACTATCGTGATAGAAAACTATCATGATAGAAAACTATCATGATAGAAAACTATCATGATAGAAAACTATCGTGATAGAAAACTATCATGATAGAAAACTATCATGATAGAAAACTATCGTGATAGAAAACTATCATGATAGAAAACTATCATGATAGAAAACTATCATGATAGAAAACTATCGTGATAGAAAACTATCATGATAGAAAACTATCATGATAGAAAACTATCATGATAGAAAACTATCGTGATAGAAAACAATCATGATAGAAAACTATCGTGATAGAAAACTACCGTGATAGAAAACTATCATGATAGAAAACTAGCATGATAGAAAACCGTCATGAGAGAAAACTATCATGATAGAAAACTATCATGATAGAAAACTATCATGATAGAAAACTATCGTGATAGAAAACTACCGTGATAGAAAACTATCGTGATATAAAACTATCATGATGGAAAACTATCGTAATTGAAAACTATCGTGATAGAAATTTATCGTGATAGAAAACTATCATGATAGAAAACTATCGTGATAGAAAACTATCATGATAGAAAACTATCGTGATAGAAAACTACCGTGATAGAAAACTATCATGATAAAAAAACGTCATGATAGAAAACTATCATGATAGAAAACTATCATGATAGAAAACTATCATGATAGAAAACCGTCCTGATAGAAAACTATCATGATAGAAAACTATCATGATAGAAAACTATCGCGATAAAAAACTATCGTGATAAAAAACTATCGTGATAGAATACTATCGTGATAGAAAACTATCGTGATAGAAAACTAACGTGATAGATACCTCGCAGATATACGCAGATATGCGCAGGTATTCGCAGGTTTACGCAGGTCTACGCAGCTATATGCAGATCTGCGCAGATATACGCGGGTATACGCAGGACATACGCACATATACGCAGGTCTACGTAGTTATACGCAGATGTACAAAGATATACACAGATATTAGCCAAACAGATATACGCAGATCTACGCAGACATACGCAGGTCGACGCATATATACGAATAGCTAGGCTGATATACGCAGATTACTACCCGGCTACGCAGTAATACGCAGGTGTACGCAGATATACGCCAAACTACGCAAATATACGCATATCTACGCAGACCTACGCAAATATACGCAGATCAAAGATCGCAGATAGAGAACTATCATGATAGAAAACTATCATGATAGAAAACTATCATAACAGAAAACTATCGTGATAGAAAACTACCATGATAGAAAACTATCGTGATAGAAAATTATCGTGATAGAAAACTATTGTGATAGAAAACTATCATGATAGAAAAACGTCATGATAGAAAACTATCATGATAGAAAACTATCATGATAGAAAACTATCGTGATAGAAAACTACCATGATAGAAAACTATCGTGATAGAAAATTATCGTGATAGAAAACTATCGTGATAGAAAACTATTGTGATAGAAAACTATCATGATAGAGAAACGTCATGATAGAAAACTATCATGATAGAAAACTATCATGATAGAAAACTATCATGATAGAAAAACGATGATAGAAAACTATCACGATAAAAAAGTATCATGATAGAAAACTATCCTGATAGAAAACAACCATGAGAGAAGATTATTATGTAAGAAAACTATCATGATAGAAAACTATCATGATAGAAAACTATCATGATAGAAAACTAACGTGATAGAAACCTTGCAGTTATACGCAGATATACGCAGGTATTCGCAGGTATACGCAGATCTACGCAGATATATGATGATCTGCGCAGATATACGCGGGTATACGCAGGACATACGCACATATACGCAGGTCTTCGTAGTTATACGCAGATGTACGCAGATATACACAGATATAAGCCAATCAGATATACGCAGATCCACGCAGACATACGCAGGTCGATGCATATATACGATTAGCTACACTGATGTACGCAGAATTACAACCCGGCTACGCAGTAATACGCAGGTGTACGCAGATATACGCCAAACTAAGCAAATATACGCATATCTACTCAGACCTACGAAAAATACGCAGATCAAAGATCGCAGATAGAGAACTATCATGATAGAAAACTATCATGATAGAAAAATATCGTGATAGAAAACTATCATGATAGAAAACTATCATGATAGAAAACTATCGTGATAGAAAACTATCATGATAGAAAACTATCGTGATAGAAAACTATCGTGATAGAAAACTATTGTGATAGAAAACTATCATGATAGAAAACTATCATGATAGAAAACTATCGTGATAGAAAAACTATCATGATAGAAAACAATCATGATAGAAAACTATCGTGATAGAAAACTATCATGATAGAAAACTATCATGATAGAAAAGTATTGTGATAGAAAACTATCGTGATAGAAAACTATTGTGATAGAAAATTATCATGATAGAAAAACGTCATGATAGAAAACTATCATGATAGAAAACTATCATGATAGAAAACTATCATGATAGAAAACTATCATGATAGAAATCTATCGTGATAGAAGACTATCGTGATAGAAAACTATCGTGATAGAAAACTATCGTGATAGAAAACTATCATGATAGAAAACTATCGTGATAGTAAACTTTCGTGATAGAAAACTATCGTGATAGAAAACAATCATGATAGAAAACTATCGTGATAGAAAACTATCATGATAGAAAACTATCGTGATAGAAAACTATCGTGATAGAAAACTATCATGATAGAAAAACGTCATGATAGAAAACTATCATGATAGAAAACTATCATGATAGAAAACTATCGTGGTAAAAAACTATCGTGATAGAAAACTATCGTGATAGAAAACTATCGAGATAGAAAAATATCATGATAGAAAACTATCATGATAGAAAACTATCATGATAGAAAACTATCATGATAGAAAACTATCGTGATAGAAAACTATCGTGATAGAAAACTATCATGATAGAAAACTATTGTGATAGAAAACTATCAAGATAGAAAAATATTATGATAGAAAACTATCATGATAGAAAACTATCATAATAGAAAACTAATGTGATAGAAAACTATCGTGATAGAAAACTATCATGATAGAAAACTATCATGATAGAAAACTATCGTGATAGAAAACTATCATGATAGAAAACTGTCGTGATAGAAAACTATCGTGATAGAAAACTATCGTGATAGAAAACTATCATGATATAAAACTATCATGATAGAAAACTATCATGATAGAAAACTATCATGATAGAAAACTATCGTGATAGAAAACTATCGTGATAGAAAACTATCATGATAGAAAACTATCATGATAGAAAACTATCGTGATAAAAAACTATCGTGATAGAAAACTATCATGATAGAAAAACGTCATGATAGAAAACTATCATGATAGAAAACTATCATGATAGAAAACTATCGTGGTAAAAAACTATCGTGATAGAAAACTATCGTGATAGAAAACTATCATAATATAAAACTATCATGATAGAAAACTATCATGATAGAAAACTATCATGATAGAAAACTAACGCGATAGAAAACTATCATGATAGAAAACTATCGTGATAGAAAACTATCCTGATAGAAAACTATCGTGATAGAAAACTATCATGATAGAAAACTATCATAAGAGAAAACTATCATGATAGAAAACTAACGCAATAGAAAACTATCATGATAGAAAACTATCGTGATAGAAAACTATCGTGATAGAAAACTATCGTGATAGAAAACTATTATGATAGAAAACTTTCATGATAGAAAACTATCATGATAGAAAACTATCATGATAGAAAACTATCGTGATAGAAAACTATCATGATAGAAAACTATCGTGATAGAAACTATCGTGATAGAAAACTATCATGATAGAAAACTATCGTGATAGAAAACTATCGTGATAGAAAACTATTGTGATAGAAAACTATCATGATAGAAAACTATCATGATATAAAACTATCATGATAGAAAACTATCATGATAGAAAACTATCATGATAGAAAACTATCGTGATAGAAAAGTATCGTGATAGAAAACTATCGTGATAGAAAACTTTCGTGATAGAAAACTATCATGATAGAAAACTATCGTGATAGAAAACTATCATGATAGAAAACTATCGTGATAGAAAACTATCGTGATAGAAAACTATTGTGATAGAAAACTATCATGATAGAAAACTATCATGATATAAAACTATCATGATAGAAAACTATCATGATAGAAAACTACCATGATAGAAAACTATCGTGATAGAAAAGTATCGTGATAGAAAACTATCGTGATAGAAAACTTTCGTGATAGAAAACTATCATGATAGAAAACTATCGTGATAGAAAAACTATCGTGATAGAAAACTATCATGATAGAAAACTATCATGATAGAAAACTATCATGATAGAAAACTAACGCGATAGAAAACTATCATGATAGAAAACTATCGTGATAGAAAACTATCCTGATAGAAAACTATCGTGATAGAAAACTATCATGATAGAAAACTATCATAAGAGAAAACTATCATGATAGAAAACTAACGCAATAGAAAACTATCATGATAGAAAACTATCGTGATAGAAAACTATCGTGATAGAAAACTATCGTGATAGAAAACTATTATGATAGAAAACTTTCATGATAGAAAACTATCATGATAGAAAACTATCATGATAGAAAACTATCGTGATAGAAAACTATCATGATAGAAAACTATCGTGATAGAAACTATCGTGATAGAAAACTATCATGATAGAAAACTATCGTGATAGAAAACTATGATGGTAGAAAACTATCGTGATAGAAAACTATCGTGATAGAAAACTATCATGATAGAAAAACGTCATGATAGAAAACTATCATGATAGAAAACTATCATGATAGAAAACTAGCATGATAGAAAACTATCATGATAGAAAACTATCATGATAGAAAACTATCTTGATAAAAACTACCATGAGAGAAGACTATCATGTTAGAAAACTATCATGATAGAAAACTATCATGATAGAAAACTAACGTGATAGAAAGCCTCGCAGGTCTACGCAGATATATGCAGATCTGCGCAGGTATACGCAGGTATACGCAAGTCTACGCAGATATATGCAGATCTGTGCAGATATACGTGGGTATACGCAGGACATACGCACATAAACGCAGGTCTACGTAGTTACACGCAGATGTACGCAGATATACACAGATATTAGCCAATCATATATACGCAGATCTACGCAGACACATATACACAGATATTAGCCAAACAGATATACGCAGATCTACGCAGACATACGCAGGTCGACGCATATATACGAATAGCTAGGCTGATGTACGCAGATTACTACCCGGCTACGCAGTAATACGCAGGTGTACGCAGATATACGCCAAACTACGCAAATATACGCATATCTACGCAGACCTACGCAAATATACGCAGATCAAAGATCGCAGATAGAGAACTATCATGATAGAAAACTATCATGATAGAAAACTATCATAACAGAAAACTATCGTGATAGAAAACTACCATGATAGAAAACTATCGTGATAGAAAATTATCGTGATAGAAAACTATTGTGATAGAAAACTATCATGATAGAAAAACGTCATGATAGAAAACTATCATGATAGAAAACTATCATGATAGAAAACTATCGTGATAGAAAACTACCATGATAGAAAACTATCGTGATAGAAAATTATCGTGATAGAAAACTATCGTGATAGAAAACTATTGTGATAGAAAACTATCATGATAGAGAAACGTCATGATAGAAAACTATCATGATAGAAAACTATCATGATAGAAAACTATCATGATAGAAAAACGTCATGATAGAAAACTATCACGATAAAAAAGTATCATGATAGAAAACTATCCTGATAGAAAACAACCATGAGAGAAGATTATTATGTAAGAAAACTATCATGATAGAAAACTATCATGATAGAAAACTATCATGATAGAAAACTAACGTGATAGAAACCTTGCAGATATACGCAGATATACGCAGGTATTCGCAGGTATACGCAGATCTACGCAGATATATGATGATCTGCGCAGATATACGCGGGTATACGCAGGACATACGCACATATACGCAGGTCTTCGTAGTTATACGCAGATGTACGCAGATATACACAGATATAAGCCAATCAGATATACGCAGATCCACGCAGACATACGCAGGTCGATGCATATATACGATTAGCTACACTGATGTACGCAGATTACAACCCGGCTACGCAGTAATACGCAGGTGTACGCAGATATACGCCAAACTAAGCAAATATACGCATATCTACTCAGACCTACGAAAAATACGCAGATCAAAGATCGCAGATAGAGAACTATCATGATAGAAAACTATCATGATAGAAAAATATCGTGATAGAAAACTATCATGATAGAAAACTATCATGATAGAAAACTATCGTGATAGAAAACTATCATGATAGAAAACTATCGTGATAGAAAACTATCGTGATAGAAAACTATTGTGATAGAAAACTATCATGATAGAAAACTATCATGATAGAAAACTATCGTGATAGAAAACTATCATGATAGAAAACAATCATGATAGAAAACTATCGTGATAGAAAACTATCATGATAGAAAACTATCATGATAGAAAAGTATTGTGATAGAAAACTATCGTGATAGAAAACTATTGTGATAGAAAATTATCATGATAGAAAAACGTCCATGATAGAAAACTATCATGATAGAAAACTATCATGATAGAAAACTATCATGATAGAAAACTATCATGATAGAAATCTATCGTGATAGAAGACTATCGTGATAGAAAACTATCGTGATAGAAAACTATCGTGATAGAAAACTATCATGATAGAAAACTATCGTGATAGTAAACTTTCGTGATAGAAAACTATCGTGATAGAAAACAATCATGATAGAAAACTATCGTGATAGAAAACTATCATGATAGAAAACTATCGTGATAGAAAACTATCGTGATAGAAAACTATCATGATAGAAAAACGTCATGATAGAAAACTATCATGATAGAAAACTATCATGATAGAAAACTATCGTGGTAAAAAACTATCGTGATAGAAAACTATCGTGATAGAAAACTATCGAGATAGAAAAATATCATGATAGAAAACTATCATGATAGAAAACTATCATGATAGAAAACTATCATGATAGAAAACTATCGTGATAGAAAACTATCGTGATAGAAAACTATCATGATAGAAAACTATTGTGATAGAAAACTATCAAGATAGAAAAATATTATGATAGAAAACTATCATGATAGAAAACTATCATAATAGAAAACTAATGTGATAGAAAACTATCGTGATAGAAAACTATCATGATAGAAAACTATCATGATAGAAAACTATCGTGATAGAAAACTATCATGATAGAAAACTGTCGTGATAGAAAACTATCGTGATAGAAAACTATCGTGATAGAAAACTATCATGATATAAAACTATCATGATAGAAAACTATCATGATAGAAAACTATCATGATAGAAAACTATCGTGATAGAATACTATCGTGATAGAAAACTATCATGATAGAAAACTATCATGATAGAAAACTATCGTGATAAAAAACTATCGTGATAGAAAACTATCATGATAGAAAAACGTCATGATAGAAAACTATCATGATAGAAAACTATCATGATAGAAAACTATCGTGGTAAAAAACTATCGTGATAGAAAACTATCGTGATAGAAAACTATCATGATATAAAACTATCATGATAGAAAACTATCATGATAGAAAACTATCATGATAGAAAACTAACGCGATAGAAAACTATCATGATAGAAAACTATCGTGATAGAAAACTATCCTGATAGAAAACTATCGTGATAGAAAACTATCATAAGAGAAAACTATCATGATAGAAAACTAACGCAATAGAAAACTATCATGATAGAAAACTATCGTGATAGAAAACTATCGTGAGTTATACGCAGATGTACGCAGATATACACAGATATTAGCCAATCATATATACGCAGATCTACGCAGACATACGCAGGTCGACGCATATATACGAATAGCTACGCTGATGTACGCAGATTACTACCCGGCTATGCAGTAATACGCAGATATACGCAGATATACGCCAAACTACGCAAATATACGCATATCTACGCAGACCTAAGCAAATATACGCAGATCGAAGATTGAGAACTATCATGATAGAAAACTGTCATAATAGAAAACTATCATGATAGAAAACTATCGTGATATAAAACTATCATGACAGAAAACTATCGTGATAAAAACTATCGTGATAGAAAACTATCGTGATAGAAAACTATCATGATAGAAAAATGTCATGATGGAAAACTATCATGATAGAAAACTATCATGATAGAAAACTATCGTGATAAAAAACTATCGTGATAGAAAACTTCCATGAGAGAAGACTATCAAGTTAGAAAACTATCATGATAGAAAACTATCATGATAGAAAACTTACGTGATAGAAAGCCTCGCAGATATATGCAGGTATTCGCAGGTATACGCAGGTCTACGCAGATATATGCAGATCTGCGCAGGTATACGCAAGTCTACGCAGATATATTCAGATCTGTGCAGATATACGCGGGTATATGCAGGACATACGCACAAAACTATCGTGATAGAAAACTATCGCGATAGAAAACTATCGTGATAGAAAACTATCATGATAGAAAACTATCGTGATAGAAAACTATCATGATAGAAAAACGTCATGATAGAAAACTAGCATGATAGAAAACCGTCATGATAGAAAACTATCATAATAGAAAACTATCATGATAGAAAACTATTATGATAAAAAACTTTCGCGATAGAAAACTAACATGAAAGAAGACTATCATGTTAGAAAACTATCATGATAGAAAACTATCGTGGTAAAAAACCATCGTGATAGAAAACTATCGTGATAGAAAACTATCGAGATAGAAAAATATCATGATAGAAAACTATCCTGATAGAAAACTATCATGATAGAGAACTATCATGATAGAAAACTATCATGATAGAAAACTATCGTGATAGAAAACTATCATGATAGAAAACTATTGTGATAGAAAACTATCAAGATAGAAAAATATTATGATAGAAAACTATCATGATAGAAAACTATCATGATAGAAAACTATCATGATAGAAAACTATCATGATAGAAAACTATCATGATAGAAAACTATCATGATAGAAAACTATCATGATAGAAAACTAACGCGATAGAAAACTATCATGATAGAAAACTAACGTGATAGAAAACTATCCTGATAGAAAACTATCGTGATAGAAAACTATCATGATAGAAAACTATCAAGATAGAAAAACGTCATGATAGAAAACTTTCATGATAGAAAACTATCATGATAGAAAACTATTGTGATAGAAAACTATCGTGATAGAAAACTATTAGGAAAGAAAACTATCGTGATAGAAAACTATCATGATAGAAAACCGTCATGATAGAAAACTTTCATGATAGAAAACTATCATGATAGAAAACTATTGTGATAGAAAACTATCGTGATAGAAAACTATTAGGATAGAAAACTATCGTGATAGAAAACTATCGTGATAGAAAACTATCGTGATAGAAAACTATCATGATAGAAAACCGTCATGATAGAAAACTTTCATGATAGAAAACTATCATGATAGAAAACTATTGTGATAGAAAACTATCATGATAGAAAACTAGAATGATAGAAAACTAGAATGATAGAAAACCGTCATGATAGAAAATTATCATGATAGAAAACTATCATGATAGAAAACTATCGTGATAGAAAACTATCGTGATAGAAAACTTCCATGAGAGAAGACTATCAAGTTAGAAAACTATCATGATAGAAAACTATCATGATAGAAAACTAACGTGATAGAAAGCCTCGCAGATATATGCAGGTATTCGCAGGTATACGCAGGTCTACGCAGATATATGCAGATCTGCGCAGGTATACGCAAGTCTACGCAGATATATTCAGATCTGTGCAGATATACGCGGGTATACGCAGGACATACGCACATATACGCAGGTCTACGAAGTTATACGCAGATGTACGCAGATATACACAGATATAAGCCAATCAGATATACGCAGATATACGCAGGTATTCGCGGGTAAACGCAGGTCTACGCAGATATACGCAGATATACGCAGATCTGCGCAGGTATACGCAGGTCTACGCAGATATATGCAGATCTGAGCAGATATACGTGGGTATACGCAGGACATACGCACATAAACGCAGGTCTACGTAGTTATACGCAGATGTACGCAGATATACACAGATATTAGCCAATCATATATACGCAAATCTACGCAGACATACGCAGGTCGACGCATATATACGAATAGCTACGCTGATGTACGCAGATTACTACCCGGCTATGCAGTAATACGCAGGTATACGCAGATATACGCCAAACTACGCAAATATACGCATATCTACGCAGACCTAAGCAAATATACGCAGATCGAAGATCGAAGATTGAGAACTATCATGATAGAAAACTGTCATGATAGAAAACTATCATGATAGAAAACTATCGTGATAGAAAACTAGCATGATAGAAAACTATCATGAAGACAACTATCATGAGAAAAAACTATCATGATAGAAAACTATCGTGATAGAAAACTATCGTGACAGAAAACTATCGTGATAGAAAACTATCATTATAGAAAACTATCGTGATAAAAACTATCGTGATAGAAAACTATCGTGATAGAAAACTATCATGATAGAAAAATGTCATGATGGAAAACTATCATGATAGAAAACTATCATGATAGAAAACTATCGTGATAAAAAACTATCGTGATGGAAAACTATCGTGATAGAAAACTATCGTGATAGAAAACTATCATGATAGAAAACTAGCATGATAGAAAACTATCATGAAGACAACTATCATGAGAAAAAACTATCATGATAGAAAACTATCGTGATAGAAAACTATCATGATAGAAAACTATCGTGATAGAAAACTATCGTGATAGAAAACTAACGCGATAGAAAACTATCATGATAGAAAACTATCGTGATAGAAAACTATCGCGATAGAAAACTATCATGATAGAAAACTATCGTGATAGAAAACTATCATGATAGAAGACTATCATGATAGAAAACTATCATGATAGAAAACTAACGCGATAGAAAACTATCATGATAGAAAACTATCGTGATAGAAAACTATCGTGATAGAAAACTATCGTGATAGAAAACTATCATGATAGAAAACTATCATGATAGAAAACTATCATGATAGAAAACTATCATGATAGAAAACTATCATGATAGAAAACTATCGTGATAGAAAACTATCGTGATAGAAAACTATCATGATAGAAAACTATCATGATAGAAAACTATCATGATAGAAAACTATCATGATAGAAAACTATCGTGATAGAAAACTATCATGATAGAAAACTATCGTGATAGAAACTATCGTGATAGAAAACTATCATGATAGAAAACTATCGTGATAGAAAACTATCGTGATAGAAAACTATCATGATAGAAAACTATCGTGATAAAAACTATCGTGATAGAAAACTATCGCGATAGAATACTATCGTGATAGAAAACTATCATGATAGAAAACTATCATGATAGAAAACTATCATGATAGAAAACTATCATGATAGAAAACTATCATGATAGAAAACTAACGCGATAGAAAACTATCATGATAGAAAACTATCGTGATAGAAAACTATCGCGATAGAAAACTATCATGATAGAAAACTATCGTGATAGAAAACTATCATGATAGAAGACTATCATGATAGAAAACTATCATGATAGAAAAGTAACGCGATAGAAAACTATCATGATAGAAAACTATCGTGATAGAAAACTATCGTGATAGAAAACTATCGTGATAGAAAACTATCATGATAGAAAACTATCATGATAGAAAACTATCATGATAGAAAACTATCATGATAGAAAACTATCATGATAGAAAACTATCGTGATAGAAAACTATCATGATAGAAAACTATCGTGATAGAAACTTTCGTGATAGAAAACTATCATGATAGAAAACTATCGTAATAGAAAACTATGATGGTAGAAAACTATCGTGATAGAAAACTATCGCGATAGAAAACTATCGTGATAGAAAACTATCATGTAGAAAACTATCGTGATAAAAACTATCGTGATAGAAAACTATCGCGATAGAATACTATCGTGATAGAAAACTATCATGATAGAAAACTATCATGATAGAAAACTATCATGATAGAAAACTATCATGATAGAAAACTATCATGATAGAAAACTATCGTGATAGAAAACTATCGTTATAGAAAACTATCGTGATAGAAAACTATCATGAAAAAAAACTATCGTGATAGAAAAATATCGTGATAGAAAACTATCGTGATAGAAAACTATCGTGATAGAAATCAATCATGATAGAAAACTATCGTGATAGAAAACTTTCATGTTCGAAAACTATCGTGACAGAAAACTATCATGATAGAAAACTATCATGATAGAAAACTATCATGATAGAAAACTATTGTGATAGAAAACTATCATGATAGAAAACTAACGTGATAGAAAACTATCGTGATAGAAAACTATCGTGATAGAAAACTATCATGATAGAAAACTATCGTGATCGATAACTATCATGATAGAAAACTATCATGATAGAAAACTATCATGATAGAAAACTATCATGATAGAAAACTATCATGATAGAAAACTATCGTGATAGAAAACTATCGTGATAGAAAACTATCATGATAGAAAACTATCATGATAGAAAACTAACGCGATAGAAAACTATCATGATAGAAAACTATCGTGATAGAAAACTATCATGATAGAAAACTATCGTGATAAAAAACTATCGTGATAGAAAACTATCGTGATAGAATACTATCGTGATAGAAAACTATCATGATAGAAAACTATCGTGATAGAAAACTATCGTGATAGAAAACTATCATGATAGAAAACTATCGTGATAGAAAACTATCGTGATGGAAAACTATCGTGATAGAAAACTATCGTGATAGAAAACTATCATGATAGAAAACTATCGTGATAGAATACTATCGTGATAGAAAACTATCGTGATAGAAAACTATCATGATAGAAAACTATCGTGATAGAAAACTATGATAGTAGAAAACTATCGTGATAGAAAACTATCGCGATAGAAAACTATCGTGATAGAAAACTATCATGATAGAAAACTATCGTGATAGAAAACTATCGTGATGGAAAACTATCGTGATAGAAAACTATCGTGATAGAAAACTATCGTGATAGAAAACTATCGTGATAGAAAACTATCGTGATAGAAAACTATCATGATAGAAAACTATCGTGATAGAAAACTATCATGATAGAAAACTATCGTGATAGAAAACTATCGTGATAGAAAACTATCGCGATAGAAAACTATGATAGTAGAAAACTATCGTGATAGAAAACTATCGCGATAGAAAAATATCGTGATAGAAAACTATCATGATAGAAAACTATCGTGATAAAAAACATTCGTGATAGAAAACTATCCTGATAGAATAATATCGTGATAGAAAACTATCATGATAGAAAACTATCGTGATAGAAAATTATGATGGTAGAAAACTATCGTGATAGAAAACTATCGCGATAGAAAACTATCGTGATAGAAAACTATCATGATAGAAAACTATCGTGATAAAAAACTATCGTGATAGAAAACTATCGTGATAGAATACTATCGTGATAGAAAACTATCATGATAGAAAACTATCGTGATAGAAAACTATCGTGATAGAAAACTATCATGATAGAAAACTATCGTGATAGAAAACTATCGTGATGGAAAACTATCGTGATAGAAAACTATCGTGATAGAAAACTATCATGATAGAAAACTATCGTGATAGAATACTATCGTGATAGAAAACTATCATGATAGAAAACTATCGTGATAGAAAACTATCGTGATAGAAAACTATCATGATAGAAAACTATCATGATAGAAAACTAACGCGATAGAAAACTAACGCAATAGAAAACTATCATGATAGAAAACTATCGTGATAGAAAACTATCGTGATAGAAAACTATCGTGATAGAAAACTATCGTGATAGAAAACTATCATGATAGAAAACTATCATGATAGAAAACTATCATGATAGAAAACTAACGTGATAGAAAACTATCATGATAGAAAACTATCGTGATAGAAAACTATCGTGATAGAAAACTATCGTGATAGAAAACTATCATGATAGAAAACTATCATGATAGAAAACTATCACGATAGAAAACTATCATGATAGAAAACTATCGTGATAGAAAACTATCATGATAGAAAACTATCGTGATAGCAACTATCGTGATAGAAAACTATCATGATAGAAAACTATCGTGATAGAAAACTATGATGGCAGAAAACTATCGTGATAGAAAACTATCGTGATAGAAAACTATCATGATAGAAAAACGTCATGATAGAAAACTATCATGATAGAAAACTATCATGATAGAAAACTAGCATGATAGAAAACTATCATGATAGAAAACTATCATGATAGAAAACTATCTTGATAAAAACTACCATGAGAGGACTATCATGTTAGAAAACTATCATGATAGAAAACTATCATGATAGAAAACTAACGTGATAGAAAGCCTCGCAGGTCTACGCAGATATATGAAGATCTGCGCATGTATACGCAGGTATACGCAAGTCTACGCAGATATATGCAGATCTGTGCAGATATACGCGGGTATACGCAGGACATACGCACATATACGCAGGTCTACGAAGTTATACGCAGATGTACGCAGATATACACAGATATAAGCCAATCAGATATACGCAGATATACGCAGGTATTCGCAGGTATACGCAGGTCTACGCAGATATACGCAGATCTGCGCTGGTATACGCAGGTCTACGCAGATATATGCAGATCTGAGCAGATATACGTGGGTATACGCAGGACATACGCACATATACGCAGGTCTTTGTAGTTATACGCAGATGTACGCAGATATACACAGATATAAGCCAATCAGATATACGCAGATATACGCAGGTATTCGCAGGTATACGCAGGTCTACGCAGATATACGCAGATCTGCGCTGGTATACGCAGGTCTACGCAGATATATGCAGATCTGAGCAGATATACGTGGGTATACGCAGGACATACGCACATATACGCAGGTCTTTGTAGTTATACGCAGATGTACGCAGATATACACAGATATAAGCCAATCATATATACGCAGATCTACGCAGACATACGCAGGTCGACGCATATATACGAATAGCTACGCTGATGTACGCAGATTACTACCCGGCTATGCAGTAATACGCAGGTGTACGCAGATATACGCCAAACTACGCAAATATACGCATATCTACGCAGACCTAAGCAAATATACG
Source organism: Dasysyrphus tricinctus (assembly GCA_963921185.1). Lineage (NCBI taxonomy): Eukaryota > Metazoa > Arthropoda > Insecta > Diptera > Syrphidae > Dasysyrphus > Dasysyrphus tricinctus. The sequence continues at coordinate 107,263,743 of OY992532.1, read as the reverse complement.
CAGATCGAAGATCGAAGATTGAGAACTATCATGATAAAAACTGTCATCATAGAAAACTATCATGATAGAAAACTATCATGAAGAAAACTATCAAGAGATAAAACTATCATGATAGAAAACTATCGTGATAGAAAACTATCGTGATAGAAAACTATCGTGATAGAAAACTATCATTATAGAAAACTATCGTGATAGAAAACTATCGTGATAGAAAACTATCATGATAGAAATCTATCATGATAGAAAACTATCATGATAGAAAACTAACGCGATAGAAAACTATCATGATAGAAAACTATCGTGATAGAAAACTATCGCGATAGAAAACTATCATGATAGAAAACTATCGTGATAGAAAACTATCATGATAGAAGACTATCATGATAGAAAACTACCATGATAGAAGACTAACGCGATAGAAAACTATCATGATAGAAAACTATCGTGATAGAAAACTATCGTGATAAAAAACTATCGTGATAGAAAACTATCATGATAGAAAACTATCATGATAGAAAACTATCATGAAAGAAAACTATCATGATAGAAAACTATCGTGATAGAAAACTATCATGATAGAAAACTATCGTGATAGAAACTATCGTGATAGAAAACTATCATGATAGAAAACTATCGTGATAGAAAACTATCATGATAGAAAACTATCATGATAGAAAACTATCGTGATAAAAAACTATCGTGATAGAAAACTATCGTGATAGAATACTATCGTGATAGAAAACTATCATGATAGAAAACTATCATGATAGAAAACTATCATGATAGAAAACTATCGTAATAGAAAACTATCGTGATAGAAAACTATCGTGATAGAAAACTATCGTGATAGAAAACTATCATGAAAAAAAACTATCGTGATAGAAAAATATCGTGATAGAAAACTATCGCGATAGAAAACTATCGTGATAGAAATCAATCATGATAGAAAACTATCGTGATAGAAAACTATCATGTTCGAAAACCATCGTGACAGAAAACTATCGTGATAGAAAACTATCATGATAGAAAAACGTCATGATAGAAAACTATCATGATAGAAAACTAGCATGATAGAAAACTAGAATGATAGAAAACCGTCATCATAGAAAACTATCATGATAGAAAACTATCATGATAGAAAACTATTGTGATAGAAAACTATCATGATAGAAAACTAACGTGATAGAAAACTATCGTGATAGAAAACTATCGTGATAGAAAACTATCATGATAAAAACTATCGTGATCGATAACTATCATGATAGAAAACTATCATGATAGAAAACTATCATGATAGAAAACTATCATGATAGAAAACTATCATGATAGAAAACTATCGTGATAGAAAACTATCGTGATAGAAAACTATCGCGATAGAAAACTATCGTGATAGAAAACTATCATGATAGAAAACTATCGTGATAAAAAACTATCGTGATAGAAAACTATCGTGATAGAATACTATCGTGATAGAAAACTATCATGATAGAAAACTATCATGATAGAAAACTATCATGATAGAAAACTATCGTGATAGAAAACTATCGTGATAGAAAACTATCGTGATAGAAAACTATCATGATAGAATACTATCGTGATAGAAAACTATCATGTTAGAAAACTATCATGATAGAAAACTATCATGATAGAAAACTATCGTGATAGAAAACTATCGTGATAGAAAACTATCGTGATAGAAAACTATCGTGGTAGAAAACTATCATGAAAAAAAACTATCGTGATAGAAAAATATCGTGATAGAAAACTATCGTGATAGAAAACTATCGTGATAGAAATCAATCATGATAGAAAACTATCGTGATAGAAAACTATCATGTTCGAAAACAATCGTGACAGAATACTATCGTGATAGAAAACTATCATGATAGAAAAACGTCATGATAGAAAACTATCATGATAGAAAACTAGCATGATAGAAAACTAGAATGATAGAAAACCGTCATCATAGAAAACTATCATGAGAGAAAACTATCATGATAGAAAACTATTAGAAAACCGTCATCATAGAAAACTATCATGAGAGAAAACTATCATGATAAAAAACTATTGTGATAAAAAACTATCATGATAGAAAACTAACGTGATAGAAAACTATCGTGATAGAAAACTATCGTGATAGAAAACTATCATGATAGAAAACTATCGTGATCGATAACTATCATGATAGAAAACTATCATGATAGAAAACTATCATGATAGAAAACTATCATGATAGAAAACTATCGTGATAGAAAACTATCGTGATAGAAAACTATCGCGATAGAAAACTATCGTGATAGAAAGCTATCATGATAGAAAACTATCGTGATAAAAAACTATCGTGATAGAAAACTATCGTGATAGAATACTATCGTGATAGAAAACTATCATGATAGAAAACTATCGTGATAGAAAACTATCGTGATAGAAAACTATCGTGATAGGAAACTATTGTGATAGAAAACTATCATGATAGAAAACTATCGTGATAGAAAACTATCGTGATAGAAAACTATCGTGATAGAAAACTATCACGATAGAAAACTATCGTGATAGAAAACTATGATGGTAGAAAACTATCGTGATAGAACACTATCGCGATAGAAAACTATCGTGATAGGAAACTATCATGATAGAAAACTATCGTGATAAAAAACTATCGTGATAGAAAACTATCGTGATAGAATACTATCGTGATAGAAAACTATCATGATAGAAAACTATCATGATAGAAAACTATCATGATAGAAAACTATCATGATAGAAAACTATCATGATAGAAAACTATCGTGATAGAAAACTATCGTGATAGAAAATTATCGTGATAGAAAACTATCGTGATAGAAAACTATCATGATAGAAAACTATCGCGATAGAAAACTTTCGTGATAGAAAACTATCGTGATAGAAAACTATCATGATAGAAAACTATCGTGATCGATAACTATCATGATAGAAAACTATCGTGATAGAAAACTATCGTGATAGAAAACTATCATGATAGAAAAACGTCATGATAGAAAACTATCATGATAGAAAACTATCATGACAGAAAACAAGCTTGATAGAAAACCGTCATGATAGAAAACTATCGCGATAGAAAACTACCATGAGAGAAGACTATCATGTTAGAAAACTATCATGATAGAAAACTATCATGATAGAAAACTAACATGATAGAAAGCCTCGCAGATATACGCAGGTATTCGTAGGTATCCGCAGGTCTACGCAGATATATGCAGATCTGCGCAGGTATACGCAGGTCTACGCAGATATATGCAGATCTGCGCAGATATACGCGGGTATACGCAGGACATACGCACATATACGCAGGTCTACGTAGTTATACGCAGATGTACGCAGATAAACACAGATATTAGCCAATCAGATATACGCAGCTATACTTAGGTATTCGCAGGTATACGCAGGTCTACGCAGATATACGCAGATCTGCGCAGGTATACGCAGGTCTACGCAGATATATGCAGATCTGCGCAGATATACGTGGGTATACGCAGGACATACGCACATATACGCAGCTCTACGTAGTTATACGCAGATGTACGCAGATATACACAGCTATTAGCCAATCATATATACGCAGATCTACGCAGACATACACAGGTCGACGCATATAACCAATAGCTACGCTGATGTACGCAGATTACTACCCGGCTACGCAGTAATACGCAGGAGTACGCAGATAAACGCCAAACTAGATCGCAGATAGAGAACTATCATGATAGAAAACTATCATGATAGAAAACTATCATGATAGAAAACTATCGTGATAGAAAACTATCATGATAGAAAACTATCGTGATAGAAAACTGTCGTGATAGAAAACTATTGTGATAGAAAACTATCATGATAGAAAAACGTCATGATAGAAAACTATCATGATAGAGAACTATCATGATAGAAAACTATCATGATAGAAAACTATCGTGATAAAAAACTATCGTGATAGAAAACTATCGTGATAGAAAACTATCATGATAGAAAACTATCGTGATAGAAACTATCGTGATAGAAAACTATCATGATAGAAAACTATCATGATAGAAAACTATCATGATAGAAAACTATCATGATAGAAAACTATCATGATAGAAAACTAACGCGATAGAAAACTATCATGATAGAAAATTATCGTGAAAGAAAACTATCGTGATAGAAAACTATCATGATAGAAAACTATCGTGATAGAAAACTGTCGTGATAGAAAACTATCATGATAGAAAACTTTCATGATAGAAAACTATCATGATAGAAAACTAACGCGATAGAAAACTATCATGATATAAAACTATCGTGATAGAAAACTATTGCGATAGAAAACTATCGTGATAGAAAACTATCGTGATAGAAAACTATCATGATAGAAGACTATCATGATAGAAAACTAACGCGATAGAAAACTATCATGATAGAAAACTATCGTGATGGAAAACTATCGCGATAGAAAACTATCGTGATAGAAAACTAACGCGATAGAAAACTATCATGACAAAAACTATCGTGATAGAAAACTATCGTGATAGAAAACTATTGTGATAGAAAACTATCATGATAGAAAACTATCATGATAGAAAACTATCATGATAGAAAACTATCATGATAGAAAACTATCATGATAGAAAACTATCGTGATAGAAAACTATCATGATAGAAAACTATCGTGATAGAAACTATCGTGATAGAAAACTATCATGATAGAAAACTATCGTGATAGAAAACTATGATGGTAGAAAACTATCGTGATAGAAAACTATCGTGATAGAAAACTATCATGATAGAAAAACGTCATGATAGAAAACTATCATGATAGAAAACTTCCATGATAGAAAACTATCATGATAGAAAACTATCATGATAGAAAACTATCGTGATAAAAAACTACCATGAGAGAAGACTATCTTGTTAGAAAACTATCATGATAGAAAACTAACGTGATAGAAAGCCTCGCAGGTCTACGCAGATATATGCAGATCTGCGCAGGTATACGCAGGTATACGCAAGTCTACGCAGATATATGCAAATCTGCGCAGATATACGCGGGTATACGCAGGACATACGCACATATACGCAGGTCTACGAAGTTATACGCAGATGTACGCAGATATACACAGATATAAGCCAATCAGATATACGCAGATATACGCAGGTATTCGCAGGTATACGCAGGTCTACGCAGATATACGCAGATCTGCGCAGGTATACGCAGGTCTACGCAGATATATGCAGATCTGAGCAGATATACGTGGGTATACGCAGGACATACGCACATATACGCAGGTCTACGTAGTTATACGCAGATGTACGCAGATATACACAGATATTAGCCAATCATATATACGCAGATCTACGCAGACATACGCAGGTCAACGCATATATACGAATAGCTACGCTGATGTATGCAGATTACTACCCGGCTATGCAGTAATACGCAGGTGTACGCAGATATACGCCAAACTACGCAAATATACGCATATCTACGCAGACCTAAGCAAATATACGCAGATCGAAGATTGAGAACTATCATGATAGAAAACTGTCATGATAGAAAACTATCATGATAGAAAACTATAGTGATATAAGACTATCATGATAGAAAACTATCATGATAGAAAACTATCATGATAGAAAACTAACGCGATAGAAAACTATCATGATAGAAAATTATCGTGAAAGAAAACTATCGTGATAGAAAACTATCATGATAGAAAACTATCGTGATAGAAAACTGTCGTGATAGAAAACTATCATGATAGAAAACTTTCATGATAGAAAACTATCATGATAGAAAATTAACGCGATAGAAAACTATCATGATATAAAACTATCGTGATAGAAAACTATCATGATAGAAAACTATCGTGATAGAAAACTATCGCGATAGAAAACTATCGTGATAGAAAACTAACGCGATAGAAAACTATCATGACAGAAAACTATCGTGATAGAAAACTATCGTGATAGAAAACTATTGTGATAGAAAACTATCATGATAGAAAACTATCATGATAGAAAACTATCATGATAGAAAACTATCATGATAGAAAACTATCATGATAGAAAACTATCATGATAGAAAACTATCATGATAGAAAACTATCATGATAGAAAACTATCATGATAGAAAACTATCGTGATAGAAAACTATCATGATAGAAAACTATCGTGATAGAAAACTGTCGTGATAGAAAACTATTGTGATAGAAAACTATCATGATAGAAAAACGTCATGATAGAAAACTATCATGATAGAGAACTATCATGATAGAAAACTATCATGATAGAAAACTATCGTGATAAAAAACTATCGTGATAGAAAACTATCGTGATAGAAAACTATCATGATAGAAAACTATCGTGATAGAAACTATCGTGATAGAAAACTATCATGATAGAAAACTATCATGATAGAAAACTATCATGATAGAAAACTATCATGATAGAAAACTATCATGATAGAAAACTATCATGATAGAAAACTAACGCGATAGAAAACTATCATGATAGAAAATTATCGTGAAAGAAAACTATCGTGATAGAAAACTATCATGATAGAAAACTATCGTGATAGAAAACTGTCGTGATAGAAAACTATCATGATAGAAAACTTTCATGATAGAAAACTATCATGATAGAAAATTAACGCGATAGAAAACTATCATGATATAAAACTATCGTGATAGAAAACTATTGCGATAGAAAACTATCGTGATAGAAAACTATCGTGATAGAAAACTATCATGATAGAAGACTATCATGATAGAAAACTAACGCGATAGAAAACTATCATGATAGAAAACTATCGTGATAGAAAACTATCGCGATAGAAAACTATCGTGATAGAAAACTAACGCGATAGAAAACTATCATGACAGAAAACTATCGTGATAGAAAACTATCGTGATAGAAAACTATTGTGATAGAAAGCTATCATGATAGAAAACTATCATGATAGAAAACTATCATGATAGAAAACTATCATGATAGAAAACTATCATGATAGAAAACTATCGTGATAGAAAACTATCATGATAGAAAACTATCGTGATAGAAACTATCGTGATAGAAAACTATCATGATAGAAAACTATCGTGATAGAAAACTATCGTAATAGAAAACTATCGTGATAGAAAACTATCATGATAGAAAAATGTCATGATAGAAAACTATTATGATAGAAAACTATCATGATAAAAACCAAGCATGATAGAAAACTATCATGATAGAAGACTATCATGATAGAAAACTATCGTGATAAAAACTACCATGAGTGAAGACTATCATGTAAGAAAACTATCATGATAGAAAACTATCATGATAGAAAACTAACGTGATAGAAAGCCTCGCAGGTCTACGCAGATATATGCAGATCTGCGCAGGTATACGCAGGTATACGCAAGTCTACGCAGATATATGCAGATCTGCGCAGATATACGCGGGTATACGCAGGACATACGCACATATACGCAGGTCTACGAAGTTATACGCAGATGTACGCAGATATACACAGATATTAGCCAATCAGATATACGCAGATATACGCAGGTATTCGCAGGTATACGCAGATCTACGCAGATATACGCAGATCTGCGCAGGTATACGCAGGTCTACGCAGATATATGCAGATCTGAGCAGATATACGTGGGTATACGCAGGACATACGCACATATACGCAGGTCTACGTAGTTATACGCAGATGTACGCAGATATACACAGATATTAGCCAATCATATATACGCAGATCTACGCAGACATACGCAGGTCGACGCATATATACGAATAGCTACGCTGATGTACGCAGATTACTACCCGGCTATGCAGTTATACGCAGGTGTACGCAGATATACGCCAAACTACGCAAATATACGCATATCTACGCAGACCTAAGCAAATATACGCAGATCGAAGATCGAAGATTGAGAACCATCATGATAGAAAACTGTCATGATAGAAAACTATCATGATAGAAAACTATCGTGATATAAAACTATCATGATAGAAAACTATCGTGATAAAAACTATCGTGATAGAAAACTTTCGTGATAGAAAACTATCATGATAGAAAAATGTCATGATAGAAAACTATCATGATAGAAAACTATCATGATAGAAAACTAACGCGATAGAAAACTATCATGATAGAAAACTATCGTGAAAGAAAACTATCGTGATAGAAAACTATCATGATAGAAAACTATCGTGATATAAAACTATCATGATAGAAAACTATCATGATAGAAAACTATCATGATAGAAAACTATCATGATAGAAAACTATCGTGATAAAAAACTATCGTGATAGAAAACTATCGTGATAGAAAACTATCGTGATAAAAAATTATCATGATAGAAAACCGTCATGATAGAAAACTTTCATGATAGAAAACTATCATGATAGAAAACTATCGTGATAGAAAACTATCGTGATAGAAAACTATCAGGATAGAAAACTATCTCGATAGAAAACTATCGTGATAGAAAACTATCGTGATAGAAAATTATCATGATAGAAAACTATCGTGATAGAAAACCTTCATGATAGAAAATTATCGTGACAGAAATTTATCATGATAGAAAACTATCATGATAGAAAAACGTCATGATAGAAAACTATCATGATAGAAAACTAGAATGATAGAAAACTATCGTGATAGAAAACTATCGTGATAGAAAACTACCATGAGAGAAGACTATCATGTTAGAAAACTATCATGATAGAAAACTATCATGATAGAATACTAACGTGATAGAAAGCCTCGCAGATATATGCAGGTATTCGCAGAAATACGCAGATATATGCAGATCTGCGCAGGTATACGCAGGTCTAAGCAGATATATGCAGATCTGCGCAGATATACGCGGGTATTTGCAGGACATACGCACATATACGCAGGTCTACGTAGTTAAACGCAGATGTACGCAGATATACACAGATATTAGCCAATCAGATATACGCAGATCTACGCAAACATACGCAGGTCGACGCATATATAAAAATAGCTGCGCTGATGTACGAAGATTACTACCCGGCTACGCAGTAATACGCAGGTGTACGCAGATATACGCCAAACTACGCAAATATACGCATATCTACGCAGACCTACGCAAATACACGCAGATCGAAGATAGCAGATAGAGAACTATCATGATAGAAAACTATCATGATAGAAAACTATCGTGATAGAAAACTATCATGATAGAAAACTATCGTGATAGAAAACTGTCGTGATAAAAAACTATTGTGATAGAAAACTATCATGATAGATAACTATCATGATGGAAAACTATCATGATAGAAAACTATCATGATAGAAAACTATCGTGATATAAAACTATCATGATAGAAAACTATCGTGATAGTAAACTATCGTGATAGAAAACTATCATGATAACAAACTATCATGATAGAAAACTATCGTGATAGAAAACTATCATGATAGTAAACTATCGTGATAGAAAACTATCGTGATAGAAAACTATTGTGATAGAAAACTATCATGATAGAAAACTATCGTGATAGAAAACTATTCTGACAGAAAACTATCATGATAGAAAAACGTCATGATAGAAAACTATCATGATAGAAAACTATCATGATAGAAAACTAGCATGATAGAAAACCGTCATGATAGAAAACTATCATGATAGAAAACTATCGTGATAGAAAACTACCATGAGAAAAGACTATCATGTTAGAAAACTATCGTGATAGAAAACTGTTGTGATAGAAAACTATCATGATAGAAAAACGTCATGATAGAAAACTATCGTGATGGAAAACTATCATGATAGAAAACTATCATGATAGAAAGCTATCGTGATAAAAAACTATCGTGATAGAAAACTATCGTGATAGAAAACTATTGTGCTAGAAAACTAACGTGATAGAAAACTATCATGATAGAAAACTATCATGATGGAAAACTATCATGATAGAAAACTATCATGAAAGAAAACTATCATGATAGAAAACTATCGTGATAGAAAACTATCGTGATAGAAAACTACCATGATAGAAAACTATCATGATAGAAAGCTATCATGATAGAAAACTATCATGATAGAAAACTATCGTGATAGAAAACTATCGTGATAGAAAACTATCATGATAGAAAACTATTGTGATAGAAAACTATCGTGATAGAAAAATATCATGATAGAAAACTATCATGGTAGAAAACTATCGTGATAGAAAACTATCGTGATAGAAAACTATCATGATAGAAAACTATCATGATAGAAAACTATCGTGATAGAAAACTACCATGAGAGAAGACTATAATGTAAGAAAACTATCATGATAGAAGACTATTATGATAGAAAACTAACGTGATAGAAACAGCGCAGGTATACGAAGATATACGCAGGTATTCGCAGGTTTACGCAGGTCTACGCAGATATATGCAGATCTGCTAAGATATACACGGGTATACGCAGGACATACGCACATATACGCAGGTCTACGTAGTTATACGCAGATATACACAGATATTAGCCAATAAGATATACGCAGATCTACGCAGACATACGCAGGTCGACGCATATATACGAATATCTACGCTGATGTACGCAGATAACTACCCGGCTACGCAGTAATACGCAGGTGTACGCAGATATACGCCAAACTACGCAAATATACGCATATCTATGCAGACCTACGCAAATATACGCAGATCGAAGATCACAGATAGAGAACTATCATGATAGAAAACTATCATGATAGAAAACTATCATGATAGAAAACTATCATGATAGAAAACTATCATGATAGAAAACTATCGTGATAGAAAACTATCATGATAGAAAACTATCGTGATAGAAAACTATCGTGATAGAAAACAATCATGATAGAAAAACATCTTGATAGAAAACTATCATGATAGAAAACTGTCGTGATAGAAAATTATCGTGATAGAAAACTATTGTGATAGAAAACTATCATGATAGAAAAACGTCATGATAGAAAACTATCATGATGGAAAACTATCATGATAGAAAACTATCGTGATAGAAAACTATCGTGATAGAAAACTATCGTGATAGAAAACTATCGTGATAGAAAACTATCGTGATAGAAAACTATCATGATAGAAAACTATCATGATAGAAAACTATCGTGATAAAAAACTATCGTGATAGAAAACTATCGTAATAGAAAACTATCGTGATAGAAAACTATCATGATAGAAAACTATCATGATAGAAAACTATCATGATAGAAAACTATCATGATAGAAAACTATCGTGATAGAAAACTATCGTGATAGAAAACTATCGTGATAGAAAACTATCGTGATAGAAAACTATCATGAAAGAAAACTATCGTGATAGAAATCTATCGTGATAGAAAACTATCATGATAGAAAACTATCATGAAAGAAAACTATCATGATAGAAAACTAACGCGATAGAAAACTATCATGATAGAAAACTATCGTGATAGAAAACTATCGTGATAGAAAACTATCGTGATAGAAAACTATCGTGATAGAAAACTATCATGATAGAAAACTATCATGATAGAAAACTAACGCGATAGAAAACTATCATGATAGAAAACTATCGTGATAGAAAACTATCGTGATAGAAAACTATCATGATAGAAAACTATCATGATAGAAAACTATCATGATAGAAAACTTTCGTGATAGAAAACTATCATGATAGAAAACTATCGTGATAGAAACTATCGTGATAGAAAACTATCATGATAGAAAACTATCGTGATAGAAAACTATGATGGTAGAAAACTATCGTGATAGAAAACTATCGTGATAGAAAACTATCATGATAGAAAAATGTCATGATAGAAAACTATCATGATAGAAAACTATCATGATAAAAACCAAGCATGATAGAAAACTATCATGATAGAAGACTATCATGATAGAAAACTATCGTGATAAAAACTACCATGAGTGAAGACTATCATGTAAGAAAACTATCATGATAGAAAACTATCATGATAGAAAACTAACGTGATAGAAAGCCTCGCAGGTCTACGCAGATATATGCAGATCTGCGCAGGTATACGCAGGTATACGCAAGTCTACGCAGATATATGCAGATCTGCGCAGATATACGCGGGTATACGCAGGACATTCGCACATATACGCAGGTCTACGTAGTTATACGCAGATATACACAGATATTAGCCAATCAGATATACGCAGATCTACGCAGACATACATAGGTCGACGCATATAACCAATAGCTACGCTGATGTACGCAGATTACTACCCGGCTACGCAGGTGTACACAGATATACGCCAAACTACGCAAATATACGCATATCTACGCAGACCTACGCAAATATACGCAGATCGAAGATCCCAGATCGAGAACTATCATGATAGAAAACTATCATGATAGAAAACTATCGTGATAGAAAACTATCATAATAGAAAACTATCGTGATAGAAAACTGTCGTGATAGAAAACTATTGTGATAGAAAACTATCATGATAGAAAAACGTCATGAAAGAAAACTATCATAATAGAAAACTATCATGATAGAAAACTATCATGATAGAAAACTATCGTAATAAAAAACTACCGTGATAGAAAACTATCGTGATAGAAAACTATCGTGATAGAAAACTATCATGATAGAAAACCGTCATGATAGAAAACTTTCATGATAGAAAACTATCATGATAGAAAACTATCGTGATAGAAAACTATCGTGATAGAAAACTATCAGGATAGAAAACTATCTTGATAGAAAACTATCGTGATAGAAAACTATCGTGATAGAATACTATCGTGATAGAAAACTATCATGATAGAAAACTATCATGATAGAAAACTATCATGATAGAAAACTATCATGATAGAAAACTATCATGATAGAAAACTATCATGATAGAAAACTATCATGATAGAAAACTATCATGATAGAAAACTATCATGATAGAAAACTATCATGATAGAAAATTATCATGATAGAAAACTATCATGATAGAAAACTATCGTGATAGAAAACTATGATGGTAGAAAACTATCGTGATAGAAAACTATCGTGATAGAAAACTATCATGATAGAAAAACGTCATGATAGAAAACTATCATGATAGAAAACTATCATGATAGAAATATAGCATGATAGAAAACTATCATGATAGAAAACTATCATGATAGAAAACTATCGTGATAGAAAACTACCATGAGAGAAGACTATCATGTTAGAAAACTATCATGATAGAAAACTATCATGATAGAAAACTAACGTGATAGAAAGCCTCGCAGATATACGCAGATATACGCAGGTATTCGCAGGTATCCGCAGGTCTACGCAGATATATGCAGATATCCGCAGGTATACGCAGGTCTACGCAGATATAAGCCGATCTGCGCAGATATACGCGGGTATGCGCAGGACATACGCACATACGCGCAGGTCTATGAAGTTACACGCAGATGTACGCAGATATACACAGATATAAGCCAATCAGATATACGCAGATATACGCAGGTATTCGCAGGTATACGCAGGTCTACGCAGATAAACGCAGATCTGCGAAGGTATACGCAGGTCTACGCAGATATATGCAGATCTGAGCAGATAAACGTGGGTATACGCAGGAAATACGCACATATACGCAGGTCTACGTAGTTATACGCAGATGTACGCAGATGTACACAGATATTGCCAATCATATATACGCAGATCTACGCAGTAATACGCAGGTCGACGCATATATACGAATAGCTACGCTGATGTACGCAGATTACTACCCGGCTATGCAGTAATACGCAGGTGTACGCAGATATACGCCAAACTTCACAAAAATACGCATATCTACGCAGACCTAAGCAAATATACGCAGATCGAAGATTGAGAACTATCATGATAGAAAACTATCATGATAGAAAACTATCGTGATAGAAAACTATCGTGATATAAAACTATCATGATAGAAAACTATCGTGATAAAAAACTATCGTGATAGAAAACTATCGTGATAGAAAACTATCATGATAGAAAAATGTCATGATAGAAAAATATCATGATAGAAAACTATCATGACAGAAAACTATCGTGATAAAAAACTATCGTGATAGAAAACTATCGTGATATAAAACTATCGTGATAGAAAACTATCATGATAGAAAACTATCATGATAGAAAACTATCATGATAGAAAATTATCATGATAGAAAACTATCGTGATAGAAAACTATCGTGATAGAAAACTATCGTGATAGAAAACTATCGTGATAGAAAACTATCATGATACAAAACTATGATGATAGAAAACTATCGTGATAGAAAACTATCATGATAGAAAACTATCATGATAGAAAACTATCATGATAGAAAACTAACGCGATAGAAAACTACCATGATTAAAAACTATCGTGATAGAAAACTATCGTGATAGAAAACTATCGTGATAGAAAACTATCATGATAAAAAACTATCATGATAGAAAACTATCATGATAGAAAACTAACGCGATAGAAAACTATCATGATAGAAAACTATCGTGATAGAAAACTATCGTGATAGAAAACTATCGTGATAGAAAACTATTATGATAGAAAACTATCATGATAGAAAACTATCATGATAGAAAACTATCATGATAGAAAACTATCGTGATAGAAAACTATCATGATAGGAAACTATCGTGATAGAAACTATCGTGATAGAAAACTATCATGATAGAAAACTATCGCGATAGAAAACTATCATGATAGAAAACTATCGTGATAGAAAACTATCGTGATAAAAAACTATCGTGATAGAAAACTATCGTGATAGAATACTATCGTGATAGAAAACTATCATGAGAGAAAACTATCATGATAGGAAACTATCATGATAGAAAACTATCATGATAGAAAACTATCATGATAGAAAACTATCATGATAGAAAACTATCGTGATAGAAAACTATCGTGATAGAAAACTATCGTGATAGAAAACTATCTTGAAAAAAACTATCCTGATAGAAAAATATCGTGATAGAAAACTATCGTGATAGAAAACTATCGTGATAGAAATCTATCATGATAGAAAACTATCGTGATAGAAAACTATCATGATAGAAAACTATCGTGACAGAAAACTATCGTGATAGAAAACTATCATGATAGAAAACTATCATGATAGAAAACTATCATGATAGAAAACTATCGTGATAGAAAACTATCTTGAAAAAAACTATCCTGATAGAAAAATATCGTGATAGAAAACTATCGTGATAGAAAGCTATCGTGATAGAAATCTATCATGATAGAAAACTATCGTGATAGAAAACTATCATGATAGAAAACTATCGTGACAGAAAACTATCGTGATAGAAAACTATCATGATAGAAAAACGTAATGATAGAAAACTATCATGATAGAAAACTATCATGATAGAAAACTAGAATGACAGAAAACCGTCATGATAGAAAACTATCATGATTGAAAACTATCATGATAGAAAACTA
Organism: Dasysyrphus tricinctus; assembly: GCA_963921185.1. Taxonomy (NCBI): domain Eukaryota; kingdom Metazoa; phylum Arthropoda; class Insecta; order Diptera; family Syrphidae; genus Dasysyrphus; species Dasysyrphus tricinctus. Next base: position 107,248,281 of record OY992532.1, on the reverse strand, counting down.
TCGTGATAGAAAACTATCGTGATAGAAAACTATCGTGATAGAAAACTATCATGATAGAAAACTATCATGATAGAAAACTATCATGATAGAAAACTATCGTGATAGAAAACTATCGTGATAGAAAACTATCATGATAGAAAACTATCGTGATAGAAAACTATGATGGTAGAAAACTATCGTGATAGAAAACTATCGCGATAGAAAACTATCATGATAGAAAACTATCGTGATAGAAAACTATCATGATAGAAAACTATCGTGATAGAAAACTATCATATCAAATATACGCAGATGATAGAAAACTATCATGATAGAAAACTATCATGATAGAAAACTATCATGATAGAAAATTATCATGATAGAAAACTATCATGATAGAAAACTATCGTGATAGAAAACTATGATGGTAGAAAACTATCGTGATAGAAAACTATCGTGATAGAAAACTATCATGATAGAAAAACGTCATGATAGAAAACTATCATGATAGAAAACTATCATGATAGAAATATAGCATGATAGAAAACTATCATGATAGAAAACTATCATGATAGAAAACTATCGTGATAGAAAACTACCATGAGAGAAGACTATCATGTTAGAAAACTATCATGATAGAAAACTATCATGATAGAAAACTAACGTGATAGAAAGCCTCGCAGATATACGCAGATATACGCAGGTATTCGCAGGTATCCGCAGGTCTACGCAGATATATGCAGATATCCGCAGGTATACGCAGGTCTACGCAGATATAAGCCGATCTGCGCAGATATACGCGGGTATGCGCAGGACATACGCACATACGCGCAGGTCTATGAAGTTACACGCAGATGTACGCAGATATACACAGATATAAGCCAATCAGATATACGCAGATATACGCAGGTATTCGCAGGTATACGCAGGTCTACGCAGATAAACGCAGATCTGCGCAGGTATACGCAGGTCTACGCAGATATATGCAGATCTGATCAGATAAACGTGGGTATACGCAGGAAATACGCACATATACGCAGGTCTACGTAGTTATACGCAGATGTACGCAGATGTACACAGATATTGCCAATCATATATACGCAGATCTACGCAGTAATACGCAGGTCGACGCATATATACGAATAGCTACGCTGATGTACGCAGATTACTACCCGGCTATGCAGTAATACGCAGGTGTACGCAGATATACGCCAAACTTCACAAAAATACGCATATCTACGCAGACCTAAGCAAATATACGCAGATCGAAGATTGAGAACTATCATGATAGAAAACTATCATGATAGAAAACTATCATGATAGAAAACTATCGTGATATAAAACTATCATGATAGAAAACTATCGTGATAAAAAACTATCGTGATAGAAAACTATCGTGATAGAAAACTATCATGATAGAAAAATGTCATGATAGAAAAATATCATGATAGAAAACTATCATGATAGAAAACTATCGTGATAAAAAACTATCGTGATAGAAAACTATCGTGATATAAAACTATCGTGATAGAAAACTATCATGATAGAAAACTATCATGATAGAAAACTATCATGATAGAAAATTATCATGATAGAAAACTATCGTGATAGAAAACTATCGTGATAGAAAACTATCGTGATAGAAAACTATCGTGATAGAAAACTATCATGATACAAAACTATGATGATAGAAAACTATCGTGATAGAAAACTATCATGATAGAAAACTATCATGATAGAAAACTATCATGATAGAAAACTAACGCGATAGAAAACTACCATGATTAAAAACTATCGTGATAGAAAACTATCGTGATAGAAAACTATCGTGATAGAAAACTATCATGATAGAAAACTATCATGATAGAAAACTATCATGATAGAAAACTAACGCGATAGAAAACTATCATGATAGAAAACTATCGTGATAGAAAACTATCGTGATAGAAAACTATCGTGATAGAAAACTATTATGATAGAAAACTATCATGATAGAAAACTATCATGATAGAAAACTATCATGATAGAAAACTATCGTGATAGAAAACTATCATGATAGGAAACTATCGTGATAGAAACTATCGTGATAGAAAACTATCATGATAGAAAACTATCGCGATAGAAAACAATCATGATAGAAAACTATCGTGATAGAAAACTATCGTGATAAAAAACTATCGTGATAGAAAACTATCGTGATAGAATACTATCGTGATAGAAAACTATCATGAGAGAAAACTATCATGATAGGAAACTATCATGATAGAAAACTATCATGATAGAAAACTATCATGATAGAAAACTATCGTGATAGAAAACTATCGTGATAGAAAACTATCGTGATAGAAAACTATCTTGAAAAAAACTATCCTGATAGAAAAATATCGTGATAGAAAACTATCGTGATAGAAAACTATCGTGATAGAAATCTATCATGATAGAAAACTATCGTGATAGAAAACTATCATGATAGAAAACTATCGTGACAGAAAACTATCGTGATAGAAAACTATCATGATAGAAAACTATCATGATAGAAAACTATCATGATAGAAAACTATCGTGATAGAAAACTATCTTGAAAAAAACTATCCTGATAGAAAAATATCGTGATAGAAAACTATCGTGATAGAAAGCTATCGTGATAGAAATCTATCATGATAGAAAACTATCGTGATAGAAAACTATCATGATAGAAAACTATCGTGACAGAAAACTATCGTGATAGAAAACTATCATGATAGAAAAACGTAATGATAGAAAACTATCATGATAGAAAACTATCATGATAGAAAACTATCATGATAGAAAACTAGAATGACAGAAAACCGTCATGATAGAAAACTATCATGATTGAAAACTATCATGATAGAAAACTATCGTGATAGAAAACTATCGTGATAGAAAACTATCGTGATAGAAAACTATCATGATAGAAAACTATCATGATAGAAAACTATCATGATAGAAAACTATCGTGATAGAAAACTATCGTGATAGAAAACTATCATAATAGAAAACTATCGTGATAGAAAACTATGATGGTAGAAAACTATCGTGATAGAAAACTATCGCGATAGAAAACTATCATGATAGAAAACTATCGTGATAGAAAACTATCGTGATAAAAAACTATCGTGATAAAAAACTATCGTGATAGAATACTATCGTGATAGAAAACTATCATGAGAGAAAACTATCATGATAGGAAACTATCACGATAGAAAACTATCATGATAGAAAATTATCATGATAGAAAACTATCATGATAGAAAACTATCGTGATAGAAAACTATCGTGATAGAAAACTATCGTGATAGAAAACTATCGTGATAGAAAACTATCGTGATAGAAAACTATCTTGAAAAAAACTATCCTGATAGAAAAATATCGTGATAGAAAACTATCGTGATAGAAAGCTATCGTGATAGAAATCTATCATGATAGAAAACTATCGTGATAGAAAACTATCATGATAGAAAACTATCGTGACAAAAAACTATCGTGATAGAAAACTATCATGATAGAAAAACGTAATGATAGAAAACTATCATGATAGAAAACTATCATAATAGAAAACTATCATGATAGAAAACTAGAATGATAGAAAACCGTCATGATAGAAAACTATCATGATTGAAAACTATCATGATAGAAAACTATCGTGATAGAAAACTATCGTGAAAGAAAACTACCATGAGAGAAGACTATCATGTTGAAAAAGTATCATGATAGAAAACTATCATGATAGAAAACTATCGTGATAGAAAACTATCGTGATAGAAAACTATCGTGATAGAAAACTATCGTGATAGAAAACTATCGTGATAGAAAACTATCGTGATAGAAAACTATCTTGAAAAAAACTATCCTGATGGAAAAATATCGTGATAGAAAACTATCGTGATAGAAAGCTATCGTGATAGAAATCTATCATGATAGAAAACTATCGTGATAGAAAACTATCATGATAGAAAACTATCGTGACAGAAAACTATCGTGATAGAAAACTATCATGATAGAAAAACGTAATGATAGAAAACTATCATGATAGAAAACTATCATGATAGAAAACTATCATGATAGAAAACTAGAATGATAGAAAACCGTCATGATAGAAAACTATCATGATAGAAAACTATCATGATAGAAAACTATCATGATAGAAAACTATCGTGATAAAAAACTATCATGATAGAAAACTATCGTGATAAAAAACTATTGTGATAGAAAACTATCATGATAGAAAACTATCGTCATAGAAAACTATCATGATAGAAAACTATCATGATAGAAAACTATCATGATAGAAAACTATCATGATAGAAAACTATCATGATAGAAAACTATCATGATAGAAAACTATCGTGATAGAAAACTATCGTGATAGAAAACTATCGTGATAGAAAACTATCGTGATAGAAAACTATCGTGATAGAAAACTAACGTGATAGAATACTATCGTGATAGAAAACTATCATGAGAGAAAACTATCATGATAGGAAACTATCATGATAGAAAACTATCATGATAGAAAACTATCGTGATAGAAAACTATCTTGAAAAAAACTATCATGATAGAAAACTATCGTGATAGAAAACTATCTTGAAAAAAACTATCCTGATAGAAAACTATCGTGATAGAAAACTATCATGATAGAAAACTATCGTGACAGAAAACTATCGTGATAGAAAACTATCATGATAGAAAAACGTAATGATAGAAAACTATCATGATAGAAAACTATCATGATAGAAAACTATCATGATAGAAAACTAGAATGACAGAAAACCGTCATGATAGAAAACTATCATGATTGAAAACTATCATGATAGAAAACTATCGTGATAGAAAACTATCGTGATAGAAAACTATCGTGATAGAAAACTATCATGATAGAAAACTATCATGATAGAAAACTATCGTGATAGAAAACTATCGTGATAGAAAACTATCATGATAGAAAACTATCGTGATAGAAAACTATGATGGTAGAAAACTATCGTGATAGAAAACTATCGCGATAGAAAACTATCATGATAGAAAACTATCGTGATAGAAAACTATCGTGATAGAAAACTATCATGATAGAAAACTATCATGATAGAAAACTATCGTGATAGAAAACTATCGTGATAGAAAACTATCATGATAGAAAACTATCGTGATAGAAAACTATCGTGATAGAAAACTATCGTGATAGAAAACTATCGTGATAGAAAACTATCTTGAAAAAAACTATCCTGATAGAAAAATATCGTGATAGAAAACTATCGTGATAGAAAGCTATCGTGATAGAAATCTATCATGATAGAAAACTATCGTGATAGAAAACTATCATGATAGAAAACTATCGTGACAAAAAACTATCGTGATAGAAAACTATCATGATAGAAAAACGTAATGATAGAAAACTATCATGATAGAAAACTATCATGATAGAAAACTATCATGATAGAAAACTATCATGATAGAAAACCGTCATGATAGAAAACTATCATGATTGAAAACTATCATGATAGAAAACTATCGTGATAGAAAACTATCGTGAAAGAAAACTACCATGAGAGAAGACTATCATGTAAGAAAAGTATCATGATAGAAAACTATCATGATAGAAAACTATCGTGATAGAAAACTATCGTGATAGAAAACTATCGTGATAGAAAACTATCGTGATAGAAAACTATCGTGATAGAAAACTATCTTGAAAAAAACTATCCTGATAGAAAAATATCGTGATAGAAAACTATCGTGATAGAAAGCTATCGTGATAGAAATCTATCATGATAGAAAACTATCGTGATAGAAAACTATCATGATAGAAAACTATCGTGACAGAAAACTATCGTGATAGAAAACTATCATGATAGAAAAACGTAATGATAGAAAACTATCATGATAGAAAACTATCATGATAGAAAACTATCATGATAGAAAACTAGAATGATAGAAAACCGTCATGATAGAAAACTATCATGATAGAAAACTATCATGATAGAAAACTATCATGATAGAAAACTATCGTGATAAAAAACTATCATGATAGAAAACTATCGTGATAAAAAACTATTGTGATAGAAAACTATCATGATAGAAAACTATCGTCATAGAAAACTATCATGATAGAAAACTATCATGATAGAAAACTATCATGATAGAAAACTATCATGATAGAAAACTATCATGATAGAAAACTATCATGATAGAAAACTATCATGATAGAAAACTATCGTGATAGAAAACTATCGTGATAGAAAACTATCGTGATAGAAAACTAACGTGATAGAAAACTAACGTGATAGAAAGCCTCGCAGATATACGCAGATATACGCAGGTATTCGCAGGTATACGCAGGTCTACGCAGATATACGCAGATCTGCGCAGGTATACGCAGGTATACGCAGGTCTACGCAGATATATGCAGATCTGCGCAGATATACGTGGGTATGCGCAGGACATACGCACATATACGCAGGTCTACATAGTTATACGCAAATGTACGCAGATATACACAGATATTATATATTATATATATTATTATATATTATTATATACACGCAGATCTGCGCATATGTACGTAGATACACATGTTGCATGTTATAGGTTGCATGTTAAATAATAGAAAACTATCATGATGGAAAACTATCATGAAAGAGAACTATCATGATAGAAAACTATCATGATAGAAAACTATCGTGATAGAAAACTATCGTGATAGAAAACTATCATGATAGAAAACTATCATGATAGAAAACTATCATGATAGAAAACTATCATGATAGAAAACTATCTTGATAGAAAACTATCGTGTTAGAAAACTATCGTGATAGAAAACTATCGTGATAGAAAACTATCGTGATAGAAAACTATCGTGATAGAAAACTATCATGATAGAAAACTATCGTGATAGAAAACTATCGTGATAGAAAACTATCATGATAGAAAACTATCGTGATAGAAAACTATCATGATAGGAAACTATCGTGATAGAAACTATCGTGATAGAAAACTATCATGATAGAAAACTATCGCGATAGAAAACTATCATGATAGAAAACTATCGTGATAGAAAACTATCGTGATAAAAAACTATCGTGATAGAAAACTATCGTGATAGAATACTATCGTGATAGAAAACTATCATGAGAGAAAACTATCATGATAGGAAACTATCATGATAGAAAACTATCATGATAGAAAACTATCATGATAGAAAACTATCATGATAGAAAACTATCGTGATAGAAAACTATCGTGATAGAAAACTATCGTGATAGAAAACTATCTTGAAAAAAACTATCCTGATAGAAAAATATCGTGATAGAAAACTATCTTGATAGAAAACTATCGTGATAGAAATCTATCATGATAGAAAACTATCGTGATAGAAAACTATCATGATAGAAAACTATCGTGACAGAAAATTATCGTGATAGAAAACTATCATGATAGAAAACTATCATGATAGAAAACTATCATGATAGAAAACTATCGTGATAGAAAACTATCTTGAAAAAAACTATCCTGATAGAAAAATATCGTGATAGAAAACTATCGTGATAGAAAGCTATCGTGATAGAAATCTATCATGATAGAAAACTATCGTGATAGAAAACTATCATGATAGAAAACTATCGTGACAGAAAACTATCGTGATAGAAAACTATCATGATAGAAAAACGTAATGATAGAAAACTATCATGATAGAAAACTATCATGATAGAAAACTATCATGATAGAAAACTAGAATGACAGAAAACCGTCATGATAGAAAACTATCATGATTGAAAACTATCATGATAGAAAACTATCGTGATAGAAAACTATCGTGATAGAAAACTATCGTGATAGAAAACTATCATGATAGAAAACTATCATGATAGAAAACTATCGTGATAGAAAACTATCGTGATAGAAAACTATCATGATAGAAAACTATCGTGATAGAAAACTATGATGGTAGAAAACTATCGTGATAGAAAACTATCGCGATAGAAAACTATCATGATAGAAAACTATCGTGATAGAAAACTATCGTGATAAAAAACTATCGTGATAAAAAACTATCGTGATAGAATACTATCGTGATAGAAAACTATCATGAGAGAAAACTATCATGATAGGAAACTATCACGATAGAAAACTATCATGATAGAAAACTATCATGATAGAAAACTATCATGATAGAAAACTATCATGATAGAAAACTATCGTGATAGAAAACTATCGTGATAGAAAACTATCGTGATAGAAAACTATCGTGATAGAAAACTATCTTGAAAAAAACTATCCTGATAGAAAAATATCGTGATAGAAAACTATCGTGATAGAAAGCTATCGTGATAGAAATCTATCATGATAGAAAACTATCGTGATAGAAAACTATCATGATAGAAAACTATCGTGACAAAAAACTATCGTGATAGAAAACTATCATGATAGAAAAACGTAATGATAGAAAACTATCATGATAGAAAACTATCATGATAGAAAACTATCATGATAGAAAACTAGAATGATAGAAAACCGTCATGATAGAAAACTATCATGATTGAAAACTATCATGATAGAAAACTATCGTGATAGAAAACTATCGTGAAAGAAAACTACCATGAGAGAAGACTATCATGTAAGAAAAGTATCATGATAGGAAACTATCATGATAGAAAACTATTGTGATAGAAAACTATCGTGATAGAAAACTATCGTGATAGAAAACTATCGTGATAGAAAACTATCGTGATAGAAAACTATCTTGAAAAAAACTATCCTGATAGAAAAATATCGTGATAGAAAACTATCGTGATAGAAAGCTATCGTGATAGAAATCTATCATGATAGAAAACTATCGTGATAGAAAACTATCATGATAGAAAACTATCGTGACAGAAAACTATCGTGATAGAAAACTATCATGATAGAAAAACGTAATGATAGAAAACTATCATGATAGAAAACTATCATGATAGAAAACTATCATGATAGAAAACTAGAATGATAGAAAACCGTCATGATAGAAAACTATCATGATAGAAAACTATCATGATAGAAAACTATCATGATAGAAAACTATCGTGATAAAAAACTATCATGATAGAAAACTATCGTGATAAAAAACTATTGTGATAGAAAACTATCATGATAGAAAACTATCGTCATAGAAAACTATCATGATAGAAAACTATCATGATAGAAAACTATCATGATAGAAAACTATCATGATAGAAAACTATCATGATAGAAAACTATCATGATAGAAAACTATCATGATAGAAAACTATCGTGATAGAAAACTATCGTGATAGAAAACTATCGTGATAGAAAACTATCGTGATAGAAAACTCACGTGATAGAAAGCCTTGCAGATATACGCAGATATACGCAGGTATTCGCAGGTATACGCAGGTCTACGCAGATATACGCAGATCTGCGCAGGTATACGCAGGTATACGCAGGTCTACGCAGATATATGCAGATCTGCGCAGATATACGTGGGTATGCGCAGGACATACGCACATATACGCAAATGTACGCAGATATACACAGATATTATATATTATATATATTATTATATATTATTATATATACGCAGATCTGCGCATATGTACGTAGATACACATGTTGCATGTTATAGGTTGCATGTTAAATAATAGAAAACTATCATGATGGAAAACTATCATGAAAGAGAACTATCATGATAGAAAACTATCATGATAGAAAACTATCGTGATAGAAAACTATCGTGATAGAAAACTATCATGATAGAAAACTATCATGATAGAAAACTATCATGATAGAAAACTATCATGATAAAAAACTATCTTGATAGAAAACTATCGTGATAGAAAACTATCGTGATAGAAAACTATCGTGATAGAAAACTATCGTGATAGAAAACTATCGTGATAGAAAACTATCATGATAGAAAACTATCGTGATAGAAAACTATCGTGATAGAAAACTATCATGATAGAAAAACGTCATGATAGAAAACTATCATGATAGAAAACTATCATGATAGAATACTATCATGATAGAAAACTATCATGATAGAAAACTATCGTGATAGAAAACTACCATGAGAGAAGACCATCATGTTTGAAAACTATCATGATAGAAAACTATCATAATAGAAAACTAACGTGATAGAAAGCCTCGCAGATATACGCAGATATACGCAGGTATTCGCAGGTATACGCAGGTCTACGCAGATATATGCAGATCTGCGCAGATATACGTGGGTATGCAAAGGACATACGCACATATACGCAGGTCTACGTAGTTATACGCAGATGTACGCAGATATACACAGATATTATATATTATATATATTATTATATATTATTATATATACGCAGATCTGCGCATATATACGTAGATACACATGTTGCATGTTATAGGTTGCATGTTAAATAATAGAAAACTATCATGATGGAAAACTATCATGAAAGAGAACTATCATGATAGAAAACTATAATGATAGAAAACTATCATGAAAGAAAACTATCATGATAGAAAACTATCGTGATAGGAAACTATCGTGATAGAAAACTATCGTGATAGAAAACTATCGTGATAGAAAATTATCGTGATAGAAAACTTTGATGATAGAAAACTATCGTGATAGAAAACTATCATGATAAAAAACTATCATGATATAAAACTATCATGATAAAAAACTATCGTGATAAAAAACTATCGTGATAGAAAACTATCGTGATAGAACACTATCGTGATAGAAAACTATCATGATAGAAAACTATCATGATAGAAAACTATTAAGATAGAAAACTATCATGATAGAAAACTATCGTGATAGAAAACTATCGTGATAGAAAACTATCGTGATAGAAAACTATCGTGATAGAAAACTATGATGATAGAAAACTATCGTGATAGAAAACTATCGTGATAGAAAACTATCGTGATAGAAAACTATCATGATAGAAAACTATCGTGATAGAAAACTATCATGATAGAAAACTATCGTGATAGAAAACTATCATGATAGAAAACTATCATGATAGAAAACTATCGTGATACAAAACGATCGTGATAGAAAACTAAAACTATCGTGATAGAAAACTATCGTGATAGAAAACGATCATGATAGAAAACTATCGTGATATAAAAGTATCGTGATAGAAAACTATCGTGATAGAAAACTATCATGATAGAAAATTATCGTGATAGAAAACTATCGTGATAGAAAACTATCATGATAGAAAACCGTCATGAGAGAAAACTATCATGATAGAAAACTATCATGATAGAAAACTATCATGATAGAAAACTATCGTGATAGAAAACTACCATGAGAGAAGACTATCATGTTAGAAAACTATCATGATAGAAACCGATCATGATAGAAAACTAACGTGATAGAAAGCCTCGCAGGTCTACGCAGATATATGCAGATCTGCGCAGGTATACGCAGGTATACGCAAGTCTACGCAGATATATGCAGATCTGCGCAGATAAACGCGGGTATACGCAGGACATACGCACATATACGCAGGTCTTCGAAGTTATACGCAGATGTACGCAGATATACACAGATATAAGCCAATCAGATATACGCAGATATACGCAGGTATTCGCAGGTATACGCAGGTCTACGCAGATATACGCAGATCTGCGCAGGTATACGCAGGTCTACGCATATATATGCAGAACTGCGCAGGTATACGCAGGTATACGCAGGTCTTCGCAGATATATGCAGATCTGCGCAGATATACGCGGGTATACGCAAGACATACGCACATATACGCAGGTCTACGTAGTTATACGCAGATGTACGCAGATATACATAGATATTAGCCAATCAGATATACGCAGATCTACGCAGACATACGCAGGTCGACGCATATATACGAATAGCTACGCTGATGTACGCAGGTGTACGCAGATATACGCCAAACTACGCAAATATACGCATATCTACGCAGACCTACGCAAATATACGCAGATAGAGAACTATCATGATAGAAAATATCATGATAGAAAACTATCGTGAAAGAAAACTATCGTGATAGAAAACTATCGTGATAGAAAACTATTGTGATAGAAAACTTTCATGATAGAAAAACGTCATGATAGAAAACTATCAAGATAGAAAACTATCATGATAGAAAACTATCGTGATAGAAAACTATCGTGATAGAAAACTATCGTGATAGAAAACTATCATGATAGAAAACTATCATGATAGAAAACTTTCATGATATAAAACTATCTTATAGAAAACTATCATGATAGAAAACTATCGTGATAGAAAACTATCGTGATAGAAAACTATCATGATAGAAAACTATCGTGATAGAAAACTATCGTGACAGAAAACTATCATGATAGAAAAACGTCATGATAGAAAATTATCATGATAGAAAACTATCATGATAGAAAACTAGCATGATAGAAAACTATCATGATAGAAAACTATCGTGATAGAAAACTATCGTGATAGAAAACTATTGTGATAGAAAACTATCATGATAGATAAACGTCATAATAGAAAACTATCATGATAGAAAACTATCATGATAGAAAACTAGCATGATAGAAAACTATCATGATTGAAAACTATCGTGATAAAAAACTATCGTGATAGAAAAGTATTGTGATAGAAAACTATCATGATAGAAAAACGTCATGATAGAAAACTATCATGATAGAAAACTATCGTGATAGAAAACTATGATGATAGAAAACTATCGTGATAGAAAACTATCATGATGGAAAACTATGGTGATAGAAAACTATCATGATAGAAAGCTATCGTGATAGAAAACTATCATGATGGAAAACTATCGTTATAGAAAACTATCGTGATAGAAAACTATGATGATAGAAAACTATCGTGATAGAAAACTATCATGATAGAAAACTATCGTGATAGAAAACTATCGTGATAGAAAACTATCGTGATAGAAAACTATGATGATAGAATACTATCGTGATAGAAAACTATCATGATAGAAAACTTTCATGATATAAAACTATCTTATAGAAAACTATCATGATAGAAAACTATCGTGATAGAAAACTATCGTGATAGAAAACTATCGTGATAGAAAACTATCGTGATAGAAAGCTATCGTGATAGAAAACTCTCATGATAGAAAACTATCGTGATAGAAAACTATCGTGATAGAAAACTATCGTGATAGAAAACTATCATGATAGAAAACTATCGTGAAAGAAAACTATCATGATAGAAAACTATCGTGATAGAAAAGTATCGTGATAGAAAACTATCATGATAGAAAACTATCGTGATAGAAGACTATCGTGATAGAAAACTATTGTGATAGAAAACTATCATGATAGAAAACTATCGTGATAGAAAACTATCGTGATAGAAAACTATCATGATAGAAAACTATCGTGATAGAAAACTATCGTGACAGAAAACTATCATGATAGAAAAACGTCATGATTGAAAATTATCATGATAGAAAACTATCATGATAGAAAACTAGCATGATAGAAAACTATCATGATAGAAAACTATCGTGATAGAAAACTATCGTGATAGAAAACTATTGTGATAGAAAACTATCATGATAGAAAAACGTCATGATAGAAAACTATCATGATAGAAAACTATCATGATAGAAAACTAGCATGATAGAAAACTATCATGATAGAAAACTATCGTGATAAAAAACTATCGTGATAGAAAAGTATTGTGATAGAAAACTATCATGATAGAAAAACGTCATGATAGAAAACTATCATGATAGAAAACTATCGTGATAGAAAACTATGATGATAGAAAACTATCGTGATAGAAAACTATCATGATGGAAAACTATCGTGATAGAAAACTATCATGATAGAAAGCTATCGTGATAGAAAACTATCATGATGGAAAACTATCGTGATAGAAAACTATCGTGATAGAAAACTATGATGATAGAAAACTATTGTGATAGAAAACTATCATGATAGAAAACTATCGTGATAGAAAACTATCGTGATAGAAAACTATCGTGATAGAAAACTATGATGATAGAATACAATCGTGATAGAAAACTATCGTGATAGAAAACTATCATGAAAGAAAACTATCGTGATAAAAAACTATCGTGATAGAAAACTATCGTGATAGAAAACTATCGTGATAGAAAACTATCGTGACAGAAAACTATCATGATAGAAAAACGTCATGATAGAAAACTATCATGATAGAAAACTTACATAATAGAAAACTAGCATGATAGAAAACTATCATGATAGAAAACTATCGTGATAGAAAACTATCGTGATAGAAAACCATTGTGATAGAAAACTATCATGATAGAAAAACGTCATGATAGAAAACTATCATGATAGAAAACTATCGTGATAGAAAACTATCGTGATAAAAATTATCGTGATAGAAAACTATTGTGATAGTAAACTATCGTGATAGAAAACTATCATGATAGAAAATAATCATGATAGAAAACTATCATGATAGAAAACTATCATATTAGAAAACTATCGTGATAGAAAACTATCATGATAGAAAACTATCGTGATAGAAACTATCGTGATAGAAAACTATCATGATAGAAAACTATCGTGATAGAAAACTATGATGATAGAAAACTATCGTGATAGAAAACTAGAGTGATTGAAAACATGATAGAAAAACGTCATGATAAGAAACAATCATGATAGAAAACTATCATGAAAGAAAACTAGCATGATAGAAAACTATCATGATAGAAAACTATCATGATAGAAAACTATCATGATAGAAAACTATCATGATAGAAAACTATCATGATAGAAAACTATCGTGATAGAAAACTATCGAAGATCGCAGATAGAGAACTATCATGATAGAAAATTATCATGATAGAAAACTATCATGATAGAAAACTATCGTGATAGAAAACTATCATGATAGAAAACTATCGTGATAGAAAACTATCGTGATAGAAAACTATTGTGATAGAAAACTATCATGATAGAAAAACGTCATGATAGAAAACTATCATGATAGAAAACTATCATGATAGAAAACTATCATGATAGAAAACTATCGTGATAAAAAACTATCGTGATAGAAAACTATCATGATAGAAAACTATCGTCATAGAAAACTATCATGATAGAAAACTATCATGATAGAAAACTATCATGATATAAAACTATCATGATAGAAAACTATCATGATAGAAAACTATCGTGATAGAAAACTATCGTGATAGAAAACTATCGTGATAGAAAACTATCGTGATAGAAAACTATCGTGATAGAAAACAAACGTGATAGAAAGCCTCGCAGATATACGCAGATATACGCAGGTATTCGCAGGTATACGCAGGTCTACGCAGATATATGCAGATCTGCGCAGATATACGTGGGTATGCGCAGGACATACGCACATATACGCAGGTCTACATAGTTATACGCAAATGTACGCAGATATACACAGATATTATATATTATATATATTATTATATATTATTATATATACGCAGATCTGCGCATATATACGTAGATACACATGTTGCATGTTATAGGTTGCATGTTAAGTAATAGAAAACTATCATGATGGAAAACTATCATGAAAGAGAACTATCATGATAGAAAACTATCATGATAGAAAACTATCGTGATAGAAAACTATCGTGATAGAAAACTATCATGATAGAAAACTATCGTGATAGAAAACTATCGTGATAGAAAACTATCATAATAGAAAACTATAATGATAGAAAACTATCATGATAGAAAACTATCATGATAGAAAACTATCGTGATCGAAAACTATCATGATAGAAAACTATCATGATAGAAGACTATCATGATAGAAAACTATCATGATAGAAAACTATCGTGATAGAAAACTATCGTGATAGAAAACTATCGTGATAGAAAACTATCGTGATAGAAAACTATCGTGATAGAAAACTATCGTGATAGAAAACTATCGTGATAGAAAACTATCGTGATAGAAAACTATCGTGATAGAAAACTATCATGATAGAAAACTATCGTGATAGAAAACTATCATGATAGAAAACTATCGTGATAGAAAACTATCATGATAGAAAACTTTGATGATAGAAAACTATATTGATAGAAAACTATCATGATAGAAAACTATCATGATAGAAAACTATCGTGATAGAAAACTATCGTGATAGAAAACTATCGTGATAGAAAACTATCGTGATAGAAAACTATCGTGATAGAAAACTATCGTGATAGAAAACTTTGATGATAGAAAACTATATTGATAGAAAACTATCATGATAGAAAACTATCATGATAGAAAACTATCGTGATAGAAAACTATCGTGATAGAAAACTATCATGATAGAAAAACGTCATGATAGAAAACTATCATGATAGAAAACTATCATGATAGAATACTATCATGATAGAAAACTATCATGATAGAAAACTATCGTGATAGAAAACTACCATGAGAGAAGACTATCATGTTTGAAAACTATCATGATAGAAAACTATCATAATAGAAAACTAACGTGATAGAAAGCCTCGCAGATATACGCAAATATACGCAGGTATTCGCAGGTATACGCAGGTCTACGCAGATATATGCAGATCTGCGCAGATATACGTGGGTATGCGCAGGACATACGCACATATACGCAGGTCTACGTAGTTATACGCAGATGTACGCAGATATACACAGATATTATATATTATATATATTATTATATATTATTATATATACGCAGATCTGCGCATATATACGTAGATACACATGTTGTATGTTATAGGTTGCATGTTAAGTAATAGAAAACTATCATGATGGAAAACTATCATGAAAGAGAACTATCATGATAGAAAACTATCATGATAGAAAACTATCGTGATAGAAAACTATCGTGATAGAAAACTATCATGATAGAAAACTATCGTGAAAGAAAACTATCGTGATAGAAAACTATCATAATAGAAAACTATAATGATAGAAAACTATCATGATAGAAAACTATCATGATAGAAAACTATCGTGATAGGAAACTATCGTGATAGAAAACTATCGTGATAGAAAACTATCGTGATAGAAAACTATCGTGATAGAAAACTTTGATGATAGAAAACTATCGTGATAGAAAACTATCATGATTAAAAACTATCATGATAGAAAACTATCATGATAGAAAACTATCGTGATAAAAAACTATCGTGATATAAAACTATCGTGATAGAACACTATCGTGATAGAACACTATCGTGATAGAAAACTATCATGATAGAAAACTATCATGATAGAAAACTATCGTGATAGAAAACTATCGTGATAGAAAACTATCGTGATAGAAAACTATCATGATAGAAAACTATCGTGATAGAAAACTATCGTGATAGAAAACTATCGTGATAGAAAACTATCGTGATAGAAAACTATCGTGATAGAAAACTATCATGATAGAAAACTATTGTGATAGAAAACTATCATGATAGAAAACTATCGTGATAGAAAACTATCATGATAGAAAACTATCATGATAGAAAACTATCGTGATAAGAAACGATCGTGATAGAAAACTAAAACTATCGTGATAGAAAACTATCGTGATAGAAAACTATCATGATAGAAAACTATCGTGATATAAAAGTATCGTGATAGAAAACTATCGTGATAGAAAACTATCATGATAGAAAACTATCGTGATAGAAAACTATCGTGATAGAAAACTATCATGATAGAAAACCGTCATGATAGAAAACTATCATGATAGAAAACTATCATGATAGAAAACTATCATGATAGAAAACTATCGTGATAGAAAACTACCATGAGAGAAGACTATCATGTTAGAAAACTATCATGATAGAAACCGATCATGATAAAAAACTAACGTGATAGAAAGCCTCGCAGGTCTACGCAGATATATGCAGATCTGCGCAGGTATACGCAGGTATACGCAAGTCTACGCAGATATATGCAGATCTGCGCAGATAAACGCGGGTATACGCAGGACATACGCACATATACGCAGGTCTACGAAGTTATACGCAGATGTACGCAGATATACACATATATAAGCCAATCAGATATACGCAGATATACGCAGGTATTCGCAGGTATACTTAGGTCTACGCAGATATACGCAGATCTGCACAGGTATACGCAGGTCTACGCAGATATATGCAGAACTGCGCAGGTATACGCAGGTATACGCAGGTCTACGCAGATATATGCAGATCTGCGCAGATATACGCGGGTATACGCAAGACATTCGCACATATACGCAGATATTAGCCAATCAGATATACGCAGATCTACGCAGACATACGCAGGTCGACGCATATATACGAATAGCTACGCTGATGTACGCAGGTGTACGCAGATATACGCCAAACTACGCAAATATACGCATATCTACGCAGACCTACGAAAATATACGCAGATAGAGAACTATCATGATAGAAAATATCATGATAGAAAACTATCGTGATAGAAAACTATCGTGATAGAAAACTATCGTGATAGAAAACTATTGTGATAGAAAACTATCATGATAGAAAACTTTCATGATATAAAACTATCTTATAGAAAACTATCATGATAGAAAACTATCGTGATAGAAAACTATCGTGATAGAAAACTATCGTGATAGAAAACTATCGTGATAGAAAACTATCATGATAGAAAAACGTCATGATAGAAAACTATCATGTAAGAAAACTATAATGATAGAAAACTAGCATGATAGAAAACTAACGTGATAGAAAGCCTCGCAGATATACGCAGATATACGCAGGTATTCGCAGGTATACGCAGGTCTACGCAGATATATGCAGATCTGCGCAGGTAAACGCAGGTCTACGCAGATATTTGCAAATCTTCGCAGATAACCGCGCGTATACGCAGAACATACGCACATATACGCAGGTCTACGTAGTTATACGCAGATGTACGCAAATATACACAGATATTAGCCAATCAGATATACGCTGATCTACGCAAACCTACGCAGGTCAACGCATATATACGAATAGCTATGCTGATGTACGCAGATTACCACCCGGCTACGTAGTAATACGCAGGTGTACGCAGATATACGCAAAACTACGCAAATATACGCATAGAAAACTATCGAGATAGAAAACTATCATGATAGAAAACTACCATGAGAGAAGACAATCATGTTAGAAAGCTATCATGATAGAAAACTATCATGATAGAAAACTATCGTGATAGAAAACTATCATGATAGAAAACTATCGTGAAAGAAAACTATCGTGATAGAAAACTATTGTGACAGAAAACTATCATGATAGAAAAACGTCATGATAGAAAACTATCATGATAGAAAACTATCCTGATAAAGAACTATCGTGATAGAAAACTATCGTGATAGAAAACTATCGTGATAGAAAACTATCATGATAGAAAACTATCATGATAGAAAACTATCATGATAGAAAACTGTCATGATAGAAAACTATCATGACAGAAAACTATAATGATAGAAATCTATCGTGATAGAAAACTATCGTGATAGAAAACTATCGTGATAGAAAACTATCATGATAGAAAACTATCGTGATAGAAAACTATCGTGATAGAAAATTATCGTGATAGAAAACTATCATGATAGACAACTATCCTGATAAAAAAACTATCGTGATAGAAAACTATCGTGACAGAAAACTATCGTGATAGAAAACTATCGTGATAGAAAACTATCATGATAGAAAAACGGTATGATAAAAAACTATCATGATAGAAAACTAGCATGATAGAAAACCGTCATGATAGAAAACTATCATGATAGAAAACTATCATGATAGAAAACTATCATGATAGAAAACTATCATGATAGAAAACTATCGTGATAGAAAACTACCATGAGAGAAGACTTTCATGTTAGAAAACTATCATGATAGAAAACTATCATGATAGAAAACTAACGTGATAGAAATCCTCGCAGATATACGCAGATATACGCAGGTATTCGCAGGTATACGCAGATATATGCAGATTTGCGCAGGTATACGCAGGTATACGCAGGTCTCCGCAGATATATGCAGATCTGCGCAGATATACGCGGGTATACGCAGGACATACGCACATATACGCAGGTCTACGTCATGATAGAAAACTATCATGATAGAAAACTATCATGATAGAAAACTATCGTGATAGAAAACTATCATGATAGAAAACTATCGTGATAGAAAACTTTCGTGATAGAAAACTATTGTGATAGAAAACTATCATGATAGAAAAACGTCATGATAGAAAACTATCATGATAGATAACTATTATGATAGAAAACTATCATGATAGAAAACTATCGTGATAGAAAACTATCATGATAGAAAACTATCGTGATAATAAACTATCTTGATAGAAAACTATCATGATAGAAAAATATCATGATAGAAAAACGTCATGATAGAAAACTATCGTGATAGAAAACTATCGTGATATAAAACTATTGTTATAGAAAACTATCATGATAGGAAACTATCGTGATAGAAAACTATCGTGATAGAAAACTATCATGATAGAAAAACGTCATGATAGAAAACTATCATGATAAAAAACAATCGTGATAAAAAACTATCGTGATAGAAAACTATCGTGATAGAAAACTATCGTAATAGAAAACTATCATGATAGAAAACTATCATGATAGAAAACTATCATGATAGAAAACTATCATGATAGAAAACTATCATGATAGAAAATTATCGTGATAAAAAACTATCGTGATAGAAAACTATCGTGATAGAAAACTATCATGATAGAAAACTATCGTGATAGAAAACTATCGTGATAGAAAACTATTGTGATAGAAAACTAGCATGATAGAAAACCGTCATGATAGAAAACTATCATGATAGAAAACTAGCATGATTCAAGATTTTTTGAAAATTTTCATGACCCCCACCCTATGAATTTTTTCAGAAATTGACTTTTCAAAAATGTTTATGAAATAGATCGAGATATACATCAAAAGAAAGGTCTATTCAAACCCTATCTGAACCTGCAAACGTTAAGCTTCTACACGGTCTGGCACCTCGGGAATTCGCATCCAAAGCGATTAACCTATTTTGTGCACTGAGCTACCTACAAATGTGTTCGGATGGCGATATTTCTGAAACTAAGCCTTCAAAGAGGCTGCGGAAAAAAATCTGTCAATTAAATTTGTAAGAGCTTTCCAAAACTGAAAACAAGAACCTTCTACGATTTCTGGTTCCGGAGATATACGCATCCAAAGTGAAATCGTTTTTTTCAACCCTCCCTTGGAATGGATATATTTCCTCAACCAAGCCTTCCAAAGAGGTCCAGTTCTTAGATTATACAGCGCCAGTTCAAGGCAATCCTATGTCTGAAAACCAAAAGCTTCTGCAGGGTCTTGTTTTGAAGATATTCATATCGAAAGTATCTAGTTCCACTGAAGTTCAACCCAATCCTTTGGATGCGAATATCTCACGAAGAAACCTATAATTTGGGCTGCGGATTTCAGTTCTGAATAAGAAATTAACAGACCTTTCCAAAAATGTAACAATTTAATTTTAATGTGAGAAAAAAATTTTCAAGATTTTTTGAAAATTTTCATGACCCCCACCCTATGAATTTTTTCAGAAATTGACTTTTCAAAAATGTTTATGAAATAGATGGAGATATACATCAAAAGAAAGGTCTATTCAAACCCTATCTGAACCTGCAAACGTTAAGCTTCTACACGGTCTGGCACCACGGGAATTTGCATCCAAAGCGATTAACCTATTTTGTGCACTGAGCTACCTACAAATGTGTTTGGATGGCAATATTTCTGAAACTAAGCCCTCAAAGAGGCTGCGGAAAAAAATCTGTTAATTAAATTTGTAAGAGCTTTCCAAAACTGAAAACAAGAACCTTCTACGATTTCTAGTTCCGGAGATATACGCATCCACAGTGAAATCGTTTTTTTCAACCCTCCCTTTGAATGGATACATTTCCTCAACCAAGCCTTCCAAAGAGGTCCAGTTTTTAGATTATACAGCGCCAGTTCAAGGCAATCCTATGTCTGAAAACCAAAATCTTCTGCAGGGTCTAGTTTTGAAGATATTCATATCCAAAGTATCTAGTTCCACTAAAGTTCAACCCAGTCCTTTGGATGCGAATATCTCACGAAGAAACCTATAATTTGAGCTGCGGATTTCAGTTCTGAATAAGAAATTGACAGACCTTTCCAAAAATGTGACAATTTCTTAGGTCCAGTTCTTAGATTATACAGCGCCAGTTCAAGACAATCCTATGTCTGAAAACCAAAAGCTTCTGCAGGGTCTTGTTTTGAAGATATTCATATCGAAAGTATCTAGTTCCACTGAAGTTCAACCCAATCCTTTGGATGCGAATATCTCACGAAGAAACCTATAATTTGGGCTGCGGATTTCAGTTCTGAATAAGAAATTAACAGACCTTTCCAAAAATGTAACAATTTAATTTTAATGTGAGAAAAAAATTTTCAAGATTTTTAAAAATGTTCATGACCCCCACCCTATGAATTTTTTCAGAAATTGACTTTTCAAAAATGCTTATGAAATAGATCGAGGTATACATCAAAAGAAAGGTCTTTTTTTTTTTTTTTTTTTTTTTTTTTTTTTTTTTTTTTTTTTTTTTTTTTTTTCATCAAAGTATTGACAAAATAGAGGTATTTATTTACAGATCTGTTAAATCCTAACGTAACAATATTACTTACAAGCTAAATTAATATTATTCTACTGCGCTAAAAAACATAGTTTTGAACTTAGTGCATTTAAAGTCATCATTTATACATGAAATAAGAAAATAAATTTTATTAAAGATAACAATTAATTGATTGAGAGGACTATTTGCACCATAGTTTGATCTACTAAATATTTGTACCAAAGGCTGCTGTAACCTTATGCTTGATTGACTAAAATTAAAATTTATTCTAGACAGAACTGAAGAAGATGATATAGAACCATTTATTATCCCAGCAATAAAACAAAATTGGAGATATTTTCTATGTTTTGTCAGAGAAGGAAGGTCTATTAATGAAAGCCTTTGGGCATATGGAGGAAGTAACATTCCATGTGACCAGGGAAGAAAACGAAGACAGAAGCGCATAAATCTTCTCTGAACTGCCTCTAATCTATTAATATGTACAGAGTAATGAGGTGCCCATACCACACACCCATACTCAAGAATGGGTCTCACGAATGAAACATATAGTAGCTTAAGGACGTAAGGATCCCGAAAATCGCGAGAGAATCGTTTTACAAATCCTAAGCCCCTATTAGCTTTTTTGATGATAAAATTAAGGTGATCATTAAAAGTTAATTTAGAATCTAGAATAATTCCAAGATCAGAGAACACAGACAATTTCTTCAAAGAACATGAATAAAACATATAATCATAAGTAAACGGTTCATTTTTGCGTGTAAAACTCATCGTTTTACATTTGTCAACATTTAAAACAAGACGATCCATATTGCACCATTCCCTAAATTTATTGAGATCTTCTTGCAAAAGCAAACAGTCTGTTGGATTTTGTATTCGTTTGTAAAGTTTAATATCATCAGCATAGGTCTATTCAAACCCTATCTGAACCTGCAAACGTTAAGCTTCTACACGGTCTGGCACCTAGGGAATTCGCATCCAAAGCGATTAACCTATTTTGTGCACTGAGCTACCTACAAATGTGTTTGGATGGCGATATTTCTGAAACTAAGCCTTCAAAGAGGCTGCGGAAAAAAATCTGTGAATTAAATTTGTAAGAGCTTTCCAAAACTGAAAACAAGAACCTTCTACGATTTCTGGTTCCGGAGATATACGCATCCAAAGTGAAATCGTTTTTTTCAACCCTCCCTTTGAATGGATACATTTCCTCAACGAAGCCTTCCAAAGAGGTCCAGATTTAAGATTA
Source organism: Dasysyrphus tricinctus (assembly GCA_963921185.1). Classification (NCBI taxonomy): domain Eukaryota; kingdom Metazoa; phylum Arthropoda; class Insecta; order Diptera; family Syrphidae; genus Dasysyrphus; species Dasysyrphus tricinctus. Next base: position 107,224,427 of record OY992532.1, on the reverse strand, counting down.
TTACGGCTGCAAGACTGGAGACGACCAAAGGCACACTTTGGATAGCATCGGCGTATCTCGGCCATGACCACCTTGGCCCTCTCCCAGGTAAAACCCTGGAGAATTTTATCGCTGAAGCAGAAAGGCGAAATATCAGCCTCATTATTGGGAGTGATGTCAATGCCCATCACACAGTATGGGGTAGTACTGATATTAACGATAGAGGTGAGTCTCTTTTCGATTTTATCCTAAATACTAACCTTATAGTAAGTAACGTAGGCAATGAACCAACTTTCGTTACCAGAAACAGACAAGAAGTTTTAGACTTAACTCTTGTCTCCGACAACATCTATCAGATGATTTTAAACTGGAAAGTTTCTAGTGATCACTCGTTCTCTGATCATAGATACATTCAATTCAGCTTGAACGATGAACCTCCTGGCCAGTTAACTTTTCGTAATCATAGGAAAACAGACTGGCCTAAGTACAGAGAAACACTTAAGAGACTTATTAAACCTGACATTTTAAGTGTTCCATCCAACAAAAACGATCTTGACAGCAAAGTCAATGATCTTACTTTAGCCCTAAACAAATCATTAGAAACCTCCTGTCCTCTTATTCTAATAAGGGGTAAAAGGAAGCCACATTGGTGGACTTCGGGGCTCGAACCGCTCAGAAAAAACTGTAGGAAACTTTTCAATCGAGCTAAAAGTACTAGAGTAATGTCCGATTGGGATTCCTATAAAGAATCACTAAAATTATATAAAAAAGAATTGAGGAAAACCAAACGATCTTCTTGGAGGACATTCTGTGGCAATATAGAAGAAGCCTCAGAAGCATCAAGATTAAGAAAAATCCTCTCCACAAATCCAGTTATGCCTAGCTGCCTTCAAAATGCTGATGGCTCCTGGACCAACTCTTGCGAAGAATCGCTCAATTTGCTACTGGATACTCATTTTCCAGGCAGCTCACAGACTGTTAATAGCACTGCCCTTTACAGGACAAGCGAAAAACTAACATTTCCACAAGGTCTGATTACAAGGGAAAAATTACAATGGGCACTCAATAGCTTCAAACCATACAAGTCGGCGGGGCCAGATGGCATCATTCCGGCTGAACTACAGATGAACTTAGAAGTAATTCTGCCGATTCTGGAAGTCATCTTCAATGGTTGCTTAAATCTGGTCCATATTCCGCTTCTATGGAGAGAAGTCAAAGTTGTGTTTATACCCAAAGCCGGTAAATGTTCCCACGTAAACCCTAAAGATTTACGACCTATTAGCCTATCATCTTTCCTTCTAAAAACTTTTGAACGACTGATTGATATCGAACTAAGGTCAAGCATTGATACGAGACTATTGTCTACAGCTCAACATGCCTATTGCAAAGGGAAGTCAGTGGAGACAGCTCTCCACACACTAGTTCGTACCATCGAATATTCCCTCCATTATAAAGAATATACAATGGTTGCCTTCCTAGATATAGAAGGTGCTTTTAATAACGTTGATACATCTGCAATCATATCTGCACTGGTTTCTCTGAATGTGGATGGGTCGCTTGGTGAACTGATTAATCAGATGCTTACAAGCAGGGTTATCAATTCAAAACTGGGCGGCTTTTCGGCAAGAAGATCTGTCAGTAGAGGTACACCGCAAGGCGGGGTGCTTTCTCCCCTTCTTTGGAATTTGGTAGTTAATGAACTGCTGAATACCTTAGAGGCAGAGAGCTACAGAGTGATTGCCTATGCGGATGACGTTGCTATAGCAGTATCAGGAAAACATCCTAACATTTTAAGAGATCTTCTACAAAACGCTCTAAACAAGCTAACACGATGGGCAGATCGATGCGGACTTGGAGTTAACCCCCATAAAACAGATCTTGTCCTCTTCTCCAGGAAATACAAAATTCCGCAAACAGACCCCCCTATTATTAATGGTGTTCCACTAAAATTCTCAGACGAAGCTAAATACTTGGGTCTCATCTTAGATAAGAAGTTAAGTTGGAAACCTAACATACAAGAAAGAGTGAAAAAAGCCACAGTGGCACTTTTCTCCTGCAAAAAAGCCGTAGGTAGTAAATGGGGCCTCCAACCTCGAATCACTCACTGGCTATACATTTCGGTAATTAGACCGATTCTAACTTACGGCGTGGCAGTATGGTGGACTGCCTTGGATAAAGCGACACATCGCGACAAACTAAGCAAAGTCCAAAGAACAGCATGTCTATGTACTACTGGAGCACTTCGGTCGACTCCTTCCGCTGCATTAGACACTCTTCTCCATCTGACACCTCTCGATATTTTCAGCAAACAAACGGCTGCGAGCACAGCCATTCGCCTCAAAGCCTCTTCACAGTGGATCAATAATGAGATTGGTCACTCCGCTATTCTGAATTCATTCGGAACACTTCCTAGTAACACTGACTACACAATCCCACAATTGAATTTCGATAAAAATTTTGAAGTGACCATACCTTCCAGATCCACCTGGGAGGATGTGGAATTCTTAGAAGATCAATCAATTCACTTCTACACTGACGGATCGAAGACCAAAGATGGGGTTGGTGGGGGAGTGTACTCTGAAAGACTAAATTTAAGTCTCTCATTCCGTCTTCCTAATCACTGTAGCGTATTCCAGGCGGAACTTCTAGCGATAAAAGAAGTACTGTCTTGGCTCAAAGAAAACGTGATATCATGCTCGGATATCCGCATCTTCTCTGATAGTCAAGCCGCCATTAAATCCCTGGACTCTGTCCGTACAAACTCTATAACAGCCCTCAACTGTCGATCATCTCTGTTGGAGATGGCGAAACAGTTTAATATTCACCTTTGTTGGGTGCCGGGTCATAGTGACATTCCAGGTAATTGTAAAGCTGATGAACTCGCTAGAAGTGGAACATTACTACCCATTTTACCTGAAAAGGTAAACATTGGTATACCCATCGCTACGTGTAAGCTTTTACTGAAGCAAGATGCGTTGAAGAGAACAAACACAAGGTGGGAAAACATCACTACTTGTTTGGCGACAAAACAAGTATGGCCAAACCTTGACCTCAAACGCTCCAAGTGTTTAATATCTCTAAATAGAATGCATATTAGCTCTATTGTAGGTGTCATAACAGGACACTGTTTAATAGGCAGGCACGCAGCGCGGCTTGGCGTACCTTCAAACGATTTCTGCAGAAGCTGCATGGACGAGGAGGAAGAGGAAACGATTCCTCACCTTCTCTGCACATGCCCTGCTCTTTCCCTCAGACGTAGGCTCCATTTAGGAGTTTACTTCTTTAACGATCCTAGTGATCTGGCAAACACAGACATTTATAGTCTCACACGCTTCGTCAGGAGCTCAAAGTGGTTTTAGCGAGTAAGGAAAGAGTTTTTAAGATTCATGTGGTATCACAACGGACCAATTCTGGTCTAAGTGTGTCAGTACTTAGTACTGACAGCCACTTCTACCTAACCTAACCTAACCTAAGATTATACAGCGCCAGTTCAAGGCAATCCTATGTCTGAAAACCAAAAGCTTCTGCAGGGTCTAGTTTTGAAGATATTCATATCCAAAGTATCTAGTTCCACTGAAGTTCAACCCAGTCCTTTGGATGCGAATATCTCACGAAGAAACCTATAATTTGGGCTGCGGATTTCAGTTCTGAATAAGAAATTGACAGACCTTTCCAAAAATGTAACAATTTAATTTAAATGTGAGAAAAAAATTTTCAAGATTTTTTGAAAATTTTCATGACCCCCACCCTATGAAATTTTTCAGAAATTGACTTTTCAAAAATGTTTATGAAATAGATCGAGATATACATCAAAAGAAAGGTCTATTCAAACCCTATCTGAACCTGCAAACGTTAAGCTTCTACACGGTCTGGCACCTCGGGAAGACATTAACCTATTTTCTGCCCTGAGCTACCTACAAATGTGTTTGGATGGCGATATTTCTGAAACTAAGCCTTCAAAGAGGCTGCGGAAAAAAAATCTATGTATTAAATTTGTAAGAGCTTTCCAAAACTGAAAACAAGAACCTTCTACGATTTCTGGTTCCGGAGATATACGCATCCAAAAGAAAAATCGTTTTTTTCAACCCTCCCTTTGAATGGATACATTTCCTCAACCAAGCCTTCCAAAGAGGTCCAGTTCTTAGATTATACAGCGCCAGTTTAAGGCAATCCTATGTCTGAAAACCAAAAGCTCCTGCAGGATATAGTTTTGAAGATATTCGTATCCAAAGTATCTAGTTCCACTGAAGTTCAACCCAGTCCTTTGGATGCGAATATCTCACGAAGAAACCTATAATTTTGGCTGCGGATTTCAGTTCTGAATAAGAAATTGACAGACCTTTCCAAAAATGTAACAATTTAATTTAAATGTGAGAAAAAAATTTTCAAGATTTTTTGAAAATTTTCATGACCCCCACCCTATGAATTTTTTCAGAAATTGACTTTTCAAAAATGCTTATGAAATAGATCGAGGTATACATCAAAAGAAAGGTCTATTCATACTTTATCTGAACCTGCAAACGTTAAGCTTTTACACGGTCTGGCACCTCGGGAATTCGCATCCAAAGCGATTAACCTATTTTGTGCCCTGAGCTACCAACAAATGTGTTTGGATGGCGATATTTCTGAAACTAAGCCTTGAAAGAGGCTGCGGAAACAAAATCTAGCTTTAAATTTGTAAGAGCTTTCCAAAACTGAAAACAAGAACCTTCTACGATTTCTGGTTCCGGAGATATACGCATCCAAAGTGAAATCGTTTTTTTCAACCCTCCCTTTGAATGGATATATTTCCTCAACCAAGCCTTCCAAAGAGGTCCAATTCTTAGATTATACAGCGCCAGTTCAAGGCAATCCTATGTCTGAAAACCAAAAGCTTCTGCAGGGTCTAGTTTTGAAGATATTCGTATCCAAAGAATCTAGTTCCACTGAAGTTCAACCCAGTCCTTTGGATGCGAATATCTCAAGAAGAAACCTATAATTTGGGCTGCGGATTTCAGTTCTGAATAAGAAATTGACAGACGTTTCCAAAAATGTAACAATTTAATTTAAATGTGAGAAAACAAATTTCAAGATTTTTTGAAAATTTTCATGACCCCCACCCTATGAAATTTTTCAGAAATTGACTTTTCAAAAATGTTTATGAAATAGATCGAGATATACATCAAAAGAAAGGTCTATTCAAACCCTATCTGAACCTGCAAACGTTAAGCTTCTACACGGTCTGGCACCTCGGGAATTCGCATCCAAAGTGATTAACCTATTTTGTGCCCTGAGCTACCTACAAATGTGTTTGGATGGCGATATTTCTGAAACTAAGCCTTCAAAGAGGCTGCGGAAAAAAATCTATGTATTAAATTTGTAAGAGCTTTCCAAAACTGAAAACAAGAACCTTCTACGATTTCTGGTTCCGGAGATATACGCATCCAAAAGAAAAATCGTTTTTTTCAACCCTCCCTTTGAATGGATACATTTCCTCAACCAAGCCTTCCAAAGAGGTCCAGTTCTTAGATTATACAGCGCCAGTTCAAGGCAATCCTACGTCTGAAAACCAAAAGCTCCTGCAGGATATAGTTTTGAAGATATTCGTATCCAAAGTATCTAGTTCCACTGAAGTTCAACCCAGTCCTTTGGATGCGAATATCTCACGAAGAAACCTATAATTTGGGCTGCGGATTTCAGTTCTGAATAAGAAATTGACAGACGTTTCCAAAAATGTAACAATTTAATTTAAATGTGAGAAAACAAATTTCAAGATTTTTTGAACATTTTCATGACCCCCACCCTATGAAATTTTTCAGAAATTGACTTTTCAAAAATGTTTATGAAATAGATCGAGATATACATTAAAAGAAAGGTCTATTCAAACCCTATCTGAACGGTCTGGCACCTCGGGAATTCGCATCCAAAGCGATTAACCTATTTTGTGCCCTGAGCTACCTACAAATGTGTTTGGATGGCGATATTTCTGAAACTAAACCTTGAAAAAGGCTGCGAAAAAAATCTACCGATTAAATTTGTAAGAGCTTTCCAAAACTGAAAACAAGAACCTTCTACGATCTCTGGTTCCGGAGATATACGCATCCAAAGTGAAATCGTTTTTTTCAACCCTCCCTTTGACTGGATACATTTCCTCAACCAAGCCTTACAAAGAGGTCCAGTTTTCAGATTATACAGCGCCAGTTCAAGGCAATCCTATGTCTGAAAACAAAAAGCTTCTGCATGGTCTAGTTTTGAAGATATTCGTATCCAAAGTATCTAGTTCCACTGAACATTTTTTTAACATTAGTTTTTATTGAACGGAAATTAATATTTACAATTGGTTCTTAATTCTATTTGTATATTATTATTACATTGACATTTTAATTTGTTTTGGCACATAAGGGGCCTAATTTTATACATTGTTTTATTTTTATAAAAATTATTTAAAAGGTTGTGATTGATGGTTATATACTATTTAATACTATGAAGATGATTCATCTCGGGTTGTTCAAATCCGGTTGTCTTTTGGAAGGATGTGGGGTTTCGGTGGCTTCTAGCCACGGTGATAGTTTGACGCAGTATCTTCGTAAAATTGAATTGCCTCGTCGTCGTTGATAGGAATAATTCCGTTGTCCAGTAGTGCTGTAACATCAAGGTATCGTGGCTCGGAGTGTCTCTCTTCACTTGTGTTGGTTCTCACCAGAGGGTTTGGATGATTGTTTAGGTTGTTCGTCAGTCTTTTGGCAGCACTGATCAAGTATTTGTCAAGGGGTGTTATTCCGGATGCCTCGTAGAGACACTGGTTGCTGAAATGTTCTCGCCGACGTTGGTCGAAATGGAGTCCCGTGCAGATCCGCAGGATCTTCTTCTCGAACACTCCCAGTTTCTTCATGCTGGTTTTGGAAATAGTAAACCAGACAGGAAAGCAGTATGTGATGATCGGTCTGAGAAGTTGCTTATAGAGAAGCAACTTCGTCCTTTGGCTGAGTCCATTCCTTTTCCGCAATAGGGGGTGAATGCGGTGGAAAGCGTAGTTTGTTTTCTTCAGAACAGCTGTGACATGCGGATTGAAGCGTAACCTCTCCTCGAAGTTTACACCCAGATATTTCACCGATGGTTTGGTTGTCAGTTGCGATCCGTCAGGCAGATTGATGATGATGCTGCGGCAGCTTTTAGTTGACGGTGTACTTCGCTGTCCCGCTGGTCTTCTGAAACAAGCCAACTCAGATTTGACTTAATTGACTTTGATGCCCCATGTTGTGTAGAACTCCCACAGCCTTCTCACGTGCTCTTCAACTCTTTGGGCTGCAATGATTGGTGAAAAGGATTTGGCGTATGTTAGTGAATCGTCCGCATAGAGCAAATTCATAGCATTGTTGGGTTGAGGTTGGTCCGAGGTGAAGATGTTGTAGAGGTACGGTCCCAGCTTTGATCCTTGAGCAACTCCTGCCCTGATGTTTTTGGTTGTTGACTGGCTGTTTTCAATCTGGACGAAAAACGATCTGGAATTGAGAAAACTGAAAATTGTTTTTATTAGTGTACCTGGAAAATTAAAAGTGGTTAGCTTATAAATTAGCCCCTGTATCCAGATGCTGTCAAATGCTTTCTCTATATCCAAGAAGCATCCAACAACAACCTGATAGTTATTGAGGGTGCCAACAACGTCGTTATGAAATCGCAAGAGCGGATGTAAGGTAGAGTGCCTCTCCCGAAATCCAAACTGCATGTCCGGAACGACGCTGTTAGCGGTACAGAACGCCTTCAATCTCCGAAGAATAAGTCCTTCAAGGATTTTGCTGGTGTTGTTAAGAAGAGATATGGGACGATATCCAGAAACAGTTCCTCTGTTGACTTTCTTCGGTATCGGTACTATTTTAGCTGTCTTCCATCGCTTCGGAAAGTAGCAATTGTTGACGCAGTTGTTGAATAGGATCGTGAGCAATAGCACCATAACTTGGGGAAATTTCTTTATGATGTAGCTGGAAATCATATCTGGTCCGGATGATTTCTTAGGTCGTCCACTTTTGATTAGCTCAGCTACTTCTTCAGGGTTGGTGAAGTCTCCAGTCAGCTCGGGATCGCTGGCAGGATTTTCATTGTTAAAAATGACAATTTGAGCGTCTGTCTGCTGCAGCTTGAGGCTCCTATCTTAGACATATCATTTAAAAAAACGCACAAGCACAATACTAATTTTCTTTTCTCAGAATGTAGGCCAGTTGGCATAGTATAGTTGCAGGATAGTTACACTATAACTAGTTACACTGTAACTGTAAAAAATTGTTAGGATAATTCAAATGGCTTTCTTTTTATACTAAATGATTTTTGTAGAATTTAAACATTTGGGCAGTACGTAGATCGTGCTGAGTTTCATCTCTCACATTTCTCTCCAAAATCTGTTTTAACATATCATTTTTGTGAATAATATCGCATAAAACAGCTGTTCTCTGAATACAAATTTTACTCAACGATTTCAAAGAATTTTTTTCGATATTTCAAGTAAAAGTGATCAAATAAAATGTTTTTTTTTTTCGAATATTATTCGTTTTCGATTTTTATTTTAACAAAGTAAAGTCCACCTAAATCTCAAGAACAAAATAAACTGTAGCAATTTAGCTCGAGAATAAAGTGGCGAAGAATTATTTCATGCACTAAATTTTGACAGGTATCTTGGTGATATACAGTTAGAAACTATTTCTTATTGGAGATGCGTATCGCTCAGCTAAAATACTAGGCAGAATTAAGGGGAAAACTTTGCATGGGAACAAAATTTTATCACGTTTCAAAGATATTGGTTAAAACATCTTATTGATATTGGTTAATTTTATTTAATTATTATTTTAAGGAAAGCCAAAGAGAAACTTAGATTAAAAGTAGCCTCGTTTTAAGAAAACGTATGAAATCATCAAAACATCTTCGAACTGCAAATTTTTAGTTTTCAATTTCGAGGACACTGATTATAATTAACAGCAATTGTTTGATTCGGTTGCTCGAAAAAATTTCATGCTGAGTTTTTTTTGCGACGGAAGCACAGATTTTAGAGTTATAAGATCTAAAAAGGACAATCGGCAAAACTGTATGGAAGGTGGTCTAGGAACCAATAAAAACGAGTCATATGTCGTTGGAAAGGTATTTTTATGCGCTACAATAGTCACTTTGGCAGTTCATTTCAAATCACTGTGTGAAAAAAGTTATTTACTAACCAAGGTTTTGTTTTGGTACATTTCAGTGTGGAACAAATGTAAACAACCTGGTCTTACCAATACCTATAATATGTATGTCGTTGAAAAGGTATTTTAATGAACAATAATAGTTTTCATAACAACTTATTTCAAATCACTGTGTGGAAAAAGTTATTCGCTGCTTTAGGGAATTTTGGTACAGATAAAATTTATGGAACATGAGTAACAAGTAGCCAATAACTTTTTTCACACAGCGATTTGAAATAAGCTGCTTTATTAACTATTGTAGTACATAAAATTTCCTTTCCAACGACATACGTCACGTTGTTATTGGTTGAACTTGCGTTCACACTTTTTGCCCATGCTAAAAAGAAAGCATTTTTTCACACTAAAATGAACCACAATAATTCATTAATTTTCGAATAACTTTTTTCACACAGTGATTTGAATTAAACTGCTGTTAAAGGTACTGTAGGTAATGGAAATACCTTTCCAATGACATAAATATTGTTGTTGTTTGTTAGACCAGTTTTCATAAATTTTGGCCATACTAAATATATTTTATTCATACTAGAATGCACCAGAACACAATTCTATTTAGCGAATAACTTTTTTCACACAGCGATATGAAGTAAGCCCTCATAGTAACTATTATAGTTCATAAAAATACCTTTTTAACGACATATGTCTCATCGTTATTGGTCCTGTAGACCGTTTTGTCCTATTCTCCTTTTCGGGGGTCATCTAAGTCTGAAAGATATCAACAGAAGAGCTTAGGAAAAAGGTGATATTTGCTCTTGTTGTCAAATTCAATTGTATTGACATCATTAGCTTTCTTTAATTTAACTTAAAGAAATAGCGTGCTCTACTCAAAATTTTACCTGAAAAAGGAATTTTTAAAGCAAAAGGTATCTAAATTTCAGTTTTAAATTTCCGAAAAACTCTATTAAATGCAAATATCAGGTGTTGTCCTTAAGCTACTCAATTGCATTGAACATGTAAGTTTGCTGAACCAACCTCGTTTGTTTCGCCCAATGCTCTTCGGGCTTGAACACAAACTCTGATTTTTTTTGCGTCTACCTTGTTTTTACGGCCAATTCCCTAGGGGCTTAAAAAAAACACAGTTTACATGTAAATTATTAAGCCCCAACATTATATTTTCGTTCAGTTTCCTTGAAGCTTGGGAAAACAACAGCTAATATGTAAAATTTGTAGAGCCCCAGTCCTTATCGAATTTCCTTAAGGCTTTTGAAAACACACAGCCAACATCCAAATTTGCTGGCCCCATTCTTGTTTTTTTTTTTAAATTCTCTTAGGGCTTGGAAGAACACATTTTGGGGGTAAATTGATAAGCCCCAACCCTGGTTTTCGTCCCTCTTGTAGGGCTTGGGATAAATAGAACCTACGTTTTTATATTAAAATTGCTTAGTCTCATCTTTGTTTTTTCATCAAATTGCTTTGGAGGCTTAGAAAAACATACTTTCATGCTAATTTTTCAGCCCCAACCTTGTTTTAATAAATATTATATCAATGATTTTAGAGATCATTATTTGTTTCACAGTGTTTTTAAAAATTCTATGTTTGAAAACGAACACAAAATTGAAACATCGTAATAATTTTATTTTGCTACTAAATTAATTGAACGAATCGACTGTGGGGGGGGCCTTAGCCCCTATAGCCACCCCTCTGGATCCGCCACTGCCCTGAGCTACCTACAAATGTGTTTGGATGGCGATATTTCTGAAACTAAGCCTTGAAAAAGGCTGCGAAAAAAAATCTACCGAGAACCTTCTACGATTTCTGGTTCCGGAGATATACGCATCCAAAGTGAAATCGTTTTTTTCAACCCTCCCTTTAAATGGATACACTGCAACTGCAACTGCAACTGCAACTGCAACTGCAACTGCAACTGCATTTGCAACTGCAACTGCAACTGCAACTGCATTTGCAACTGCAACTGCAACTGCTACTGCAACTGCAACTGCAACTGCAACTGCAACTGCAACTGCAACTGCAACTGCAACTGCAACTGCAACTGCAACTGCAACTGCAACTGCAACTGCAACTGCAACTGCAACTGCAACTGCAACTGCAACTGCAACTGCAACTGCAACTGCAACTGCAACTGCAACTGCAACTGCAACTGCAACTGCAACTGCAACTGCAACTGCAACTGCAACTGCAACTGCAACTGCAACTGCAACTGCAACTGCAACTGCAACTGCAACTGCAACTGCAACTGCAACTGCAACTGCAACTGCAACTGCAACTCCAACTCCAACTCCAACTGCAACTCCAACTGCAACTCCAACTCCAACTCCAACTCCAACTTCAACTTTAACTTCAACTCCAATTGCAAGTGCAGTGTCAACTTCCGTTCACAAAATTTCCCTTTTTTCACATTTAGTTACAAATAATGGGTACGGGGTCATTCTGATAGCACGCGAGAAAAGAGTGGGGGTGTATAGATTAGATCCAGAAAAGAAAAAAATTCTCTAGGACTTCTTCACGTTGGATATTTTTTTGTTTTGAAATGAAATAAAAGGTACATTTTTCCAAAAAAAAATCAAGCTCTTTTGTTTGAAATTTTTTTTTGTTAAAAGAACATTTTATTTTATTTCAAGTCAAAAAAGTATCTTACTAATGCAAAACTGGGAAAAATTTACCCGATTTGCCATTCCAACATAGTTGAGGTACATTAGAAATGAAGAAAGCATTTATGTGTTTTAAAACTTTTACTAAAGCCAATTTTATTATTTTGGTAGGTATGCACAGTAAATATAAACATACCAATCGGTATCAATTTGTTTTCTTTTTATTTTTGCGTTAGGTTTCTATATCTTCATCTTCTCTAAAATTTTGAACCTAAGGTTTCTTGTTTATTCCCTAGAGACGAAATTAATCTTTGTAGCTCCAAAATAAAACGATACCTGGCATTTCCATTTTGAAAAAGGCTATTTTTCGCTTAAGATTAGTAGGTATATCTACAAATATTTGTGTGTATAGTCTGCATTTGGACTAAAAAAATAATAAAAACTGCAATTAACTGTACTTAATTATTTTCGACTTATTCATTAAGAACATTTTGACATTCGGTAAAGCTTTTAACAAGCAAGTGGAAATTATCATTTTCTCTAGCTTATTATTACCTACTCATCCTTCATAACCACAACAACAAGTTCGAGCGATTTAATCGTCCTTTTTATTTCTTGTTACATTTATTATTTTTAGGTAGCTCGGTATTCATTAGGGGGCTTACATGGACCAACATTTGGTCCAACATTGCTGGACATCCATCGATGTTTGATCATTTAAACGCAAAACCAACCATATTGTCCAACTTTGTTGTATGGTTTTCAAAATATTTTGAAAACTGTTCCGATTCCATCAAGCAATGTTGTCCAACCATGTTGTTCCATGTGAACCCCCCTATTCAACACATTCAACAAACCATGTGCCAACAGACTAAAGGCAAGCAGTAATAAATAACCACAAAAGCAAATGTGAAATCGAACCCAATACTATCTATCTCCTCACTTTTCCCCCTATTTGGTACTTTTTGCGTTTCATTTTCCTAAATCGTTAGGTATACCTATATGTATTCCATATTCGGTATTCATTTTTATATTTTCTTTTCTCCACATGCAAATCTTGTTAGTCTACGAATACTTCTCCTTTTTTTGGTGTCTATTTTCTCATCTTCTTCGTATTTTGTTTCGGCAGCGCAGTATGAACAAAGTGAAGCTTTAAAGCAATAATTTTGTCTTTACCCCTGACGACGTTTCGCCCTCTTTGTCCATTAGGGGTTTCAAATTTTTGGAATTCTTTAATTATATATAGTATAGAGGTGATATACAATGATTCTGTTGATTTTTTCACATTGTTAGTAGGTATGCCTCCGTTTAAACATTTCTAATGTTAAAAAAATCTACTGGAATTATGGTTTTCTTGTCAATTTGATGACGACTACGCATTGTTTAGGAAAAACACAGTTTTTTCCTTTACCTGGTTCTTAAGATTTTTAAATTTTGGTGAGAAAAAACGGTTCGATGAATCATTTTGAAAATTTACAGGAATATTGATGTTAATAAAGTCTACAAATTGGCACACTAACGCAAGCCATGCAATCAATATTTCCAAAAAAAATTTATTTACGAAAACACCACAAAAAGTCGGTTTTTTAGTACTTTTTTTAAACTAACGGTGAACGGTAAGAAAAAAACTATTCTTACAAAATCTTAAAAAAATCTTTTAAAATGTTTTTTTAAATTTCCAAAACTGTCTTTGAATTTTTTATAAGGTAGGTAGGTATACATAGGTAGGTACCTACCTAGTTATTTGCTGTGATATTGGTAATCAAGGCTTAAAGTATGTTTTTTCATTCAAATTCAGATAAACTATTCAAAGAAAAATTGTACGACAGCAAAACAAACTGAATTAAATCTGAATAAATAAGGTATCTGATCATAACAATTGATTGACTCAAAACAATATATCCATAGAAATGAGAACCTTCAAAAAAAATAATTCTTTTGTCTCGTCTCATTTTTTGTAACGTAACTTCGTGGCCACAAGCCATAACCGCCTAGGTCGAGTTATGACCAAATTGAGTTTTTTTCATAATCCTGTTCAGAATATCAAGATCTATACTCACTCAATTTTTTACCTCTGTATCTTTTTTCAAACAGAAGTTATAAGCGAAAAACCTAACAACCTAAGTCCCTTTTTAAAAATTATCATTTGCCAAAACAACTTAACTCAAAAAGAAATAATTTTTTTATAACGTCGGTTTCATAACTTGAGTTAAGTTCTTTAAGTATCTTAAGTTTGTTTTGCCATAAGAACTTATATTGAGATAGGTTAATATTGCTCTTTATTTTCTTAAAAAATGAATAAGGAATAAAAACATAAGACAAGATAAGAAATTTATAGTCTACACACTGTCGTTATTAGTTTTTCTTAAGTCAACATAGGCTGTTATTCCCTAAAATAGAACAAGCATTTAATTTCCTTAACTTGAGTTAGGCTGTTATGGAAAATCACAGTTGCTTTTGTTAATAAATCTTACTTGACTAAAGCTCTTTTGGCAAACGATATTATATTTCATTCAAAATCATATATCGAGTTAGGCCGTTATGGTATAATTAAATTTCAAAAACCGCAAAACTAAGTTCCATTAAGCTTTTCTGCCTTAACCAATTCAATATTAATTTCGCAAAAAATCAAGTCATAAGTTGATTTATGTTGTTATGACCAGTCGCATCTGCAGAGAAGAGTTAGTGAAAGTTATTTTTGGAGGTGAAAAGCTTTATTGTTAAAGTGTATTTTCAATGTCTTACAGATCAGGGAAAATGGTACAATTAGCGAGGATGCTTTCTGAACGTGGTAAAGCCAAATGAAAGTTTTTTACATATTATTTTATTGATAAATATTTCGAATTCGTACGAAGTCATGATGTTACCAGTTAAAACCAAAAACTCTCTGTGACATGGTGGCAAAGAAACATTAATTTCTTTTAATTTAATTCATTTTTTTAAGCGATGTTTTTAACAACTTTGTGAAAATAAATCTACGTACATGTAATGTATTAAGTATGTACATATATATTTTTGTTTTCAAAAATAATAGATTTGTTTAAAAAAAAAAACAGCATTTATTCGTAAGAGTTTTCCGAAGTAAACAAAAGGAATCATTTTATAACTTTTCCTCGATTGTTTGCAATTTCGTTGGTCAATTATTCACTTTTTGGTGTATAGGTAATTGTAATAATTATTGTAATAAAAAAATAAATAAAGTTCCTCATTTGGCCATTTGGAAGGTCAAATGAGTAACCATATCTATTTTCACATGATTTTTCTGCCAGAAAATGACATTTTAGAATTAAAAATTAAAAATGTTGAGTGATTGAATATTGGTTAAATAATCAATACAATACTTTAGTAAAAGATTAAATGTGTAGCCATTTACTATAATGTAGGTACCAATGCTTTATCGTTTTGGTCGGAGGAGTACCTAGCTATGTATATATGTACGCTTCGCAGAATCAATTACGAAATCTGAATTTCAAAATTTGAATTTCAAAAGAAGATGTCAGCTTAGTTTGAAACATAAAAAAACCAACATCTATTTTCAAACCGAACTAAAGTTTTCAACCAAACCTTCCGCGAAGTGTCTATAGTTACATATATCAATGAGTGAACTACTTTTTGCCGTTTTTGGACGACATTTTCGCTTTCCGGCAAATATGTTTAGTTTCTATTGATTTTTACGTAAATAGATTCCAAATCCAAAATATATTCCGTCAGGATTTTGAGATATAAATATGAGGCTAAGACTCAAAATATGGCGTTTTTGAGGTTTTGAACTTTGATTCAATGCTAAACTTTGAAATAGTGGCCATTCATATCAATCAGTCAACGGAAACACAGTCAAAACGATACTTGTTGATAAGTGTATTTTGAAGATCAAAGTTGCTAAGTCTCAAGACGAAAAGTGCATATTGATTAACCAAAAAAAAGGCATTTAGAAAAGCTTATTTGGTGAATTAATATTTGAATGCTAATAAAACAGGTTTATTTCATCGTTTCCCAAAGTTTCGTTTTTATCCATGATTTCTTCAGAGGTAAATTTAAAAATAAGTATCTGCGATTATCACGCTACTGTTATAATTGAAATTTGTTCTTATAAATAATTAGTCTTGTCAAATTTGTGTTAATTTATCTTCCTTAGTTACCTTTTTTGATAAATTGAATTCTATTTATCAAAAAAGGTAAGTTTATGAAAAGTTTGCCGGAAGAGACAAAATGCATAACATTCTACAGCGGTCCTGGGAAGAACAAGAACTCGAAATCATTTACCTACATCGATCACAAATTCCTCGAGCTAGGACATACGCAGATGGACTGCAATAGCGATTATACTCTAATTGAAAAAAAGAAACAAATGCTTAAATTGAATCGCTTGGGGATTGGTATCAATTCGTTAATACAGTTGGATCAAAGATTGAATCAGTTGATAAAATTTTTATGATTTTTCAAAATTTTCTAAATCTAAATTTTCCTGGAAGCCAGAAGCCAAGAAGTTCGGTGGCTGTGATATACACAAAATGTTGCTATAAAGAGGAATACAAAATTCTTTGGATGAAAATGAGTCTTTTACAATTTTAAAAGTAGGAAAGAGAGGAGCTTCTGTAAATGTCAATGAAATTTCAACGGCAATGGACTTACTAAGCATTTCTCAAGGAAAAAAGAAATTTTTTCAGCTTAAACCAATTCATAAGCTCTGATTTCCATTCATTTTATGATAATCTTATAACAAAGATGGATAGTAACTCGTGGCATTATGATTAGTGCGTTGGACTGTCATGCCTAAAGTCTGGGTTCGATTCCCAGCTGCTGCCACCTATAAACAGAAATGTTTTTTTCGAGGTACTGCCTCTTGCGAGGAACTGACAAATCCTCCAAGAGTATACTTGTCATGAAATAGAGCTTCTCATTTAGCCGCACGGACTCGACAAAAATTGTAGGTCCCCTCCATTCCTCCAAACGCACATAGAAATGGTTGAGAGTTGTAAATCACTAGGCCCTGGTTCTCCACGAGCTGTTGCGCCACCAAGTTTAATTTATTTTAGAACAAATATGGATGTATAAATATATAATATGACAGAGCCTGACAATGCAGAAGATGTTTTAACAGCAATGTTGGTCACAAAAATGAAATAAATGTAAATATTATAAGAAAAACGAATATTAATATAGGTACATAATAATAATTTTTATTCTCACTTTTCGAAGTTTCATATCGTTAATTTGAAATAAGCTACTAGGAAGTTAATTATTATTCCCAGAACAACTACTTCGCAACACGTATGTAAGTAAAAAATCTTGGAAAATGAACTTAAAATATGGTTCATTATTGGTAAGTAAAATAACTCAGCTCAACATAGAAAACCTTATACATACCACATTCTTACACAAGGACTAATGTCCTAAGTCGACATAAGAAATTTGAATTGTTCTTAAGGCTTGATTCACACTACTGTGCCAATATCGATAAATTCTCAAAACGTTCTCGCTCCGATACTTAACCCTAGTATTCACATTGCGGCTCCGATACCGATACCGATATAGCTCCCATATTTTTTGTATTCTTTTTTTCATATATTATTTTCAAACTAATTTTTTTTTGTCATCGATTTGTCACATCAAAATAGAAAATTGAAAAATGAGTTCTCACTTCGATAAAATATTCTTTCAAACAAATCGAAATCGGAGCGAGGGCGTATCGGTTTTGGAGCGATAACGATTGTGTGAATATAAACATTGTTTCTCGTTTAAGAATATTTTAATGTAGTGAACACGTACTGAGACTGTATCAGTATTAGAACTATAGTGTGAATCAAGCTTAATTAATATGCCATAAGAGCCTAACTCAACATAAGCTTTTTATTTTTGTCTTCCTTAATATGCCACAAAAGCCTAACTCGAACTAAGCTTTTTATTTTTTTCAAGTTCAATAAGCCATAACAGCTTAAGTGTTTTTTTCGTAAATTACTCATTAATTATCTTAAATTAAATTTTCTTTTATTATATAAGAAAAAAGTATATTTTCTTCATTTTTACATTTCAAAAATGTTTACATTACCATTATATTTTTCTCAAAACAAATTCAAAACTTCAAACTGCTCTCCTGAAAACTATGAAAAATCGACTTAAGCGGTTATGGCATGTGGCCACTGATATATCTATTTACTTCATAAACGTTTTTGGAAAGTCAATTTCTGAAAAAGTCATATGGTGGGGGTCATGAAATGTTTCAAAAAATCTTGAAAATTCTCACATTTAAATTAAATTGTTACATTTTTTTTTATTCAGAACTGGAATCCGCAGCCTTAATTATAGGTTCCTTTGTGAGATACTCGCTTCTAAAGGATTGGGTTGAACTTCAGTAGAACTAGATACTTTGGATACAAATATCTTCGATCCTGCAGAAGCTTTTGGTTTTCAGGCATGCCTTGAACTGGAACTTTATAATCTGAAAACCGGACCTCTTTGGAAGGCTTGGTTGAGGAAATGTACTTATCCAAAGGGAGGGTTGAAAAAAACGATTTTACTTTGGATGCGTAGCTCCAGAACTAGACATTGAAGAACGCTCTTGTTTTCAGTTTTGGAAAGCTCTCATAAATTAAATTCATAGATTTTTTTCCGGAACCTCTTACAAGGCTTGGTTTCAGAAATGTCGTCATCCAAAAATATTTGTAGGTAATTACACGAGTAGGCATGAAACCGGTTAATCGGATAGGGTTTGAATAGACCTTTCTTTTTATGTATGTCTAAGATTCCTGGTAGTACTAATCCTGATTTTCAGTATTTTCCAATCAATCTTTTATATTCTCTGAAAAATCTGTTGTTTGATTATTGTCTTCGTCGTTTTTTTACTTTTTCGACGTTACGTTACAAAGCCAAGTAGTTTATTTTTTCAATGAAGCTGGCATCGATTCCTAACAATAAATTTTTTTTCTTTTCCTCTCGGAAAAACCTCTTGGTAAAATATATTTAGTAAGCATATTAGGGAATTTAAAGCTTTTATTTCTAAAATATGTTGGGTCATGTGAAGACTATAGGAACTGATCAAAATTTCTCGGAAAGTAACAGGAGATAGGTATATGCTAGACCTAGAGATTTAAACTGATTAGAAGAATACTTGTACATACATACCTAGGTATGTACATACTTTCATAGTAATCGTTGCTAATTTTGTTAAAAAAAAAATAATCTCACGTTATTAAAAAACCTCACAATCTGCGTTAAAACATATTTTTGTCATTTTATAACGGGGCTATTTTGAAACCCGAGCTGATGAGAACAAAATAAAATAAAATACCTAATTTCTGAAAAATATATTTGAACAAATATAAAGAAACAAATAAATTACTTACCGACCAGAATGTTGCAATGCTCATTTACATATTTAGGCATCTTTTTAAAAGCTGTTATCCTCTCCTGAAAAAAAAAGAACAGGAATGCACTTTACTACCAAGGAACATACACTTTTTCTTAATTATTTTAAAGCGCGTAGGTATATTTAACACATCATTAGGTAGCCATTAAAACAGAATCGACATCGATTGAGGAAAACCCTTCTTTTAACAAAACATTTTCAAAACAAATCACCTTGACACTGCTATTTAGCTTTAGCCATATTTTTTGAACGCAAATTTTTTGAATTCAACGTTTTTTTAACGGACACGAAGAATATAATATAAATTCGATTGGGGACAGAATGACAGTTCTTGTTCTGAAAAGAAGAGAAAATTGTTCTGGATTTGATTTCAGAATCGAAATGAGAAGCGTTCACACGTATCGAATCAGTGTGCCGGATTGCCAATCGAAAAGGCCATAAAACGATCCACTAAAAACGACGGCGACGAATCAAAGGTATGTACCTGCTTAGCATAAATATACTCCTCAGACCGATCATGATTTCGTACAAAAAAAATAACTTTTTCAACATTAAAACACTCGAATATTTCCAAAAAATTATCTACAATTAATGCAAACATTTTATACTGAATATTAAAAAATAAATCAAGAAAATGCGTATTTCTTACCACCCGAAAGCAAAATGCATTCACATTCACAACCACTAATTTCACATCACACATTTTTATCGATTAAAGCACAGAATAAACATTGATTGAGGAAAGCCCTTCTTTTTTGCAAATAATTACTTTTTAAAAACAAAATATGTACATATGTATTTGAAACAGATTAGGACTTTGACGATATCTTTCAAAGACAAGAATTTTAAACTACCGACTTTTTTCAAACGCACACCATGTACAACGGAACCAGCAATGGCGACGACGACGGCTGAGCATTCCAAAAGAGACTCGATTTGTTTTCGTATAAAACGTACACTTTCTCTATTTAAAAACTTTTGAATTACTGCGTAAAAATGATACACAAACACATATAAACAATTATTGCAAATATTTAAGACCGAATATTACCAAATAAAACAAGAAAATTTATATTTTTTACCAGACGATCGCGGAGACAAGCCGAACCACTCACTCACTTTTACATTCACAATGGTAAATCACAATCATCTAAATTGGAATTAGTTTTGTTTCAGGTGGTTGAAAGTTTAAGCAGCGATATGTGGGTGGGTGTCAATTTGCACATATGTCGGCATTTACATGACCCGATTTTTCCACAGACTATATTTTGTGTAATGGTGTTCGGAGTATAAAGTGAAGCGAAACGAAATATTAAGTTGTCTCCAACAAGAAAACGAAATGCTTACGAAAACGAAGCGGAAAGATATTCATTGACAGTTGCACAAATTCAAAAAATTGAAACAAATGTAAATGTGTAAATTTTTTCGCACACAATAAATGGTCGAAGTAATTAATTCGGTGCGAAAAGAGTGTATAGACTTCACCAAATAATCTGCTACAATTATCAATTTCGCCCATGGAACAGCGTACTGCAGAACCAAAAGTAGAAATAAATTCTTAGTTTATGATTTTGTTGTGTCATTTTTGATTGGAATTTTTCGTTTTGCATCAGCAGCGTACTAGGCTTACTAGCCGAACAGAATGGTGTAGCTGAAGTTGCCGCGTATCACTGTCAAAATAGAAAAATACTAAAATAGTATACAGCGCCACAATGAGAAGCTGTAAATGTAGCAAGAAATGTATGGTGTAGCAGAAGTTAAACAAAATTCAACACTTGCTACAAGCTGCAGCTACATTCAATCTGTTTAAGGGGTTAAGAATCAAATCGTCCGACGTCCGTTCCTGGCAAAAGGGGGATTCACATTCTAAAATTTGTTTGACAAACATGTTTTGATTGACTCGAATTTGAAAATCTGAACGCTTCATCAAATGGATTGTCAAACATGTTGGATGGATATCAAAATATTTTGATATTTTGGTGGCTTGACAAACATATTTGCGAATATGAATGCATTCTTGTCAAACCGAAAGAAAATTTAATTTCAAAAAATTCTCAAGCTGTTTAAATCGTGAGAGATGATTATAATAGCCTTTTCTCGATTGGTTATCCGGAAGACCGATTCGATACATGTGAACTCTTTTCATTTCGATTCTGAAATCATATCTAGAACAATTTTCTCTTCTTTTCAGAACAAGAACTATCATTCTGTCCCCAATCGAAAAGACCATAAGAATGGCTGTTATGACAACTGCGAAATCTGGGAATATTATTCTTAAATTCAAAGAAGTTTTTCGGTGACGTGGAAAATTAAATTGAGTCAATTTCATCCAAAAATTTAGCTCTGTTACTATGTCCGTCATGGTTAAAATTCTAGCGAGAAACGATGTTTGACAGCAAGTTTGACAGATGTGAACGCAAATGGCTTCAATCCATCAAACATTCATCAATGGTACGTTCGTTTTCTATTGTTAACAATTGTTAGCACTGATCGTTCCTTAATTCTCAAATTGAACATCAGGTGTTTTTTTCAGCAAGCCCGGGGGAATCAGACGAAAAAAACGACTTCGGGGCTTAGCAACGCCAATACAGAAAAAAATGGAGTTTCCATATAAATTATAGATAACATGTATGCAATATGTGTCGGTAGCTCTGTTTTTACTTGGGCTAAAGTTAAGCCCCGAAAATTCTATGTTGTTGCTTTTCATATGAAAATTGCTTAGCCCCGAGGTCATTTTTTTTTCGTCCAAGCCCATTCAGTTAATGAAAAAAACACACCTATCGCGTAACACTAGGTGTGTTTTTTTTGCAAGCCCGGGGGAATCGGATGAAAAAAACGACATCGGGGCTAAACGACGCCATTACATAAAAAAATGGAGTTTCCATACAAACTATCGATAACATGTATGAAATTCATGCCGGTAACACAGTTTTTGTCTGGGCTTAAGTTAAGCCCCGAAAACTCTCTGGGATTAGCTAAGCCCGAAGGGGCTTAGTTGTTGTTGCTTTTAAAATGTAAATTGCTTAGCCCCGACATCGTTTTTTTCGTCCAAGCCCATTCGGGCAAGGAAAAAAACACAGCTATCATGACGTAATAAAATCGTTCCTAAGCTCAGTGTCGAAGTGTGAGAATGTTACACTTTGTAACAATTTCGAACTCATCTCCTCGACATGAATTGAAAGTGTTGATCTGTCAAAAACAGCTGAAACGCAATGTTTTCATTTTGTGATTTACTTTTCGTTGTTTGGATTTGGACTTGTTTGCATTTTTGTAAATGTGTGTCTTCAATTGTTGTTTTTGAGTTTTTAATTGTTGTATGATAAATTTACTCTTTTTTGACATTGTTTTCTTTCAATTTGGTGATTTTTGTTAAAAAATTTGTGTTCATTTGTTTAAGTTAATAGTCCCTGATCACACGTGAAGAAATTCAAGCATTTTCTGCGATTTGTGAAGGTGAGCGGGGTAACTTGCAGAAGAGGGAGGGGGATGAAATATTTTAAAATATTTGAAAATATTCGGTGGAGAGAATTGACGTTTTCTTTTGTGTTGCTTCTCCTATCCAATCCAACCAATCAAATCGTGTCTTTCATTATGAAAATACGAAAAACACAAAAGGAGAACAAAATCAGCAGAATAATATTCTTCACATCTGAACACTTTCGTTCTTCAAGTGTAAGCAAGCACATAGAAATTAAATTTTCAAATTAAGTATCTATATTTTTTTTTCTAAATAAATTTAATGCAATTCCTATTTATTCTTCATTATTTATTATAAATGCATTTCGATTTTTTTCCCAACCTTGCCGTTTGACAGATCAACAATATTTTCAACATTGATCGTTCCTAACCCGGAGGCCTCACGAGCGAGTACTCGCTAGTGAGTTGGGTACATACATTAATTGTCAAATCACTCGCTGCTCTACTCGCTTCCCAACTGGCTTCAAAAAAGGCAAGCCAGTTGGCTAGCGAGTAGGAAAAGTTTCGATGTATTAGTAACTAGCTAGCGATTACTCGCTCGTGTGGCCTCAGGGTAAATGAAATGCTAAAGCGTAAGAATTTTAAAAATGACATTTCAACATTTTTTTTGACACATCAACAATTGTTAACATTTTAGAGAAAAGGAACGGACCACAAGCCATGTTTGCCAAACATATTTGAAAATGTGAACCCCCCTAAACACACGATTTTTCAAGTATTTTTGCATTCTCTTTCATACCTTTTCCAGATTTTTGTGTCCTTGTGTGATCAGTATTGACCAGCGTTGCCACTAATCGGAAAATTTTCCGAAGCAGATACAAAAAAAATGCAGTAGGTAGATTTAATTTTTTTGGAGTTGATATACATTTTCAAGTTTGTATTTGTATTTCGAAAAAGAAATTAATAAAAGGTGTGTTTTGCTGACCTTCTTTATGTGAACATTCAGAAATATTTCACACTTTGTCATCTTAAATCAATCCATCCAGATGTTTATCATTAGCCGCTTTTTATTATTCTCATGATCTGATCCGGATCAGATTATGATAAATAAAACAGACAGGATCTTAGTTATATACCCGTCTCTTTTTGCCTAGTGTTTGTTTATTTCGCACGTGTCTGGTAGTCTCTTTTCTTGGCACTATTGAGACACATTCACAATAGTAATTTTTGGAACATTGAAATAGATCCAGATAAAAAGCAGGATCCCATGTTGTTTTTGTAATCACGTGTTAGAAATTGATCCGGATCAGATCATGTGGATAATAAAATACGACTATTGAATGTATTTGATCATCAACATTTTAAACGGAGAATCCATGATTTCAGCAATAAATTGAGGAAATCACTAATACGCCGATTCTGTTTGATTACCACGATTTAATCAAAGATTTCCTGTAATTTCGTTTGTTCAACTTTGGTTACTCAAAAAGCGTAGGTATAAAAAAAGAGAAACAAAAGCCACATTTTATTATCCACATGATCTGATCCGGATCAATTTCTAACACGTGACAACAAAAACAACATGGGATCCTGCTTTTTATCTGGATCTATTTCAATGATTCAAAAATGTCTATTGTAAATAATCTCAGTAGTGCAAAGAAAAGAGGCAAAAGATGCATGAAAAATAAATTAACGTAAGAAAAAAGAGACGGGTATATAACTCCTGTCACTAAGATCCTGTTTGTTTTATTTATCATGATCTGATCCGGATCAGATCACGTGGATAATAAAATGCAGCTAAAATCTATCCAATTCCTATCTAAGAACAAAGAACGATAATAAACAGAAACCAAGCATCGTCCATCTTGCAAGAAAAAAATAAATAATTTGTAAAGATCTTACTACTAGTTGCAGTTGTTTCATTTATTATCTAAAAAGAAGTGCTTTTTTGTAAGGCCTAATATAAAAAATTTATATAGAAAAACTACAACTATAGGAAAAAATCCAATCACTAGGTTTAACAAAATGCCAGCACTTCCTACCCACTTCAACTATACATTTGGAAAAAAAAAATCAATCAGCCGTATTAAAATAAAAACCCAATTTCACGTGGGTAGTTATTGTACATAGTAATTTACCACGAAATAATCTTAAATTAAACAGAAAATTATATTTCAAGACGCTGATTGTCCGTGTTTTTGAACACAAAGAATGTTTTTTTTTGGAAAGCTCACACTAAACTAAGTTAATGACAGAATGCGTCTGACAATTGATTTAACAGATACACTGGAGAGTGGAAAGATTATTGGAAAAACTATCACCCCGATTAAAAAATCCGATGAATAGGCTGCGGATCTTATCCGACAGAGTTTATGAGTTTTTACAATTAGAAAATCCGGTATTTTAAAACTGAAGGCATGTTGATAACATACGATCACTCCAAAAGTATTCGGAATAAATCTATCAAATCTATATATGTAAAGATTTTTCTTGCTCTGTTGAAATTAGAAAAAACGTAACGGGAGGTAGAATAGCGCTATTAAATTTTCTTGTTTCCCATATTTAAAAGAATATATAACAAAATGAAACAAAAAGGAATGTAGATAACAGAAAAACAACAATAACAGAACAACAGATAATAACAGAAAAAAACTCATGCTTAAACAAAAAAAAAACTTTTTATTCCGAATAATTTTGTGAGTGACTGTAGGTACAAAAAAATCCAAATTGTTGCGGTTTCAAACTCATTCATTTAATTCACTGATCAATTTTGATACAAAAAATATGGAAGAGAAGAAACTGAATGTTAAAATTAGAAAAATAAAATAAAATTGAGTTTTTGGCCCAGCTTTGCTCAAAGTTTCTTACTACTATCAACCAATCTATTTAGTTGGTATTTGCAATTAAAAATTTTTCCAATTACGATATTTTTTCACAAGTGAAAGGAGTACAAAATAAGAGGCACCAAAGGACTAAATAGATAGTCCATTCCTGAAAACTCATACTTTTTTTTCAGTACGTTTTCGTTCTCTTTTGCATTTTTTTTAGTTTCTCGTATGTGGTTAGAGTTACGTGAGGAGGACAGTAATAGAATATGAAGAGGACAAGGAGAAAACATCTCATTGAAAAAATTGTTTAATTAGGCCTATTTATACAGGTATTTGTTTGTACATTGTAAATTTTCCTTTTTCGTTTATAACTGGCCCAAATGCCATTTTATTTTTTTTCTGTCAACTTCATCAAAAGCAAATAATCGATTACAACTGGAACGCATGTGATAGTAAGGTTACTGTTTTTGGAAAAAGAACGTACCAATCACTCTGATCTCTATAAAGCGTGGTACACATTATCAAACCTGAGTGTCAGCCATGTTGGATATCAAACCGAACTGACAATGTGTACACGCTGAATGATGGTTTGACACTCAGAACTGCCTGCTCACAAAATTTTTTGATACTGCGTGACAGCCCTCGGTTTGTTGGGTGGTTGCTCGATGATGTGTACACAATTTCATTCATGAGCCGTCATTCACGGAACAAAACAAGAATTTTTATAGCGAATCAGTGGAAAAAGTGCAAACACAATAAGAAAAAGCTCGAGAGCCATGTAAAAAAGGAATCAACACGATTCGTGGCGGAAATAGCCTCAAAATAAAAAGAAACAATTTTCTGAGAGTAGTGGAATTTCTTTGCCTGACGCCCAACATAACTGATAAGTGTGTACGCGAAACCTTTCACGCAGGTTTGATAACCAACATGCGTGACACTCAGGTTTGATAATGTGTACCACGCTTAATACACTGGATAGTGTATCGATACAAAAGTATTGCTTCCATTTGAAGAATTATTATATTATGAAGCTGACCACTTTTTTGTATACCAGTATAACTGTATAACATGTAATACAAAGATAATCCATTAAACAGACATCAAATATCAGTTCGTTTCACACCCCGAGATCTGTTTGCTAACATTTGTAGTGTTCGTAATTTAAATTCATTCACTAATTAGTAAATGAAACGGAATAACACACGTAAAGAGTGTGACAAGGAGGTAAAATCATTTAAAAAAAACGCAGAATATGCAATCGCATCCTCCTCATCATAATTATTCATTAGCTCTTTTGCTCAACTTGTTCGCAAACTGTAATGATTTATCTCAATCCACAATGTAATTATACTAAAAAAAAAATATACCAAATGCACACAGTGAATAACTTAAAGATAATAAATAATAAAGCGTGGTACACATTATCAAACCTGAGTGTCACGCATGTTGGATATCAAACCTGCGTGAAAAGTTTCGCGTACACACTTATCAGTTATGTTGGGCGTCAGGCAAAGAAATTCCACTACTCATCAGAAAATTGTTTCTTTTTATTTTAAGGCTATTTCCGCCACGAATCGTGCTGATTCCTTTTTTACATGACACACGTGAGCTTTTTTCTTATTTTGTTTGCACTTTTTCCACTGATTCGCTTTAAAAATTCTTGTTTTGTTCCGTGAATGACGGCTCATGAATGAAATTGTGTACACATCACCGAGCAACCACCCAACAAACCGAGGGTTGTCACGCAGTATCAAAAAATTTTGTGAGCAGGCAGTTCTGATTGTCAAACCATCATTCAGCGTGTACACATTGTCAGTTCGGTTTGATATCCAACATAGCTGACACTCAGGTTTGATAATGTGTACCACGCTTAAAACAAACTTCCACAAAAGTTTATATTTTCATATCATGGTCTCTTTCCCTTTCTTCAGACAGACATCTGGAAATAGGGATGAGTGATTTTAATCGATAATTGCAAAATATCGATAGTAAAGATTTCGATGTTTTGCACATCGATATTAACATCCAAAACATCGGCCTAAAAAACAAACAAAAAGTTAGTTCGAAGATGATTGATTCTGCTAGTAAAATCTAAATGGAGTGACTTCCATAGTTTTTAAAACATCTGTAACATTTGGATTTTTTTGAAATGGAGATTATCAAAGGATCTTTGTCCCCTTTCACACGAAGAAACAAGTTGCTGGAGATTTTTTTGACGTTTTCTTTTAATCTCCTTAAAAATCTCTTGTACCTTTTACACAAGGAAACAAATCTCCAGGCAATTTTTGAAATTTCCTTTGAAAGTCTATTGGTTGAACACACCTAAACCTAGATGTGAAAGGAAATGTCAAAAAATCTCCTCAAATCCTCGACCGGGGAGATTCTGTTCTCCCCTCTTTCCTCCTGCCCTTCTCACCTAGGAACTAAAAGTTGCTGGCAACTCAGTTTCCTCGTGTGAAAGGGCACTTTCAAACCAGACTTAAAAATTCAGAACCACAACGAAACTTTCGATGTGCAAAAAGGCACAGATATAAGTCTACACATGAAGTGCCTATCAATTTTGCTTCCATCAAATTTGTTTTGTGTTTATTTGTGCAAAGGAAATATTTTTACATCGATATTCAAGCATTAATATCATCGATGCTCAGCAAGACTCATTTTAAACCATAAAAGTTTTTGTACACACTTTTGTAAGCAAAAATATCTTGCAATATCGTTAGATAACAGGGTACACATGAAATACTTGCAATATTGCTTCTATAAAATCTGTGGACAAGATATTTTGCAAAATACAAATTTTAGCATCGATCTCCACGCATTGAAATGATAGATGCTAAGAAAGACCCAATTTACACCAATGCAAGTTTTTGCACACAACTCCGTGTTTTGCAATATCGATATATTCCAAAAATCCATAGAAAACTGTTTACACAAAATTCCTTGAAATATTACTGCAAAATACATATTTAATATCGATTTTCACGAATTTAAATTATCGATGGTCAGAAACACGCAGTTTACACCATGGAAGTTCTTGCGTATGCGCGTATCGTGTGAAACAAGATTTTGAAATATCGGATTTCAAAAAAGGCACACATAACAGCTTAACAGCATGAATTGCCTTTCAGTATTGATTTTATTAAATTTTTTGATATTCATTAGTGCAAAATACATATTTTAACATCGATTTTCACATTTCACCCATTAAAATCATTGATGCCTAGAAATATACCGCTTACACGTGGTTTTAGCACACAAGCTTCTGTGCATCATTATTTTGTAATATCGATGTTTAAAGTTGAAATACTGTACTTATGACTTCATATTTTTCATTTGTATAAAACCTTAAATTTTAAAAAACTTAAGAAAAATAGCCGGCACCAGAAATTTTGACGCATTTTTTGCTTTGGGTATACAAAAAACTTAAACAAAAACACTTGAAAAAAACATCTATGTAAAGTAGCATCGATGTTTTCGGTCCGATATTTATTGACATCGATGTTTGGTCTTCGATGTTAAAATCGATGTTTTTTCAATATCGCACATCCCTATCTGGAAAATACTTTTTTTTTGTGTAATTCAGACGTCATATTATGAAGTCGCCTAATTGTCATCTTCAAATGGAAGCAAAGAAGCTGTTATACATTATAAGGAATACACTATCCAGTGTATTATAGAGCCCAGTGGTACCAATGAAGCTGCATGCCAAAAACTGACAGCATGGGTAAGACAGCTCTGAAATGATAAGGTAGTTTCAAGAATCAACAATGTAGTTCTTCCTGCGGATTTACTAATTAATTTCTACCAGACGTTAATAGACTGCGGAACGAGTCAACTCCTAGGGAGCTAAATTTTGATTATTTTGCAATCAGCGTGTACCTATGATTTATTAATCCAAATCAAAATTGATTGAACAAAGAACACTCTCTGATTATCACAGATTCATTACTATGGGCTTAACAGAAAAGGTGATAATCTTATTGCAGATTAAACCCAATATTAGTAGTACCTCGTGGCTTGATGGTTAGTGCGTAGGACTGTCATGCCGAAGGTGTGGGTTCGATTCCCAGCCATGCCACCTAAAAACAGAAATGTTTTTTTCGAGGTGCTGCCTCTTGCGAGGAACTGACAAATCCTCCAAGAGTATACTTGTCATGAAAAAGTGCTTCTCATTTAGCCGTTCGGACTCGGCAAAAAACTGTAAGTCCCCTCCATTCCTGCCAACAAACACGCACACAGGAATGGTTGTGAGTTGTAAGTCACTAGGCCCTGGTTCTCCATGAGCTGTTGCGCCACCCAATTTATTTTTTTATTTATAAACCCAATATTAACAAACTGGCCCTTAACAAGATTAATTTCTAATCTTCAAGTTTAACGACTTATTTTTGTAAGATTAGAGTAAGTTGGAGATTTAGCATTATCCACAATTAAACTCATATTTGAGATTTCACCTATTAGTGAATTCACGATAGAAAATTGAACGGATGTCGGTAAAATAATCTGTACCGCTGACATTTTGTTCAACAAATTTGATATTAGTGAGACCGCAAACCATTCGCTCTCCGCATACAAACTTTCCTATTTTATAGGTAGAACTATAATAGTCGGAAGGGCACTGAAGCTAATGTCAAAAACCAACGAAAAGTTGCTTTCCGTACCGAGAAAAGGGGAACACATAATGTATTTATCATCTATCTATTTTTGGCATTCCTATTTCACCAAATGTCACTTTTACTTAAGTGAGGTGCGCTCGGGAGCGCACCTCACTTCCGTAACCAAAGTTGAACGAAACTTGACGAAACACTCCACTCCGCAATTATAGTCACGTCGCATGCTTTCCGTATATTCGCTTGTTTTCTTCCGACCACTTAAGTGCCCCTCCGAGCATTATAGTTCTAGCTTATATCCGCGCCAATATTGTCGTGAATCTGCTGTTGATTTTCGTTTTTGCTAGAAAATCATCATGAATAATACAGAAATTTAAATTTACAACTTATAATTCTGAATTTTAAAGTAAAGATTAGTTAAAGTCAAGTATTCAACATTCTGTTTGAAGAAATAAATTGTATACAATTTTAAGATAATGTTTAGACAGGCTTCATGTGAGTTGAATCATTTTGACGTTAAAACTGTCTGAACACCCTTGCAGACTGCGTGTCACGTTTGAAATGTCAAAAAATGACAAAAGCGATAATAGGTTTGTTCGGGTACTTTCTGCGCTAAATTGGGCAGTCTGTCAAATTTTGAGGAGTGGAGATGCAATTCTCTCAGAGATAAATAAAACTGTGCAAAAGTACACGAACGCATAGAACCAACATTTCTACCACTTTTTAAACGTCAACAAAAAGTAAACAAGGAACCTACTAAGAACGTAAGAAAACAAAACCAAAGCATGAGAATTTCTATTTTAAGCATAATACGCAGCTGAAGCGAAACGAAAATTTCTATACAGAAATTGACACAACGAAATCGTAAACAAAAATTTCGTAGTGATGTTTGTTACGTAGTACGTAGTTCGACAGTGAAATGTCAATAAAACAGCAAATTGTATTCGATACAAGAAACAAGTTTCCACTTATTTTTCACACACAATTAATTGACCGTAACATTAGGTCTGTTCCTTTACTTTGAATTTCTGTGATTTTTTGTGCATTTCTAATATAAGAAATTCACAATTTAGTCAAATTTTCTATTTTAAAATTGTTAAAAAACTTATTCAATAAAAAAAGGATGAACAGATAAAAAAAAAATCACTCTTAACAAGAAAAAACAAAACTAAAAGTAAACAACAGCCATTTTGTTTATGTGTTGTTGTTCTTAACTCGCAGAACACAGCACTTACCATTTCTGCCCAAACAAATTCCTTGGGCAGAATTTGGCAAAAATTTTCAGGAAGGGGAAATTTTTTACTCTCTCGTGAGCGTTCTCTTCTGACAAAAACTACACATTTTTTGCGTACGCGAACAGCTTTGGGCTAAATTTGGTAGATTTGGGTAGAATTTGGCTGTTTTTTGTGAGTACGCGAACAGACCTAATATAGTTTGGATAATGATAGGGAAGGAATCGATAATATAGTTCATTCGATGAGTTCACTTATTGAAAAAAAATATGCGAACGCGTAACCAGTGCGAATCTGGGTCTGCTCCAGGGGAGTAGAATATTGCGAATTGACTTATATTAGCTGCGTTTTATTATCTCTGGGTCTGGGTCGAGGTTATCTCTAAGCCTGTATTACAAAAACAACATGGGATCTAGGTTTCTATCGAGGTTAATTTCAATAACCCAGATAGAGGTTTTCACTCTGGCCGGCAGAGGGCTGTTTACCATTGTGAGTCATGTCAGCGATTTGTCAGCAGTGTTAGGAATAGAGAGGAAAAGGGACAAGTGTATAAAAAAAAACCCACATCGTTTTATTTTCACGAGGTGAACCATATGGGTTATGAGCGATAATGAAACGTGGCTATTGGCATGATCAACGAATTCTAGTTTTAGTTTTTGGACAAAGTGAATAACCGATACCATCTACAATTATTTAAAAACGAAAACATGGCCTTAAATTTGTTTAAATTTTAAAATTTTGCATATAGTATTTTCTACGCGCCCAAAAAGCTATGTTCTGAGAACTGTCAAACGCTAATTATTCGCAGTCCACAACAGCAGCACGAATTTCAAAAAGCAGCAAATGAAAATATCCGCTCAAATTTAGTTATTTTTAGCACCCATTTACTGGTTTATTTTTTAAGTCAATTCACGTCATTCGACGGCCAAACAAATTACTGACGTGAAAGAAAAATGTCGGAATTCACGATTATTTGTAATTTTTAGTTTGCAATGCACAGCTCATATGCAAGGCACTAAAAAGGGTGAGTTTCAGGAGGAATAAGAATGACTTAGTGCCCTTTCACACGAGGAAACTGAGTTGCCAGCAACTTTTAGTTCCTGGGTGAGAAGGGCAGGAGGAAAGAGGGGCGAACAGAATCTCCCCGGTCGAAGATTTGAAGAGATTTTTTGACATTTCCTTTCACATCTAGGTTTAGGTGTGTTCAACCAATAGACTTTCAAAGGAAATTTCAAAAATTGCCTGGAGATTTGTTTCCTTGTGTGAAAGGTACAAGAGATTTTTAAGGAGATTAAAAGAAAACGTCAAAAAAATCTCCAGCAACTTGTTTCTTCGTGTGAAAGGGGACTTATTCACTTCAAAGACTTAATTGAAAATGTGGTTTTAATTTTTTGAATGATTTTTAAGTATTTGATTGACAGTAGATTTGTTTTACGAACAAAAATGTAATAGGCAACGGTGGTCTTAAAAGGTATGCCATCTACCTCTGAATGCAAAATGAAAGGGACAGCAATAAAGTATGAAGAGGACAGAGACAGAAATCTGACTGGAAAATCGTTTCATGCAAATATTGTCCCCTTTCACACGAAGAAACAAAATCTCCGGGAAATTTTAGAAATTTCATTTGGAAGTTTATTGGTTGAACGCACCTTAACCTAGATGTGAAAGGAAATGTCAAAAAAATCTCTTCAAATCCTCGACCGGGGAGATTTTGTTCACTCCTCTTTCCTCCTGCCCTTCTCACCATGGAACTGAAGCAAATCAGTTTCTTCGTGTATTTCATCCGATTTTGATAAAAATTGTACTGGAAACATCGGTCCATGTAAATGCCGACTGTGTAATTGTGGTTTTCCATTCAACCATTTCAGATTTGGTGGTCACATCATAGCTCATTAGTTGTAAACAAAACACAAAATGAGATATGATTCAGCCCCCCCCCCCCCCCCTAACTTCAGTACCAATAAAGTCAGATACTTCAAATTCGCAGTTTTGGAATTTTCCGTTCAGGGGGCGTGCTTTCCACTCACTTTTTCAGAATTGCTTTTATTTATATGGAACACTTTCTGGTGGTTTAAGAATTATGATATTTTGTAGAGCGGTAGGGCTTTATTTTCACCTGACAAAATAAAATCTTTACAAAAGGGAGTTAAATCACAACAAAAACATAAATTTCAAAAAGAGCTAATACTTCTAGCCAAACGAAAATTTGAAATGTGCCCAACCTTCCACATAAAAAGACTTTGAGTATTTCAATGATCATTGGTAAGGTAGTTCAATCCTTGAAATAATTAAACTCATTCAATTTTTTTTGCCAGAAGTATTTATTAAGACCGGGCTTATTTAAGCATCAAACTAACTAGTGAAAAAGATACTTCTGTTAGTTTTAAGTCATTATTTTCGTCTTGATTTTATCGTTGTTTAAATGATCGGTCCATTAGAAGCAGGTTAATGTCTTCAAATGTCCTCGAACCAGTTTTATGAAAAAAAAAAAATGATTTGTTTTAGGCAATTATCAGCCACCAGAGCCGCGAAGATCTTCAAGTGTCTTGACAATTGTGCTCCCGAGCGCACCTCACTTAAGTAAAACTGACAATTGGTGAAATAGGAATGCCAAAGAGAGATAGATGACAGTTATGTACATTATGGGTGTGTTCCCCTTCTGACGGTAGGGAAAGGTACTTTTCTTTGGTTTTTGACATTACCTTCAGTGCCCTTCTGAATCACAGTACACATATTAAAGGTAATATCATTAGAGTTTTGATTTTTGTTTATTCTGCACATATATCAAAATTTGTGTCAAATGTCAGTATTTATTGTTGTTTTTACGTGTATTTAAGTCACCACGCTCCGAGCCATTTTTATTTCTGACAATTTCAATTGAGTTCAAGTGAGTAAGCCGAACGAAACGCCAATTTATAGGACTAAAGGCCATAAAAAGCTATTTTGAATCAATAATTCAACAAGTCCAATCCTTAATGCTAAGTCTTCTACTTGGCTGATTTATTTCAGTAGTATATAGAATTTGTATTATAAAACCTTCTTATATAGAAACTATGCCTGGCCCAGGGCAAAAAAACTTCCAGCTTAATGATTATAGGAATTCTAATCTTGTTGGATATAGTTTACAGTGGATTTTCGTTGAAAAATTCATGTAAGTTGAACTGAACTTAATATAAATTGCGTATGACAAAGCCCTCACTATGTCACTGATGAGTTCAAGTGAGTAAGCCGAACGAAACGCCAATTTATAGGACTAAAGGCCATAAAAAGCTATTTTGAATCAATTTCAATTTTAATTTGTTGTTGTTTTTACGTGTGTTTTCTTCCGCACGCTCAAGCCCATTTTTTATTTTCGACTGACAACCTGCGCAGTATAATACCTAAGATTTGTGTACTGTGCTTCTGAATATTATAGTTCTACCTGCGCAAACTTTCTTGTAGTAAATTTCTTCGTTAAGTGACAATGAGTCAATGATTTATTTATACAATGCAAATTTAAATAATTCATAAAATCTTATTTAATATTTTATTAAAAATGAAAATGTAAATATAACGTATGTATGTATATTTATGAAAATGTAATTTGATTTATGGTCATACTTCAAAAGAGTAATTGTTATTAAATGATTAGTAAATACAATAAAATATTTTCTTCGATGTAATCCACTCGTTACACCACTGATTTGCCATTCTAAACGTGTTCAAGCACTGCACATGCCAGGGAGAGAAGGAGGTTGCTGCCATCCAGCGATTAAGATCCAATCCGATGGTTGAAGTAATGAAAAACTAAGAGCTGCCCAACAAGAAGACTCGGATATTTAACCTATTCTTGCATGGAAGGAACATCAAGAAAGACCAGAATGGGTCGACGTATCCGATAGAAGTCCAACTTTTTAGGTGTATTGGGCACAATGGGACTCGCTTCTTGTACAAGAAGGAGTACTTAGACGTAAATGGGAGTCCACAGACGGCAAATCATATGTGATGTAGCTAATAGTGCCTCGATCAAAAGTTGATGAAGTTCTTCAAGAGATGCATGATGGAGCTTCCGGAGGACATTTAGGAGTCAATAAGACACTGGAAAATATATGGCAGCGATTCTACGAAAAATGGTGCCTGGAATGTGATACTTGTGCTGTAAGCAAGGAACCAATTGATCTTAAGGTCGTAGTGTACATATACCCTTGACTAATTCATAATGACTCTCGAGTGAAGAAGCGCCATCCTCTGGATTATACCTAACTCAAACCAACCCACGGAGAGCTTCATTGAGCTTTAGAAATTTAGGGCTAAATGTCAAAATAAAAGCTTTCTACGGAAAACTCTGGAAGCAGACACCAGAACATTCAAGCAATATCCAGAGCTTGTCAAACAAGTATAAAAAGCACATGTTGGACTGATAGTGGGACAGTTTATTTTTAATTGTGAATGGATATAGTTGGTTGTAATAAAAGTGAAAAGTAAAGTTGGTAAATTAATTTCAGCATAATTGAGTGGTGAATAATAAATCGTTTCGTGGTAAGAAAAATAAAGGGTTTTAATTTGTGAAATAAGTAAGTGGACGTTTAAAATAAAGAAAATAAGTTTTACTAACGAACCTGACAAAATATTACAATATTTTGCGAAAAAATTAAAACTCAACAAAAAAAAATTGATGCACGTGACCTCTAAACATCTTTAAGTGATCTGCAAAAAAATTGGTAATATTTTTGGACCCAGCGGAACTTAATTCAAAGAGAAGCTCATCATTTAAAACTTTAATGATTGATTTTAGACATTTAGGAAGTAAAATCATTTATTATTTAGATGGGCAAATGAAGCTTAAAACTTTATTAATATTTCTAGCCAAGAAAATTCAAATAGCCCTGATGCGGCTAGCTTTTAAGCCGAATATTTTTGCAAAAGATGAGTGAAATGGGAAATATTTAGAAACAAGCAAGTTCAATTATAACAAAATGCCAATGTTTAAACTAGGAATTATTCAAATTTACGAGTACTTTAAGCTTTGATACAAGTAATCACAATGAGAATGAAAAAGGGACTGTGTGCTATGCCCACACAGTATAGGCTTTTATACCATGTCATTCTATTTCCATCTATGCATTATGCATAACACTTGTTGTTGCTATTGCTACAGCTTACACCCTGACTCCACATTAGATAATTTCTATCAGGACGCCCATCTTGACAGGAGATATCCAATGGAGTCACTCCGTTTCATCTCTTCTTGGGATGTCAGAGATATCTTTCTGCGATTTTATCTTGACAGAGATCGCCGACATGAATTTTGACAGATGAAGATTTTTTGCTTGTTGTCTCATTTTTTCTCATTATTTTGTATTTAAATCCATATCGCCGCTTGTTACAGCTTGTTGCGTTTTTGGAAACTTAAAATTCAGTCGGTTTCGCTTTCATGATCGTTTTATAAATGCTCTTATTATAACCACACCAAAAGTAATAATAATAATCGTTCCACATTATCCCACTGAGTATAAATACATGTCAAAAAAGTGGGAAGAAATCATGTATAATAGTGTGGACACAAAATATGAAATTTCATCGCACACAACTTGACAGCGCATCCGACACACGATTTGACATGTGGTAATACATGAAAATATTTAGGATCAGTTCAAAAACCATCACACTATCTATCCCACTTGGGCGTTTGAGGTTATGATGAAACTGATTTTTTGATGCAAGTGTGGAATTTGGCTGCCGTATGAAATTTCTTCCCACTTTATTCTGGCATGTGTTAATACTTTGTGGGATAGTGTAGAGGCACTTTAACAAAAACGATTTATATTTTTAGTATTCTCCCTCCCACTAGAAGAAAAATATCGGTATTCACCTTTGCTTCCACCATATTGATTTTCGTACATCCACTTACGAAAGAGCGGTCAGTGAGCGTTCTCGCGTCCGACGGAAAAGTTAACGAAAACTGAACGAAAAGCTTCACTTCGCAATTATGTGCGCGTCATATGAATTTCTTGTTTTCTATCGGTTTCGTACGACCACTTAAGTTGGCTTCCGACGATTCTAGTTCTACCTTAAAGCGTGGTAAACATTATCAAACCTGAGTGACACTCGTATTGGATATCAAACCGAACTGACAATGTGTACACGCTGAATAATGGTTTGACACTCAGAACTGCCTGGTCACAAAATTGTTTGATACTGCGTGACAACCCTCGGTTTGTTGGGTGGTTGGTCGACGAGGTGTACACAATTTCATTCATGAGCCGCCATTCACGGAACAAAACACGCATTTTTATAGCAAATTAGCGGAAAAAGTAAGAAAAAGCTCGTGTGTGTCATGTAAAAAAAAAGAATTAACACGATTCATGGCGGAAAAAGCCTCAAAAAAAAGAAACAATTTTCTTATGTCGTTTTCAATTGGATTTTCTGCCTGTCCTACTCCTTTTTGATTCCAATCGAATATGAAAATATCGTATTGTCAAATTTACACACACACAACTGAATGACGCCATTTTATAAAATAGCTTCTTCAAGCATTTATTGCTTTTGACAAGTAGTCCGACGAAAAACTGTTTATGTATGCGTGTGTTCCAAACCTACTCCTTCTTGAAATCGGGAACAGAAAAAGACTCCAAAAACTTAACTCGGAACAGCCAATCGAAGGCTTTTGGGGTAGTAGGAGTTAAAATGGAGTGGAAAAGGAGTACTCCGAACATCCAATCGAAAACGACATGAGAGTTAATTTCTTTGCCTGACGCCCAACAGAACTGATAAGTGTGTACGTGAAACTTTTCACGCAGGTTTGATATCCAACACGCGTGACACTCAGGTTTGATAATGTGTACCACGCTTAAGTGATCGTTGTCGGTCGCAACTACTACTATTTGGGAGATCGATGATGAAAAAATTGATATGTGTCAAGGGCAGCCGATGCTCTGTGCTTATGTTCTATATTTGTAGTCAATGTTGTAGGTGTTACGAGAGGTTTGTATTTTTCGGTCGCAACAACAGTTACTTGGGAGCGACCGATGTTGATGACGATGTTGACTTCTAAGGTTTGTAACGACCGGTCCAACGACGACCGGTCCAAGGACAGTGCAAGTGCATTGGATGGCCTACGCATTGGCCTAGTTGTGTGTTAATGTAGATGATGACTTCTGTACTAAAAAACTAAAACATTAAAGGGTGATATTTTGGGTGTTTGGCAAGAAACAACCAAAGTTAATTTTATGCTAGCAGCAACAAGCCCCAACTGTTCACATAAATAGACTTTTCTTATTTCCATGATTGAACCTGAACCATTGAATGAACTACCCTACTAATGATCTTTGAAAAAATTGATTTAAATTTTTGTGGAAAGTCGTACCTACTTGAATTTTTGTTTGACTAGAAACATGAATTAAGTCTTGAGCTTTGTTAGTCCATCAAAATAAAAAAGGATTTGCTATCTAAACGTCTCTAAATAAATCATTAAAATTTTCAATAATGAGTTTCAATGAAAGCTTTGGCCCTTAGGATTTTGAGCCATTTAGAAAGAGAAATCAGTGATTATTTTGATGGCAACATAAAGCTCCTTGTTAATTTTAGTCAAACAAATATTTCATTTTAGCACAGGCTTTCACATAAATTGAGTTTTATTGTTTCAAGGACTGAGCTACCTTACCAATGATCATTGAAATATTCAGTCTTTTTGTGTGGATGGTTAAGCCTATTTGAAATTTTGTATTTTTCTGTATGCTCTTCAAGTCATCAATCGGACTTTTATCTTTGTATACACGTCAAACCCTACAGCTCTAACAATTTTCATCGTTCTACAACGGAAAATTCCAAAACTGCGAATTTGAAGTTTCTGACTTTATTGGTACTGTAGTTAGGGGGGGCTGAAAATCCGATAAAAAGGGTGCGGAAAACTTTGATCTGAAGGATCAGATCATGAGGCAAATAAAATGTGGCTATTAATGTCAAGTTCCTTTCAACCATTGAATAAGATCGATTTCGTTTTTGGGTTGAAAAGAATTTATAAAACAAATCATTTTTTTATGTTATTGTGTGTGTCATCAATCGACTTTGTATACATAATCGAAGTTCATTGATAATTGTATCACTTCTTAATAATCATGCACTGCCATTTGATGAATTAAAAAACTTTTTGGAGATATATTTGTTGTTAATCTATTTAAACTAGTCTAAAAATAATTGATTTTTCTTCTAAGCAAATCGATTTTTTCTAAACAGAATCGATTTTGAGGTTGAAAGGAATTCAACATTAGTCTTGACCTTTATCAAATAATGATTTTGCTTTCTAAATGGCTCAAAATTGAAGAACAAAATTTCCAATGATAGGAGTTTCAATGATAGGTATGTAGGTACATATCACAATTTAAAAAAATCTAATCTCATGAGCTATGATCTGACCACCAAATCTAAAATGGTTGAATGGAAAACCACAATTATGCCGGATTTACACGATTGGAAAGCTGCCAGTATAATGACAAAAAGAATGAATTTGCCCATTCTTTTGTTGTTGCTTTTGTCATTATACTGGCAGTTTTCCAATCGTGTAAATCCGGCATTAAACATTCTGCATTTACATGACCTTATGTTTCCAGTACGATTTTTCTCAAAATCGGGTTAAATGTTCCCTTTCACACGGGGAAACTGAGTTGCATCAGTTCCATGGTGAGAAGAGCAGGAGGAAAGAGAAGTGAACAAAATCTCCACTTTCGAGCATTTGAAGAGATTTTTTTGACATTTCCTTTCATATCTAGGTTAAGGTGCGTTCCACCAATAGACTTCCAAATGAAATTTCTAAAATTTCCCGGAGATTTTGTTTCTTCGTGTGAAAGGGGACAATATTTGCATGAAACGATTTTCCAGTCAGATTTCTGTCTCTGTCCTCTTCATACTTTATTGCTGTCCCTTTCATTTTGCATTCAGAGGTAGATGGCATACCTTTTAAGACCACCGTTGCCTATTACATTTTTGTTCGTAAAACAAATCTACTGTCAATCAAATACTTAAAAATCATTCAACAAAATTAAAATCACAAATAATGAAGTGAAAAAGTCATTCTTATTCCTCCTGAGACCCACTTTCTTATTGCCTTGCACTTTCATATGAGCTGTGAATAGCAAACTGAAAACTGCAAATAATCGTGAATTCTGACATTTTTCTTTCACGTGAGTTATTTGTTTGTTCGTCGACTGACGTGAATTGACCTAAAAAATAAACCAGTAAATGGTTGCTAAAAATAATTAAATTTGAGCGGATTTTTTCATTTGCTGCTTTTTGAAATTCGTCTAGATGTTGTGGACTGCGACTAAAAAGCGTTTGACAGTTCTCACGAAATTGCTTGTTGGGCGCGTAGAATATATTATATTAAAAATTTAAAAATTTAAACAAATTAAAGGCCATGTTTTCGTTTTTAAATAATTGTAGATGACATCGTTTATTCACTTTGTCCAAAAATTAAAACTAGAATTCGTTGATCATGCCGATAAGTCAGTTCGCAATATTCTACTCCCCTGGAGTAGACCCAGATTCGCACTGGTGACGCGTTCGCATTTTCTTTTTTCAATTAGTGAACTCATCGAATGAAGTATATTATCGATTCCTTCCCTATCATTATCCGAACTATATTATCACTTTTGTCATTAATTTATTGACATTTCAAACGTGACACGTAGTCTCCAAGGCTGTTCAGACAGTCCTCACGTCAAAATCATTCAACTCACATGAGCCTGTCTAAACATTATCTTAAAATTGTATACAATTTATTTCTTCAAACAGAATGCTGAATACTTTACTTTAACTAATCTTTACTTTAAAATTCAGAATTAAAGTTTTAAATTTACATTTCTGTATTATTCATGATGATTTTCTGGCAAAAAAGAAAATCAACAGCAGATTCGCGACAATATTGGCGCGGATATAAGCTAGAACTATAATGCTCGGAGGGGCACTTAAGTGGTCGGAAGAAAACAAGCGAATACACGCACGGAAAGCATGCGACGTGACTATAATTGCGGAGTGGAGCGTTTCGTCAAGTTTCGTTCAACTTTGGTTACGGAAGTGAGGTGCACTCCCGAGCGCACCTCACTTAAGTAAAGTGACATTTGGTGAAATAGGAATGCCAAAAATAGATAGATGATAAATACATTATGGGAGTGTTCCCCTTTTCTCGTTACGGAAAGCAACTTTTCGTTGGTTTTTGACATTAGCTTCAGTGCCCTTCCGACTATTATAGTTCTACCTATAAAATAGGAAAGTTTGTATGGAGAGCGAATGGTTTGCGGTCTCACTAATATCAAATTCGTTGAACAAAATGTCCGTGGTACAGATTATTTTACCAACATCCGTTCAATTTTCTATCGTGAATTCTCTAATAGCTGAAATATCAAATATGAGTTTAATTGTGGATTTAATAAGATTTACATCAAATCTTCTTACAAAAATAAGTCGTTAATCTTGAAGATAAGAAATTAATCTTGTTAAGGGCCAGTTTGTTCATATTGGGTTAAATCTGCAATTAGATTATCACCTATTCTGTTAAGCCCATAGTTATGAATCTGTGATTATCAGAGAGTGTTTTTTGTTCACTCAATTTTGATTTGTATTAATAAATCATATATGCCGATTACAAAATAATCAAAATTTAGCTCCCTAGGAGTTGACTCGATCCGCAGTCTATTAACGTCTGGTAGAAATTAATTAGTAAATCCGCAGGAAGAACTACATTGTTGATTCTTGAAACTACCTTATCATTTCAGAACTTTCTTACCCATGCTGTCAGTTTTTGGCATGCAGCTTCATTGGTAGATACGTTCTTATTAGGTGTTGTTTTTTTTGCAAGCCCGGGGGAATCGGATGAAAAAAACGACATCGGGGCTAAGCGACGCCATTACAGAAAAAAAATGGAGTTTCCATACAAACTATCGATAACATGTATGAAATTCATGCCGGTAACACAGTTTTTGTCTGGGCTTAAGTTAAGCCCCGAAAATTCTCTGGGATTAGCTAAGCCCCAAGGGGCTAAGTTGTTGTTGCTTTTAAAATGTAAATTGCTTAGCCCCGACATCGTTTTTTTGTCCAAGCCCATTCGGGCAAGAAAAAAAAAACACAGCTATTATTATTAAAACACATACAGATAATGCAAAAATACTTGAAAAATCGTGTGCTTAGGGGGGCTCACATTTTCAAATATGTTTGGCAAACATGGCTTGTCGTCCGTTCCTTTTCTCTAAATTGTTAACAATTGTTGAAATGTCATTTTTAAAAATCTTACGCTTTAACATTTCATTTAGGAACGATCAATTTTGAAAATATTGTTGATCTGTCAAACGGCAAGGTTGGGAAAAAGAAATCGAAATGCATTTAGAATGAATAATGAAGAATAAATAGGAATTGCATTAAATTTATTTAGAAAAATAAAAAAAAATATATACCTATACATAATTTGAAAATTTAATTTCTATTAACTTAAACAAATGAACACAAATTTTTTTTAACAAAAATCACCAAATTGAAAGAAAACCATGTCAAAAAAGAGTAAATTTATCATACAACAATAATTAAAAAGTCAAAAACAACAGTTAAATTGAAGACACATATTTACAAAAATGCAAACAAGTCCAAATCCAAACAACGAAAAGTAAATCACAAAATGACAACATTGCGTCTCAGCTGTTTTTGACACATCAACACTTTCAATTCATGTCGAGG
Source organism: Dasysyrphus tricinctus (assembly GCA_963921185.1). Classification (NCBI taxonomy): domain Eukaryota; kingdom Metazoa; phylum Arthropoda; class Insecta; order Diptera; family Syrphidae; genus Dasysyrphus; species Dasysyrphus tricinctus. The sequence goes on along the minus strand of OY992532.1, from coordinate 107,181,546 downwards.
ATATGAGTTCGAAATTGTTACAAAGTGTAACATTCTGACACTTCAACACTGAGCTTAGGAACGATTTTATTACGTCATAATGTTACACGATAGGTGTGGTTTTTTTCATTGCCTGAATGGGCTTGGACGAAAAAAAATGACCTCGGGGCTAAGCAATTTTCATATGAAAAACAACAACAATTAAGCCCCTTTGGGCTTAAGCCCATAGAATTTTCGGGGCTCAACTTTAGCCCAAGTAAAAACGGATCTACCGACACGTATTGCATACATGTTATCGATAGTTTATATGGAAACTTCATTTTTTTCTGTATTGGCGTTGCTAAGCCCCGAAGTCTATTTTTTCGTCTGATTCCCCCGGGCTTGCTGAAAAAAACACCTGATGTTACAATTTGAGAATTAAGGAACGATCAGTGCTAACAATTGTTAACATTATATAGAAAACGAACGCACCATTGATGAATGTTTGATAGATTGAAGCCATTTGCGTTCACATCTGTCAAACTTGCTGTCAAACATCTTTTCTCGCTAGAATTTAAACCATGACGGACATAGTAACAGAGCTAAATTTTTGGATGAAAGTGAAGAAATTGACTCAATTTAATTTTCCAAGTCACCGAAAAACTTCTTTGAATTTAAGAATAATAGCTGTGTTTTTTTGCATGTCGAAATAAAATTGTGTTTAAAAAACGACAACAAAGCAAAACAATTTACATGTTAAATGCAACAAAAACTATGTCCATATAGAGTTAGCTAAGTCCAGATAATTAACTGGAGTTAACTTTTGTCCCGATAAAAACGGTTTTGCCAGACTACCATTTTCGTTGTGTTATCGATAATTTGTATAGAAATGTCAATCCATATGGACATACAAAAAAACGCAGCTCATATTCCCAGATTTCGCAGTTGTCATAACAGCCATTCTTATGGTCTTTTCGATTGGGGACAGAATGATAGTTCTTGTCCTGAAAAGAAGAGACAATTGTTCTGGATATGATTTCCGAATCGAAATAAAAAGAGTTCACATGTATCGAATCGGTCTTCCGGATTACCAATCGAAAAAAGGCTATTATAATCATCATTTTTGAAATTAAATTTCCTTTCGGTTTGACAAGAATGCATTCATATTCGCAAATATGTTTGTCAATCCATCAAAATATCAAAATATCCTACATGTTTGACAATCCATTTGATGAAGCGTTCACATTTTGAAATTCGAGTCAATCAAAACATGTTTGTCAAACAAATTTGAGAATGTGAACCCCCCTTTTGCCAGGAACGGACGATTTGGTTCTTACCTCTCAGTTTATACTCCCAACACCATTAGGGGGGTTCACATTCTCAAGCATGCTTGACAAGCATGGCGTGATCGACTCGAATTTGAGAATGTGAACGCTCCATCAAACGGGCTTGTCAAGCATGTTGGGTGGATATCAAAATATTTTGATATTTCCATCAAGCATCATCAAGCCATGCTTGTCAAGCATGCATGAGAATGTGAACCCCCCTATTGAACAAAATATAGTCTGTGGAAATATGGGTCATCTCATGTAAATGCCGACATATCTGCAAATTGACACCCTCCCACATATCGCTGCTTCTACTTTCAACCACCTGAAACAAAACTAATTCCAATTTAGATTATTGTGATTTACCATTGTGAATATAAAAGTGAGTGAGTGGTTCGGCTTGTCTCCGCGATCGTCTGGTAAAAATATAAATTTTCTTGTTTTATTTGGTAATATTCGGTTTTAAATATTCGCAATAGGTAATTGTTTTATTTTGTTTTAATTTGTTTTGTGGATCATTTTTACGCAGTAATTCGAAAGTTTGTAAATAGAGAAAGTGCACGTTTTATACGAAAACAAATCGAGTCTCTTTTGGAATGCTCAGCCGTCGTCGCGTCGTCGCCATTGCTGGTTCCGTTGTACATGTTGTGCGTTTGAAAAAAGTCGGTAGTTTAAAATTCTTGTCTTTGAAAGATATCTTCAAAGTCCTAATCTGTTTCAAATACATATTTTGTTTTTAAGAAGTAATTATTTGCAAAAAAGAAGGGCTTTCCTCAATCAATGTGTATTCTGTAATCGATAAAAATGTGTGATGTGAAATTAGTGGTTGTGAATGTGAATGCATTTTGCTTTCGGATGGTAAGAAATACGCATTTTCTTGATTTATTTTTTAATATTCAGTATAAAATGTTTGCATTAATTGTGGATAATGTGTTTGAAATATTCGAGTGTTTTAATGTTGAAAAAGTTATTTTTTTTGTACGAAATCATGATCGGTCTGAGGAGTATATTTGTGCAGTAAGCAGGTACCTTTGATTCGTCGCCGTCGTTTTTAGTGGATCGTTTTACTTCGAATTTATATTATATTCTTCGTGTCCGTTAAAAAAACGTTGAATTCAAAAAATTTGCGTTCAAAAAATATGGCTAAAGCTAAATAGCAGTGTCAAGGTGATTTGTTTTGAAAATGTTTTGTTAAAAGAAGGGTTTTCCTCAATCGATGTCCATTCTGTTTTAATGGCTACCTAATGATGTGTTAAATATACGCGCTTTAAAATAATTAAGAAAAAGTGTATGTTCCTTGGTAGTAAAGTGCATTCCTGTTCTTTTTTTCAGGAGAGGATAACAGCTTTTTAAAAGATGCCTGAATATGTAAATGAGCATTGCAACATGCTGGTCGGTAAGTAATTTATTTGTTTCTTTATATTTTTTCAAATATGGAGGGCTCACAGCTGTACCGAACCAAGTCACAAAAAGTGAATTCGAAGATAATAAGAGGTTTAATAAATAAACTGCCATTAATTTCTAAAACGGATATTTTACTCGTAATAAGGAAAATTCTAAAGCTTATTCCCCAAATTATCTTCTTATTTAAAAATAGAAAAACTAGAGCTGAAAAATGTTCACAAAAATTTGCAAAGAAAAAAAAAATTGTGACTTGGTTCATTTTTGCCTCGAAAAACTTCGAAAAATTGTCATTCAAGATAGTAAAAACAGGAATAGTTCTTGAAAAAAGTAACAAAGCAATAAATTGATTTATTTCAAAAGAAGTATTATAAAATTATGGAGTTTTTTTGATAAAAAAAACATTTATTAGACTTAAAAAATTTCACCATTTTCATCGACTTCGCTAATTTTTGTTGGTTTTTGACATTAGCTTTAGTGGATGTCCAACAGTTATAGTCAGTAGTGTAACTACGGGGTGGGAAAAGGGGGCAATTGCCCCCACACCATACAAAAACAAATTAAAATGTTTGATATAAAGCTTATCTTTACAAAATGTCCTGAATACACATTTTAAAAGAATAGAGCTGCAAATATGACACTTCCTCATCATAAACTTTAAACGAACTCCTCCACATTGTACCTAATAGCAAGCCTTTAGCCTGTACTCATTTACCGCCTGCTTCTCTTTGCTCCTTTAAAAAATTTTTGTTGCTCCTTTAAAAATTTTGTTTGGTACATTATACACAGGTTGATTAAGTCAGTGTGAGTAATAGGGTTTTCGTTTGGTCGTCCGGAAGCACTCCGAATGCTTCTGAAAACGTTCGTTTGACACAAGATGACAGTTCTTCTTCTGAAAAGGAAATTGATTCTGGATTTGAAAAAGAAATCAAATCCAGAAGCACCCACACATACGCAAAATTCAAACGTCAAACTAGTGAAATATAATTTTTTTCATTATTTGAATTTGGAATTGTGATCTTGCATTTTGCTGAAATGCTAAATTATAAGCAAACAATGGGAAAAATGAAAAGCGTAGACATTTCATCCTCTCATTCATCGTAATCTTCATGTAATTTTCTGGAATTTGTTCTTAAGTGAGGAGTTTACTGAAATTAAAACTCCCCAGCTGGAGAAATTTCTTTTAGTTGTTGAGGTACTCAGCGTTTGAGCGTTTCATCACCCAAATGCACAAATGCAACGAAATCCAAACTTCAGAATCAGAAAAAAGTGTTGCAACGCGTTTGCTTGGCATTCTGGATCGAAGAGTTCCCGAGACCTCTTCCAGTTTACCAAACGAAAACCCTATAACAATCGTATAACATGTGAAAAAAGTCGTCGAAATTCTTGATAAGTAAAGAATTGTCAAATTATAATAATAGAATTTTCCTCCATACGATTTTTTTTTTTGAGAATATACCTACCCAAGAATCATGCCCTAAAATGAATTATAGACGAATTACCGGACACCGTATATAATGTTTTGTTTTATATTTGTTTGCACCTAAAAAACCCCCCCAGAACAAAATCCTAGTTACGCCACTGATTATAGTTCTACCTTAAAACTTACAAACACTGCATACATCACTGACACGATCCCGAAAAAATTGGTATTAGCTGAAACATTGCAAAAAATACAAATACTGCATATTATTATTGACTTGGTTCGTTTTTGCTTCGAAAGAAATTGAAAATGCAAGTAACTGACTTGGTTTTTTTACCGTTAACTTAGGAACTAAACCCTTTCTGACTTAGTTCATTCATACATGAAAAGAGTTAAGGTTTGTGCAGAGCATAGTAGTAATTTTGGAAAAAAAAAATTTATGACTTGGTTCGGTACAGCTGTGAGCCCTCCATATATTTTTCAGAAATTAGGTATTTTATTTTATTTTGTTCTCATCAGCTCGGGTTTCAAAATAGCCCCGTTATAAAATGACAAAAATATGTTAACGCAGATTGTGAGGTTTTGTAATAACGTGAGATTATTTTTTTTTTTTAACAAAATTAGCAACGATTACTATGAAAGTAGGTACATATGTAGGTATGTATGTACAAGTATTCTTCTAATCAGTTTAAATCTCTAGGTCTAGCATATACATACCTATCTCCTGTTACTTTCCGAGAAATCTTAATCAGTTCCTATAGTCTTCACATGACCCAACATATTTTAAAAATAAAAGCTTAAAATTCTCTAATATGCTTACTAAATATATTTTACCAAGAGGTTTTTCCGAGAGGAAAAGAAAAAAAATTATATTGTTAGGAATCGATGCCAACTTCATTGAAAAAATAAACTACTTTGCTTTGAAACGTAACGTCGAAAAAGTAAAAAAAACGACGAAGACAAGAATCAAACAACGGATTTCTCAGAGAATATAAAAGATTGATTGGAAAATACTGAAGAACAGGATTAGTACTACCAGGAATCTTAGACATAGACATACATAAAAAGAAAGGTTTATTCAAACCCTATCCGATGAACCGGTTTTATGCCTACTCGTGTAATTACCTACAAATATTTTTGGATGACGACATTTCTGAAACCAAGCCTTGTAAGAGGTTCACCTTAGGTTTAGGTTCAAAATTTTAGAGAAGATGAAGATATATGAACCTAACGCAAAAATAAAAAGAAAACTAATTTATACCGATTGGTATATTAATATTTACTGTGCATACTTACCAAAACAATAAAATTGGCTTTAGTAAAAGTTTTTTTTAGTAAAGTTTAATAAATGCTTTCTTCATTTCCAATGTACCTCAACTATGGATGGCAAATCGGGTAAATTTTTCCCAGTTTTGCATTAGTGAGATACTTTTTTGACTTGAAATAAAATGTACATTTAACAAAAAAAATTTGATTTAAAAAAATTTTCAAACAAAAGAGCTTGATTTTTTTTTGGAAAAATGTACTTTTTATTTCATTTCAAAACAAAAAAATAACCAACGTGAAGTAGTCCTAGAGAATTTTGTTCTTTTCTGGATCTAATCTATACGCCCCCACTCTTTTCTCGCGTGCTATCAGAATGACCTCGTACCCATTATTTGTAACTAAATGTGAAAAAAATGAAATTTTGTGAACGGAAGTTGACGCTGCACTTGCAATTGGAGTTGGAGTTAAAGTTGGAGTTGCAGTTGCAGTTGCAGTTGCAGTTGCAGTTGCAGTTGCAGTTGCAGTTGCTGTTGCAGTTGCAGTTGCAGTTGCAGTTGCAGTTGCAGTTGCAGTTGCAGTTGCAGTTGCAGTTGCAGTTGCAGTTGCAGTTGCAGTTGCAGTTGCAGTTGCAGTTGCAGTTGCAGTAGCAGTTGCAGTAGCAGTTGCAGTTGCAGTTGCAGTTGCAGTTGCAGTTGCAGTAGCAGTTGCAGTTGCAGTTGCAGTTGCAGTAGCAGTTGCAGTTGCAGTTGCAGTTGCAGTTGAAGTTGCAGTTGCAGTTGCAGTTGCAGTTGCAGTTGCAGTTGCAGTTGCAGTTGCAGTTGCAGTTGCAGTTGCAGTTGCAGTTGCAGTTGCAGTTGCAGTTGCAGTTGCAGTTGCAGTTGCAGTTGCAGTTGCAGTTGCAGTTGCAGTTGCAGTTGCAGTTGCAGTTGCAGTTGCAGTTGCAGTTGCAGTTGCAGTTGCAGTTGCAGTTGCAGTTGCAGTTGCAGTTGCAGTTGCAGTTGCAGTTGCAGTTGCAGTTGCAGTTGCAGTTGCAGTTGCAGTTGCAGTTGCAGTTGCAGTTGCAGTTGCAGTTGCAGTTGAAGTTGCAGTTGCATTAGCAGTTGCAGTTGCAGTTGCAGTTGCAGTTGCAGTTGCAGTTGCAGTTGCAGTTGCAGTTGCAGTAGCAGTTGAAGTAGCAGTTGCAGTTGCAGTAGCAGTTGCAGTTGCAGTGGCAGTTGCAGTTGCAGTAGCAGTAGCAGTTGCAGTTGCAGTTGCAGTTGCAGTTGCAGTTGCAGTTGCAGTTGCAGTTGCAGTTGCAGTTGCAGTTGCAGTTGCAGTTGCAGTTGCAGTTGCAGTTGCAGTTGCAGTTGCAGTTGCAGTTGCAGTTGCAGTTGCAGTTGCAGTTGCAGTTGCAGTTGCAGTTGCAGTTGCAGTTGCAGTTGCAGTTGCAGTTGCAGTTGCAGTTGCAGTTGCAGTTGCAGTTGCAGTTGCAGTTGCAGTTGCAGTTGCAGTTGCAGTTGCAGTTGCAGTTGCAGTTGCAGTTGCAGTTGCAGTTGCAGTTGCAGTTGCCGTTCCAGTTGCAGTTGCAGTTGCAGTTGCAGTTGCAGTTGCAGTTGCAGTTGCAGTTGCAGTTGCAGTTGCAGTTGCAGTTGCAGTTGCAGTTGCAGTTGCAGTTGCAGTTGCAGTTGCAGTTACAGTTGCAGTTGCAGTTGCAGTTGAAACGAACGATTTCACTTTAAATGCGCATATCTCCGGAACCAGAAATCGTAGAAGGTTCTTGTTTTCATAATAATTGAATATGAAGAAAATTTGAAAAGAAATTCTTCTGTTTAAGTGGAGTGACCGAATATATAATTCAGAGTTAAAAGTTCAAGTGAGCTCAACTCCATGATTGCGTTTCGCCCAGGTACGATAGTTGGGCTCATCAGTTAGATGACTATCGTACCCTTCTAAGACGCAATTTTGTATCTTGTTTTCAGTTTTGGAAAGCTCTTACAAATTAAATTGATAGATTTTTTTTCCGCAGCCTCTTTCAAGGCCTAGTTTCAGAAATATCGCCATCCAAACACATTTGTAAGTAGCTCAGTGCACAAAATAGGTTAATCGCTTTGGATGCGAATTCCCGAGGTGCCAGACCGTGTAGAAGCTTAACGTTTGCAGGTTCAGATAGGGTTTGAATAGACCTTTCTTTTGATGTATATCTTGATCTATTTCATAAACATTTTTGAAAAGTCAATTTCTGAAAAATTTCATAGGGTGGGGGTCATGAAAATTTTCAAAAAATCTTGAAAAATTTTTTCTCAGATTTAAATTAAATTGTTACATTTTTGGAAAGGTCTGTTAATTTCTTATTCAGAACTGAAATCCGCAGCCCAAATTATAGGTTTCTTCGTGAGATATTCGCATCCAAAGGATTGGGTTGAACTTCAGTGGAACTAGATACTTTGGATACGAATATCTTCAAAACTATATCCTGCGGAAGCTTTTGGTTTTCAGACATAGGATTGCCTTGAACTGGCGCTGTATAATCTAAGAACTGGACCTTTTTGGAAGATTTTTTTTCCGCAGCCTCTTTCAAGGCCTAGTTTCAGAAATATCGCCATCCAAACACATTTGTAGGTAGCTCAGGGCACAAAATAGGTTAACCGCTTTGGATGCGAATTCCCGAGGTGCCAGACCGTGTAGAAGCTTAACGTTCGCAGGTTCAGATAGGGTTTGAATAGACCTTTCTTTTGATGTATGTATATCTTGATCTATTTCATTAACATTTTTGAAAAGTCAATTTCTGAAAAATTTCTAGGGTGGGGGTCATGAAAATTTTCAAAAAATCTTGAAAATTTTTTTCTCAGATTTAAATTAAATAGTTACATTTTTGGAAAGGTCTGTTAATTTCTTATTCAGAACTGAAATCCGCAGCCCAAATTATAGGTTTCTTCGTGAGATATTCGCATCCAAAGGATTGGGTTGAACTTCAGTGGAACTAGATACTTTGGATACGAATATCTTCAAAACTATATCCTGCAGAAGCTTTTGGTTTTCAGACATAGGATTGCCTTGAACTGGCGCTGTATAATCTAAGAACTGGACCTTTTTGGAAGATTTTTTTTCCGCAGCCTCTTTCAAGGCTTTTTCATAAATATTGCCATCCAAACACATTTGAAGGTAGCTCAGTGCACAAAATAGGTAGGTTGCAGTAGCAGTTGCAGTTGCAGTTGCAGTTGCAGTTGCAGTAGCAGTTGCAGTTGCAGTTGCAGTAGCAGTTGCAGTTGCAGTTGCAGTTGCAGTTGCAGTTGAAGTTGCAGTTGCAGTTGCAGTTGCAGTTGCAGTTGCAGTTGCAGTTGCAGTTGCAGTTGCAGTTGCAGTTGCAGTTGCAGTTGCAGTTGCAGGTGCAGTTGCAGTTGCAGTTGCAGTTGCAGTTGCAGTTGCAGTTGCAGTTGCAGTTGCAGTTGCAGTTGCAGTTGCAGTTGCAGTTGCAGTTGCAGTTGCAGTTGCAGTTGCAGTTGCAGTTGCAGTTGCAGTTGCAGTTGCAGTTGCAGTTGCAGTTGCAGTTGCAGTTGCAGTTGCAGTTGCAGTTGCAGTTGCAGTTGCAGTTGCAGTTGCAGTTGCAGTTGCAGTTGCAGTTGCAGTTGCAGTTGAAGTTGCAGTTGCATTAGCAGTTGCAGTTGCAGTTGCAGTTGCAGTTGCAGTTGCAGTTGCAGTTGCAGTTGCAGTTGCAGTAGCAGTTGAAGTAGCAGTTGCAGTTGCAGTAGCAGTTGCAGTTGCAGTGGCAGTTGCAGTTGCAGTAGCAGTAGCAGTTGCAGTTGCAGTTGCAGTTGCAGTTGCAGTTGCAGTTGCAGTTGCAGTTGCAGTTGCAGTTGCAGTTGCAGTTGCAGTTGCAGTTGCAGTTGCAGTTGCAGTTGCAGTTGCAGTTGCAGTTGCAGTTGCAGTTGCAGTTGCAGTTGCAGTTGCAGTTGCAGTTGCAGTTGCAGTTGCAGTTGCAGTTGCAGTTGCAGTTGCAGTTGCAGTTGCAGTTGCAGTTGCAGTTGCAGTTGCCGTTCCAGTTGCAGTTGCAGTTGCAGTTGCAGTTGCAGTTGCAGTTGCAGTTGCAGTTGCAGTTGCAGTTGCAGTTGCAGTTGCAGTTGCAGTTGCAGTTGCAGTTGCAGTTGCAGTTGCAGTTGCAGTTGCAGTTGCAGTTGCAGTTGCAGTTGCAGTTGCAGTTGCAGTTGCAGTTGCAGTTGCAGTTGAAACGAACGATTTCACTTTAAATGCGCATATCTCCGGAACCAGAAATCGTAGAAGGTTCTTGTTTTCATAATAATTGAATATGAAGAAAATTTGAAAAGAAATTCTTCTGTTTAAGTGGAGTGACCGAATATATAATTCAGAGTTAAAAGTTCAAGTGAGCTCAACTCCATGATTGCGTTTCGCCCAGGTACGATAGTTGGGCTCATCAGTTAGATGACTATCGTACCCTTCTAAGACGCAATTTTGTATCTTGTTTTCAGTTTTGGAAAGCTCTTACAAATTAAATTGATAGATTTTTTTTCCGCAGCCTCTTTCAAGGCCTAGTTTCAGAAATATCGCCATCCAAACACATTTGTAGGTAGCTCAGGGCACAAAATAGATTAATCGCTTTGGATGCGAATTCCCGAGGTGCCAGATCGTGTAGAAGCTTAACGTTTGCAGGTTCAGATAGGGTTTGAATAGACCTTTCTTTTGATGTATATCTTGATCTATTTCATAAACATTTTTGAAAAGTCAATTTCTGAAAAATTTCATAGGGTGGGGGTCATGAAAATTTTCAAAAAATCTTGAAAATTTTTTTCTCAGATTTAAATTAAATTGTCACATTTTTGGAAAGGTCTGTTAATTTCTTATTCAGAACTGAAATCCGCAGCCCAAATTATAGGTTTCTTCGTGAGATATTCGCATCCAAAGGATTGGGTTGAACTTCAGTGGAACTAGATACTTTGGATACGAATATCTTCAAAACTATATCCTGCAGAAGCATTTGGTTTTCAGACATAGGATTGCCTTGAACTGGCGCTGTATAATCTAAGAACTGGACCTTTTTGGAAGATTTTTTTTCCGCAGCCTCTTTCAAGGCTTAGTTTCATAAATATTGCCATCCAAACACATTTGAAGGTAGCTCAGTGCACAAAATAGGTAGGTAAATCACTTTGGATGCGAATTCCCGAGGTGCCAGACCGTGTAGAAGCTTAACGTTTGCAGGTTCAGATAGGGTTTGAATAGACCTTTCTTTTGATGTATATCTTGATCTATTTCATAAACATTTTTGAAAAGTCAATTTCTGAAAAATTTCATAGGGTGGGGGTCATGAAAATTTTCAAAAAATCTTGAAAAATTTTTTCTCACATTTAAATTAAATTGTTACATTTTTGGAAAGGTCTGTTAATTTCTTATTCAGAACTGAAATCCGCAGCCCAAATTATAGGTTTCTTCGTGAGATATTCGCATCCAAAGGATTGGGTTGAACTTCAGTGGAACTAGATACTTTGGATACGAATATCTTCAAAACTATATCCTGCAGAAGCTTTTGGTTTTCAGACATAGGATTGCCTTGAACTGGCGCTGTATAATCTCAGAACTGGACCTCTTTGGAAGATTTTTTTTCCGCAGCCTCTTTTAAGGCTTAGTTTCAGAAATATTGCCATCCAAACACATTTGAAGGTAGCTCAGTGCACAAAATAGGTAAATCACTTTGGATGCGAATTCCCGAGGTGCCAGACCGTGTAGAAGCTTAACGTTTGCAGGTTCAGATAGGGTTTGAATAGACCTTTCTTTTGATGTATATCTTGATCTATTTCATAAACATTTTTGAAAAGTCAATTTCTGAAAAATTTCAAAGGGTGGGGGTCATGAAAATTTTCAAAAAATCTTGAAAATTTTTTTCTCACATTTAAATTAAATTGTTACATTTTTGGAAAGGTCTGTTAATTTCTTATTCAGAACTGAAATCCGCAGCCCAAATTATAGGTTTCTTCGTGAGATATTCGCATCCAAAGGATTGGGTTGAACTTCAGTTGAACTAGATACTTTGGATACGAATATCTTCAAAACTATATCCTGCGGAAGCTTTTGGTTTTCAGACATAGGATTGCCTTGAACTGGCGCTGTATAATCTAAGAACTGGACCTTTTTGGAAGATTTTTTTTCCGCAGCCTCTTTCAAGGCCTAGTTTCAGAAATATCGCCATCCAAACACATTTGTAGGTAGCTCAGGGCACAAAATAGGTTAATGGCTTTGGATGCGAATTCCCGAGGTGCCAGACCGTTAAGATAGGGTTTGAATAGACCTTTCTTTTGATGTATATCTCGATCTATTTCATAAACATTTTTGAAAAGTCAATTTCTGAAAAAATTCATAGGGTGGGGGTCATGAAAATTTTCAAAAAATGTTGAAAAATTTGTTCTCACATTTAAATTAAATTGTTACATTTTTGGAAAGGTCTGTTAATTTCTTATTCAGAACTGAAATCCGCAGCCCAAATTATAGGTTTCTTCGTGAGATATTCGCATCCAAAGGATTGGGTTGAACTTCAGTGGAACTAGATACTTTGGATACGAATATCTTCAAAACTATATCCTGCAGAAGCTTTTGGTTTTCAGACATAGGATTGCCTTGAACTGGCGCTGTATAATCTAAGAACTGGACCTTTTTGGAAAATTTTTTTCCGCAGCCTCTTTCAAGGCCTAGTTTCAGAAATATCACCATCCAAACACATTTGTAGGTAGCTCAGGGCACAAAATAGGTTAATCGCTTTGGATGCGAATTCCCGAGGTGCCAGACCGTGTAGAAGCTTAACGTTTGCAGGTTCAGATAGGGTTTAAATAGACCTTTCTTTTGATGTATATCTCGATCTATTTCATAAACATTTTTGAAAAGTCAATTTCTGAAAAATTTCATAGGGTGGGGGTCATGAAAATTTTCAAAAAATCTTGAAAATTTTTGTCTCACATTTAAATTAAATTGTTACATTTTTGGAAAGGTCTGTTAATTTCTTATTCAGAACTGAAATCCGCAGCCCAAATTATAGGTTTCTTCGTGAGATATTCGCATCTAAAGGATTGGGTTTAACTTCAGTGGAACTAGATACTTTGGATACGAATATCTTCAAAACTATATCCTGCAGAAGCTTTTGGTTTTCAGACATAGGATTTCCTTGAACTGGAGCTGTATAATCTAAGAACTGAACCTCTTTGGAAGGCTTGGTTGAAGAAATGTATCCATTCAAAGGGAGGGTTGAAAAAAACGATTTCACTTTGGATGCGTATATCTCCGGAACTAGAAATCGTAGAAGGTTCTTGTTTTCAGTTTTGGAAAGCTCTTACAAATTTAGTAGCTAGATTTTTTTTCCGCAGCCTCTTTGAAGGCTTAGTTTCAGAAATATCGCCATCCAAACACATTTGTAGGTAGCTCAGGGCACAAAATAGGTTAATCACTTTGGATGCGAATTCCCGAGGCACCAGACCGTGTAGAAGCTTAACGTTTGCAGGTTCAGATAGGGTTTGAATAGACCTTTCCTTTGATGTATATCTCGATCTATTTCATAAACATTTTTGAAAAATTTCATAGGGTGGGGGTCATGAAAATTTTCAAAAAATCTTAAAAATTTTTTTCTCACATTTAAATTAAATTGTAACATTTTTGGAAAGGTCTGTTAATTTCTTATTCAGAACTGAAATCCGCAGCCCAAATTATAGGTTTCTTCGTGAGATATTCGCATCCAAAGGATTGGGTTGAACTTCAGTGGAACTAGATACTTTGGATACGAATATCTTCAAAACTATATCCTGCAGAAGCTTTTGGTTTTCAGACATAGGATTTCCTTGAACTGGAGCTGTATTATCTAAGAACTGGACCTCTTTGGAAGGCTTGGTTGAGGAAATGTATCCATTCAAAGGGAGGGTTGAAAAAAACGATTTCACTTTGGATGCGTATATCTCCGGAACTAGAAATCGTAGAAGGTTCTTGTTTTCAGTTTTGGAAAGCTCTTACAAATTTAATAAATAGATTTTTTTCCGCAGCCTCTTTGAAGGCTTAGTTTCAGAAATATCGCCATCCAAACACATTTGTAGGTAGCTCAGGGCACAAAATAGGTTAATCACTTTGGATGCGAATTCCCGAGGTACCAGACCGTGTAGAAGCTTTACGTTTGCAGGTTCAGATAGGGTTTGAATAGACCTTTCCTTTGATGTATATCTCGATCTATTTCATAAACATTTTTGAAAAGTCAATTTCTGGAAAATTTCATAGAGTGGGGGTCATGAAAATTTTCAAAAAATCTTGAAAATTTTTTTCTCACATTTAAATTAAATTGTAACATTTTTGGAAAGGTCTGTTAATTTCTTATTCAGAACTGAAATCCGCAGCCCAAATTATAGGTTTCTTCGTGAGATATTCGCATCCAAAGGATTGGGTTGAACTTCAGTGGAACTAGATACTTTGGATACGAATATCTTCAAAACTATATCCTGCAGAAGCTTTTGGTTTTCAGACATAGGATTTCCTTGAACTGGAGCTGTATAATCTAAGAACTGGACCTCTTTGGAAGGCTTGGTTGAGGAAATGTATCCATTCAAAGGGAGGGTTGAAAAAAACGATTTCACTTTGGATGCGTATATCTCCGGAACTAGAAATCGTAGAAGGTTCTTGTTTTCAGTTTTGGAAAGCTCTTACAAATTTAATAGATAGATTTTTTTTCCGCAGCCTCTTTGAAGGCTTAGTTTCAGAAATATCGCCATCCAAACACATTTGTAGGTAGCTCAGGGCACAAAATAGGTTAATCACTTTGGATGCGAATTCCCGAGGTACCAGACCGTGTAGAAGCTTTACGTTTGCAGGTTGAGATAGGGTTTGAATAGACCTTTCCTTTGATGTATATCTCGATCTATTTCATAAACATTTTTGAAAAGTCAATTTCTGAAAAATTTCATAGGGTGGGGGTCATGAAAAATTTCAAAAAATCTTGAAAATTTTTTTCTCACATTTAAATTAAATTGTAACATTTTTGGAAAGGTCTGTTAATTTCTTATTCAGAACTGAAATCCGCAGCCCAAATTATAGGTTTCTTCGTGAGATATTCGCATCCAAAGGATTGGGTTGAACTTCAGTGGAACTAGATACTTTGGATACGAATATCTTCAAAACTATATCCTGCAGAAGCTTTTGGTTTTCAGACATAGGATTTCCTTGAACTGGAGCTGTATAATCTAAGAACTGGACCTCTTTGGAAGGCTTGGTTGAGGAAATGTATCCATTCAAAGGGAGGGTTGAAAAAAACGATTTCACTTTGGATGCGTATATCTCCGGAACTAGAAATCGTAGAAGGTTCTTGTTTTCAGTTTTGGAAAGCTCTTACAAATTTAATAGATAGATTTTTTTTCCGCAGCCTCTTTGAAGGCTTAGTTTCAGAAATATCGCCATCCAAACACATTTGTAGGTAGCTCAGGGCACAAAATAGGTTAATCACTTTGGATGCGAATTCCCGAGGTACCAGACCGTGTAGAAGCTTAACGTTTGCAGGTTCAGATAGGGTTTGAATAGACCTTTCCTTTGATGTATATCTCGATCTATTTCATAAACATTTTTGAAAAGTCAATTTCTGAAAAATTTCATAGGGTGGGGGTCATGAAAATTTTCAAAAAATCTTGAAAATTTTTTTCTCACATTTAAATTAAATTGTAACATTTTTGGAAAGGTCTGTTAATTTCTTATTCAGAACTGAAATCCGCAGCCCAAATTATAGGTTTCTTCGTGAGATATTCGCATCCAAAGGATTGGGTTGAACTTCAGTGGAACTAGATACTTTGGATACGAATATCTTCAAAACTATATCCTGCAGAAGCTTTTGGTTTTCAGACATAGGATTGCCTTGAACTGGAGCTGTATAATCTAAGAACTGGACCTCTTTGGAAGGCTTGGTTGAGGAAATGTATCCATTCAAAGGGAGGGTTGAAAAAAACGATTTATCTTTGGATGCGTATATCTCCGGAACTAGAAATCGTAGAAGGTTCTTGTTTTCAGTTTTGGAAAGCTCTTACAAATTTAATAGATAGATTTTTTTCCGCAGCCTCTTTGAAGGCTTAGTTTCAGAAATATCGCCATCCAAACACATTTGTAGGTAGCTCAGGGCACAAAATAGGTTAATCACTTTGGATGCGAATTCCCGAGGTACCAGACCGTGTAGAAGCTTTACGTTTGCAGGTTCAGATAGGGTTTGAATAGACCTTTCCTTTGATGTATATCTCGATCTATTTCATAAACATTTTTGAAAAGTCAATTTCTGAAAAATTTCATAGGGTGGGGGTCATGAAAAATTTCAAAAAATCTTGAAAATTTTTTTCTCACATTTAAATTAAATTGTAACATTTTTGGAAAGGTCTGTTAATTTCTTATTCAGAACTGAAATCCGCAGCCCAAATTATAGGTTTCTTCGTGAGATATTCGCATCCAAAGGATTGGGTTGAACTTCAGTGGAACTAGATACTTTGGATACGAATATCTTCAAAACTATATCCTGCAGAAGCTTTTGGTTTTCAGACATAGGATTTCCTTGAACTGGAGCTGTATAATCTAAGAACTGGACCTCTTTGGAAGGCTTGGTTGAGGAAATGTATCCATTCAAAGGGAGGGTTGAAAAAAAACGATTTCACTTTGGATGCGTATATCTCCAGAACTAGAAATCGTAGAAGGTTCTTGTTTTCAGTTTTGGAAAGCTCTTACAAATTTAACAGATAGATTTTTTTTCCGCAGCCTCTTTGAAGGCTTAGTTTCAGAAATATCGCCATCCAAACACATTTGTAGGTAGCTCAGGGCACAAAATAGGTTAATCACTTTGGATGCGAATTCCCGAGGTACCAGACCGTGTAGAAGCTTAACGTTTGCAGGTTCAGATAGGGTTTGAATAGACCTTTCCTTTGATGTATATCTCGATCTATTTCATAAACATTTTTGAAAAGTCAATTTCTGAAAAATTTCATAGGGTGGGGGTCATGAAAATTTTCAAAAAATCTTGAAAATTTTTTTCTCACATTTAAATTAAATTGTAACATTTTTGGAAAGGTCTGTTAATTTCTTATTCAGAACTGAAATCCGCAGCCCAAATTATAGGTTTCTTCGTGAGATATTCGCATCCAAAGGATTGGGTTGAACTTCAGTGGAACTAGATACTTTGGATACGAATATCTTCAAAACTATATCCTGCAGAAGCTTTTGGTTTTCAGACATAGGATTGCCTTGAACTGGAGCTGTATAATCTAAGAACTGGACCTCTTTGGAAGGCTTGGTTGAGGAAATGTATCCATTCAAAGGGAGGGTTGAAAAAAACGATTTCACTTTGGATGCGTATATCTCCGGAACTAGAAATCGTAGAAGGTTCTTGTTTTCAGTTTTGGAAAGCTCTTACAAATTTAATAGATAGATTTTTTTTCCGCAGCCTCTTTGAAGGCTTAGTTTCAGAAATATCGCCATCCAAACACATTTGTAGGTAGCTCAGGGCACAAAATAGGTTAATCACTTTGGATGCGAATTCCCGAGGTACCAGACCGTGTAGAAGCTTAACGTTTGCAGGTTCAGATAGGGTTTGAATAGACCTTTCTTTTGATGTATATCTCGATCTATTTCATAAACATTTTTGAAAAGTCAATTTCTGAAAAATTTCATAGGGTGGGGGTCATGAAAATTTTCAAAAAATCTTGAAAATTTTTTTCTCACATTTAAATTAAATTGTAACATTTTTGGAAAGGTCTGTTAATTTCTTATTCAGAACTGAAATCCGCAGCCCAAATTATAGGTTTCTTCGTGAGATATTCGCATCCAAAGGATTGGGTTGAACTTCAGTGGAACTAGATACTTTGGATACGAATATCTTCAAAACTATATCCTGCAGAAGCTTTTGGTTTTCAGACATAGGATTGCCTTGAACTGGAGCTGTATAATCTAAGAACTGGACCTCTTTGGAAGGCTTGGTTGAGGAAATGTATCCATTCAAAGGGAGGGTTGAAAAAAACGATTTCACTTTGGATGCGTATATCTCCGGAACTAGAAATCGTAGAAGGTTCTTGTTTTCAGTTTTGGAAAGCTCTTACAAATTTAATAGATAGATTTTTTTTCCGCAGCCTCTTTGAAGGCTTAGTTTCAGAAATATCGCCATCCAAACACATTTGTAGGTAGCTCAGGGTACAAAATAGGTTAATCACTTTGGATGCGAATTCCCGAGGTACCAGACCGTGTAGAAGCTTTACGTTTGCAGGTTCAGATAGGGTTTGAATAGACCTTTCCTTTGATGTATATCTCGATCTATTTCATAAACATTTTTGAAAAGTCAATTTCTGAAAAATTTCATAGGGTGGGGGTCATGAAAATTTTCAAAAAATCTTGAAAATTTTTTTCTCACATTTAAATTAAATTGTAACATTTTTGGAAAGGTCTGTTAATTTCTTATTCAGAACTGAAATCCGCAGCCCAAATTATAGGTTTCTTCGTGAGATATTCGCATCCAAAGGATTGGGTTGAACTTCAGTGGAACTAGATACTTTGGATACGAATATCTTCAAAACTATATCCTGCAGAAGCTTTTGGTTTTCAGACATAGGATTGCCTTGAACTGGAGCTGTATAATCTAAGAACTGGACCTCTTTGGAAGGCTTGGTTGAGGAAATGTATCCATTCAAAGGGAGGGTTGAAAAAAACGATTTCACTTTGGATGCGTATATCTCCGGAACTAGAAATCGTAGAAGGTTCTTGTTTTCAGTTTTGGAAAGCTCTTACAAATTTAATAGATAGATTTTTTTTCCGCAGCCTCTTTGAAGGCTTAGTTTCAGAAATATCGCCATCCAAACACATTTGTAGGTAGCTCAGGGCACAAAATAGGTTAATCACTTTGGATGCGAATTCCCGAGGTACCAGACCGTGTAGAAGCTTAACGTTTGCAGGTTCAGATAGGGTTTGAATAGACCTTTCTTTTGATGTATATCTCGATCTATTTCATAAACATTTTTGAAAAGTCAATTTCTGAAAAATTTCATAGGGTGGGGGTCATGAAAATTTTCAAAAAATCTTGAAAATTTTTTTCTCACATTTAAATTAAATTGTAACATTTTTGGAAAGGTCTGTTAATTTCTTATTCAGAACTGAAATCCGCAGCCCAAATTATAGGTTTCTTCGTGAGATATTCGCATCCAAAGGATTGGGTTGAACTTCAGTGGAACTAGATACTTTGGATACGAATATCTTCAAAACTATATCCTGCAGAAGCTTTTGGTTTTCAGACATAGGATTTCCTTGAACTGGAGCTGTATAATCTAAGAACTGGACCTCTTTGGAAGGCTTGGTTGAGGAAATGTATCCATTCAAAGGGAGGGTTGAAAAAAACGATTTCACTTTGGATGCGTATATCTCCGGAACTAGAAATCGTAGAAGGTTCTTGTTTTCAGTTTTGGAAAGCTCTTACAAATTTAATAGATAGATTTTTTTTCCGCAGCCTCTTTGAAGGCTTAGTTTCAGAAATATCGCCATCCAAACACATTTGTAGGTAGCTCAGGGCACAAAATAGGTTAATCACTTTGGATGCGAATTCCCGAGGTACCAGACCGTGTAGAAGCTTTACGTTTGCAGGTTGAGATAGGGTTTGAATAGACCTTTCCTTTGATGTATATCTCGATCTATTTCATAAACATTTTTGAAAAGTCAATTTCTGAAAAATTTCATAGGGTGGGGGTCATGAAAAATTTCAAAAAATCTTGAAAATTTTTTTCTCACATTTAAATTAAATTGTAACATTTTTGGAAAGGTCTGTTAATTTCTTATTCAGAACTGAAATCCGCAGCCCGAATTATAGGTTTCTTCGTGAGATATTCGCATCCAAAGGATTGGGTTGAACTTCAGTGGAACTAGATACTTTGGATACGAATATCTTCAAAACTATATCCTGCAGAAGCTTTTGGTTTTCAGACATAGGATTTCCTTGAACTGGAGCTGTATAATCTAAGAACTGGACCTCTTTGGAAGGCTTGGTTGAGGAAATGTATCCATTCAAAGGGAGGGTTGAAAAAAACGATTTCACTTTGGATGCGTATATCTCCGGAACTAGAAATCGTAGAAGGTTCTTGTTTTCAGTTTTGGAAAGCTCTTACAAATTTAATAGATAGATTTTTTTCCGCAGCCTCTTTGAAGGCTTAGTTTCAGAAATATCGCCATCCAAACACATTTGTAGGTAGCTCAGGGCACAAAATAGGTTAATCACTTTGGATGCGAATTCCCGAGGTACCAGACCGTGTAGAAGCTTAACGTTTGCAGGTTCAGATAGGGTTTGAATAGACCTTTCCTTTGATGTATATCTCGATCTATTTCATAAACATTTTTGAAAAGTCAATTTCTGAAAAATTTCATAGGGTGGGGGTCATGAAAATTTTCAAAAAATCTTGAAAATTTTTTTCTCACATTTAAATTAAATTGTAACATTTTTGGAAAGGTCTGTTAATTTCTTATTCAGAACTGAAATCCGCAGCCCAAATTATAGGTTTCTTCGTGAGATATTCGCATCCAAAGGATTGGGTTGAACTTCAGTGGAACTAGATACTTTGGATACGAATATCTTCAAAACTATATCCTGCAGAAGCTTTTGGTTTTCAGACATAGGATTGCCTTGAACTGGAGCTGTATAATCTAAGAACTGGACCTCTTTGGAAGGCTTGGTTGAGGAAATGTATCCATTCAAAGGGAGGGTTGAAAAAAACGATTTATCTTTGGATGCGTATATCTCCGGAACTAGAAATCGTAGAAGGTTCTTGTTTTCAGTTTTGGAAAGCTCTTACAAATTTAATAGATAGATTTTTTTCCGCAGCCTCTTTGAAGGCTTAGTTTCAGAAATATCGCCATCCAAACACATTTGTAGGTAGCTCAGGGCACAAAATAGGTTAATCACTT
This sequence comes from Dasysyrphus tricinctus, assembly GCA_963921185.1. NCBI lineage: Eukaryota > Metazoa > Arthropoda > Insecta > Diptera > Syrphidae > Dasysyrphus > Dasysyrphus tricinctus. Next base: position 107,161,263 of record OY992532.1, on the reverse strand, counting down.
TGGATGCGAATTCCCGAGGTACCAGACCGTGTAGAAGCTTTACGTTTGCAGGTTCAGATAGGGTTTGAATAGACCTTTCCTTTGATGTATATCTCGATCTATTTCATAAACATTTTTGAAAAGTCAATTTCTGAAAAATTTCATAGGGTGGGGGTCATGAAAAATTTCAAAAAATCTTGAAAATTTTTTTCTCACATTTAAATTAAATTGTAACATTTTTGGAAAGGTCTGTTAATTTCTTATTCAGAACTGAAATCCGCAGCCCAAATTATAGGTTTCTTCGTGAGATATTCGCATCCAAAGGATTGAGTTGAACTTCAGTGGAACTAGATACTTTGGATACGAATATCTTCAAAACTATATCCTGCAGAAGCTTTTGGTTTTCAGACATAGGATTTCCTTGAACTGGAGCTGTATAATCTAAGAACTGGACCTCTTTGGAAGGCTTGGTTGAGGAAATGTATCCATTCAAAGGGAGGGTTGAAAAAAAACGATTTCACTTTGGATGCGTATATCTCCAGAACTAGAAATCGTAGAAGGTTCTTGTTTTCAGTTTTGGAAAGCTCTTACAAATTTAATAGATAGATTTTTTTTCCGCAGCCTCTTTGAAGGCTTAGTTTCAGAAATATCGCCATCCAAACACATTTGTAGGTAGCTCAGGGCACAAAATAGGTTAATCACTTTGGATGCGAATTCCCGAGGTACCAGACCGTGTAGAAGCTTAACGTTTGCAGGTTCAGATAGGGTTTGAATAGACCTTTCCTTTGATGTATATCTCGATCTATTTCATAAACATTTTTGAAAAGTCAATTTCTGAAAAATTTCATAGGGTGGGGGTCATGAAAATTTTCAAAAAATCTTGAAAATTTTTTTCTCACATTTAAATTAAATTGTAACATTTTTGGAAAGGTCTGTTAATTTCTTATTCAGAACTGAAATCCGCAGCCCAAATTATAGGTTTCTTCGTGAGATATTCGCATCCAAAGGATTGGGTTGAACTTCAGTGGAACTAGATACTTTGGATACGAATATCTTCAAAACTATATCCTGCAGAAGCTTTTGGTTTTCAGACATAGGATTGCCTTGAACTGGAGCTGTATAATCTAAGAACTGGACCTCTTTGGAAGGCTTGGTTGAGGAAATGTATCCATTCAAAGGGAGGGTTGAAAAAAACGATTTCACTTTGGATGCGTATATCTCCGGAACTAGAAATCGTAGAAGGTTCTTGTTTTCAGTTTTGGAAAGCTCTTACAAATTTAATAGATAGATTTTTTTTCCGCAGCCTCTTTGAAGGCTTAGTTTCAGAAATATCGCCATCCAAACACATTTGTAGGTAGCTCAGGGCACAAAATAGGTTAATCACTTTGGATGCGAATTCCCGAGGTACCAGACCGTGTAGAAGCTTAACGTTTGCAGGTTCAGATAGGGTTTGAATAGACCTTTCTTTTGATGTATATCTCGATCTATTTCATAAACATTTTTGAAAAGTCAATTTCTGAAAAATTTCATAGGGTGGGGGTCATGAAAATTTTCAAAAAATCTTGAAAATTTTGTTCTCACATTTAAATTAAATTGTAACATTTTTGGAAAGGTCTGTTAATTTCTTATTCAGAACTGAAATCCGCAGCCCAAATTATAGGTTTCTTCGTGAGATATTCGCATCCAAAGGATTGGGTTGAACTTCAGTGGAACTAGATACTTTGGATACGAATATCTTCAAAACTATATCCTGCAGAAGCTTTTGGTTTTCAGACATAGGATTGCCTTGAACTGGAGCTGTATAATCTAAGAACTGGACCTCTTTGGAAGGCTTGGTTGAGGAAATGTATCCATTCAAAGGGAGGGTTGAAAAAAACGATTTCACTTTGGATGCGTATATCTCCGGAACTAGAAATCGTAGAAGGTTCTTGTTTTCAGTTTTGGAAAGCTCTTACAAATTTAATAGATAGATTTTTTTTCCGCAGCCTCTTTGAAGGCTTAGTTTCAGAAATATCGCCATCCAAACACATTTGTAGGTAGCTCAGGGCACAAAATAGGTTAATCACTTTGGATGCGAATTCCCGAGGTACCAGACCGTGTAGAAGCTTAACGTTTGCAGGTTCAGATAGGGTTTGAATAGACCTTTCCTTTGATGTATATCTCGATCTATTTCATAAACATTTTTGAAAAGTCAATTTCTGAAAAATTTCATAGGGTGGGGGTCATGAAAATTTTCAAAAAATCTTGAAAATTTTTTTCTCACATTTAAATTAAATTGTAACATTTTTGGAAAGGTTTGTTAATTTCTTATTCAGAACTGAAATCCGCAGCCCAAATTATAGGTTTCTTCGTGAGATATTCGCATCCAAAGGATTGGGTTGAACTTCAGTGGAACTAGATACTTTAGATACGAATATCTTCAAAGCTATATCCTGCAGAAGCTTTTGGTTTTCAGACATAGGATTGCCTTGAACTGGAGCTGTATAATCTAAGAACTGGACCTCTTTGGAAGGCTTGGTTGAGGAAATGTATCCATTCAAAGGGAGGGTTGAAAAAAACGATTTCACTTTGGATGCGTATATCTCCGGAACTAGAAATCGTAGAAGGTTCTTGTTTTCAGTTTTGGAAAGCTCTTACAAATTTAATAGATAGATTTTTTTTCCGCAGCCTCTTTGAAGGCTTAGTTTCAGAAATATCGCCATCCAAACACATTTGTAGGTAGCTCAGGGCACAAAATAGGTTAATCACTTTGGATGCGAATTCCCGAGGTACCAGACCGTGTAGAAGCTTAACGTTTGCAGGTTCAGATAGGGTTTGAATAGACCTTTCCTTTGATGTATATCTCGATCTATTTCATAAACATTTTTGAAAAGTCAATTTCTGAAAAATTTCATAGGGTGGGGGTCATGAAAATTTTCAAAAAATCTTGAAAATTTTTTTCTCACATTTAAATTAAATTGTAACATTTTTGGAAAGGTTTGTTAATTTCTTATTCAGAACTGAAATCCGCAGCCCAAATTATAGGTTTCTTCGTGAGATATTCGCATCCAAAGGATTGGGTTGAACTTCAGTGGAACTAGATACTTTGGATACGAATATCTTCAAAGCTATATCCTGCAGAAGCTTTTGGTTTTCAGACATAGGATTGCCTTGAACTGGAGCTGTATAATCTAAGAACTGGACCTCTTTGGAAGGCTTGGTTGAGGAAATGTATCCATTCAAAGGGAGGGTTGAAAAAAACGATTTCACTTTGGATGCGTATATCTCCGGAACTAGAAATCGTAGAAGGTTCTTGTTTTCAGTTTTGGAAAGCTCTTACAAATTTAATAGATAGATTTTTTTTCCGCAGCCTCTTTGAAGGCTTAGTTTCAGAAATATCGCCATCCAAACACATTTGTAGGTAGCTCAGGGCACAAAATAGGTTAATCACTTTGGATGCGAATTCCCGAGGTACCAGACCGTGTAGAAGCTTAACGTTTGCAGGTTCAGATAGGGTTTGAATAGACCTTTCCTTTGATGTATATCTCGATCTATTTCATAAACATTTTTGAAAAGTCAATTTCTGAAAAATTTCATAGGGTGGGGGTCATGAAAATTTTCAAAAAATCTTGAAAATTTTTTTCTCACATTTAAATTAAATTGTAACATTTTTGGAAAGGTTTGTTAATTTCTTATTCAGAACTGAAATCCGCAGCCCAAATTATAGGTTTCTTCGTGAGATATTCGCATCCAAAGGATTGGGTTGAACTTCAGTGGAACTAGATACTTTGGATACGAATATCTTCAAAACTATATCCTGCAGAAGCTTTTGGTTTTCAGACATAGGATTGCCTTGAACTGGAGCTGTATAATCTAAGAACTGGACCTCTTTGGAAGGCTTGGTTGAGGAAATGTATCCATTCAAAGGGAGGGTTGAAAAAAACGATTTCACTTTGGATGCGTATATCTCCGGAACTAGAAATCGTAGAAGGTTCTTGTTTTCAGTTTTGGAAAGCTCTTACAAATTTAATAGATAGATTTTTTTTCCGCAGCCTCTTTGAAGGCTTAGTTTCAGAAATATCGCCATCCAAACACATTTGTAGGTAGCTCAGGGCACAAAATAGGTTAATCACTTTGGATGCGAATTCCCGAGGTACCAGACCGTGTAGAAGCTTAACGTTTGCAGGTTCAGATAGGGTTTGAATAGACCTTTCTTTTGATGTATATCTCGATCTATTTCATAAACATTTTTGAAAAGTCAATTTCTGAAAAATTTCATAGGGTGGGGGTCATGAAAATTTTCAAAAAATCTTGAAATTTTTTTCTCACATTTAAATTAAATTGTAACATTTTTGGAAAGGTCTGTTAATTTCTTATTCAGAACTGAAATCCGCAGCCCAAATTATAGGTTTCTTCGTGAGATATTCGCATCCAAAGGATTGGGTTGAACTTCAGTGGAACTAGATACTTTGGATACGAATATCTTCAAAACTATATCCTGCAGAAGCTTTTGGTTTTCAGACATAGGATTGCCTTGAACTGGAGCTGTATAATCTAAGAACTGGACCTCTTTGGAAGGCTTGGTTGAGGAAATGTATCCATTCAAAGGGAGGGTTGAAAAAAACGATTTCACTTTGGATGCGTATATCTCCGGAACTAGAAATCGTAGAAGGTTCTTGTTTTCAGTTTTGGAAAGCTCTTACAAATTTAATAGATAGATTTTTTCCGCAGCCTCTTTGAAGGCTTAGTTTCAGAAATATCGCCATCCAAACACATTTGTAGGTAGCTCAGGGCACAAAATAGGTTAATCACTTTGGATGCGAATTCCCGAGGTACCAGACCGTGTAGAAGCTTAACGTTTGCAGGTTCAGATAGGGTTTGAATAGACCTTTCTTTTGATGTATATCTCGATCTATTTCATAAACATTTTTGAAAAGTCAATTTCTGAAAAATTTCATAGGGTGGGGGTCATGAAAATTTTCAAAAAATCTTGAAAATTTTTTTCTCACATTTAAATTAAATTGTAACATTTTTGGAAAGGTTTGTTAATTTCTTATTCAGAACTGAAATCCGCAGCCCAAATTATAGGTTTCTTCGTGAGATATTCGCATCCAAAGGATTGGGTTGAACTTCAGTGGAACTAGATACTTTGGATACGAATATCTTCAAAGCTATATCCTGCAGAAGCTTTTGGTTTTCAGACATAGGATTGCCTTGAACTGGAGCTGTATAATCTAAGAACTGGACCTCTTTGGAAGGCTTGGTTGAGGAAATGTATCCATTCAAAGGGAGGGTTGAAAAAAACGATTTCACTTTGGATGCGTATATCTCCGGAACTAGAAATCGTAGAAGGTTCTTGTTTTCAGTTTTGGAAAGCTCTTACAAATTTAATAGATAGATTTTTTTTCCGCAGCCTCTTTGAAGGCTTAGTTTCAGAAATATCGCCATCCAAACACATTTGTAGGTAGCTCAGGGCACAAAATAGGTTAATCACTTTGGATGCGAATTCCCGAGGTACCAGACCGTGTAGAAGCTTAACGTTTGCAGGTTCAGATAGGGTTTGAATAGACCTTTCCTTTGATGTATATCTCGATCTATTTCATAAACATTTTTGAAAAGTCAATTTCTGAAAAATTTCATAGGGTGGGGGTCATGAAAATTTTCAAAAAATCTTGAAAATTTTTTTCTCACATTTAAATTAAATTGTAACATTTTTGGAAAGGTCTGTTAATTTCTTATTCAGAACTGAAATCCGCAGCCCAAATTATAGGTTTCTTCGTGAGATATTCGCATCCAAAGGATTGGGTTGAACTTCAGTGGAACTAGATACTTTGGATACGAATATCTTCAAAACTATATCCTGCAGAAGCTTTTGGTTTTCAGACATAGGATTGCCTTGAACTGGAGCTGTATAATCTAAGAACTGGACCTCTTTGGAAGGCTTGGTTGAGGAAATGTATCCATTCAAAGGGAGGGTTGAAAAAAACGATTTCACTTTGGATGCGTATATCTCCGGAACTAGAAATCGTAGAAGGTTCTTGTTTTCAGTTTTGGAAAGCTCTTACAAATTTAATAGACAGATTTTTTTTCCGCAGCCTCTTTGAAGGCTTAGTTTCAGAAATATCGCCATCCAAACACATTTGTAGGTAGCTCAGGGCACAAAATAGGTTAATCACTTTGGATGCGAATTCCCGAGGTACCAGACCGTGTAGAAGCTTAACGTTTGCAGGTTCAGATAGGGTTTGAATAGACCTTTCTTTTGATGTATATCTCGATCTATTTCATAAACATTTTTGAAAAGTCAATTTCTGAAAAATTTCATAGGGTGGGGGTCATGAAAATTTTCAAAAAATCTTGAAAATTTTTTTCTCACATTTAAATTAAATTGTAACATTTTTGGAAAGGTCTGTTAATTTCTTATTCAGAACTGAAATCCGCAGCCCAAATTATAGGTTTCTTCGTGAGATATTCGCATCCAAAGGATTGGGTTGAACTTCAGTGGAACTAGATACTTTGGATACGAATATCTTCAAAACTATATCCTGCAGAAGCTTTTGGTTTTCAGACATAGGATTTCCTTGAACTGGAGCTGTATAATCTAAGAACTGGACCTCTTTGGAAGGCTTGGTTGAGGAAATGTATCCATTCAAAGGGAGGGTTGAAAAAAACGATTTCACTTTGGATGCGTATATCTCCGGAACTAGAAATCGTAGAAGGTTCTTGTTTTCAGTTTTGGAAAGCTCTTACAAATTTAATAGCTAGATTTTTTTTCCGCAGCCTCTTTGAAGGCTTAGTTTCAGAAATATCGCCATCCAAACACATTTGTAGGTAGCTCAGGGCACAAAATAGGTTAATCACTTTGGATGCGAATTCCCGAGGTACCAGACCGTGTAGAAGCTTAACGTTTGCAGGTTCAGATAGGGTTTGAATAGACCTTTCCTTTGATGTATATCTCGATCTATTTCATAAACATTTTTGAAAAGTCAATTTCTGAAAAATTTCATAGGGTGGGGGTCATGAAAATTTTCAAAAAATCTTGAAAATTTTTTTCTCACATTTAAATTAAATTGTAACATTTTTGGAAAGGTCTGTTAATTTCTTATTCAGAACTGAAATCCGCAGCCCAAATTATAGGTTTCTTCGTGAGATATTCGCATCCAAAGGATTGGGTTGAACTTCAGTGGAACTAGATACTTTGGATACGAATATCTTCAAAACTATATCCTGCAGAAGCTTTTGGTTTTCAGACATAGGATTGCCTTGAACTGGAGCTGTATAATCTAAGAACTGGACCTCTTTGGAAGGCTTGGTTGAGGAAATGTATCCATTCAAAGGGAGGGTTGAAAAAAACGATTTCACTTTGGATGCGTATATCTCCGGAACTAGAAATCGTAGAAGGTTCTTGTTTTCAGTTTTGGAAAGCTCTTACAAATTTAATAGATAGATTTTTTTTCCGCAGCCTCTTTGAAGGCTTAGTTTCAGAAATATCGCTATCCAAACACATTTGTAGGTAGCTCAGGGCACAAAATAGGTTAATCACTTTGGATGCGAATTCCCGAGGTACCAGACCGTGTAGAAGCTTAACGTTTGCAGGTTCAGATAGGGTTTGAATAGACCTTTCCTTTGATGTATATCTCGATCTATTTCATAAACATTTTTGAAAAGTCAATTTCTGAAAAATTTCATAGGGTGGGGGTCATGAAAATTTTCAAAAAATCTTGAAAATTTTTTTCTCACATTTAAATTAAATTGTAACATTTTTGGAAAGGTCTGTTAATTTCTTATTCAGAACTGAAATCCGCAGCCCAAATTATAGGTTTCTTCGTGAGATATTCGCATCCAAAGGATTGGGTTGAACTTCAGTGGAACTAGATACTTTGGATACGAATATCTTCAAAACTATATCCTGCAGAAGCTTTTGGTTTTCAGACATAGGATTGCCTTGAACTGGAGCTGTATAATCTAAGAACTGGACCTCTTTGGAAGGCTTGGTTGAGGAAATGTATCCATTCAAAGGGAGGGTTGAAAAAAACGATTTCACTTTGGATGCGTATATCTCCGGAACTAGAAATCGTAGAAGGTTCTTGTTTTCAGTTTTGGAAAGCTCTTACAAATTTAATAGATAGATTTTTTCCGCAGCCTCTTTGAAGGCTTAGTTTCAGAAATATCGCCATCCAAACACATTTGTAGGTAGCTCAGGGCACAAAATAGGTTAATCACTTTGGATGCGAATTCCCGAGGTACCAGACCGTGTAGAAGCTTAACGTTTGCAGGTTCAGATAGGGTTTGAATAGACCTTTCTTTTGATGTATATCTCGATCTATTTCATAAACATTTTTGAAAAGTCAATTTCTGAAAAATTTCATAGGGTGGGGGTCATGAAAATTTTCAAAAAATCTTGAAAATTTTTTTCTCACATTTAAATTAAATTGTAACATTTTTGGAAAGGTTTGTTAATTTCTTATTCAGAACTGAAATCCGCAGCCCAAATTATAGGTTTCTTCGTGAGATATTCGCATCCAAAGGATTGGGTTGAACTTCAGTGGAACTAGATACTTTGGATACGAATATCTTCAAAGCTATATCCTGCAGAAGCTTTTGGTTTTCAGACATAGGATTGCCTTGAACTGGAGCTGTATAATCTAAGAACTGGACCTCTTTGGAAGGCTTGGTTGAGGAAATGTATCCATTCAAAGGGAGGGTTGAAAAAAACGATTTCACTTTGGATGCGTATATCTCCGGAACTAGAAATCGTAGAAGGTTCTTGTTTTCAGTTTTGGAAAGCTCTTACAAATTTAATAGATAGATTTTTTTTCCGCAGCCTCTTTGAAGGCTTAGTTTCAGAAATATCGCCATCCAAACACATTTGTAGGTAGCTCAGGGCACAAAATAGGTTAATCACTTTGGATGCGAATTCCCGAGGTACCAGACCGTGTAGAAGCTTAACGTTTGCAGGTTCAGATAGGGTTTGAATAGACCTTTCCTTTGATGTATATCTCGATCTATTTCATAAACATTTTTGAAAAGTCAATTTCTGAAAAATTTCATAGGGTGGGGGTCATGAAAATTTTCAAAAAATCTTGAAAATTTTTTTCTCACATTTAAATTAAATTGTAACATTTTTGGAAAGGTCTGTTAATTTCTTATTCAGAACTGAAATCCGCAGCCCAAATTATAGGTTTCTTCGTGAGATATTCGCATCCAAAGGATTGGGTTGAACTTCAGTGGAACTAGATACTTTGGATACGAATATCTTCAAAACTATATCCTGCAGAAGCTTTTGGTTTTCAGACATAGGATTGCCTTGAACTGGAGCTGTATAATCTAAGAACTGGACCTCTTTGGAAGGCTTGGTTGAGGAAATGTATCCATTCAAAGGGAGGGTTGAAAAAAACGATTTCACTTTGGATGCGTATATCTCCGGAACTAGAAATCGTAGAAGGTTCTTGTTTTCAGTTTTGGAAAGCTCTTACAAATTTAATAGACAGATTTTTTTTCCGCAGCCTCTTTGAAGGCTTAGTTTCAGAAATATCGCCATCCAAACACATTTGTAGGTAGCTCAGGGCACAAAATAGGTTAATCACTTTGGATGCGAATTCCCGAGGTACCAGACCGTGTAGAAGCTTAACGTTTGCAGGTTCAGATAGGGTTTGAATAGACCTTTCTTTTGATGTATATCTCGATCTATTTCATAAACATTTTTGAAAAGTCAATTTCTGAAAAATTTCATAGGGTGGGGGTCATGAAAATTTTCAAAAAATCTTGAAAATTTTTTTCTCACATTTAAATTAAATTGTAACATTTTTGGAAAGGTCTGTTAATTTCTTATTCAGAACTGAAATCCGCAGCCCAAATTATAGGTTTCTTCGTGAGATATTCGCATCCAAAGGATTGGGTTGAACTTCAGTGGAACTAGATACTTTGGATACGAATATCTTCAAAACTATATCCTGCAGAAGCTTTTGGTTTTCAGACATAGGATTTCCTTGAACTGGAGCTGTATAATCTAAGAACTGGACCTCTTTGGAAGGCTTGGTTGAGGAAATGTATCCATTCAAAGGGAGGGTTGAAAAAAACGATTTCACTTTGGATGCGTATATCTCCGGAACTAGAAATCGTAGAAGGTTCTTGTTTTCAGTTTTGGAAAGCTCTTACAAATTTAATAGCTAGATTTTTTTTCCGCAGCCTCTTTGAAGGCTTAGTTTCAGAAATATCGCCATCCAAACACATTTGTAGGTAGCTCAGGGCACAAAATAGGTTAATCACTTTGGATGCGAATTCCCGAGGTACCAGACCGTGTAGAAGCTTAACGTTTGCAGGTTCAGATAGGGTTTGAATAGACCTTTCCTTTGATGTATATCTCGATCTATTTCATAAACATTTTTGAAAAGTCAATTTCTGAAAAATTTCATAGGGTGGGGGTCATGAAAATTTTCAAAAAATCTTGAAAATTTTTTTCTCACATTTAAATTAAATTGTAACATTTTTGGAAAGGTCTGTTAATTTCTTATTCAGAACTGAAATCCGCAGCCCAAATTATAGGTTTCTTCGTGAGATATTCGCATCCAAAGGATTGGGTTGAACTTCAGTGGAACTAGATACTTTGGATACGAATATCTTCAAAACTATATCCTGCAGAAGCTTTTGGTTTTCAGACATAGGATTGCCTTGAACTGGAGCTGTATAATCTAAGAACTGGACCTCTTTGGAAGGCTTGGTTGAGGAAATGTATCCATTCAAAGGGAGGGTTGAAAAAAACGATTTCACTTTGGATGCGTATATCTCCGGAACTAGAAATCGTAGAAGGTTCTTGTTTTCAGTTTTGGAAAGCTCTTACAAATTTAATAGATAGATTTTTTTTCCGCAGCCTCTTTGAAGGCTTAGTTTCAGAAATATCGCTATCCAAACACATTTGTAGGTAGCTCAGGGCACAAAATAGGTTAATCACTTTGGATGCGAATTCCCGAGGTACCAGACCGTGTAGAAGCTTAACGTTTGCAGGTTCAGATAGGGTTTGAATAGACCTTTCCTTTGATGTATATCTCGATCTATTTCATAAACATTTTTGAAAAGTCAATTTCTGAAAAATTTCATAGGGTGGGGGTCATGAAAATTTTCAAAAAATCTTGAAAATTTTTTTCTCACATTTAAATTAAATTGTAACATTTTTGGAAAGGTCTGTTAATTTCTTATTCAGAACTGAAATCCGCAGCCCAAATTATAGGTTTCTTCGTGAGATATTCGCATCCAAAGGATTGGGTTGAACTTCAGTGGAACTAGATACTTTGGATACGAATATCTTCAAAACTATATCCTGCAGAAGCTTTTGGTTTTCAGACATAGGATTGCCTTGAACTGGAGCTGTATAATCTAAGAACTGGACCTCTTTGGAAGGCTTGGTTGAGGAAATGTATCCATTCAAAGGGAGGGTTGAAAAAAACGATTTCACTTTGGATGCGTATATCTCCGGAACTAGAAATCGTAGAAGGTTCTTGTTTTCAGTTTTGGAAAGCTCTTACAAATTTAATAGACAGATTTTTTTTCCGCAGCCTCTTTGAAGGCTTAGTTTCAGAAATATCGCCATCCAAACACATTTGTAGGTAGCTCAGGGCACAAAATAGGTTAATCACTTTGGATGCGAATTCCCGAGGTACCAGACCGTGTAGAAGCTTAATGTTTGCAGGTTCAGATAGGGTTTGAATAGACCTTTCCTTTGATGTATATCTCGATCTATTTCATAAACATTTTTGAAAAGTCAATTTCTGAAAAATTTCATAGGGTGGGGGTCATGAAAATTTTCAAAAAATCTTGAAAATTTTTTTCTCACATTTAAATTAAATTGTAACATTTTTGGAAAGGTCTGTTAATTTCTTATTCAGAACTGAAATCCGCAGCCCAAATTATAGGTTTCTTCGTGAGATATTCGCATCCAAAGGATTGGGTTGAACTTCAGTGGAACTAGATACTTTGGATACGAATATCTTCAAAACTATATCCTGCAGAAGCTTTTGGTTTTCAGACATAGGATTGCCTTGAACTGGAGCTGTATAATCTAAGAACTGGACCTCTTTGGAAGGCTTGGTTGAGGAAATGTATCCATTCAAAGGGAGGGTTGAAAAAAACGATTTATCTTTGGATGCGTATATCTCCGGAACTAGAAATCGTAGAAGGTTCTTGTTTTCAGTTTTGGAAAGCTCTTACAAATTTAATAGATAGATTTTTTTCCGCAGCCTCTTTGAAGGCTTAGTTTCAGAAATATCGCCATCCAAACACATTTGTAGGTAGCTCAGGGCACAAAATAGGTTAATCACTTTGGATGCGAATTCCCGAGGTACCAGACCGTGTAGAAGCTTTACGTTTGCAGGTTCAGATAGGGTTTGAATAGACCTTTCCTTTGATGTATATCTCGATCTATTTCATAAACATTTTTGAAAAGTCAATTTCTGAAAAATTTCATAGGGTGGGGGTCATGAAAAATTTCAAAAAATCTTGAAAATTTTTTTCTCACATTTAAATTAAATTGTAACATTTTTGGAAAGGTCTGTTAATTTCTTATTCAGAACTGAAATCCGCAGCCCAAATTATAGGTTTCTTCGTGAGATATTCGCATCCAAAGGATTGGGTTGAACTTCAGTGGAACTAGATACTTTGGATACGAATATCTTCAAAACTATATCCTGCAGAAGCTTTTGGTTTTCAGACATAGGATTGCCTTGAACTGGAGCTGTATAATCTAAGAACTGGACCTCTTTGGAAGGCTTGGTTGAGGAAATGTATCCATTCAAAGGGAGGGTTGAAAAAAACGATTTCACTTTGGATGCGTATATCTCCGGAACTAGAAATCGTAGAAGGTTCTTGTTTTCAGTTTTGGAAAGCTCTTACAAATTTAATAGATAGATTTTTTTTCCGCAGCCTCTTTGAAGGCTTAGTTTCAGAAATATCGCCATCCAAACACATTTGTAGGTAGCTCAGGGCACAAAATAGGTTAATCACTTTGGATGCGAATTCCCGAGGTACCAGACCGTGTAGAAGCTTAACGTTTGCAGGTTCAGATAGGGTTTGAATAGACCTTTCCTTTGATGTATATCTCGATCTATTTCATAAACATTTTTGAAAAGTCAATTTCTGAAAAATTTCATAGGGTGGGGGTCATGAAAATTTTCAAAAAATCTTGAAAATTTTTTTCTCACATTTAAATTAAATTGTAACATTTTTGGAAAGGTCTGTTAATTTCTTATTCAGAACTGAAATCCGCAGCCCAAATTATAGGTTTCTTCGTGAGATATTCGCATCCAAAGGATTGGGTTGAACTTCAGTGGAACTAGATACTTTGGATACGAATATCTTCAAAACTATATCCTGCAGAAGCTTTTGGTTTTCAGACATAGGATTGCCTTGAACTGGAGCTGTATAATCTAAGAACTGGACCTCTTTGGAAGGCTTGGTTGAGGAAATGTATCCATTCAAAGGGAGGGTTGAAAAAAACGATTTCACTTTGGATGCGTATATCTCCGGAACTAGAAATCGTAGAAGGTTCTTGTTTTCAGTTTTGGAAAGCTCTTACAAATTTAATAGACAGATTTTTTTTCCGCAGCCTCTTTGAAGGCTTAGTTTCAGAAATATCGCCATCCAAACACATTTGTAGGTAGCTCAGGGCACAAAATAGGTTAATCACTTTGGATGCGAATTCCCGAGGTACCAGACCGTGTAGAAGCTTAATGTTTGCAGGTTCAGATAGGGTTTGAATAGACCTTTCCTTTGATGTATATCTCGATCTATTTCATAAACATTTTTGAAAAGTCAATTTCTGAAAAATTTCATAGGGTGGGGGTCATGAAAATTTTCAAAAAATCTTGAAAATTTTTTTCTCACATTTAAATTAAATTGTAACATTTTTGGAAAGGTCTGTTAATTTCTTATTCAGAACTGAAATCCGCAGCCCAAATTATAGGTTTCTTCGTGAGATATTCGCATCCAAAGGATTGGGTTGAACTTCAGTGGAACTAGATACTTTGGATACGAATATCTTCAAAACTATATCCTGCAGAAGCTTTTGGTTTTCAGACATAGGATTGCCTTGAACTGGAGCTGTATAATCTAAGAACTGGACCTCTTTGGAAGGCTTGGTTGAGGAAATGTATCCATTCAAAGGGAGGGTTGAAAAAAACGATTTATCTTTGGATGCGTATATCTCCGGAACTAGAAATCGTAGAAGGTTCTTGTTTTCAGTTTTGGAAAGCTCTTACAAATTTAATAGATAGATTTTTTTTCCGCAGCCTCTTTGAAGGCTTAGTTTCAGAAATATCGCCATCCAAACACATTTGTAGGTAGCTCAGGGCACAAAATAGGTTAATCACTTTGGATGCGAATTCCCGAGGTACCAGACCGTGTAGAAGCTTAACGTTTGCAGGTTCAGATAGGGTTTGAATAGACCTTTCCTTTGATGTATATCTCGATCTATTTCATAAACATTTTTGAAAAGTCAATTTCTGAAAAATTTCATAGGGTGGGGGTCATGAAAATTTTCAAAAAATCTTGAAAATTTTTTTCTCACATTTAAATTAAATTGTAACATTTTTGGAAAGGTCTGTTAATTTCTTATTCAGAACTGAAATCCGCAGCCCAAATTATAGGTTTCTTCGTGAGATATTCGCATCCAAAGGATTGGGTTGAACTTCAGTGGAACTAGATACTTTGGATACGAATATCTTCAAAACTATATCCTGCAGAAGCTTTTGGTTTTCAGACATAGGATTGCCTTGAACTGGAGCTGTATAATCTAAGAACTGGACCTCTTTGGAAGGCTTGGTTGAGGAAATGTATCCATTCAAAGGGAGGGTTGAAAAAAACGATTTCACTTTGGATGCGTATATCTCCGGAACTAGAAATCGTAGAAGGTTCTTGTTTTCAGTTTTGGAAAGCTCTTACAAATTTAATAGATAGATTTTTTTTCCGCAGCCTCTTTGAAGGCTTAGTTTCAGAAATATCGCCATCCAAACACATTTGTAGGTAGCTCAGGGCACAAAATAGGTTAATCACTTTGGATGCGAATTCCCGAGGTACCAGACCGTGTAGAAGCTTAACGTTTGCAGGTTCAGATAGGGTTTGAATAGACCTTTCTTTTGATGTATATCTCGATCTATTTCATAAACATTTTTGAAAAGTCAATTTCTGAAAAATTTCATAGGGTGGGGGTCATGAAAATTTTCAAAAAATCTTGAAAATTTTTTTCTCACATTTAAATTAAATTGTAACATTTTTGGAAAGGTCTGTTAATTTCTTATTCAGAACTGAAATCCGCAGCCCAAATTATAGGTTTCTTCGTGAGATATTCGCATCCAAAGGATTGGGTTGAACTTCAGTGGAACTAGATACTTTGGATACGAATATCTTCAAAACTATATCCTGCAGAAGCTTTTGGTTTTCAGACATAGGATTGCCTTGAACTGGAGCTGTATAATCTAAGAACTGGACCTCTTTGGAAGGCTTGGTTGAGGAAATGTATCCATTCAAAGGGAGGGTTGAAAAAAACGATTTCACTTTGGATGCGTATATCTCCGGAACTAGAAATCGTAGAAGGTTCTTGTTTTCAGTTTTGGAAAGCTCTTACAAATTTAATAGATAGATTTTTTTCCGCAGCCTCTTTGAAGGCTTAGTTTCAGAAATATCGCCATCCAAACACATTTGTAGGTAGCTCAGGGCACAAAATAGGTTAATCACTTTGGATGCGAATTCCCGAGGTACCAGACCGTGTAGAAGCTTTACGTTTGCAGGTTCAGATAGGGTTTGAATAGACCTTTCCTTTGATGTATATCTCGATCTATTTCATAAACATTTTTGAAAAGTCAATTTCTGAAAAATTTCATAGGGTGGGGGTCATGAAAATTTTCAAAAAATCTTGAAAATTTTTTTCTCACATTTAAATTAAATTGTAACATTTTTGGAAAGGTCTGTTAATTTCTTATTCAGAACTGAAATCCGCAGCCCAAATTATAGGTTTCTTCGTGAGATATTCGCATCCAAAGGATTGGGTTGAACTTCAGTGGAACTAGATACTTTGGATACGAATATCTTCAAAACTATATCCTGCAGAAGCTTTTGGTTTTCAGACATAGGATTGCCTTGAACTGGAGCTGTATAATCTAAGAACTGGACCTCTTTGGAAGGCTTGGTTGAGGAAATGTATCCATTCAAAGGGAGGGTTGAAAAAAACGATTTCACTTTGGATGCGTATATCTCCGGAACTAGAAATCGTAGAAGGTTCTTGTTTTCAGTTTTGGAAAGCTCTTACAAATTTAATAGATAGATTTTTTTTCCGCAGCCTCTTTGAAGGCTTAGTTTCAGAAATATCGCCATCCAAACACATTTGTAGGTAGCTCAGGGCACAAAATAGGTTAATCACTTTGGATGCGAATTCCCGAGGTACCAGACCGTGTAGAAGCTTAACGTTTGCAGGTTCAGATAGGGTTTGAATAGACCTTTCCTTTGATGTATATCTCGATCTATTTCATAAACATTTTTGAAAAGTCAATTTCTGAAAAATTTCATAGGGTGGGGGTCATGAAAATTTTCAAAAAATCTTGAAAATTTTTTTCTCACATTTAAATTAAATTGTAACATTTTTGGAAAGGTCTGTTAATTTCTTATTCAGAACTGAAATCCGCAGCCCAAATTATAGGTTTCTTCGTGAGATATTCGCATCCAAAGGATTGGGTTGAACTTCAGTGGAACTAGATACTTTGGATACGAATATCTTCAAAACTATATCCTGCAGAAGCTTTTGGTTTTCAGACATAAGATTGCCTTAAACTGGAGCTGTATAATCTAAGAACTGGACCTCTTTGGAAGGCTTGGTTGAGGAAATGTTTCCATTCAAAGGGAGGGTTGAAAAAAACGATTTCACTTTGGATGCGTATATCTCCGGAACTAGAAATCGTAGAAGGTTCTTGTTTTCAGTTTTGGAAAGCTCTTACAAATTTAATAGATAGATTTTTTTTCCGCAGCCTCTTTGAAGGCTTAGTTTCAGAAATATCGCCATCCAAACACATTTGTAGGTAGCTCAGGGCACAAAATAGGTTAATCACTTTGGATGCGAATTCCCGAGGTACCAGACCGTGTAGAAGCTTTACGTTTGCAGGTTCAGATAGGGTTTGAATAGACCTTTCCTTTGATGTATATCTCGATCTATTTCATAAACATTTTTGAAAAGTCAATTTCTGAAAAATTTCATAGGGTGGGGGTCATGAAAAATTTCAAAAAATCTTGAAAATTTTTTTCTCACATTTAAATTAAATTGTAACATTTTTGGAAAGGTCTGTTAATTTCTTATTCAGAACTGAAATCCGCAGCCCAAATTATAGGTTTCTTCGTGAGATATTCGCATCCAAAGGATTGGGTTGAACTTCAGTGGAACTAGATACTTTGGATACGAATATCTTCAAAACTATATCCTGCAGAAGCTTTTGGTTTTCAGACATAGGATTGCCTTGAACTGGAGCTGTATAATCTAAGAACTGGACCTCTTTGGAAGGCTTGGTTGAGGAAATGTATCCATTCAAAGGGAGGGTTGAAAAAAACGATTTCACTTTGGATGCGTATATCTCCGGAACTAGAAATCGTAGAAGGTTCTTGTTTTCAGTTTTGGAAAGCTCTTACAAATTTAATAGATAGATTTTTTTTCCGCAGCCTCTTTGAAGGCTTAGTTTCAGAAATATCGCCATCCAAACACATTTGTAGGTAGCTCAGGGCACAAAATAGGTTAATCACTTTGGATGCGAATTCCCGAGGTACCAGACCGTGTAGAAGCTTAACGTTTGCAGGTTCAGATAGGGTTTGAATAGACCTTTCCTTTGATGTATATCTCGATCTATTTCATAAACATTTTTGAAAAGTCAATTTCTGAAAAATTTCATAGGGTGGGGGTCATGAAAATTTTCAAAAAATCTTGAAAATTTTTTTCTCACATTTAAATTAAATTGTAACATTTTTGGAAAGGTCTGTTAATTTCTTATTCAGAACTGAAATCCGCAGCCCAAATTATAGGTTTCTTCGTGAGATATTCGCATCCAAAGGATTGGGTTGAACTTCAGTGGAACTAGATACTTTGGATACGAATATCTTCAAAACTATATCCTGCAGAAGCTTTTGGTTTTCAGACATAGGATTGCCTTGAACTGGAGCTGTATAATCTAAGAACTGGACCTCTTTGGAAGGCTTGGTTGAGGAAATGTATCCATTCAAAGGGAGGGTTGAAAAAAACGATTTCACTTTGGATGCGTATATCTCCGGAACTAGAAATCGTAGAAGGTTCTTGTTTTCAGTTTTGGAAAGCTCTTACAAATTTAATAGATAGATTTTTTTTCCGCAGCCTCTTTGAAGGCTTAGTTTCAGAAATATCGCCATCCAAACACATTTGTAGGTAGCTCAGGGCACAAAATAGGTTAATCACTTTGGATGCGAATTCCCGAGGTACCAGACCGTGTAGAAGCTTTACGTTTGCAGGTTCAGATAGGGTTTGAATAGACCTTTCCTTTGATGTATATCTCGATCTATTTCATAAACATTTTTGAAAAGTCAATTTCTGAAAAATTTCATAGGGTGGGGGTCATGAAAATTTTCAAAAAATCTTGAAAATTTTTTTCTCACATTTAAATTAAATTGTAACATTTTTGGAAAGGTCTGTTAATTTCTTATTCAGAACTGAAATCCGCAGCCCAAATTATAGGTTTCTTCGTGAGATATTCGCATCCAAAGGATTGGGTTGAACTTCAGTGGAACTAGATACTTTGGATACGAATATCTTCAAAACTATATCCTGCAGAAGCTTTTGGTTTTCAGACATAGGATTGCCTTGAACTGGAGCTGTATAATCTAAGAACTGGACCTCTTTGGAAGGCTTGGTTGAGGAAATGTATCCATTCAAAGGGAGGGTTGAAAAAAACGATTTCACTTTGGATGCGTATATCTCCGGAACTAGAAATCGTAGAAGGTTCTTGTTTTCAGTTTTGGAAAGCTCTTACAAATTTAATAGATAGATTTTTTTTCCGCAGCCTCTTTGAAGGCTTAGTTTCAGAAATATCGCCATCCAAACACATTTGTAGGTAGCTCAGGGCACAAAATAGGTTAATCACTTTGGATGCGAATTCCCGAGGTACCAGACCGTGTAGAAGCTTTACGTTTGCAGGTTCAGATAGGGTTTGAATAGACCTTTCCTTTGATGTATATCTCGATCTATTTCATAAACATTTTTGAAAAGTCAATTTCTGAAAAATTTCATAGGGTGGGGGTCATGAAAATTTTCAAAAAATCTTGAAAATTTTTTTCTCACATTTAAATTAAATTGTAACATTTTTGGAAAGGTCTGTTAATTTCTTATTCAGAACTGAAATCCGCAGCCCAAATTATAGGTTTCTTCGTGAGATATTCGCATCCAAAGGATTGGGTTGAACTTCAGTGGAACTAGATACTTTGGATACGAATATCTTCAAAACTATATCCTGCAGAAGCTTTTGGTTTTCAGACATAGGATTGCCTTGAACTGGAGCTGTATAATCTAAGAACTGGACCTCTTTGGAAGGCTTGGTTGAGGAAATGTATCCATTCAAAGGGAGGGTTGAAAAAAAACGATTTCACTTTGGATGCGTATATCTCCGGAACTAGAAATCGTAGAAGGTTCTTGTTTTCAGTTTTGGAAAGCTCTTACAAATTTAATAGATAGATTTTTTTTCCGCAGCCTCTTTGAAGGCTTAGTTTCAGAAATATCGCCATCCAAACACATTTGTAGGTAGCTCAGGGCACAAAATAGGTTAATCACTTTGGATGCGAATTCCCGAGGTACCAGACCGTGTAGAAGCTTTACGTTTGCAGGTTCAGATAGGGTTTGAATAGACCTTTCCTTTGATGTATATCTCGATCTATTTCATAAACATTTTTGAAAAGTCAATTTCTGAAAAATTTCATAGGGTGGGGGTCATGAAAATTTTCAAAAAATCTTGAAAATTTTTTTCTCACATTTAAATTAAATTGTAACATTTTTGGAAAGGTCTGTTAATTTCTTATTCAGAACTGAAATCCGCAGCCCAAATTATAGGTTTCTTCGTGAGATATTCGCATCCAAAGGATTGGGTTGAACTTCAGTGGAACTAGATACTTTGGATACGAATATCTTCAAAACTATATCCTGCAGAAGCTTTTGGTTTTCAGACATAAGATTGCCTTAAACTGGAGCTGTATAATCTAAGAACTGGACCTCTTTGGAAGGCTTGGTTGAGGAAATGTTTCCATTCAAAGGGAGGGTTGAAAAAAACGATTTCACTTTGGATGCGTATATCTCCGGAACTAGAAATCGTAGAAGGTTCTTGTTTTCAGTTTTGGAAAGCTCTTACAAATTTAATAGATAGATTTTTTTTCCGCAGCCTCTTTGAAGGCTTAGTTTCAGAAATATCGCCATCCAAACACATTTGTAGGTAGCTCAGGGCACAAAATAGGTTAATCACTTTGGATGCGAATTCCCGAGGTACCAGACCGTGTAGAAGCTTTACGTTTGCAGGTTCAGATAGGGTTTGAATAGACCTTTCCTTTGATGTATATCTCGATCTATTTCATAAACATTTTTGAAAAGTCAATTTCTGAAAAATTTCATAGGGTGGGGGTCATGAAAAATTTCAAAAAATCTTGAAAATTTTTTTCTCACATTTAAATTAAATTGTAACATTTTTGGAAAGGTCTGTTAATTTCTTATTCAGAACTGAAATCCGCAGCCCAAATTATAGGTTTCTTCGTGAGATATTCGCATCCAAAGGATTGGGTTGAACTTCAGTGGAACTAGATACTTTGGATACGAATATCTTCAAAACTATATCCTGCAGAAGCTTTTGGTTTTCAGACATAGGATTGCCTTGAACTGGAGCTGTATAATCTAAGAACTGGACCTCTTTGGAAGGCTTGGTTGAGGAAATGTATCCATTCAAAGGGAGGGTTGAAAAAAACGATTTCACTTTGGATGCGTATATCTCCGGAACTAGAAATCGTAGAAGGTTCTTGTTTTCAGTTTTGGAAAGCTCTTACAAATTTAATAGATAGATTTTTTTTCCGCAGCCTCTTTGAAGGCTTAGTTTCAGAAATATCGCCATCCAAACACATTTGTAGGTAGCTCAGGGCACAAAATAGGTTAATCACTTTGGATGCGAATTCCCGAGGTACCAGACCGTGTAGAAGCTTAACGTTTGCAGGTTCAGATAGGGTTTGAATAGACCTTTCCTTTGATGTATATCTCGATCTATTTCATAAACATTTTTGAAAAGTCAATTTCTGAAAAATTTCATAGGGTGGGGGTCATGAAAATTTTCAAAAAATCTTGAAAATTTTTTTCTCACATTTAAATTAAATTGTAACATTTTTGGAAAGGTCTGTTAATTTCTTATTCAGAACTGAAATCCGCAGCCCAAATTATAGGTTTCTTCGTGAGATATTCGCATCCAAAGGATTGGGATGAACTTCAGTGGAACTAGATACTTTGGATACGAATATCTTCAAAACTATATCCTGCAGAAGCTTTTGGTTTTCAGACATAGGATTGCCTTGAACTGGAGCTGTATAATCTAAGAACTGGACCTCTTTGGAAGGCTTGGTTGAGGAAATGTATCCATTCAAAGGGAGGGTTGAAAAAAACGATTTCACTTTGGATGCGTATATCTCCGGAACTAGAAATCGTAGAAGGTTCTTGTTTTCAGTTTTGGAAAGCTCTTACAAATTTAATAGATAGATTTTTTTTCCGCAGCCTCTTTGAAGGCTTAGTTTCAGAAATATCGCCATCCAAACACATTTGTAGGTAGCTCAGGGCACAAAATAGGTTAATCACTTTGGATGCGAATTCCCGAGGTACCAGACCGTGTAGAAGCTTTACGTTTGCAGGTTCAGATAGGGTTTGAATAGACCTTTCCTTTGATGTATATCTCGATCTATTTCATAAACATTTTTGAAAAGTCAATTTCTGAAAAATTTCATAGGGTGGGGGTCATGAAAATTTTCAAAAAATCTTGAAAATTTTTTTCTCACATTTAAATTAAATTGTAACATTTTTGGAAAGGTCTGTTAATTTCTTATTCAGAACTGAAATCCGCAGCCCAAATTATAGGTTTCTTCGTGAGATATTCGCATCCAAAGGATTGGGTTGAACTTCAGTGGAACTAGATACTTTGGATACGAATATCTTCAAAACTATATCCTGCAGAAGCTTTTGGTTTTCAGACATAGGATTGCCTTGAACTGGAGCTGTATAATCTAAGAACTGGACCTCTTTGGAAGGCTTGGTTGAGGAAATGTATCCATTCAAAGGGAGGGTTGAAAAAAACGATTTCACTTTGGATGCGTATATCTCCGGAACTAGAAATCGTAGAAGGTTCTTGTTTTCAGTTTTGGAAAGCTCTTACAAATTTAATAGACAGATTTTTTTTCCGGAGCCTCTTTGAAGGCTTAGTTTCAGAAATATCGCCATCCAAACACATTTGTAGGTAGCTCAGGGCACAAAATAGGTTAATCACTTTGGATGCGAATTCCCGAGGTACCAGACCGTGTAGAAGCTTTACGTTTGCAGGTTCAGATAGGGTTTGAATAGACCTTTCCTTTGATGTATATCTCGATCTATTTCATAAACATTTTTGAAAAGTCAATTTCTGAAAAATTTCATAGGGTGGGGGTCATGAAAAATTTCAAAAAATCTTGAAAATTTTTTTCTCACATTTAAATTAAATTGTAACATTTTTGGAAAGGTCTGTTAATTTCTTATTCAGAACTGAAATCCGCAGCCCAAATTATAGGTTTCTTCGTGAGATATTCGCATCCAAAGGATTGGGTTGAACTTCAGTGGAACTAGATACTTTGGATACGAATATCTTCAAAACTATATCCTGCAGAAGCTTTTGGTTTTCAGACATAGGATTTCCTTGAACTGGAGCTGTATAATCTAAGAACTGGACCTCTTTGGAAGGCTTGGTTGAGGAAATGTATCCATTCAAAGGGAGGGTTGAAAAAAACGATTTCACTTTGGATGCGTATATCTCCGGAACTAGAAATCGTAGAAGGTTCTTGTTTTCAGTTTTGGAAAGCTCTTACAAATTTAATAGATAGATTTTTTTTCCGCAGCCTCTTTGAAGGCTTAGTTTCAGAAATATCGCCATCCAAACACATTTGTAGGTAGCTCAGGGCACAAAATAGGTTAATCACTTTGGATGCGAATTCCCGAGGCACCAGACCGTGTAGAAGCTTTACGTTTGCAGGTTCAGATAGGGTTTGAATAGACCTTTCCTTTGATGTATATCTCGATCTATTTCATAAACATTTTTGAAAAGTCAATTTCTGAAAAATTTCATAGGGTGGGGGTCATGAAAATTTTCAAAAAATCTTGAAAATTTTTTTCTCACATTTAAATTAAATTGTAACATTTTTGGAAAGGTCTGTTAATTTCTTATTCAGAACTGAAATCCGCAGCCCAAATTATAGGTTTCTTCGTGAGATATTCGCATCCAAAGGATTGGGTTGAACTTCAGTGGAACTAGATACTTTGGATACGAATATCTTCAAAACTATATCCTGCAGAAGCTTTTGGTTTTCAGACATAGGATTGCCTTGAACTGGAGCTGTATAATCTAAGAACTGGACCTCTTTGGAAGGCTTGGTTGAGGAAATGTATCCATTCAAAGGGAGGGTTGAAAAAAACGATTTCACTTTGGATGCGTATATCTCCGGAACTAGAAATCGTAGAAGGTTCTTGTTTTCAGTTTTGGAAAGCTCTTACAAATTTAATAGATAGATTTTTTTTCCGCAGCCTCCTTGAAGGCTTAGTTTCAGAAATATCGCCATCCAAACACATTTGTAGGTAGCTCAGGGCACAAAATAGGTTAATCACTTTGGATGCGAATTCCCGAGGTACCAGACCGTGTAGAAGCTTTACGTTTGCAGGTTCAGATAGGGTTTGAATAGACCTTTCCTTTGATGTATATCTCGATCTATTTCATAAACATTTTTGAAAAGTCAATTTCTGAAAAATTTCATAGGGTGGGGGTCATGAAAATTTTCAAAAAATCTTGAAAATTTTTTTCTCACATTTAAATTAAATTGTAACATTTTTGGAAAGGTCTGTTAATTTCTTATTCAGAACTGAAATCCGCAGCCCAAATTATAGGTTTCTTCGTGAGATATTCGCATCCAAAGGATTGGGTTGAACTTCAGTGGAACTAGATACTTTGGATACGAATATCTTCAAAACTATATCCTGCAGAAGCTTTTGGTTTTCAGACATAGGATTGCCTTGAACTGGAGCTGTATAATCTAAGAACTGGACCTCTTTGGAAGGCTTGGTTGAGGAAATGTATCCATTCAAAGGGAGGGTTGAAAAAAACGATTTCACTTTGGATGCGTATATCTCCGGAACTAGAAATCGTAGAAGGTTCTTGCTTTCAGTTTTGGAAAGCTCTTACAAATTTAATAGACAGATTTTTTTTCCGCAGCCTCTTTGAAGGCTTAGTTTCAGAAATATCGCCATCCAAACACATTTGTAGGTAGCTCAGGGCACAAAATAGGTTAATCACTTTGGATGCGAATTCCCGAGGTACCAGACCGTGTAGAAGCTTTACGTTTGCAGGTTCAGATAGGGTTTGAATAGACCTTTCCTTTGATGTATATCTCGATCTATTTCATAAACATTTTTGAAAAGTCAATTTCTGAAAAATTTCATAGGGTGGGGGTCATGAAAAATTTCAAAAAATCTTGAAAATTTTTTTCTCACATTTAAATTAAATTGTAACATTTTTGGAAAGGTCTGTTAATTTCTTATTCAGAACTGAAATCCGCAGCCCAAATTATAGGTTTCTTCGTGAGATATTCGCATCCAAAGGATTGGGTTGAACTTCAGTGGAACTAGATACTTTGGATACGAATATCTTCAAAACTATATCCTGCAGAAGCTTTTGGTTTTCAGACATAGGATTTCCTTGAACTGGAGCTGTATAATCTAAGAACTGGACCTCTTTGGAAGGCTTGGTTGAGGAAATGTATCCATTCAAAGGGAGGGTTGAAAAAAACGATTTCACTTTGGATGCGTATATCTCCGGAACTAGAAATCGTAGAAGGTTCTTGTTTTCAGTTTTGGAAAGCTCTTACAAATTTAATAGATAGATTTTTTTTCCGCAGCCTCTTTGAAGGCTTAGTTTCAGAAATATCGCCATCCAAACACATTTGTAGGTAGCTCAGGGCACAAAATAGGTTAATCACTTTGGATGCGAATTCCCGAGGTACCAGACCGTGTAGAAGCTTAACGTTTGCAGGTTCAGATAGGGTTTGAATAGACCTTTCCTTTGATGTATATCTCGATCTATTTCATAAACATTTTTGAAAAGTCAATTTCTGAAAAATTTCATAGGGTGGGGGTCATGAAAATTTTCAAAAAATCTTGAAAATTTTTTTCTCACATTTAAATTAAATTGTAACATTTTTGGAAAGGTTTGTTAATTTCTTATTCAGAACTGAAATCCGCAGCCCAAATTATAGGTTTCTTCGTGAGATATTCGCATCCAAAGGATTGGGTTGAACTTCAGTGGAACTAGATACTTTGGATACGAATATCTTCAAAGCTATATCCTGCAGAAGCTTTTGGTTTTCAGACATAGGATTGCCTTGAACTGGAGCTGTATAATCTAAGAACTGGACCTCTTTGGAAGGCTTGGTTGAGGAAATGTATCCATTCAAAGGGAGGGTTGAAAAAAACGATTTCACTTTGGATGCGTATATCTCCGGAACTAGAAATCGTAGAAGGTTCTTGTTTTCAGTTTTGGAAAGCTCTTACAAATTTAATAGATAGATTTTTTTCCGCAGCCTCTTTGAAGGCTTAGTTTCAGAAATATCGCCATCCAAACACATTTGTAGGTAGCTCAGGGCACAAAATAGGTTAATCACTTTGGATGCGAATTCCCGAGGTACCAGACCGTGTAGAAGCTTAACGTTTGCAGGTTCAGATAGGGTTTGAATAGACCTTTCCTTTGATGTATATCTCGATCTATTTCATAAACATTTTTGAAAAGTCAATTTCTGAAAAATTTCATAGGGTGGGGGTCATGAAAATTTTCAAAAAATCTTGAAAATTTTTTTCTCACATTTAAATTAAATTGTAACATTTTTGGAAAGGTCTGTTAATTTCTTATTCAGAACTGAAATCCGCAGCCCAAATTATAGGTTTCTTCGTGAGATATTCGCATCCAAAGGATTGGGTTGAACTTCAGTGGAACTAGATACTTTGGATACGAATATCTTCAAAACTATATCCTGCAGAAGCTTTTGGTTTTCAGACATAGGATTGCCTTGAACTGGAGCTGTATAATCTAAGAACTGGACCTCTTTGGAAGGCTTGGTTGAGGAAATGTATCCATTCAAAGGGAGGGTTGAAAAAAACGATTTCACTTTGGATGCGTATATCTCCGGAACTAGAAATCGTAGAAGGTTCTTGTTTTCAGTTTTGGAAAGCTCTTACAAATTTAATAGACAGATTTTTTTTCCGCAGCCTCTTTGAAGGCTTAGTTTCAGAAATATCGCCATCCAAACACATTTGTAGGTAGCTCAGGGCACAAAATAGGTTAATCACTTTGGATGCGAATTCCCGAGGTACCAGACCGTGTAGAAGCTTAACGTTTGCAGGTTCAGATAGGGTTTGAATAGACCTTTCTTTTGATGTATATCTCGATCTATTTCATAAACATTTTTGAAAAGTCAATTTCTGAAAAATTTCATAGGGTGGGGGTCATGAAAATTTTCAAAAAATCTTGAAAATTTTTTTCTCACATTTAAATTAAATTGTAACATTTTTGGAAAGGTCTGTTAATTTCTTATTCAGAACTGAAATCCGCAGCCCAAATTATAGGTTTCTTCGTGAGATATTCGCATCCAAAGGATTGGGTTGAACTTCAGTGGAACTAGATACTTTGGATACGAATATCTTCAAAACTATATCCTGCAGAAGCTTTTGGTTTTCAGACATAGGATTTCCTTGAACTGGAGCTGTATAATCTAAGAACTGGACCTCTTTGGAAGGCTTGGTTGAGGAAATGTATCCATTCAAAGGGAGGGTTGAAAAAAACGATTTCACTTTGGATGCGTATATCTCCGGAACTAGAAATCGTAGAAGGTTCTTGTTTTCAGTTTTGGAAAGCTCTTACAAATTTAATAGCTAGATTTTTTTTCCGCAGCCTCTTTGAAGGCTTAGTTTCAGAAATATCGCCATCCAAACACATTTGTAGGTAGCTCAGGGCACAAAATAGGTTAATCACTTTGGATGCGAATTCCCGAGGTACCAGACCGTGTAGAAGCTTAACGTTTGCAGGTTCAGATAGGGTTTGAATAGACCTTTCCTTTGATGTATATCTCGATCTATTTCATAAACATTTTTGAAAAGTCAATTTCTGAAAAATTTCATAGGGTGGGGGTCATGAAAATTTTCAAAAAATCTTGAAAATTTTTTTCTCACATTTAAATTAAATTGTAACATTTTTGGAAAGGTCTGTTAATTTCTTATTCAGAACTGAAATCCGCAGCCCAAATTATAGGTTTCTTCGTGAGATATTCGCATCCAAAGGATTGGGTTGAACTTCAGTGGAACTAGATACTTTGGATACGAATATCTTCAAAACTATATCCTGCAGAAGCTTTTGGTTTTCAGACATAGGATTGCCTTGAACTGGAGCTGTATAATCTAAGAACTGGACCTCTTTGGAAGGCTTGGTTGAGGAAATGTATCCATTCAAAGGGAGGGTTGAAAAAAACGATTTCACTTTGGATGCGTATATCTCCGGAACTAGAAATCGTAGAAGGTTCTTGTTTTCAGTTTTGGAAAGCTCTTACAAATTTAATAGATAGATTTTTTTTCCGCAGCCTCTTTGAAGGCTTAGTTTCAGAAATATCGCCATCCAAACACATTTGTAGGTAGCTCAGGGCACAAAATAGGTTAATCACTTTGGATGCGAATTCCCGAGGTACCAGACCGTGTAGAAGCTTAACGTTTGCAGGTTCAGATAGGGTTTGAATAGACCTTTCCTTTGATGTATATCTCGATCTATTTCATAAACATTTTTGAAAAGTCAATTTCTGAAAAATTTCATAGGGTGGGGGTCATGAAAATTTTCAAAAAATCTTGAAAATTTTTTTCTCACATTTAAATTAAATTGTAACATTTTTGGAAAGGTCTGTTAATTTCTTATTCAGAACTGAAATCCGCAGCCCAAATTATAGGTTTCTTCGTGAGATATTCGCATCCAAAGGATTGGGTTGAACTTCAGTGGAACTAGATACTTTGGATACGAATATCTTCAAAACTATATCCTGCAGAAGCTTTTGGTTTTCAGACATAGGATTGCCTTGAACTGGAGCTGTATAATCTAAGAACTGGACCTCTTTGGAAGGCTTGGTTGAGGAAATGTATCCATTCAAAGGGAGGGTTGAAAAAAACGATTTCACTTTGGATGCGTATATCTCCGGAACTAGAAATCGTAGAAGGTTCTTGTTTTCAGTTTTGGAAAGCTCTTACAAATTTAATAGACAGATTTTTTTTCCGCAGCCTCTTTGAAGGCTTAGTTTCAGAAATATCGCCATCCAAACACATTTGTAGGTAGCTCAGGGCACAAAATAGGTTAATCACTTTGGATGCGAATTCCCGAGGTACCAGACCGTGTAGAAGCTTAACGTTTGCAGGTTCAGATAGGGTTTGAATAGACCTTTCCTTTGATGTATATCTCGATCTATTTCATAAACATTTTTGAAAAGTCAATTTCTGAAAAATTTCATAGGGTGGGGGTCATGAAAATTTTCAAAAAATCTTGAAAATTTTTTTCTCACATTTAAATTAAATTGTAACATTTTTGGAAAGGTTTGTTAATTTCTTATTCAGAACTGAAATCCGCAGCCCAAATTATAGGTTTCTTCGTGAGATATTCGCATCCAAAGGATTGGGTTGAACTTCAGTGGAACTAGATACTTTGGATACGAATATCTTCAAAGCTATATCCTGCAGAAGCTTTTGGTTTTCAGACATAGGATTGCCTTGAACTGGAGCTGTATAATCTAAGAACTGGACCTCTTTGGAAGGCTTGGTTGAGGAAATGTATCCATTCAAAGGGAGGGTTGAAAAAAACGATTTCACTTTGGATGCGTATATCTCCGGAACTAGAAATCGTAGAAGGTTCTTGTTTTCAGTTTTGGAAAGCTCTTACAAATTTAATAGATAGATTTTTTTTCCGCAGCCTCTTTGAAGGCTTAGTTTCAGAAATATCGCCATCCAAACACATTTGTAGGTAGCTCAGGGCACAAAATAGGTTAATCACTTTGGATGCGAATTCCCGAGGTACCAGACCGTGTAGAAGCTTAACGTTTGCAGGTTCAGATAGGGTTTGAATAGACCTTTCCTTTGATGTATATCTCGATCTATTTCATAAACATTTTTGAAAAGTCAATTTCTGAAAAATTTCATAGGGTGGGGGTCATGAAAATTTTCAAAAAATCTTGAAAATTTTTTTCTCACATTTAAATTAAATTGTAACATTTTTGGAAAGGTCTGTTAATTTCTTATTCAGAACTGAAATCCGCAGCCCAAATTATAGGTTTCTTCGTGAGATATTCGCATCCAAAGGATTGGGTTGAACTTCAGTGGAACTAGATACTTTGGATACGAATATCTTCAAAACTATATCCTGCAGAAGCTTTTGGTTTTCAGACATAGGATTTCCTTGAACTGGAGCTGTATAATCTAAGAACTGGACCTCTTTGGAAGGCTTGGTTGAGGAAATGTATCCATTCAAAGGGAGGGTTGAAAAAAACGATTTCACTTTGGATGCGTATATCTCCGGAACTAGAAATCGTAGAAGGTTCTTGTTTTCAGTTTTGGAAAGCTCTTACAAATTTAATAGCTAGATTTTTTTTCCGCAGCCTCTTTGAAGGCTTAGTTTCAGAAATATCGCCATCCAAACACATTTGTAGGTAGCTCAGGGCACAAAATAGGTTAATCACTTTGGATGCGAATTCCCGAGGTACCAGACCGTGTAGAAGCTTAACGTTTGCAGGTTCAGATAGGGTTTGAATAGACCTTTCCTTTGATGTATATCTCGATCTATTTCATAAACATTTTTGAAAAGTCAATTTCTGAAAAATTTCATAGGGTGGGGGTCATGAAAATTTTCAAAAAATCTTGAAAATTTTTTTCTCACATTTAAATTAAATTGTAACATTTTTGGAAAGGTCTGTTAATTTCTTATTCAGAACTGAAATCCGCAGCCCAAATTATAGGTTTCTTCGTGAGATATTCGCATCCAAAGGATTGGGTTGAACTTCAGTGGAACTAGATACTTTGGATACGAATATCTTCAAAACTATATCCTGCAGAAGCTTTTGGTTTTCAGACATAGGATTGCCTTGAACTGGAGCTGTATAATCTAAGAACTGGACCTCTTTGGAAGGCTTGGTTGAGGAAATGTATCCATTCAAAGGGAGGGTTGAAAAAAACGATTTCACTTTGGATGCGTATATCTCCGGAACTAGAAATCGTAGAAGGTTCTTGTTTTCAGTTTTGGAAAGCTCTTACAAATTTAATAGACAGATTTTTTTTCCGCAGCCTCTTTGAAGGCTTAGTTTCAGAAATATCGCCATCCAAACACATTTGTAGGTAGCTCAGGGCACAAAATAGGTTAATCACTTTGGATGCGAATTCCCGAGGTACCAGACCGTGTAGAAGCTTAACGTTTGCAGGTTCAGATAGGGTTTGAATAGACCTTTCCTTTGATGTATATCTCGATCTATTTCATAAACATTTTTGAAAAGTCAATTTCTGAAAAATTTCATAGGGTGGGGGTCATGAAAATTTTCAAAAAATCTTGAAAATTTTTTTCTCACATTTAAATTAAATTGTAACATTTTTGGAAAGGTCTGTTAATTTCTTATTCAGAACTGAAATCCGCAGCCCAAATTATAGGTTTCTTCGTGAGATATTCGCATCCAAAGGATTGGGTTGAACTTCAGTGGAACTAGATACTTTGGATACGAATATCTTCAAAACTATATCCTGCAGAAGCTTTTGGTTTTCAGACATAGGATTGCCTTGAACTGGAGCTGTATAATCTAAGAACTGGACCTCTTTGGAAGGCTTGGTTGAGGAAATGTATCCATTCAAAGGGAGGGTTGAAAAAAACGATTTATCTTTGGATGCGTATATCTCCGGAACTAGAAATCGTAGAAGGTTCTTGTTTTCAGTTTTGGAAAGCTCTTACAAATTTAATAGATAGATTTTTTTCCGCAGCCTCTTTGAAGGCTTAGTTTCAGAAATATCGCCATCCAAACACATTTGTAGGTAGCTCAGGGCACAAAATAGGTTAATCACTTTGGATGCGAATTCCCGAGGTACCAGACCGTGTAGAAGCTTTACGTTTGCAGGTTCAGATAGGGTTTGAATAGACCTTTCCTTTGATGTATATCTCGATCTATTTCATAAACATTTTTGAAAAGTCAATTTCTGAAAAATTTCATAGGGTGGGGGTCATGAAAAATTTCAAAAAATCTTGAAAATTTTTTTCTCACATTTAAATTAAATTGTAACATTTTTGGAAAGGTCTGTTAATTTCTTATTCAGAACTGAAATCCGCAGCCCAAATTATAGGTTTCTTCGTGAGATATTCGCATCCAAAGGATTGGGTTGAACTTCAGTGGAACTAGATACTTTGGATACGAATATCTTCAAAACTATATCCTGCAGAAGCTTTTGGTTTTCAGACATAGGATTTCCTTGAACTGGAGCTGTATAATCTAAGAACTGGACCTCTTTGGAAGGCTTGGTTGAGGAAATGTATCCATTCAAAGGGAGGGTTGAAAAAAAACGATTTCACTTTGGATGCGTATATCTCCAGAACTAGAAATCGTAGAAGGTTCTTGTTTTCAGTTTTGGAAAGCTCTTACAAATTTAATAGATAGATTTTTTTTCCGCAGCCTCTTTGAAGGCTTAGTTTCAGAAATATCGCCATCCAAACACATTTGTAGGTAGCTCAGGGCACAAAATAGGTTAATCACTTTGGATGCGAATTCCCGAGGTACCAGACCGTGTAGAAGCTTAACGTTTGCAGGTTCAGATAGGGTTTGAATAGACCTTTCCTTTGATGTATATCTCGATCTATTTCATAAACATTTTTGAAAAGTCAATTTCTGAAAAATTTCATAGGGTGGGGGTCATGAAAATTTTCAAAAAATCTTGAAAATTTTTTTCTCACATTTAAATTAAATTGTAACATTTTTGGAAAGGTCTGTTAATTTCTTATTCAGAACTGAAATCCGCAGCCCAAATTATAGGTTTCTTCGTGAGATATTCGCATCCAAAGGATTGGGTTGAACTTCAGTGGAACTAGATACTTTGGATACGAATATCTTCAAAACTATATCCTGCAGAAGCTTTTGGTTTTCAGACATAGGATTGCCTTGAACTGGAGCTGTATAATCTAAGAACTGGACCTCTTTGGAAGGCTTGGTTGAGGAAATGTATCCATTCAAAGGGAGGGTTGAAAAAACGATTTCACTTTGGATGCGTATATCTCCGGAACTAGAAATCGTAGAAGGTTCTTGTTTTCAGTTTTGGAAAGCTCTTACAAATTTAATAGATAGATTTTTTTTCCGCAGCCTCTTTGAAGGCTTAGTTTCAGAAATATCGCCATCCAAACACATTTGTAGGTAGCTCAGGGCACAAAATAGGTTAATCACTTTGGATGCGAATTCCCGAGGTACCAGACCGTGTAGAAGCTTAACGTTTGCAGGTTCAGATAGGGTTTGAATAGACCTTTCTTTTGATGTATATCTCGATCTATTTCATAAACATTTTTGAAAAGTCAATTTCTGAAAAATTTCATAGGGTGGGGGTCATGAAAATTTTCAAAAAATCTTGAAAATTTTTTTCTCACATTTAAATTAAATTGTAACATTTTTGGAAAGGTCTGTTAATTTCTTATTCAGAACTGAAATCCGCAGCCCAAATTATAGGTTTCTTCGTGAGATATTCGCATCCAAAGGATTGGGTTGAACTTCAGTGGAACTAGATACTTTGGATACGAATATCTTCAAAACTATATCCTGCAGAAGCTTTTGGTTTTCAGACATAGGATTGCCTTGAACTGGAGCTGTATAATCTAAGAACTGGACCTCTTTGGAAGGCTTGGTTGAGGAAATGTATCCATTCAAAGGGAGGGTTGAAAAAAACGATTTCACTTTGGATGCGTATATCTCCGGAACTAGAAATCGTAGAAGGTTCTTGTTTTCAGTTTTGGAAAGCTCTTACAAATTTAATAGATAGATTTTTTTTCCGCAGCCTCTTTGAAGGCTTAGTTTCAGAAATATCGCCATCCAAACACATTTGTAGGTAGCTCAGGGCACAAAATAGGTTAATCACTTTGGATGCGAATTCCCGAGGTACCAGACCGTGTAGAAGCTTTACGTTTGCAGGTTCAGATAGGGTTTGAATAGACCTTTCCTTTGATGTATATCTCGATCTATTTCATAAACATTTTTGAAAAGTCAATTTCTGAAAAATTTCATAGGGTGGGGGTCATGAAAATTTTCAAAAAATCTTGAAAATTTTTTTCTCACATTTAAATTAAATTGTAACATTTTTGGAAAGGTCTGTTAATTTCTTATTCAGAACTGAAATCCGCAGCCCAAATTATAGGTTTCTTCGTGAGATATTCGCATCCAAAGGATTGGGTTGAACTTCAGTGGAACTAGATACTTTGGATACGAATATCTTCAAAACTATATCCTGCAGAAGCTTTTGGTTTTCAGACATAGGATTGCCTTGAACTGGAGCTGTATAATCTAAGAACTGGACCTCTTTGGAAGGCTTGGTTGAGGAAATGTATCCATTCAAAGGGAGGGTTGAAAAAAACGATTTCACTTTGGATGCGTATATCTCCGGAACTAGAAATCGTAGAAGGTTCTTGTTTTCAGTTTTGGAAAGCTCTTACAAATTTAATAGATAGATTTTTTTTCCGCAGCCTCTTTGAAGGCTTAGTTTCAGAAATATCGCCATCCAAACACATTTGTAGGTAGCTCAGGGCACAAAATAGGTTAATCACTTTGGATGCGAATTCCCGAGGTACCAGACCGTGTAGAAGCTTTACGTTTGCAGGTTCAGATAGGGTTTGAATAGACCTTTCCTTTGATGTATATCTCGATCTATTTCATAAACATTTTTGAAAAGTCAATTTCTGAAAAATTTCATAGGGTGGGGGTCATGAAAATTTTCAAAAAATCTTGAAAATTTTTTTCTCACATTTAAATTAAATTGTAACATTTTTGGAAAGGTCTGTTAATTTCTTATTCAGAACTGAAATCCGCAGCCCAAATTATAGGTTTCTTCGTGAGATATTCGCATCCAAAGGATTGGGTTGAACTTCAGTGGAACTAGATACTTTGGATACGAATATCTTCAAAACTATATCCTGCAGAAGCTTTTGGTTTTCAGACATAAGATTGCCTTAAACTGGAGCTGTATAATCTAAGAACTGGACCTCTTTGGAAGGCTTGGTTGAGGAAATGTTTCCATTCAAAGGGAGGGTTGAAAAAAACGATTTCACTTTGGATGCGTATATCTCCGGAACTAGAAATCGTAGAAGGTTCTTGTTTTCAGTTTTGGAAAGCTCTTACAAATTTAATAGATAGATTTTTTTTCCGCAGCCTCTTTGAAGGCTTAGTTTCAGAAATATCGCCATCCAAACACATTTGTAGGTAGCTCAGGGCACAAAATAGGTTAATCACTTTGGATGCGAATTCCCGAGGTACCAGACCGTGTAGAAGCTTTACGTTTGCAGGTTCAGATAGGGTTTGAATAGACCTTTCCTTTGATGTATATCTCGATCTATTTCATAAACATTTTTGAAAAGTCAATTTCTGAAAAATTTCATAGGGTGGGGGTCATGAAAAATTTCAAAAAATCTTGAAAATTTTTTTCTCACATTTAAATTAAATTGTAACATTTTTGGAAAGGTCTGTTAATTTCTTATTCAGAACTGAAATCCGCAGCCCAAATTATAGGTTTCTTCGTGAGATATTCGCATCCAAAGGATTGGGTTGAACTTCAGTGGAACTAGATACTTTGGATACGAATATCTTCAAAACTATATCCTGCAGAAGCTTTTGGTTTTCAGACATAGGATTGCCTTGAACTGGAGCTGTATAATCTAAGAACTGGACCTCTTTGGAAGGCTTGGTTGAGGAAATGTATCCATTCAAAGGGAGGGTTGAAAAAAACGATTTCACTTTGGATGCGTATATCTCCGGAACTAGAAATCGTAGAAGGTTCTTGTTTTCAGTTTTGGAAAGCTCTTACAAATTTAATAGATAGATTTTTTTTCCGCAGCCTCTTTGAAGGCTTAGTTTCAGAAATATCGCCATCCAAACACATTTGTAGGTAGCTCAGGGCACAAAATAGGTTAATCACTTTGGATGCGAATTCCCGAGGTACCAGACCGTGTAGAAGCTTAACGTTTGCAGGTTCAGATAGGGTTTGAATAGACCTTTCCTTTGATGTATATCTCGATCTATTTCATAAACATTTTTGAAAAGTCAATTTCTGAAAAATTTCATAGGGTGGGGGTCATGAAAATTTTCAAAAAATCTTGAAAATTTTTTTCTCACATTTAAATTAAATTGTAACATTTTTGGAAAGGTCTGTTAATTTCTTATTCAGAACTGAAATCCGCAGCCCAAATTATAGGTTTCTTCGTGAGATATTCGCATCCAAAGGATTGGGTTGAACTTCAGTGGAACTAGATACTTTGGATACGAATATCTTCAAAACTATATCCTGCAGAAGCTTTTGGTTTTCAGACATAGGATTGCCTTGAACTGGAGCTGTATAATCTAAGAACTGGACCTCTTTGGAAGGCTTGGTTGAGGAAATGTATCCATTCAAAGGGAGGGTTGAAAAAAACGATTTATCTTTGGATGCGTATATCTCCGGA
Organism: Dasysyrphus tricinctus; assembly: GCA_963921185.1. Classification (NCBI taxonomy): domain Eukaryota; kingdom Metazoa; phylum Arthropoda; class Insecta; order Diptera; family Syrphidae; genus Dasysyrphus; species Dasysyrphus tricinctus. The sequence continues at coordinate 107,125,285 of OY992532.1, read as the reverse complement.
ACTAGAAATCGTAGAAGGTTCTTGTTTTCAGTTTTGGAAAGCTCTTACAAATTTAATAGATAGATTTTTTTCCGCAGCCTCTTTGAAGGCTTAGTTTCAGAAATATCGCCATCCAAACACATTTGTAGGTAGCTCAGGGCACAAAATAGGTTAATCACTTTGGATGCGAATTCCCGAGGTACCAGACCGTGTAGAAGCTTTACGTTTGCAGGTTCAGATAGGGTTTGAATAGACCTTTCCTTTGATGTATATCTCGATCTATTTCATAAACATTTTTGAAAAGTCAATTTCTGAAAAATTTCATAGGGTGGGGGTCATGAAAAATTTCAAAAAATCTTGAAAATTTTTTTCTCACATTTAAATTAAATTGTAACATTTTTGGAAAGGTCTGTTAATTTCTTATTCAGAACTGAAATCCGCAGCCCAAATTATAGGTTTCTTCGTGAGATATTCGCATCCAAAGGATTGGGTTGAACTTCAGTGGAACTAGATACTTTGGATACGAATATCTTCAAAACTATATCCTGCAGAAGCTTTTGGTTTTCAGACATAGGATTTCCTTGAACTGGAGCTGTATAATCTAAGAACTGGACCTCTTTGGAAGGCTTGGTTGAGGAAATGTATCCATTCAAAGGGAGGGTTGAAAAAAAACGATTTCACTTTGGATGCGTATATCTCCAGAACTAGAAATCGTAGAAGGTTCTTGTTTTCAGTTTTGGAAAGCTCTTACAAATTTAATAGATAGATTTTTTTTTCCGCAGCCTCTTTGAAGGCTTAGTTTCAGAAATATCGCCATCCAAACACATTTGTAGGTAGCTCAGGGCACAAAATAGGTTAATCACTTTGGATGCGAATTCCCGAGGTACCAGACCGTGTAGAAGCTTAACGTTTGCAGGTTCAGATAGGGTTTGAATAGACCTTTCCTTTGATGTATATCTCGATCTATTTCATAAACATTTTTGAAAAGTCAATTTCTGAAAAATTTCATAGGGTGGGGGTCATGAAAATTTTCAAAAAATCTTGAAAATTTTTTTCTCACATTTAAATTAAATTGTAACATTTTTGGAAAGGTCTGTTAATTTCTTATTCAGAACTGAAATCCGCAGCCCAAATTATAGGTTTCTTCGTGAGATATTCGCATCCAAAGGATTGGGTTGAACTTCAGTGGAACTAGATACTTTGGATACGAATATCTTCAAAACTATATCCTGCAGAAGCTTTTGGTTTTCAGACATAGGATTGCCTTGAACTGGAGCTGTATAATCTAAGAACTGGACCTCTTTGGAAGGCTTGGTTGAGGAAATGTATCCATTCAAAGGGAGGGTTGAAAAAAACGATTTCACTTTGGATGCGTATATCTCCGGAACTAGAAATCGTAGAAGGTTCTTGTTTTCAGTTTTGGAAAGCTCTTACAAATTTAATAGATAGATTTTTTTTCCGCAGCCTCTTTGAAGGCTTAGTTTCAGAAATATCGCCATCCAAACACATTTGTAGGTAGCTCAGGGCACAAAATAGGTTAATCACTTTGGATGCGAATTCCCGAGGTACCAGACCGTGTAGAAGCTTTACGTTTGCAGGTTCAGATAGGGTTTGAATAGACCTTTCCTTTGATGTATATCTCGATCTATTTCATAAACATTTTTGAAAAGTCAATTTCTGAAAAATTTCATAGGGTGGGGGTCATGAAAAATTTCAAAAAATCTTGAAAATTTTTTTCTCACATTTAAATTAAATTGTAACATTTTTGGAAAGGTCTGTTAATTTCTTATTCAGAACTGAAATCCGCAGCCCAAATTATAGGTTTCTTCGTGAGATATTCGCATCCAAAGGATTGGGTTGAACTTCAGTGGAACTAGATACTTTGGATACGAATATCTTCAAAACTATATCCTGCAGAAGCTTTTGGTTTTCAGACATAGGATTTCCTTGAACTGGAGCTGTATAATCTAAGAACTGGACCTCTTTGGAAGGCTTGGTTGAGGAAATGTATCCATTCAAAGGGAGGGTTGAAAAAAAACGATTTCACTTTGGATGCGTATATCTCCAGAACTAGAAATCGTAGAAGGTTCTTGTTTTCAGTTTTGGAAAGCTCTTACAAATTTAATAGATAGATTTTTTTTCCGCAGCCTCTTTGAAGGCTTAGTTTCAGAAATATCGCCATCCAAACACATTTGTAGGTAGCTCAGGGCACAAAATAGGTTAATCACTTTGGATGCGAATTCCCGAGGTACCAGACCGTGTAGAAGCTTAACGTTTGCAGGTTCAGATAGGGTTTGAATAGACCTTTCCTTTGATGTATATCTCGATCTATTTCATAAACATTTTTGAAAAGTCAATTTCTGAAAAATTTCATAGGGTGGGGGTCATGAAAATTTTCAAAAAATCTTGAAAATTTTTTTCTCACATTTAAATTAAATTGTAACATTTTTGGAAAGGTCTGTTAATTTCTTATTCAGAACTGAAATCCGCAGCCCAAATTATAGGTTTCTTCGTGAGATATTCGCATCCAAAGGATTGGGTTGAACTTCAGTGGAACTAGATACTTTGGATACGAATATCTTCAAAACTATATCCTGCAGAAGCTTTTGGTTTTCAGACATAGGATTGCCTTGAACTGGAGCTGTATAATCTAAGAACTGGACCTCTTTGGAAGGCTTGGTTGAGGAAATGTATCCATTCAAAGGGAGGGTTGAAAAAAACGATTTCACTTTGGATGCGTATATCTCCGGAACTAGAAATCGTAGAAGGTTCTTGTTTTCAGTTTTGGAAAGCTCTTACAAATTTAATAGATAGATTTTTTTTCCGCAGCCTCTTTGAAGGCTTAGTTTCAGAAATATCGCCATCCAAACACATTTGTAGGTAGCTCAGGGCACAAAATAGGTTAATCACTTTGGATGCGAATTCCCGAGGTACCAGACCGTGTAGAAGCTTTACGTTTGCAGGTTCAGATAGGGTTTGAATAGACCTTTCCTTTGATGTATATCTCGATCTATTTCATAAACATTTTTGAAAAGTCAATTTCTGAAAAATTTCATAGGGTGGGGGTCATGAAAATTTTCAAAAAATCTTGAAAATTTTTTTCTCACATTTAAATTAAATTGTAACATTTTTGGAAAGGTCTGTTAATTTCTTATTCAGAACTGAAATCCGCAGCCCAAATTATAGGTTTCTTCGTGAGATATTCGCATCCAAAGGATTGGGTTGAACTTCAGTGGAACTAGATACTTTGGATACGAATATCTTCAAAACTATATCCTGCAGAAGCTTTTGGTTTTCAGACATAAGATTGCCTTAAACTGGAGCTGTATAATCTAAGAACTGGACCTCTTTGGAAGGCTTGGTTGAGGAAATGTTTCCATTCAAAGGGAGGGTTGAAAAAAACGATTTCACTTTGGATGCGTATATCTCCGGAACTAGAAATCGTAGAAGGTTCTTGTTTTCAGTTTTGGAAAGCTCTTACAAATTTAATAGATAGATTTTTTTTCCGCAGCCTCTTTGAAGGCTTAGTTTCAGAAATATCGCCATCCAAACACATTTGTAGGTAGCTCAGGGCACAAAATAGGTTAATCACTTTGGATGCGAATTCCCGAGGTACCAGACCGTGTAGAAGCTTTACGTTTGCAGGTTCAGATAGGGTTTGAATAGACCTTTCCTTTGATGTATATCTCGATCTATTTCATAAACATTTTTGAAAAGTCAATTTCTGAAAAATTTCATAGGGTGGGGGTCATGAAAAATTTCAAAAAATCTTGAAAATTTTTTTCTCACATTTAAATTAAATTGTAACATTTTTGGAAAGGTCTGTTAATTTCTTATTCAGAACTGAAATCCGCAGCCCAAATTATAGGTTTCTTCGTGAGATATTCGCATCCAAAGGATTGGGTTGAACTTCAGTGGAACTAGATACTTTGGATACGAATATCTTCAAAACTATATCCTGCAGAAGCTTTTGGTTTTCAGACATAGGATTGCCTTGAACTGGAGCTGTATAATCTAAGAACTGGACCTCTTTGGAAGGCTTGGTTGAGGAAATGTATCCATTCAAAGGGAGGGTTGAAAAAAACGATTTCACTTTGGATGCGTATATCTCCGGAACTAGAAATCGTAGAAGGTTCTTGTTTTCAGTTTTGGAAAGCTCTTACAAATTTAATAGATAGATTTTTTTTCCGCAGCCTCTTTGAAGGCTTAGTTTCAGAAATATCGCCATCCAAACACATTTGTAGGTAGCTCAGGGCACAAAATAGGTTAATCACTTTGGATGCGAATTCCCGAGGTACCAGACCGTGTAGAAGCTTAACGTTTGCAGGTTCAGATAGGGTTTGAATAGACCTTTCCTTTGATGTATATCTCGATCTATTTCATAAACATTTTTGAAAAGTCAATTTCTGAAAAATTTCATAGGGTGGGGGTCATGAAAATTTTCAAAAAATCTTGAAAATTTTTTTCTCACATTTAAATTAAATTGTAACATTTTTGGAAAGGTCTGTTAATTTCTTATTCAGAACTGAAATCCGCAGCCCAAATTATAGGTTTCTTCGTGAGATATTCGCATCCAAAGGATTGGGTTGAACTTCAGTGGAACTAGATACTTTGGATACGAATATCTTCAAAACTATATCCTGCAGAAGCTTTTGGTTTTCAGACATAGGATTGCCTTGAACTGGAGCTGTATAATCTAAGAACTGGACCTCTTTGGAAGGCTTGGTTGAGGAAATGTATCCATTCAAAGGGAGGGTTGAAAAAAACGATTTCACTTTGGATGCGTATATCTCCGGAACTAGAAATCGTAGAAGGTTCTTGTTTTCAGTTTTGGAAAGCTCTTACAAATTTAATAGATAGATTTTTTTTCCGCAGCCTCTTTGAAGGCTTAGTTTCAGAAATATCGCCATCCAAACACATTTGTAGGTAGCTCAGGGCACAAAATAGGTTAATCACTTTGGATGCGAATTCCCGAGGTACCAGACCGTGTAGAAGCTTTACGTTTGCAGGTTCAGATAGGGTTTGAATAGACCTTTCCTTTGATGTATATCTCGATCTATTTCATAAACATTTTTGAAAAGTCAATTTCTGAAAAATTTCATAGGGTGGGGGTCATGAAAATTTTCAAAAAATCTTGAAAATTTTTTTCTCACATTTAAATTAAATTGTAACATTTTTGGAAAGGTCTGTTAATTTCTTATTCAGAACTGAAATCCGCAGCCCAAATTATAGGTTTCTTCGTGAGATATTCGCATCCAAAGGATTGGGTTGAACTTCAGTGGAACTAGATACTTTGGATACGAATATCTTCAAAACTATATCCTGCAGAAGCTTTTGGTTTTCAGACATAGGATTGCCTTGAACTGGAGCTGTATAATCTAAGAACTGGACCTCTTTGGAAGGCTTGGTTGAGGAAATGTATCCATTCAAAGGGAGGGTTGAAAAAAACGATTTCACTTTGGATGCGTATATCTCCGGAACTAGAAATCGTAGAAGGTTCTTGTTTTCAGTTTTGGAAAGCTCTTACAAATTTAATAGATAGATTTTTTTTCCGCAGCCTCTTTGAAGGCTTAGTTTCAGAAATATCGCCATCCAAACACATTTGTAGGTAGCTCAGGGCACAAAATAGGTTAATCACTTTGGATGCGAATTCCCGAGGTACCAGACCGTGTAGAAGCTTTACGTTTGCAGGTTCAGATAGGGTTTGAATAGACCTTTCCTTTGATGTATATCTCGATCTATTTCATAAACATTTTTGAAAAGTCAATTTCTGAAAAATTTCATAGGGTGGGGGTCATGAAAAATTTCAAAAAATCTTGAAAATTTTTTTCTCACATTTAAATTAAATTGTAACATTTTTGGAAAGGTCTGTTAATTTCTTATTCAGAACTGAAATCCGCAGCCCAAATTATAGGTTTCTTCGTGAGATATTCGCATCCAAAGGATTGGGTTGAACTTCAGTGGAACTAGATACTTTGGATACGAATATCTTCAAAACTATATCCTGCAGAAGCTTTTGGTTTTCAGACATAGGATTGCCTTGAACTGGAGCTGTATAATCTAAGAACTGGACCTCTTTGGAAGGCTTGGTTGAGGAAATGTATCCATTCAAAGGGAGGGTTGAAAAAAACGATTTCACTTTGGATGCGTATATCTCCGGAACTAGAAATCGTAGAAGGTTCTTGTTTTCAGTTTTGGAAAGCTCTTACAAATTTAATAGATAGATTTTTTTTCCGCAGCCTCTTTGAAGGCTTAGTTTCAGAAATATCGCCATCCAAACACATTTGTAGGTAGCTCAGGGCACAAAATAGGTTAATCACTTTGGATGCGAATTCCCGAGGTACCAGACCGTGTAGAAGCTTAACGTTTGCAGGTTCAGATAGGGTTTGAATAGACCTTTCCTTTGATGTATATCTCGATCTATTTCATAAACATTTTTGAAAAGTCAATTTCTGAAAAATTTCATAGGGTGGGGGTCATGAAAATTTTCAAAAAATCTTGAAAATTTTTTTCTCACATTTAAATTAAATTGTAACATTTTTGGAAAGGTCTGTTAATTTCTTATTCAGAACTGAAATCCGCAGCCCAAATTATAGGTTTCTTCGTGAGATATTCGCATCCAAAGGATTGGGTTGAACTTCAGTGGAACTAGATACTTTGGATACGAATATCTTCAAAACTATATCCTGCAGAAGCTTTTGGTTTTCAGACATAGGATTGCCTTGAACTGGAGCTGTATAATCTAAGAACTGGACCTCTTTGGAAGGCTTGGTTGAGGAAATGTATCCATTCAAAGGGAGGGTTGAAAAAAACGATTTCACTTTGGATGCGTATATCTCCGGAACTAGAAATCGTAGAAGGTTCTTGTTTTCAGTTTTGGAAAGCTCTTACAAATTTAATAGATAGATTTTTTTTCCGCAGCCTCTTTGAAGGCTTAGTTTCAGAAATATCGCCATCCAAACACATTTGTAGGTAGCTCAGGGCACAAAATAGGTTAATCACTTTGGATGCGAATTCCCGAGGTACCAGACCGTGTAGAAGCTTTACGTTTGCAGGTTCAGATAGGGTTTGAATAGACCTTTCCTTTGATGTATATCTCGATCTATTTCATAAACATTTTTGAAAAGTCAATTTCTGAAAAATTTCATAGGGTGGGGGTCATGAAAATTTTCAAAAAATCTTGAAAATTTTTTTCTCACATTTAAATTAAATTGTAACATTTTTGGAAAGGTCTGTTAATTTCTTATTCAGAACTGAAATCCGCAGCCCAAATTATAGGTTTCTTCGTGAGATATTCGCATCCAAAGGATTGGGTTGAACTTCAGTGGAACTAGATACTTTGGATACGAATATCTTCAAAACTATATCCTGCAGAAGCTTTTGGTTTTCAGACATAGGATTTCCTTGAACTGGAGCTGTATAATCTAAGAACTGGACCTCTTTGGAAGGCTTGGTTGAGGAAATGTATCCATTCAAAGGGAGGGTTGAAAAAAACGATTTCACTTTGGATGCGTATATCTCCGGAACTAGAAATCGTAGAAGGTTCTTGTTTTCAGTTTTGGAAAGCTCTTACAAATTTAATAGATAGATTTTTTTTCCGCAGCCTCTTTGAAGGCTTAGTTTCAGAAATATCGCCATCCAAACACATTTGTAGGTAGCTCAGGGCACAAAATAGGTTAATCACTTTGGATGCGAATTCCCGAGGCACCAGACCGTGTAGAAGCTTTACGTTTGCAGGTTCAGATAGGGTTTGAATAGACCTTTCCTTTGATGTATATCTCGATCTATTTCATAAACATTTTTGAAAAGTCAATTTCTGAAAAATTTCATAGGGTGGGGGTCATGAAAATTTTCAAAAAATCTTGAAAATTTTTTTCTCACATTTAAATTAAATTGTAACATTTTTGGAAAGGTCTGTTAATTTCTTATTCAGAACTGAAATCCGCAGCCCAAATTATAGGTTTCTTCGTGAGATATTCGCATCCAAAGGATTGGGTTGAACTTCAGTGGAACTAGATACTTTGGATACGAATATCTTCAAAACTATATCCTGCAGAAGCTTTTGGTTTTCAGACATAAGATTGCCTTAAACTGGAGCTGTATAATCTAAGAACTGGACCTCTTTGGAAGGCTTGGTTGAGGAAATGTTTCCATTCAAAGGGAGGGTTGAAAAAAACGATTTCACTTTGGATGCGTATATCTCCGGAACTAGAAATCGTAGAAGGTTCTTGTTTTCAGTTTTGGAAAGCTCTTACAAATTTAATAGATAGATTTTTTTTCCGCAGCCTCTTTGAAGGCTTAGTTTCAGAAATATCGCCATCCAAACACATTTGTAGGTAGCTCAGGGCACAAAATAGGTTAATCACTTTGGATGCGAATTCCCGAGGTACCAGACCGTGTAGAAGCTTTACGTTTGCAGGTTCAGATAGGGTTTGAATAGACCTTTCCTTTGATGTATATCTCGATCTATTTCATAAACATTTTTGAAAAGTCAATTTCTGAAAAATTTCATAGGGTGGGGGTCATGAAAAATTTCAAAAAATCTTGAAAATTTTTTTCTCACATTTAAATTAAATTGTAACATTTTTGGAAAGGTCTGTTAATTTCTTATTCAGAACTGAAATCCGCAGCCCAAATTATAGGTTTCTTCGTGAGATATTCGCATCCAAAGGATTGGGTTGAACTTCAGTGGAACTAGATACTTTGGATACGAATATCTTCAAAACTATATCCTGCAGAAGCTTTTGGTTTTCAGACATAGGATTGCCTTGAACTGGAGCTGTATAATCTAAGAACTGGACCTCTTTGGAAGGCTTGGTTGAGGAAATGTATCCATTCAAAGGGAGGGTTGAAAAAAACGATTTCACTTTGGATGCGTATATCTCCGGAACTAGAAATCGTAGAAGGTTCTTGTTTTCAGTTTTGGAAAGCTCTTACAAATTTAATAGATAGATTTTTTTTCCGCAGCCTCTTTGAAGGCTTAGTTTCAGAAATATCGCCATCCAAACACATTTGTAGGTAGCTCAGGGCACAAAATAGGTTAATCACTTTGGATGCGAATTCCCGAGGTACCAGACCGTGTAGAAGCTTAACGTTTGCAGGTTCAGATAGGGTTTGAATAGACCTTTCCTTTGATGTATATCTCGATCTATTTCATAAACATTTTTGAAAAGTCAATTTCTGAAAAATTTCATAGGGTGGGGGTCATGAAAATTTTCAAAAAATCTTGAAAATTTTTTTCTCACATTTAAATTAAATTGTAACATTTTTGGAAAGGTCTGTTAATTTCTTATTCAGAACTGAAATCCGCAGCCCAAATTATAGGTTTCTTCGTGAGATATTCGCATCCAAAGGATTGGGTTGAACTTCAGTGGAACTAGATACTTTGGATACGAATATCTTCAAAACTATATCCTGCAGAAGCTTTTGGTTTTCAGACATAGGATTGCCTTGAACTGGAGCTGTATAATCTAAGAACTGGACCTCTTTGGAAGGCTTGGTTGAGGAAATGTATCCATTCAAAGGGAGGGTTGAAAAAAACGATTTCACTTTGGATGCGTATATCTCCGGAACTAGAAATCGTAGAAGGTTCTTGTTTCAGTTTTGGAAAGCTCTTACAAATTTAATAGATAGATTTTTTTTCCGCAGCCTCTTTGAAGGCTTAGTTTCAGAAATATCGCCATCCAAACACATTTGTAGGTAGCTCAGGGCACAAAATAGGTTAATCACTTTGGATGCGAATTCCCGAGGTACCAGACCGTGTAGAAGCTTTACGTTTGCAGGTTCAGATAGGGTTTGAATAGACCTTTCCTTTGATGTATATCTCGATCTATTTCATAAACATTTTTGAAAAGTCAATTTCTGAAAAATTTCATAGGGTGGGGGTCATGAAAATTTTCAAAAAATCTTGAAAATTTTTTTCTCACATTTAAATTAAATTGTAACATTTTTGGAAAGGTCTGTTAATTTCTTATTCAGAACTGAAATCCGCAGCCCAAATTATAGGTTTCTTCGTGAGATATTCGCATCCAAAGGATTGGGTTGAACTTCAGTGGAACTAGATACTTTGGATACGAATATCTTCAAAACTATATCCTGCAGAAGCTTTTGGTTTTCAGACATAGGATTGCCTTGAACTGGAGCTGTATAATCTAAGAACTGGACCTCTTTGGAAGGCTTGGTTGAGGAAATGTATCCATTCAAAGGGAGGGTTGAAAAAAACGATTTCACTTTGGATGCGTATATCTCCGGAACTAGAAATCGTAGAAGGTTCTTGTTTTCAGTTTTGGAAAGCTCTTACAAATTTAATAGACAGATTTTTTTTCCGGAGCCTCTTTGAAGGCTTAGTTTCAGAAATATCGCCATCCAAACACATTTGTAGGTAGCTCAGGGCACAAAATAGGTTAATCACTTTGGATGCGAATTCCCGAGGTACCAGACCGTGTAGAAGCTTTACGTTTGCAGGTTCAGATAGGGTTTGAATAGACCTTTCCTTTGATGTATATCTCGATCTATTTCATAAACATTTTTGAAAAGTCAATTTCTGAAAAATTTCATAGGGTGGGGGTCATGAAAAATTTCAAAAAATCTTGAAAATTTTTTTCTCACATTTAAATTAAATTGTAACATTTTTGGAAAGGTCTGTTAATTTCTTATTCAGAACTGAAATCCGCAGCCCAAATTATAGGTTTCTTCGTGAGATATTCGCATCCAAAGGATTGGGTTGAACTTCAGTGGAACTAGATACTTTGGATACGAATATCTTCAAAACTATATCCTGCAGAAGCTTTTGGTTTTCAGACATAGGATTTCCTTGAACTGGAGCTGTATAATCTAAGAACTGGACCTCTTTGGAAGGCTTGGTTGAGGAAATGTATCCATTCAAAGGGAGGGTTGAAAAAAACGATTTCACTTTGGATGCGTATATCTCCGGAACTAGAAATCGTAGAAGGTTCTTGTTTTCAGTTTTGGAAAGCTCTTACAAATTTAATAGATAGATTTTTTTTCCGCAGCCTCTTTGAAGGCTTAGTTTCAGAAATATCGCCATCCAAACACATTTGTAGGTAGCTCAGGGCACAAAATAGGTTAATCACTTTGGATGCGAATTCCCGAGGCACCAGACCGTGTAGAAGCTTTACGTTTGCAGGTTCAGATAGGGTTTGAATAGACCTTTCCTTTGATGTATATCTCGATCTATTTCATAAACATTTTTGAAAAGTCAATTTCTGAAAAATTTCATAGGGTGGGGGTCATGAAAATTTTCAAAAAATCTTGAAAATTTTTTTCTCACATTTAAATTAAATTGTAACATTTTTGGAAAGGTCTGTTAATTTCTTATTCAGAACTGAAATCCGCAGCCCAAATTATAGGTTTCTTCGTGAGATATTCGCATCCAAAGGATTGGGTTGAACTTCAGTGGAACTAGATACTTTGGATACGAATATCTTCAAAACTATATCCTGCAGAAGCTTTTGGTTTTCAGACATAGGATTGCCTTGAACTGGAGCTGTATAATCTAAGAACTGGACCTCTTTGGAAGGCTTGGTTGAGGAAATGTATCCATTCAAAGGGAGGGTTGAAAAAAACGATTTCACTTTGGATGCGTATATCTCCGGAACTAGAAATCGTAGAAGGTTCTTGTTTTCAGTTTTGGAAAGCTCTTACAAATTTAATAGATAGATTTTTTTTCCGCAGCCTCTTTGAAGGCTTAGTTTCAGAAATATCGCCATCCAAACACATTTGTAGGTAGCTCAGGGCACAAAATAGGTTAATCACTTTGGATGCGAATTCCCGAGGTACCAGACCGTGTAGAAGCTTTACGTTTGCAGGTTCAGATAGGGTTTGAATAGACCTTTCCTTTGATGTATATCTCGATCTATTTCATAAACATTTTTGAAAAGTCAATTTCTGAAAAATTTCATAGGGTGGGGGTCATGAAAATTTTCAAAAAATCTTGAAAATTTTTTTCTCACATTTAAATTAAATTGTAACATTTTTGGAAAGGTCTGTTAATTTCTTATTCAGAACTGAAATCCGCAGCCCAAATTATAGGTTTCTTCGTGAGATATTCGCATCCAAAGGATTGGGTTGAACTTCAGTGGAACTAGATACTTTGGATACGAATATCTTCAAAACTATATCCTGCAGAAGCTTTTGGTTTTCAGACATAGGATTGCCTTGAACTGGAGCTGTATAATCTAAGAACTGGACCTCTTTGGAAGGCTTGGTTGAGGAAATGTATCCATTCAAAGGGAGGGTTGAAAAAAACGATTTCACTTTGGATGCGTATATCTCCGGAACTAGAAATCGTAGAAGGTTCTTGCTTTCAGTTTTGGAAAGCTCTTACAAATTTAATAGACAGATTTTTTTTCCGCAGCCTCTTTGAAGGCTTAGTTTCAGAAATATCGCCATCCAAACACATTTGTAGGTAGCTCAGGGCACAAAATAGGTTAATCACTTTGGATGCGAATTCCCGAGGTACCAGACCGTGTAGAAGCTTTACGTTTGCAGGTTCAGATAGGGTTTGAATAGACCTTTCCTTTGATGTATATCTCGATCTATTTCATAAACATTTTTGAAAAGTCAATTTCTGAAAAATTTCATAGGGTGGGGGTCATGAAAAATTTCAAAAAATCTTGAAAATTTTTTTCTCACATTTAAATTAAATTGTAACATTTTTGGAAAGGTCTGTTAATTTCTTATTCAGAACTGAAATCCGCAGCCCAAATTATAGGTTTCTTCGTGAGATATTCGCATCCAAAGGATTGGGTTGAACTTCAGTGGAACTAGATACTTTGGATACGAATATCTTCAAAACTATATCCTGCAGAAGCTTTTGGTTTTCAGACATAGGATTTCCTTGAACTGGAGCTGTATAATCTAAGAACTGGACCTCTTTGGAAGGCTTGGTTGAGGAAATGTATCCATTCAAAGGGAGGGTTGAAAAAAACGATTTCACTTTGGATGCGTATATCTCCGGAACTAGAAATCGTAGAAGGTTCTTGTTTTCAGTTTTGGAAAGCTCTTACAAATTTAATAGATAGATTTTTTTTCCGCAGCCTCTTTGAAGGCTTAGTTTCAGAAATATCGCCATCCAAACACATTTGTAGGTAGCTCAGGGCACAAAATAGGTTAATCACTTTGGATGCGAATTCCCGAGGCACCAGACCGTGTAGAAGCTTAACGTTTGCAGGTTCAGATAGGATTTGAATAGACCTTTCCTTTGATGTATATCTCGATCTATTTCATAAACATTTTTGAAAAGTCAATTTCTGAAAAATTTCATAGGGTGGGGGTCATGAAAATTTTCAAAAAATCTTGAAAATTTTTTTCTCACATTTAAATTAAATTGTAACATTTTTGGAAAGGTCTGTTAATTTCTTATTCAGAACTGAAATCCGCAGCCCAAATTATAGGTTTCTTCGTGAGATATTCGCATCCAAAGGATTGGGTTGAACTTCAGTGGAACTAGATACTTTGGATACGAATATCTTCAAAACTATATCCTGCAGAAGCTTTTGGTTTTCAGACATAGGATTGCCTTGAACTGGAGCTGTATAATCTAAGAACTGGACCTCTTTGGAAGGCTTGGTTGAGGAAATGTATCCATTCAAAGGGAGGGTTGAAAAAAACGATTTCACTTTGGATGCGTATATCTCCGGAACTAGAAATCGTAGAAGGTTCTTGTTTTCAGTTTTGGAAAGCTCTTACAAATTTAATAGACAGATTTTTTTTCCGGAGCCTCTTTGAAGGCTTAGTTTCAGAAATATCGCCAGCCAAACACATTTGTAGGTAGCTCAGGGCACAAAATAGGTTAATCACTTTGGATGCGAATTCCCGAGGTACCAGACCGTGTAGAAGCTTTACGTTTGCAGGTTCAGATAGGGTTTGAATAGACCTTTCCTTTGATGTATATCTCGATCTATTTCATAAACATTTTTGAAAAGTCAATTTCTGAAAAATTTCATAGGGTGGGGGTCATGAAAAATTTCAAAAAATCTTGAAAATTTTTTTCTCACATTTAAATTAAATTGTAACATTTTTGGAAAGGTCTGTTAATTTCTTATTCAGAACTGAAATCCGCAGCCCAAATTATAGGTTTCTTCGTGAGATATTCGCATCCAAAGGATTGGGTTGAACTTCAGTGGAACTAGATACTTTGGATACGAATATCTTCAAAACTATATCCTGCAGAAGCTTTTGGTTTTCAGACATAGGATTGCCTTGAACTGGAGCTGTATAATCTAAGAACTGGACCTCTTTGGAAGGCTTGGTTGAGGAAATGTATCCATTCAAAGGGAGGGTTGAAAAAAACGATTTCACTTTGGATGCGTATATCTCCGGAACTAGAAATCGTAGAAGGTTGAAAAAAACGATTTCACTTTGGATGCGTGTATCTCCGGAACTAGAAATCGTAGAAGGTTCTTGTTTTCAGTTTTGGAAAGCTCTTACAAATTTAATAGACAGATTTTTTTTCCGCAGCCTCTTTGAAGGCTTAGTTTCAGAAATATCGCCATCCAAACACATTTGTAGGTAGCTCAGGGCACAAAATAGGTTAATCACTTTGGATGCGAATTCCCGAGGTACCAGACCGTGTAGAAGCTTTACGTTTGCAGGTTCAGATAGGGTTTGAATAGACCTTTCCTTTGATGTATATCTCGATCTATTTCATAAACATTTTTGAAAAGTCAATTTCTGAAAAATTTCATAGGGTGGGGGTCATGAAAAATTTCAAAAAATCTTGAAAATTTTTTTCTCACATTTAAATTAAATTGTAACATTTTTGGAAAGGTCTGTTAATTTCTTATTCAGAACTGAAATCCGCAGCCCAAATTATAGGTTTCTTCGTGAGATATTCGCATCCAAAGGATTGGGTTGAACTTCAGTGGAACTAGATACTTTGGATACGAATATCTTCAAAACTATATCCTGCAGAAGCTTTTGGTTTTCAGACATAGGATTTCCTTGAACTGGAGCTGTATAATCTAAGAACTGGACCTCTTTGGAAGGCTTGGTTGAAGAAATGTATCCATTCAAAGGGAGGGTTGAAAAAAACGATTTCACTTTGGATGCGTATATCTCCGGAACTAGAAATCGTAGAAGGTTCTTGTTTTCAGTTTTGGAAAGCTCTTACAAATTTAATTATAGATTTTTTTTCCGCAGCCTCTTTGAAGGCTTAGTTTCAGAAATATCGCCATCCAAACACATTTGTAGGTAGCTCAGGGCACAAAATAGGTTAATCACTTTGGATGCGAATTCCCGAGGCACCAGACCGTGTAGAAGCTTAACGTTTGCAGGTTCAGATAGGATTTGAATAGACCTTTCCTTTGATGTATATCTCGATCTATTTCATAAACATTTTTGAAAAGTCAATTTCTGAAAAATTTCATAGGGTGGGGGTCATGAAAATTTTCAAAAAATCTTGAAAATTTTTTTCTCACATTTAAATTAAATTGTAACATTTTTGGAAAGGTCTGTTAATTTCTTATTCAGAACTGAAATCCGCAGCCCAAATTATAGGTTTCTTCGTGAGATATTCGCATCCAAAGGATTGGGTTGAACTTCAGTGGAACTAGATACTTTGGATACGAATATCTTCAAAACTATATCCTGCAGAAGCTTTTGGTTTTCAGACATAGGATTGCCTTGAACTGGAGCTGTATAATCTAAGAACTGGACCTCTTTGGAAGGCTTGGTTGAGGAAATGTATCCATTCAAAGGGAGAGTTTGTTCTCACATTTAAATTAAATTGTAACATTTTTGGAAAGGTCTGTTAATTTCTTATTCAGAACTGAAATCCGCAGCCCAAATTATAGGTTTCTTCGTGAGATATTCGCATCCAAAGGATTGGGTTGAACTTCAGTGGAACTAGATACTTTGGATACGAATATCTTCAAAACTATATCCTGCAGAAGCTTTTGGTTTTCAGACATAGGATTTCCTTGAACTGGAGCTGTATAATCTAAGAACTGGACCTCTTTGGAAGGCTTGGTTGAGGAAATGTATCCATTCAAAGGGAGGGTTGAAAAAAACGATTTCACTTTGGATGCGTATATCTCCGGAACTAGAAATCGTAGAAGGTTCTTGTTTTCAGTTTTGGAAAGCTCTTACAAATTTAATAGATAGATTTTTTTCCGCAGCCTCTTTGAAGGCTTAGTTTCAGAAATATCGCCATCCAAACACATTTGAAGGTAGCTCAGGGCACAAAATAGGTTAATCACTTTGGATGCGAATTCCCGAGGTACCAGACCGTGTAGAAGCTTAACGTTTGCAGGTTCAGATAGGGTTTGAATAGACCTTTCCTTTGATGTATATCTCGATCTATTTCATAAACATTTTTGAAAAGTCAATTTCTGAAAAATTTCATAGGGTGGGGGTCATGAAAATTTTCAAAAAATCTTGAAAATTTTTTTCTCACATTTAAATTAAATTGTAACATTTTTGGAAAGGTCTGTTAATTTCTTATTCAGAACTGAAATCCGCAGCCCAAATTATAGGTTTCTTCGTGAGATATTCGCATCCAAAGGATTGGGTTGAACTTCAGTGGAACTAGATACTTTGGATACGAATATCTTCAAAACTATATCCTGCAGAAGCTTTTGGTTTTCAGACATAGGATTGCCTTGAACTGGCGCTGTATAATCTCAGAACTGGACCTCTTTGGAAGATTTTTTTTCCGCAGCCTCTTTTAAGGCTTAGTTTCAGAAATATTGCCATCCAAACACATTTGAAGGTAGCTCAGTGCACAAAATAGGTAAATCACTTTGGATGCGAATTCCCGAGGCACCAGACCGTGTAGAAGCTTAACGTTTGCAGGTTCAGATAGGGTTTGAATAGACCTTTCCTTTGATGTATATCTCGATCTATTTCATAAACATTTTTGAAAAGTCAATTTCTGAAAAATTTCATAGGGTGGGGGTCATGAAAATTTTCAAAAAATCTTGAAAATTTTTTTCTCACATTTAAATTAAATTGTAACATTTTTGGAAAGGTCTGTTAATTTCTTATTCAGAACTGAAATCCGCAGCCCAAATTATAGGTTTCTTCGTGAGATATTCGCATCCAAAGGATTGGGTTGAACTTCAGTGGAACTAGATACTTTGGATACGAATATCTTCAAAACTATATCCTGCAGAAGCTTTTGGTTTTCAGACATAGGATTTCCTTGAACTGGAGCTGTATAATCTAAGAACTGGACCTCTTTGGAAGGCTTGGTTGAGGAAATGTATCCATTCAAAGGGAGGGTTAAAAAAAAAGGATTTCACTTTGGATGCGTATATCTCCGGAACTAGAAATCGTAGAAGGTTCTTGTTTTCAGTTTTGGAAAGCTCTTACAAATTTAATAGATAGATTTTTTTTCCGCAGCCTCTTTGAAGGCTTAGTTTCAGAAATATCGCCATCCAAACACATTTGTAGGTAGCTCAGGGCACAAAATAGGTTAATCACTTTGGATGCGAATTCCCGAGGCACCAGACCGTGTAGAAGCTTAACGTTTGCAGGTTCAGATAGGGTTTGAATAGACCTTTCCTTTGATGTATATCTCGATCTATTTCATAAACATTTTTGAAAAGTCAATTTCTGAAAAATTTCATAGGGTGGGGGTCATGAAAATTTTCAAAAAATCTTGAAAATTTTTTTCTCACATTTAAATTAAATTGTAACATTTTTGGAAAGGTCTGTTAATTTCTTATTCAGAACTGAAATCCGCAGCCCAAATTATAGGTTTCTTCGTGAGATATTCGCATCCAAAGGATTGGGTTGAACTTCAGTGGAACTAGATACTTTGGATACGAATATCTTCAAAACTATATCCTGCAGAAGCTTTTCGTTTTCAGACATAGGATTGCCTTGAACTGGAGCTGTATAATCTAAGAACTGGACCTCTTTGGAAGGCTTGGTTGAGGAAATGTATCCATTCAAAGGGAGGGTTGAAAAAAACGATTTCACTTTGGATGCGTATATCTCCGGAACTAGAAATCGTAGAAGGTTCTTGTTTTCAGTTTTGGAAAGCTCTTACAAATTTAATAGATAGATTTTTTTTCCGCAGCCTCTTTGAAGGCTTAGTTTCAGAAATATCGCCATCCAAACACATTTGTAGGTAGCTCAGGGCACAAAATAGGTTAATCACTTTGGATGCGAATTCCCGAGGCACCAGACCGTGTAGAAGCTTAACGTTTGCAGGTTCAGATAGGGTTTGAATAGACCTTTCCTTTGATGTATATCTCGATCTATTTCATAAACATTTTTGAAAAGTCAATTTCTGAAAAATTTCATAGGGTGGGGGTCATGAAAATTTTCAAAAAATCTTGAAAATTTTTTTCTCACATTTAAATTAAATTGTAACATTTTTGGAAAGGTCTGTTAATTTCTTATTCAGAACTGAAATCCGCAGCCCAAATTATAGGTTTCTTCGTGAGATATTCGCATCCAAAGGATTGGGTTGAACTTCAGTGGAACTAGATACTTTGGATACGAATATCTTCAAAACTATATCCTGCAGAAGCTTTTGGTTTTCAGACATAGGATTGCCTTGAACTGGAGCTGTATAATCTAAGAACTGGACCTCTTTGGAAGGCTTGGTTGAGGAAATGTTTCCATTCAAAGGGAGGGTTGAAAAAAACGATTTCACTTTGGATGCGTATATCTCCGGAACTAGAAATCGTAGAAGGTTCTTGTTTTCAGTTTTGGAAAGCTCTTACAAATTTAATGGATAGATTTTTTTTCCGCAGCCTCTTTGAAGGCTTAGTTTCAGAAATATCGCCATCCAAACACATTTGTAGGTAGCTCAGGGCACAAAATAGGTTAATCACTTTGGATGCGAATTCCCGAGGTACCAGACCGTGTAGAAGCTTTACGTTTGCAGGTTCAGATAGGGTTTGAATAGACCTTTCCTTTGATGTATATCTCGATCTATTTCATAAACATTTTTGAAAAGTCAATTTCTGAAAAATTTCATAGGGTGGGGGTCATGAAAAATTTCAAAAAATCTTGAAAATTTTTTTCTCACATTTAAATTAAATTGTAACATTTTTGGAAAGGTCTGTTAATTTCTTATTCAGAACTGAAATCCGCAGCCCAAATTATAGGTTTCTTCGTGAGATATTCGCATCCAAAGGATTGGGTTGAGCTTCAGTGGAACTAGATACTTTGGATACGAATATCTTCAAAACTATATCCTGCAGAAGCTTTTGGTTTTCAGACATAGGATTTCCTTGAACTGGAGCTGTATAATCTAAGAACTGGACCTCTTTGGAAGGCTTGGTTGAGGAAATGTATCCATTCAAAGGGAGGGTTGAAAAAAACGATTTCACTTTGGATGCGTATATCTCCGGAACTAGAAATCGTAGAAGGTTCTTGTTTTCAGTTTTGGAAAGCTCTTACAAATTTAATAGATAGATTTTTTTTCCGCAGCCTCTTTGAAGGCTTAGTTTCAGAAATATCGCCATCCAAACACATTTGTAGGTAGCTCAGGGCACAAAATAGGTTAATCACTTTGGATGCGAATTCCCGAGGTACCAGACCGTGTAGAAGCTTAACGTTTGCAGGTTCAGATAGGGTTTGAATAGACCTTTCCTTTGATGTATATCTCGATCTATTTCATAAACATTTTTGAAAAGTCAATTTCTGAAAAATTTCATAGGGTGGGGGTCATGAAAATTTTCAAAAAATCTTGAAAATTTTTTTCTCACATTTAAATTAAATTGTAACATTTTTGGAAAGGTCTGTTAATTTCTTATTCAGAACTGAAATCCGCAGCCCAAATTATAGGTTTCTTCGTGAGATATTCGCATCCAAAGGATTGGGTTGAACTTCAGTGGAACTAGATACTTTGGATACGAATATCTTCAAAACTATATCCTGCAGAAGCTTTTGGTTTTCAGACATAGGATTGCCTTGAACTGGAGCTGTATAATCTAAGAACTGGACCTCTTTGGAAGGCTTGGTTGAGGAAATGTATCCATTCAAAGGGAGGGTTGAAAAAAACGATTTCACTTTGGATGCGTATATCTCCGGAACTAGAAATCGTAGAAGGTTCTTGTTTTCAGTTTTGGAAAGCTCTTACAAATTTAATAGATAGATTTTTTTTCCGCAGCCTCTTTGAAGGCTTAGTTTCAGAAATATCGCCATCCAAACACATTTGTAGGTAGCTCAGGGCACAAAATAGGTTAATCACTTTGGATGCGAATTCCCGAGGCACCAGACCGTGTAGAAGCTTAACGTTTGCAGGTTCAGATAGGGTTTGAATAGACCTTTCCTTTGATGTATATCTCGATCTATTTCATAAACATTTTTGAAAAGTCAATTTCTGAAAAATTTCATAGGGTGGGGGTCATGAAAATTTTCTTGAAAATTTTTTTCTCACATTTAAATTAAATTGTAACATTTTTGGAAAGGTCTGTTAATTTCTTATTCAGAACTGAAATCCGCAGCCCAAATTATAGGTTTCTTCGTGAGATATTCGCATCCAAAGGATTGGGTTGAACTTCAGTGGAACTAGATACTTTGGATACGAATATCTTCAAAACTATATCCTGCAGAAGCTTTTGGTTTTCAGACATAGGATTGCCTTGAACTGGAGCTGTATAATCTAAGAACTGGACCTCTTTGGAAGGCTTGGTTGAGGAAATGTATCCATTCAAAGGGAGGGTTGAAAAAAACGATTTCACTTTGGATGCGTATATCTCCGGAACTAGAAATCGTAGAAGGTTCTTGTTTTCAGTTTTGGAAAGCTCTTACAAATTTAATACATAGATTTTTTTTCCGCAGCCTCTTTGAAGGCTTAGTTTCAGAAATATCGCCATCCAAACACATTTGTAGGTAGCTCAGGGCACAAAATAGGTTAATCACTTTGGATGCGAATTCCCGAGGCACCAGACCGTGTAGAAGCTTAACGTTTGCAGGTTCAGATAGGGTTTGAATAGACCTTTCCTTTGATGTATATCTCGATCTATTTCATAAACATTTTTGAAAAGTCAATTTCTGAAAAATTTCATAGGGTGGGGGTCATGAAAATTTTCAAAAAATCTTGAAAAATTTTTTCTCACATTTAAATTAAATTGTAACATTTTTGGAAAGGTCTGTTAATTTCTTATTCAGAACTGAAATCCGCAGCCCAAATTATAGGTTTCTTCGTGAGATATTCGCATCCAAAGGATTGGGTTGAACTTCAGTGGAACTAGATACTTTGGATACGAATATCTTCAAAACTATATCCTGCAGAAGCTTTTGGTTTTCAGACATAGGATTTCCTTGAACTGGAGCTGTATAATCTAAGAACTGGACCTCTTTGGAAGGCTTGGTTGAGGAAATGTATCCATTCAAAGGGAGGGTTGAAAAAAACGATTTCACTTTGGATGCGTATATCTCCGGAACTAGAAATCGTAGAAGGTTCTTGTTTTCAGTTTTGGAAAGCTCTTACAAATTTAATAGATAGATTTTTTTTCCGCAGCCTCTTTGAAGGCTTAGTTTCAGAAATATCGCCATCCAAACACATTTGTAGGTAGCTCAGGGCACAAAATAGGTTAATCACTTTGGATGCGAATTCCCGAGGCACCAGACCGTGTAGAAGCTTAACGTTTGCAGGTTCAGATAGGGTTTGAATAGACCTTTCCTTTGATGTATATCTCGATCTATTTCATAAACATCAAATCTTGAAAATTTTTTTCTCACATTTAAATTAAATTGTAACATTTTTGGAAAGGTCTGTTAATTTCTTATTCAGAACTGAAATCCGCAGCCCAAATTATAGGTTTCTTCGTGAGATATTCGCATCCAAAGGATTGGGTTGAACTTCAGTGGAACTAGATACTTTGGATACGAATATCTTCAAAACTATATTCTGCAGAAGCTTTTGGTTTTCAGACATAGGATTTCCTTGAACTGGAGCTGTATAATCTAAGAACTGGACCTCTTTGGAAGGCTTGGTTGAGGAAATGTATCCATTCAAAGGGAGGGTTGAAAAAAACGATTTCACTTTGGATGCGTATATCTCCGGAACTAGAAATCGTAGAAGGTTCTTGTTTTCAGTTTTGGAAAGCTCTTACAAATTTAATAGATAGATTTTTTTTCCGCAGCCTCTTTGAAGGCTTAGTTTCAGAAATATTGCCATCCAAACACATTTGTAGGTAGCTCAGGGCACAAAATAGGTTAATCACTTTGGATGCGAATTCCCGAGGCACCAGACCGTGTAGAAGCTTAACGTTTGCAGGTTCAGATAGGGTTTGAATAGACCTTTCCTTTGATGTATATCTCGATCTATTTCATAAACATTTTTGAAAAGTCAATTTCTGAAAAATTTCATAGGGTGGGGGTCATGAAAATTTTCAAAAAATCTTGAAAATTTTTTTCTCACATTTAAATTAAATTGTAACATTTTTGGAAAGGTCTGTTAATTTCTTATTCAGAACTGAAATCCGCAGCCCAAATTATAGGTTTCTTCGTGAGATATTCGCATCCAAAGGATTGGGTTGAACTTCAGTGGAACTAGATACTTTGGATACGAATATCTTCAAAACTATATCCTGCAGAAGCTTTTGGTTTTCAGACATAGGATTTCCTTGAACTGGAGCTGTATAATCTAAGAACTGGACCTCTTTGGAAGGCTTGGTTGAGGAAATGTATCCATTCAAAGGGAGGGTTGAAAAAAACGATTTCACTTTGGATGCGTATATCTCCGGAACTAGAAATCGTAGAAGGTTCTTGTTTTCAGTTTTGGAAAGCTCTTACAAATTTAATAGATAGATTTTTTTTCCGCAGCCTCTTTGAAGGCTTAGTTTCAGAAATATCGCCATCCAAACACATTTGTAGGTAGCTCAGGGCACAAAATAGGTTAATCACTTTGGATGCGAATTCCCGAGGCACCAGACCGTGTAGAAGCTTAACGTTTGCAGGTTCAGATAGGGTTTGAATAGACCTTTCCTTTGATGTATATCTCGATCTATTTCATAAACATTTTTGAAAAGTCAATTTCTGAAAAATTTCATAGGGTGGGGGTCATGAAAATTTTCAAAAAATCTTGAAATTTTTTTTCTCACATTTAAATTAAATTGTAACATTTTTGGAAAGGTCTGTTAATTTCTTATTCAGAACTGAAATCCGCAGCCCAAATTATAGGTTTCTTCGTGAGATATTCGCATCCAAAGGATTGGGTTGAACTTCAGTGGAACTAGATACTTTGGATACGAATATCTTCAAAACTATATCCTGCAGAAGCTTTTGGTTTTCAGACATAGGATTTCCTTGAACTGGAGCTGTATAATCTAAGAACTGGACCTCTTTGGAAGGCTTGGTTGAGGAAATGTATCCATTCAAAGGGAGGGTTGAAAAAAACGATTTCACTTTGGATGCGTATATCTCCGGAACTAGAAATCGTAGAAGGTTCTTGTTTTCAGTTTTGGAAAGCTCTTACAAATTTAATAGATAGATTTTTTTTCCGCAGCCTCTTTGAAGGCTTAGTTTCAGAAATATCGCCATCCAAACACATTTGTAGGTAGCTCAGGGCACAAAATAGGTTAATCACTTTGGATGCGAATTCCCGAGGCACCAGACCGTGTAGAAGCTTAACGTTTGCAGGTTCAGATAGGGTTTGAATAGACCTTTCCTTTGATGTATATCTCGATCTATTTCATAAACATCAAATCTTGAAAATTTTTTTCTCACATTTAAATTAAATTGTAACATTTTTGGAAAGGTCTGTTAATTTCTTATTCAGAACTGAAATCCGCAGCCCAAATTATAGGTTTCTTCGTGAGATATTCGCATCCAAAGGATTGGGTTGAACTTCAGTGGAACTAGATACTTTGGATACGAATATCTTCAAAACTATATTCTGCAGAAGCTTTTGGTTTTCAGACATAGGATTTCCTTGAACTGGAGCTGTATAATCTAAGAACTGGACCTCTTTGGAAGGCTTGGTTGAGGAAATGTATCCATTCAAAGGGAGGGTTGAAAAAAACGATTTCACTTTGGATGCGTATATCTCCGGAACTAGAAATCGTAGAAGGTTCTTGTTTTCAGTTTTGGAAAGCTCTTACAAATTTAATAGATAGATTTTTTTTCCGCAGCCTCTTTGAAGGCTTAGTTTCAGAAATATCGCCATCCAAACACATTTGTAGGTAGCTCAGGGCACAAAATAGGTTAATCACTTTGGATGCGAATTCCCGAGGCACCAGACCGTGTAGAAGCTTAACGTTTGCAGGTTCAGATAGGGTTTGAATAGACCTTTCCTTTGATGTATATCTCGATCTATTTCATAAACATTTTTGAAAAGTCAATTTCTGAAAAATTTCATAGGGTGGGGGTCATGAAAATTTTCAAAAAATCTTGAAAATTTTTTTCTCACATTTAAATTAAATTGTAACATTTTTGGAAAGGTCTGTTAATTTCTTATTCAGAACTGAAATCCGCAGCCCAAATTATAGGTTTCTTCGTGAGATATTCGCATCCAAAGGATTGGGTTGAACTTCAGTGGAACTAGATACTTTGGATACGAATATCTTCAAAACTATATCCTGCAGAAGCTTTTGGTTTTCAGACATAGGATTGCCTTGAACTGGAGCTGTATAATCTAAGAACTGGACCTCTTTGGAAGGCTTGGTTGAGGAAATGTATCCATTCAAAGGGAGGGTTGAAAAAAACGATTTCACTTTGGATGCGTATATCTCCGGAACTAGAAATCGTAGAAGGTTCTTGTTTTCAGTTTTGGAAAGCTCTTACAAATTTAATAGATAGATTTTTTTTCCGCAGCCTCTTTGAAGGCTTAGTTTCAGAAATATCGCCATCCAAACACATTTGTAGGTAGCTCAGGGCACAAAATAGGTTAATCACTTTGGATGCGAATTCCCGAGGTACCAGACCGTGTAGAAGCTTTACGTTTGCAGGTTCAGATAGGGTTTGAATAGACCTTTCCTTTGATGTATATCTCGATCTATTTCATAAACATTTTTGAAAAGTCAATTTCTGAAAAATTTCATAGGGTGGGAGTCATGAAAAATTTCAAAAAATCTTGAAAATTTTTTTCTCACATTTAAATTAAATTGTAACATTTTTGGAAAGGTCTGTTAATTTCTTATTCAGAACTGAAATCCGCAGCCCAAATTATAGGTTTCTTCGTGAGATATTCGCATCCAAAGGATTGGGTTGAACTTCAGTGGAACTAGATACTTTGGATACGAATATCTTCAAAACTATATCCTGCAGAAGCTTTTGGTTTTCAGACATAGGATTTCCTTGAACTGGAGCTGTATAATCTAAGAACTGGACCTCTTTGGAAGGCTTGGTTGAGGAAATGTATCCATTCAAAGGGAGGGTTGAAAAAAACGATTTCACTTTGGATGCGTATATCTCCGGAACTAGAAATCGTAGAAGGTTCTTGTTTTCAGTTTTGGAAAGCTCTTACAAATTTAATAGATAGATTTTTTTTCCGCAGCCTCTTTGAAGGCTTAGTTTCAGAAATATCGCCATCCAAACACATTTGTAGGTAGCTCAGGGCACAAAATAGGTTAATCACTTTGGATGCGAATTCCCGAGGCACCAGACCGTGTAGAAGCTTAACGTTTGCAGGTTCAGATAGGGTTTGAATAGACCTTTCCTTTGATGTATATCTCGATCTATTTCATAAACATTTTTGAAAAGTCAATTTCTGAAAAATTTCATAGGGTGGGGGTCATGAAAATTTTCAAAAAATCTTGAAAATTTTTTTCTCACATTTAAATTAAATTGTAACATTTTTGGAAAGGTCTGTTAATTTCTTATTCAGAACTGAAATCCGCAGCCCAAATTATAGGTTTCTTCGTGAGATATTCGCATCCAAAGGATTGGGTTGAACTTCAGTGGAACTAGATACTTTGGATACGAATATCTTCAAAACTATATCCTGCAGAAGCTTTTGGTTTTCAGACATAGGATTGCCTTGAACTGGAGCTGTATAATCTAAGAACTGGACCTCTTTGGAAGGCTTGGTTGAGGAAATGTATCCATTCAAAGGGAGGGTTGAAAAAAACGATTTCACTTTGGATGCGTATATCTCCGGAACTAGAAATCGTAGAAGGTTCTTGTTTTCAGTTTTGGAAAGCTCTTACAAATTTAATAGATAGATTTTTTTTCCGCAGCCTCTTTGAAGGCTTAGTTTCAGAAATATCGCCATCCAAACACATTTGTAGGTAGCTCAGGGCACAAAATAGGTTAATCACTTTGGATGCGAATTCCCGAGGTACCAGACCGTGTAGAAGCTTTACGTTTGCAGGTTCAGATAGGGTTTGAATAGACCTTTCCTTTGATGTATATCTCGATCTATTTCATAAACATTTTTGAAAAGTCAATTTCTGAAAAATTTCATAGGGTGGGAGTCATGAAAAATTTCAAAAAATCTTGAAAATTTTTTTCTCACATTTAAATTAAATTGTAACATTTTTGGAAAGGTCTGTTAATTTCTTATTCAGAACTGAAATCCGCAGCCCAAATTATAGGTTTCTTCGTGAGATATTCGCATCCAAAGGATTGGGTTGAACTTCAGTGGAACTAGATACTTTGGATACGAATATCTTCAAAACTATATCCTGCAGAAGCTTTTGGTTTTCAGACATAGGATTTCCTTGAACTGGAGCTGTATAATCTAAGAACTGGACCTCTTTGGAAGGCTTGGTTGAGGAAATGTATCCATTCAAAGGGAGGGTTGAAAAAAACGATTTCACTTTGGATGCGTATATCTCCGGAACTAGAAATCGTAGAAGGTTCTTGTTTTCAGTTTTGGAAAGCTCTTACAAATTTAATAGATAGATTTTTTTTCCGCAGCCTCTTTGAAGGCTTAGTTTCAGAAATATCGCCATCCAAACACATTTGTAGGTAGCTCAGGGCACAAAATAGGTTAATCACTTTGGATGCGAATTCCCGAGGCACCAGACCGTGTAGAAGCTTAACGTTTGCAGGTTCAGATAGGGTTTGAATAGACCTTTCCTTTGATGTATATCTCGATCTATTTCATAAACATCAAATCTTGAAAAATTTTTTCTCACATTTAAATTAAATTGTAACATTTTTGGAAAGGTCTGTTAATTTCTTATTCAGAACTGAAATCCGCAGCCCAAATTATAGGTTTCTTCGTGAGATATTCGCATCCAAAGGATTGGGTTGAACTTCAGTGGAACTAGATACTTTGGATACGAATATCTTCAAAACTATATTCTGCAGAAGCTTTTGGTTTTCAGACATAGGATTTCCTTGAACTGGAGCTGTATAATCTAAGAACTGGACCTCTTTGGAAGGCTTGGTTGAGGAAATGTATCCATTCAAAGGGAGGGTTGAAAAAAACGATTTCACTTTGGATGCGTATATCTCCGGAACTAGAAATCGTAGAAGGTTCTTGTTTTCAGTTTTGGAAAGCTCTTACAAATTTAATAGATAGATTTTTTTTCCGCAGCCTCTTTGAAGGCTTAGTTTCAGAAATATCGCCATCCAAACACATTTGTAGGTAGCTCAGGGCACAAAATAGGTTAATCACTTTGGATGCGAATTCCCGAGGCACCAGACCGTGTAGAAGCTTAACGTTTGCAGGTTCAGATAGGGTTTGAATAGACCTTTCCTTTGATGTATATCTCGATCTATTTCATAAACATTTTTGAAAAGTCAATTTCTGAAAAATTTCATAGGGTGGGGGTCATGAAAATTTTCAAAAAATCTTGAAAATTTTTTTCTCACATTTAAATTAAATTGTAACATTTTTGGAAAGGTCTGTTAATTTCTTATTCAGAACTGAAATCCGCAGCCCAAATTATAGGTTTCTTCGTGAGATATTCGCATCCAAAGGATTGGGTTGAACTTCAGTGGAACTAGATACTTTGGATACGAATATCTTCAAAACTATATCCTGCAGAAGCTTTTGGTTTTCAGACATAGGATTTCCTTGAACTGGAGCTGTATAATCTAAGAACTGGACCTCTTTGGAAGGCTTGGTTGAGGAAATGTATCCATTCAAAGGGAGGGTTGAAAAAAACGATTTCACTTTGGATGCGTATATCTCCGGAACTAGAAATCGTAGAAGGTTCTTGTTTTCAGTTTTGGAAAGCTCTTACAAATTTAATAGATAGATTTTTTTTCCGCAGCCTCTTTGAAGGCTTAGTTTCAGAAATATCGCCATCCAAACACATTTGTAGGTAGCTCAGGGCACAAAATAGGTTAATCACTTTGGATGCGAATTCCCGAGGCACCAGACCGTGTAGAAGCTTAACGTTTGCAGGTTCAGATAGGGTTTGAATAGACCTTTCCTTTGATGTATATCTCGATCTATTTCATAAACATTTTTGAAAAGTCAATTTCTGAAAAATTTCATAGGGTGGGGGTCATGAAAATTTTCAAAAAATCTTGAAAATTTTTTTCTCACATTTAAATTAAATTGTAACATTTTTGGAAAGGTCTGTTAATTTCTTATTCAGAACTGAAATCCGCAGCCCAAATTATAGGTTTCTTCGTGAGATATTCGCATCCAAAGGATTGGGTTGAACTTCAGTGGAACTAGATACTTTGGATACGAATATCTTCAAAACTATATCCTGCAGAAGCTTTTGGTTTTCAGACATAGGATTGCCTTGAACTGGAGCTGTATAATCTAAGAACTGGACCTCTTTGGAAGGCTTGGTTGAGGAAATGTATCCATTCAAAGGGAGGGTTGAAAAAAACGATTTCACTTTGGATGCGTATATCTCCGGAACTAGAAATCGTAGAAGGTTCTTGTTTTCAGTTTTGGAAAGCTCTTACAAATTTAATAGATAGATTTTTTTTCCGCAGCCTCTTTGAAGGCTTAGTTTCAGAAATATCGCCATCCAAACACATTTGTAGGTAGCTCAGGGCACAAAATAGGTTAATCACTTTGGATGCGAATTCCCGAGGTACCAGACCGTGTAGAAGCTTAACGTTTGCAGGTTCAGATAGGGTTTGAATAGACCTTTCCTTTGATGTATATCTCGATCTATTTCATAAACATTTTTGAAAAGTCAATTTCTGAAAAATTTCATAGGGTGGGGGTCATGAAAATTTTCAAAAAATCTTGAAAATTTTTTTCTCACATTTAAATTAAATTGTAACATTTTTGGAAAGGTCTGTTAATTTCTTATTCAGAACTGAAATCCGCAGCCCAAATTATAGGTTTCTTCGTGAGATATTCGCATCCAAAGGATTGGGTTGAACTTCAGTGGAACTAGATACTTTGGATACGAATATCTTCAAAACTATATCCTGCAGAAGCTTTTGGTTTTCAGACATAGGATTGCCTTGAACTGGAGCTGTATAATCTAAGAACTGGACCTCTTTGGAAGGCTTGGTTGAGGAAATGTATCCATTCAAAGGGAGGGTTGAAAAAAACGATTTCACTTTGGATGCGTATATCTCCGGAACTAGAAATCGTAGAAGGTTCTTGTTTTCAGTTTTGGAAAGCTCTTACAAATTTAATAGATAGATTTTTTTTCCGCAGCCTCTTTGAAGGCTTAGTTTCAGAAATATCGCCATCCAAACACATTTGTAGGTAGCTCAGGGCACAAAATAGGTTAATCACTTTGGATGCGAATTCCCGAGGTACCAGACCGTGTAGAAGCTTTACGTTTGCAGGTTCAGATAGGGTTTGAATAGACCTTTCCTTTGATGTATATCTCGATCTATTTCATAAACATTTTTGAAAAGTCAATTTCTGAAAAATTTCATAGGGTGGGAGTCATGAAAAATTTCAAAAAATCTTGAAAATTTTTTTCTCACATTTAAATTAAATTGTAACATTTTTGGAAAGGTCTGTTAATTTCTTATTCAGAACTGAAATCCGCAGCCCAAATTATAGGTTTCTTCGTGAGATATTCGCATCCAAAGGATTGGGTTGAACTTCAGTGGAACTAGATACTTTGGATACGAATATCTTCAAAACTATATCCTGCAGAAGCTTTTGGTTTTCAGACATAGGATTTCCTTGAACTGGAGCTGTATAATCTAAGAACTGGACCTCTTTGGAAGGCTTGGTTGAGGAAATGTATCCATTCAAAGGGAGGGTTGAAAAAAACGATTTCACTTTGGATGCGTATATCTCCGGAACTAGAAATCGTAGAAGGTTCTTGTTTTCAGTTTTGGAAAGCTCTTACAAATTTAATAGATAGATTTTTTTTCCGCAGCCTCTTTGAAGGCTTAGTTTCAGAAATATCGCCATCCAAACACATTTGTAGGTAGCTCAGGGCACAAAATAGGTTAATCACTTTGGATGCGAATTCCCGAGGCACCAGACCGTGTAGAAGCTTAACGTTTGCAGGTTCAGATAGGGTTTGAATAGACCTTTCCTTTGATGTATATCTCGATCTATTTCATAAACATTTTTGAAAAGTCAATTTCTGAAAAATTTCATAGGGTGGGGGTCATGAAAATTTTCAAAAAATCTTGAAAATTTTTTTCTCACATTTAAATTAAATTGTAACATTTTTGGAAAGGTCTGTTAATTTCTTATTCAGAACTGAAATCCGCAGCCCAAATTATAGGTTTCTTCGTGAGATATTCGCATCCAAAGGATTGGGTTGAACTTCAGTGGAACTAGATACTTTGGATACGAATATCTTCAAAACTATATCCTGCAGAAGCTTTTGGTTTTCAGACATAGGATTGCCTTGAACTGGAGCTGTATAATCTAAGAACTGGACCTCTTTGGAAGGCTTGGTTGAGGAAATGTATCCATTCAAAGGGAGGGTTGAAAAAAACGATTTCACTTTGGATGCGTATATCTCCGGAACTAGAAATCGTAGAAGGTTCTTGTTTTCAGTTTTGGAAAGCTCTTACAAATTTAATAGATAGATTTTTTTTCCGCAGCCTCTTTGAAGGCTTAGTTTCAGAAATATCGCCATCCAAACACATTTGTAGGTAGCTCAGGGCACAAAATAGGTTAATCACTTTGGATGCGAATTCCCGAGGTACCAGACCGTGTAGAAGCTTTACGTTTGCAGGTTCAGATAGGGTTTGAATAGACCTTTCCTTTGATGTATATCTCGATCTATTTCATAAACATTTTTGAAAAGTCAATTTCTGAAAAATTTCATAGGGTGGGAGTCATGAAAAATTTCAAAAAATCTTGAAAATTTTTTTCTCACATTTAAATTAAATTGTAACATTTTTGGAAAGGTCTGTTAATTTCTTATTCAGAACTGAAATCCGCAGCCCAAATTATAGGTTTCTTCGTGAGATATTCGCATCCAAAGGATTGGGTTGAACTTCAGTGGAACTAGATACTTTGGATACGAATATCTTCAAAACTATATCCTGCAGAAGCTTTTGGTTTTCAGACATAGGATTTCCTTGAACTGGAGCTGTATAATCTAAGAACTGGACCTCTTTGGAAGGCTTGGTTGAGGAAATGTATCCATTCAAAGGGAGGGTTGAAAAAAACGATTTCACTTTGGATGCGTATATCTCCGGAACTAGAAATCGTAGAAGGTTCTTGTTTTCAGTTTTGGAAAGCTCTTACAAATTTAATAGATAGATTTTTTTTCCGCAGCCTCTTTGAAGGCTTAGTTTCAGAAATATCGCCATCCAAACACATTTGTAGGTAGCTCAGGGCACAAAATAGGTTAATCACTTTGGATGCGAATTCCCGAGGCACCAGACCGTGTAGAAGCTTAACGTTTGCAGGTTCAGATAGGGTTTGAATAGACCTTTCCTTTGATGTATATCTCGATCTATTTCATAAACATTTTTGAAAAGTCAATTTCTGAAAAATTTCATAGGGTGGGGGTCATGAAAATTTTCAAAAAATCTTGAAAATTTTTTTCTCACATTTAAATTAAATTGTAACATTTTTGGAAAGGTCTGTTAATTTCTTATTCAGAACTGAAATCCGCAGCCCAAATTATAGGTTTCTTCGTGAGATATTCGCATCCAAAGGATTGGGTTGAACTTCAGTGGAACTAGATACTTTGGATACGAATATCTTTAAAACTATATCCTGCAGAAGCTTTTGGTTTTCAGACATAGGATTGCCTTGAACTGGAGCTGTATAATCTAAGAACTGGACCTCTTTGGAAGGCTTGGTTGAGGAAATGTATCCATTCAAAGGGAGGGTTGAAAAAAACGATTTCACTTTGGATGCGTATATCTCCGGAACTAGAAATCGTAGAAGGTTCTTGTTTTCAGTTTTGGAAAGCTCTTACAAATTTAATAGATAGATTTTTTTTCCGCAGCCTCTTTGAAGGCTTAGTTTCAGAAATATCGCCATCCAAACACATTTGTAGGTAGCTCAGGGCACAAAATAGGTTAATCACTTTGGATGCGAATTCCCGAGGCACCAGACCGTGTAGAAGCTTAACGTTTGCAGGTTCAGATAGGGTTTGAATAGACCTTTCCTTTGATGTATATCTCGATCTATTTCATAAACATTTTTGAAAAGTCAATTTCTGAAAAATTTCATAGGGTGGGGGTCATGAAAATTTTCAAAAAATCTTGAAAATTTTTTTCTCACATTTAAATTAAATTGTAACATTTTTGGAAAGGTCTGTTAATTTCTTATTCAGAACTGAAATCCGCAGCCCAAATTATAGGTTTCTTCGTGAGATATTCGCATCCAAAGGATTGGGTTGAACTTCAGTGGAACTAGATACTTTGGATACGAATATCTTCAAAACTATATCCTGCAGAAGCTTTTGGTTTTCAGACATAGGATTTCCTTGAACTGGAGCTGTATAATCTAAGAACTGGACCTCTTTGGAAGGCTTGGTTGAGGAAATGTATCCATTCAAAGGGAGGGTTGAAAAAAACGATTTCACTTTGGATGCGTATATCTCCGGAACTAGAAATCGTAGAAGGTTCTTGTTTTCAGTTTTGGAAAGCTCTTACAAATTTAATAGATAGATTTTTTTTCCGCAGCCTCTTTGAAGGCTTAGTTTCAGAAATATCGCCATCCAAACACATTTGTAGGTAGCTCAGGGCACAAAATAGGTTAATCACTTTGGATGCGAATTCCCGAGGTACCAGACCGTGTAGAAGCTTAACGTTTGCAGGTTCAGATAGGGTTTGAATAGACCTTTCCTTTGATGTATATCTCGATCTATTTCATAAACATTTTTGAAAAGTCAATTTCTGAAAAATTTCATAGGGTGGGGGTCATGAAAATTTTCAAAAAATCTTGAAAATTTTTTTCTCACATTTAAATTAAATTGTAACATTTTTGGAAAGGTTTGTTAATTTCTTATTCAGAACTGAAATCCGCAGCCCAAATTATAGGTTTCTTCGTGAGATATTCGCATCCAAAGGATTGGGTTGAACTTCAGTGGAACTAGATACTTTGGATACGAATATCTTCAAAACTATATCCTGCAGAAGCTTTTGGTTTTCAGACATAGGATTGCCTTGAACTGGAGCTGTATAATCTAAGAACTGGACCTCTTTGGAAGGCTTGGTTGAGGAAATGTATCCATTCAAAGGGAGGGTTGAAAAAAACGATTTCACTTTGGATGCGTATATCTCCGGAACTAGAAATCGTAGAAGGTTCTTGTTTTCAGTTTTGGAAAGCTCTTACAAATTTAATAGATAGATTTTTTTCCGCAGCCTCTTTGAAGGCTTAGTTTCAGAAATATCGCCATCCAAACACATTTGTAGGTAGCTCAGGGCACAAAATAGGTTAATCACTTTGGATGCGAATTCCCGAGGTACCAGACCGTGTAGAAGCTTTACGTTTGCAGGTTCAGATAGGGTTTGAATAGACCTTTCCTTTGATGTATATCTCGATCTATTTCATAAACATTTTTGAAAAGTCAATTTCTGAAAAATTTCATAGGGTGGGAGTCATGAAAAATTTCAAAAAATCTTGAAAATTTTTTTCTCACATTTAAATTAAATTGTAACATTTTTGGAAAGGTCTGTTAATTTCTTATTCAGAACTGAAATCCGCAGCCCAAATTATAGGTTTCTTCGTGAGATATTCGCATCCAAAGGATTGGGTTGAACTTCAGTGGAACTAGATACTTTGGATACGAATATCTTCAAAACTATATCCTGCAGAAGCTTTTGGTTTTCAGACATAGGATTTCCTTGAACTGGAGCTGTATAATCTAAGAACTGGACCTCTTTGGAAGGCTTGGTTGAGGAAATGTATCCATTCAAAGGGAGGGTTGAAAAAAACGATTTCACTTTGGATGCGTATATCTCCGGAACTAGAAATCGTAGAAGGTTCTTGTTTTCAGTTTTGGAAAGCTCTTACAAATTTAATAGATAGATTTTTTTTCCGCAGCCTCTTTGAAGGCTTAGTTTCAGAAATATCGCCATCCAAACACATTTGTAGGTAGCTCAGGGCACAAAATAGGTTAATCACTTTGGATGCGAATTCCCGAGGCACCAGACCGTGTAGAAGCTTAACGTTTGCAGGTTCAGATAGGGTTTGAATAGACCTTTCCTTTGATGTATATCTCGATCTATTTCATAAACATTTTTGAAAAGTCAATTTCTGAAAAATTTCATAGGGTGGGGGTCATGAAAATTTTCAAAAAATCTTGAAAATTTTTTTCTCACATTTAAATTAAATTGTAACATTTTTGGAAAGGTCTGTTAATTTCTTATTCAGAACTGAAATCCGCAGCCCAAATTATAGGTTTCTTCGTGAGATATTCGCATCCAAAGGATTGGGTTGAACTTCAGTGGAACTAGATACTTTGGATACGAATATCTTCAAAACTATATCCTGCAGAAGC
This sequence comes from Dasysyrphus tricinctus, assembly GCA_963921185.1. Taxonomy (NCBI): domain Eukaryota; kingdom Metazoa; phylum Arthropoda; class Insecta; order Diptera; family Syrphidae; genus Dasysyrphus; species Dasysyrphus tricinctus. Next base: position 107,090,615 of record OY992532.1, on the reverse strand, counting down.
TTTTGGTTTTCAGACATAGGATTGCCTTGAACTGGAGCTGTATAATCTAAGAACTGGACCTCTTTGGAAGGCTTGGTTGAGGAAATGTATCCATTCAAAGGGAGGGTTGAAAAAAACGATTTCACTTTGGATGCGTATATCTCCGGAACTAGAAATCGTAGAAGGTTCTTGTTTTCAGTTTTGGAAAGCTCTTACAAATTTAATAGATAGATTTTTTTTCCGCAGCCTCTTTGAAGGCTTAGTTTCAGAAATATCGCCATCCAAACACATTTGTAGGTAGCTCAGGGCACAAAATAGGTTAATCACTTTGGATGCGAATTCCCGAGGTACCAGACCGTGTAGAAGCTTTACGTTTGCAGGTTCAGATAGGGTTTGAATAGACCTTTCCTTTGATGTATATCTCGATCTATTTCATAAACATTTTTGAAAAGTCAATTTCTGAAAAATTTCATAGGGTGGGAGTCATGAAAAATTTCAAAAAATCTTGAAAATTTTTTTCTCACATTTAAATTAAATTGTAACATTTTTGGAAAGGTCTGTTAATTTCTTATTCAGAACTGAAATCCGCAGCCCAAATTATAGGTTTCTTCGTGAGATATTCGCATCCAAAGGATTGGGTTGAACTTCAGTGGAACTAGATACTTTGGATACGAATATCTTCAAAACTATATCCTGCAGAAGCTTTTGGTTTTCAGACATAGGATTTCCTTGAACTGGAGCTGTATAATCTAAGAACTGGACCTCTTTGGAAGGCTTGGTTGAGGAAATGTATCCATTCAAAGGGAGGGTTGAAAAAAACGATTTCACTTTGGATGCGTATATCTCCGGAACTAGAAATCGTAGAAGGTTCTTGTTTTCAGTTTTGGAAAGCTCTTACAAATTTAATAGATAGATTTTTTTTCCGCAGCCTCTTTGAAGGCTTAGTTTCAGAAATATCGCCATCCAAACACATTTGTAGGTAGCTCAGGGCACAAAATAGGTTAATCACTTTGGATGCGAATTCCCGAGGCACCAGACCGTGTAGAAGCTTAACGTTTGCAGGTTCAGATAGGGTTTGAATAGACCTTTCCTTTGATGTATATCTCGATCTATTTCATAAACATTTTTGAAAAGTCAATTTCTGAAAAATTTCATAGGGTGGGGGTCATGAAAATTTTCAAAAAATCTTGAAAATTTTTTTCTCACATTTAAATTAAATTGTAACATTTTTGGAAAGGTCTGTTAATTTCTTATTCAGAACTGAAATCCGCAGCCCAAATTATAGGTTTCTTCGTGAGATATTCGCATCCAAAGGATTGGGTTGAACTTCAGTGGAACTAGATACTTTGGATACGAATATCTTCAAAACTATATCCTGCAGAAGCTTTTGGTTTTCAGACATAGGATTTCCTTGAACTGGAGCTGTATAATCTAAGAACTGGACCTCTTTGGAAGGCTTGGTTGAGGAAATGTATCCATTCAAAGGGAGGGTTGAAAAAAACGATTTCACTTTGGATGCGTATATCTCCGGAACTAGAAATCGTAGAAGGTTCTTGTTTTCAGTTTTGGAAAGCTCTTACAAATTTAATAGATAGATTTTTTTTCCGCAGCCTCTTTGAAGGCTTAGTTTCAGAAATATCGCCATCCAAACACATTTGTAGGTAGCTCAGGGCACAAAATAGGTTAATCACTTTGGATGCGAATTCCCGAGGTACCAGACCGTGTAGAAGCTTAACGTTTGCAGGTTCAGATAGGGTTTGAATAGACCTTTCCTTTGATGTATATCTCGATCTATTTCATAAACATTTTTGAAAAGTCAATTTCTGAAAAATTTCATAGGGTGGGGGTCATGAAAATTTTCAAAAAATCTTGAAAATTTTTTTCTCACATTTAAATTAAATTGTAACATTTTTGGAAAGGTTTGTTAATTTCTTATTCAGAACTGAAATCCGCAGCCCAAATTATAGGTTTCTTCGTGAGATATTCGCATCCAAAGGATTGGGTTGAACTTCAGTGGAACTAGATACTTTGGATACGAATATCTTCAAAACTATATCCTGCAGAAGCTTTTGGTTTTCAGACATAGGATTGCCTTGAACTGGAGCTGTATAATCTAAGAACTGGACCTCTTTGGAAGGCTTGGTTGAGGAAATGTATCCATTCAAAGGGAGGGTTGAAAAAAACGATTTCACTTTGGATGCGTATATCTCCGGAACTAGAAATCGTAGAAGGTTCTTGTTTTCAGTTTTGGAAAGCTCTTACAAATTTAATAGATAGATTTTTTTTCCGCAGCCTCTTTGAAGGCTTAGTTTCAGAAATATCGCCATCCAAACACATTTGTAGGTAGCTCAGGGCACAAAATAGGTTAATCACTTTGGATGCGAATTCCCGAGGTACCAGACCGTGTAGAAGCTTTACGTTTGCAGGTTCAGATAGGGTTTGAATAGACCTTTCCTTTGATGTATATCTCGATCTATTTCATAAACATTTTTGAAAAGTCAATTTCTGAAAAATTTCATAGGGTGGGAGTCATGAAAAATTTCAAAAAATCTTGAAAAATTTTTTCTCACATTTAAATTAAATTGTAACATTTTTGGAAAGGTCTGTTAATTTCTTATTCAGAACTGAAATCCGCAGCCCAAATTATAGGTTTCTTCGTGAGATATTCGCATCCAAAGGATTGGGTTGAACTTCAGTGGAACTAGATACTTTGGATACGAATATCTTCAAAACTATATCCTGCAGAAGCTTTTGGTTTTCAGACATAGGATTTCCTTGAACTGGAGCTGTATAATCTAAGAACTGGACCTCTTTGGAAGGCTTGGTTGAGGAAATGTATCCATTCAAAGGGAGGGTTGAAAAAAACGATTTCACTTTGGATGCGTATATCTCCGGAACTAGAAATCGTAGAAGGTTCTTGTTTTCAGTTTTGGAAAGCTCTTACAAATTTAATAGATAGATTTTTTTTCCGCAGCCTCTTTGAAGGCTTAGTTTCAGAAATATCGCCATCCAAACACATTTGTAGGTAGCTCAGGGCACAAAATAGGTTAATCACTTTGGATGCGAATTCCCGAGGCACCAGACCGTGTAGAAGCTTAACGTTTGCAGGTTCAGATAGGGTTTGAATAGACCTTTCCTTTGATGTATATCTCGATCTATTTCATAAACATTTTTGAAAAGTCAATTTCTGAAAAATTTCATAGGGTGGGGGTCATGAAAATTTTCAAAAAATCTTGAAAATTTTTTTCTCACATTTAAATTAAATTGTAACATTTTTGGAAAGGTCTGTTAATTTCTTATTCAGAACTGAAATCCGCAGCCCAAATTATAGGTTTCTTCGTGAGATATTCGCATCCAAAGGATTGGGTTGAACTTCAGTGGAACTAGATACTTTGGATACGAATATCTTCAAAACTATATCCTGCAGAAGCTTTTGGTTTTCAGACATAGGATTTCCTTGAACTGGAGCTGTATAATCTAAGAACTGGACCTCTTTGGAAGGCTTGGTTGAGGAAATGTATCCATTCAAAGGGAGGGTTGAAAAAAACGATTTCACTTTGGATGCGTATATCTCCGGAACTAGAAATCGTAGAAGGTTCTTGTTTTCAGTTTTGGAAAGCTCTTACAAATTTAATAGATAGATTTTTTTTCCGCAGCCTCTTTGAAGGCTTAGTTTCAGAAATATCGCCATCCAAACACATTTGTAGGTAGCTCAGGGCACAAAATAGGTTAATCACTTTGGATGCGAATTCCCGAGGTACCAGACCGTGTAGAAGCTTAACGTTTGCAGGTTCAGATAGGGTTTGAATAGACCTTTCCTTTGATGTATATCTCGATCTATTTCATAAACATTTTTGAAAAGTCAATTTCTGAAAAATTTCATAGGGTGGGGGTCATGAAAATTTTCAAAAAATCTTGAAAATTTTTTTCTCACATTTAAATTAAATTGTAACATTTTTGGAAAGGTTTGTTAATTTCTTATTCAGAACTGAAATCCGCAGCCCAAATTATAGGTTTCTTCGTGAGATATTCGCATCCAAAGGATTGGGTTGAACTTCAGTGGAACTAGATACTTTGGATACGAATATCTTCAAAGCTATATCCTGCAGAAGCTTTTGGTTTTCAGACATAGGATTGCCTTGAACTGGAGCTGTATAATCTAAGAACTGGACCTCTTTGGAAGGCTTGGTTGAGGAAATGTATCCATTCAAAGGGAGGGTTGAAAAAAACGATTTCACTTTGGATGCGTATATCTCCGGAACTAGAAATCGTAGAAGGTTCTTGTTTTCAGTTTTGGAAAGCTCTTACAAATTTAATAGATAGATTTTTTTTCCGCAGCCTCTTTGAAGGCTTAGTTTCAGAAATATCGCCATCCAAACACATTTGTAGGTAGCTCAGGGCACAAAATAGGTTAATCACTTTGGATGCGAATTCCCGAGGTACGAGACCGTGTAGAAGCTTAACGTTTGCAGGTTCAGATAGGGTTTGAATAGACCTTTCCTTTGATGTATATCTCGATCTATTTCATAAACATTTTTGAAAAGTCAATTTCTGAAAAATTTCATAGGGTGGGGGTCATGAAAATTTTCAAAAAATCTTGAAAATTTTTTTCTCACATTTAAATTAAATTGTAACATTTTTGGAAAGGTCTGTTAATTTCTTATTCAGAATTGAAATCCGCAGCCCAAATTATAGGTTTCTTCGTGAGATATTCGCATCCAAAGGATTGGGTTGAACTTCAGTGGAACTAGATACTTTGGATACGAATATCTTCAAAACTATATCCTGCAGAAGCTTTTGGTTTTCAGACATAGGATTTCCTTGAACTGGAGCTGTATAATCTAAGAACTGGACCTCTTTGGAAGGCTTGGTTGAGGAAATGTTTCCATTCAAAGGGAGGGTTGAAAAAAACGATTTCACTTTGGATGCGTATATCTCCGGAACTAGAAATCGTAGAAGGTTCTTGTTTTCAGTTTTGGAAAGCTCTTACAAATTTAATAGATAGATTTTTTTTCCGCAGCCTCTTTGAAGGCTTAGTTTCAGAAATATCGCCATCCAAACACATTTGTAGGTAGCTCAGGGCACAAAATAGGTTAATCACTTTGGATGCGAATTCCCGAGGTACCAGACCGTGTAGAAGCTTAACGTTTGCAGGTTCAGATAGGGTTTGAATAGACCTTTCTTTTGATGTATATCTCGATCTATTTCATAAACATTTTTGAAAAGTCAATTTCTGAAAAATTTCATAGGGTGGGGGTCATGAAAATTTTCAAAAAATCTTGAAAAATTTTTTCTCACATTTAAATTAAATTGTAACATTTTTGGAAAGGTCTGTTAATTTCTTATTCAGAACTGAAATCCGCAGCCCAAATTATAGGTTTCTTCGTGAGATATTCGCATCCAAAGGATTGGGTTGAACTTCAGTGGAACTAGATACTTTGGATACGAATATCTTCAAAACTATATCCTGCAGAAGCTTTTGGTTTTCAGACATAGGATTTCCTTGAACTGGAGCTGTATAATCTAAGAACTGGACCTCTTTGGAAGGCTTGGTTGAGGAAATGTATCCATTCAAAGGGAGGGTTGAAAAAAACGATTTCACTTTGGATGCGTATATCTCCGGAACTAGAAATCGTAGAAGGTTCTTGTTTTCAGTTTTGGAAAGCTCTTACAAATTTAATAGATAGATTTTTTTTCCGCAGCCTCTTTGAAGGCTTAGTTTCAGAAATATCGCCATCCAAACACATTTGTAGGTAGCTCAGGGCACAAAATAGGTTAATCACTTTGGATGCGAATTCCCGAGGTACCAGACCGTGTAGAAGCTTAACGTTTGCAGGTTCAGATAGGGTTTGAATAGACCTTTCCTTTGATGTATATCTCGATCTATTTCATAAACATTTTTGAAAAGTCAATTTCTGAAAAATTTCATAGGGTGGGGGTCATGAAAATTTTCAAAAAATCTTGAAAATTTTTTTCTCACATTTAAATTAAATTGTAACATTTTTGGAAAGGTCTGTTAATTTCTTATTCAGAACTGAAATCCGCAGCCCAAATTATAGGTTTCTTCGTGAGATATTCGCATCCAAAGGATTGGGTTGAACTTCAGTGGAACTAGATACTTTGGATACGAATATCTTCAAAACTATATCCTGCAGAAGCTTTTGGTTTTCAGACATAAGATTGCCTTGAACTGGAGCTGTATAATCTAAGAACTGGACCTCTTTGGAAGGCTTGGTTGAGGAAATGTTTCCATTCAAAGGGAGGGTTGAAAAAAACGATTTCACTTTGGATGCGTATATCTCCGGAACTAGAAATCGTAGAAGGTTCTTGTTTTCAGTTTTGGAAAGCTCTTACAAATTTAATAGATAGATTTTTTTTCCGCAGCCTCTTTGAAGGCTTAGTTTCAGAAATATCGCCATCCAAACACATTTGTAGGTAGCTCAGGGCACAAAATAGGTTAATCACTTTGGATGCGAATTCCCGAGGCACCAGACCGTGTAGAAGCTTAACGTTTGCAGGTTCAGATAGGGTTTGAATAGACCTTTCCTTTGATGTATATCTCGATCTATTTCATAAACATTTTTGAAAAGTCAATTTCTGAAAAATTTCATAGGGTGGGGGTCATGAAAATTTTCAAAAAATCTTGAAAATTTTTTTCTCACATTTAAATTAAATTGTAACATTTTTGGAAAGGTCTGTTAATTTCTTATTCAGAACTGAAATCCGCAGCCCAAATTATAGGTTTCTTCGTGAGATATTCGCATCCAAAGGATTGGGTTGAACTTCAGTGGAACTAGATACTTTGGATACGAATATCTTCAAAACTATATCCTGCAGAAGCTTTTGGTTTTCAGACATAGGATTGCCTTGAACTGGAGCTGTATAATCTAAGAACTGGACCTCTTTGGAAGGCTTGGTTGAGGAAATGTATCCATTCAAAGGGAGGGTTGAAAAAAACGATTTCACTTTGGATGCGTATATCTCCGGAACTAGAAATCGTAGAAGGTTCTTGTTTTCAGTTTTGGAAAGCTCTTACAAATTTAATAGATAGATTTTTTTTCCGCAGCCTCTTTGAAGGCTTAGTTTCAGAAATATCGCCATCCAAACACATTTGTAGGTAGCTCAGGGCACAAAATAGGTTAATCACTTTGGATGCGAATTCCCGAGGCACCAGACCGTGTAGAAGCTTAACGTTTGCAGGTTCAGATAGGGTTTGAATAGACCTTTCCTTTGATGTATATCTCGATCTATTTCATAAACATTTTTGAAAAGTCAATTTCTGAAAAATTTCATAGGGTGGGGGTCATGAAAATTTTCAAAAAATCTTGAAAATTTTTTTCTCACATTTAAATTAAATTGTAACATTTTTGGAAAGGTCTGTTAATTTCTTATTCAGAACTGAAATCCGCAGCCCAAATTATAGGTTTCTTCGTGAGATATTCGCATCCAAAGGATTGGGTTGAACTTCAGTGGAACTAGATACTTTGGATACGAATATCTTCAAAACTATATCCTGCAGAAGCTTTTGGTTTTCAGACATAGGATTGCCTTGAACTGGAGCTGTATAATCTAAGAACTGGACCTCTTTGGAAGGCTTGGTTGAGGAAATGTATCCATTCAAAGGGAGGGTTGAAAAAAACGATTTCACTTTGGATGCGTATATCTCCGGAACTAGAAATCGTAGAAGGTTCTTGTTTTCAGTTTTGGAAAGCTCTTACAAATTTAATAGATAGATTTTTTTTCCGCAGCCTCTTTGAAGGCTTAGTTTCAGAAATATCGCCATCCAAACACATTTGTAGGTAGCTCAGGGCACAAAATAGGTTAATCACTTTGGATGCGAATTCCCGAGGTACCAGACCGTGTAGAAGCTTAACGTTTGCAGGTTCAGATAGGGTTTGAATAGACCTTTCCTTTGATGTATATCTCGATCTATTTCATAAACATTTTTGAAAAGTCAATTTCTGAAAAATTTCATAGGGTGGGGGTCATGAAAATTTTCAAAAAATCTTGAAAATTTTTTTCTCACATTTAAATTAAATTGTAACATTTTTGGAAAGGTCTGTTAATTTCTTATTCAGAACTGAAATCCGCAGCCCAAATTATAGGTTTCTTCGTGAGATATTCGCATCCAAAGGATTGGGTTGAACTTCAGTGGAACTAGATACTTTGGATACGAATATCTTCAAAACTATATCCTGCAGAAGCTTTTGGTTTTCAGACATAAGATTGCCTTAAACTGGAGCTGTATAATCTAAGAACTGGACCTCTTTGGAAGGCTTGGTTGAGGAAATGTTTCCATTCAAAGGGAGGGTTGAAAAAAACGATTTCACTTTGGATGCGTATATCTCCGGAACTAGAAATCGTAGAAGGTTCTTGTTTTCAGTTTTGGAAAGCTCTTACAAATTTAATAGATAGATTTTTTTCCGCAGCCTCTTTGAAGGCTTAGTTTCAGAAATATCGCCATCCAAACACATTTGTAGGTAGCTCAGGGCACAAAATAGGTTAATCACTTTGGATGCGAATTCCCGAGGTACCAGACTGTGTAGAAGCTTTACGTTTGCAGGTTCAGATAGGGTTTGAATAGACCTTTCCTTTGATGTATATCTCGATCTATTTCATAAACATTTTTGAAAAGTCAATTTCTGAAAAATTTCATAGGGTGGGGGTCATGAAAAATTTCAAAAAATCTTGAAAATTTTTTTCTCACATTTAAATTAAATTGTAACATTTTTGGAAAGGTCTGTTAATTTCTTATTCAGAACTGAAATCCGCAGCCCAAATTATAGGTTTCTTCGTGAGATATTCGCATCCAAAGGATTGGGTTGAACTTCAGTGGAACTAGATACTTTGGATACGAATATCTTCAAAACTATATCCTGCAGAAGCTTTTGGTTTTCAGACATAGGATTTCCTTGAACTGGAGCTGTATAATCTAAGAACTGGACCTCTTTGGAAGGCTTGGTTGAGGAAATGTATCCATTCAAAGGGAGGGTTGAAAAAAACGATTTCACTTTGGATGCGTATATCTCCGGAACTAGAAATCGTAGAAGGTTCTTGTTTTCAGTTTTGGAAAGCTCTTACAAATTTAATAGATAGATTTTTTTTCCGCAGCCTCTTTGAAGGCTTAGTTTCAGAAATATCGCCATCCAAACACATTTGTAGGTAGCTCAGGGCACAAAATAGGTTAATCACTTTGGATGCGAATTCCCGAGGTACCAGACCGTGTAGAAGCTTAACGTTTGCAGGTTCAGATAGGGTTTGAATAGACCTTTCCTTTGATGTATATCTCTATCTATTTCATAAACATTTTTGAAAAGTCAATTTCTGAAAAATTTCATAGGGTGGGGGTCATGAAAATTTTCAAAAAATCTTGAAATTTTTTTCTCACATTTAAATTAAATTGTAACATTTTTGGAAAGGTCTGTTAATTTCTTATTCAGAACTGAAATCCGCAGCCCAAATTATAGGTTTCTTCGTGAGATATTCGCATCCAAAGGATTGGGTTGAACTTCAGTGGAACTAGATACTTTGGATACGAATATCTTCAAAACTATATCCTGCAGAAGCTTTTGGTTTTCAGACATAGGATTTCCTTGAACTGGAGCTGTATAATCTAAGAACTGGACCTCTTTGGAAGGCTTGGTTGAGGAAATGTATCCATTCAAAGGGAGGGTTGAAAAAAACGATTTCACTTTGGATGCGTATATCTCCGGAACTAGAAATCGTAGAAGGTTCTTGTTTTCAGTTTTGGAAAGCTCTTACAAATTTAATAGATAGATTTTTTTTCCGCAGCCTCTTTGAAGGCTTAGTTTCAGAAATATCGCCATCCAAACACATTTGTAGGTAGCTCAGGGCACAAAATAGGTTAATCACTTTGGATGCGAATTCCCGAGGTACCAGACCGTGTAGAAGCTTAACGTTTGCAGGTTCAGATAGGGTTTGAATAGACCTTTCCTTTGATGTATATCTCGATCTATTTCATAAACATTTTTGAAAAGTCAATTTCTGAAAAATTTCATAGGGTGGGGGTCATGAAAATTTTCAAAAAATCTTGAAATTTTTTTTCTCACATTTAAATTAAATTGTAACATTTTTGGAAAGGTCTGTTAATTTCTTATTCAGAACTGAAATCCGCAGCCCAAATTATAGGTTTCTTCGTGAGATATTCGCATCCAAAGGATTGGGTTGAACTTCAGTGGAACTAGATACTTTGGATACGAATATCTTCAAAACTATATCCTGCAGAAGCTTTTGGTTTTCAGACATAAGATTGCCTTGAACTGGAGCTGTATAATCTAAGAACTGGACCTCTTTGGAAGGCTTGGTTGAGGAAATGTATCCATTCAAAGGGAGGGTTGAAAAAAACGATTTCACTTTGGATGCGTATATCTCCGGAACTAGAAATCGTAGAAGGTTCTTGTTTTCAGTTTTGGAAAGCTCTTACAAATTTAATAGATAGATTTTTTTTCCGCAGCCTCTTTGAAGGCTTAGTTTCAGAAATATCGCCATCCAAACACATTTGTAGGTAGCTCAGGGCACAAAATAGGTTAATCACTTTGGATGCGAATTCCCGAGGCACCAGACCGTGTAGAAGCTTAACGTTTGCAGGTTCAGATAGGGTTTGAATAGACCTTTCCTTTGATGTATATCTCGATCTATTTCATAAACATTTTTGAAAAGTCAATTTCTGAAAAATTTCATAGGGTGGGGGTCATGAAAATTTTCAAAAAATCTTGAAAATTTTTTTCTCACATTTAAATTAAATTGTAACATTTTTGGAAAGGTCTGTTAATTTCTTATTCAGAACTGAAATCCGCAGCCCAAATTATAGGTTTCTTCGTGAGATATTCGCATCCAAAGGATTGGGTTGAACTTCAGTGGAACTAGATACTTTGGATACGAATATCTTCAAAACTATATCCTGCAGAAGCTTTTGGTTTTCAGACATAGGATTGCCTTGAACTGGAGCTGTATAATCTAAGAACTGGACCTCTTTGGAAGGCTTGGTTGAGGAAATGTATCCATTCAAAGGGAGGGTTGAAAAAAACGATTTCACTTTGGATGCGTATATCTCCGGAACTAGAAATCGTAGAAGGTTCTTGTTTTCAGTTTTGGAAAGCTCTTACAAATTTAATAGATAGATTTTTTTTCGGCAGCCTCTTTGAAGGCTTAGTTTCAGAAATATCGCCATCCAAACACATTTGTAGGTAGCTCAGGGCACAAAATAGGTTAATCACTTTGGATGCGAATTCCCGAGGTACCAGACCGTGTAGAAGCTTAACGTTTGCAGGTTCAGATAGGGTTTGAATAGACCTTTCCTTTGATGTATATCTCGATCTATTTCATAAAAATTTTTGAAAAGTCAATTTCTGAAAAATTTCATAGGGTGGGGGTCATGAAAATTTTCAAAAAATCTTGAAATTTTTTTTCTCACATTTAAATTAAATTGTAACATTTTTGGAAAGGTCTGTTAATTTCTTATTCAGAACTGAAATCCGCAGCCCAAATTATAGGTTTCTTCGTGAGATATTCGCATCCAAAGGATTGGGTTGAACTTCAGTGGAACTAGATACTTTGGATACGAATATCTTCAAAACTATATCCTGCAGAAGCTTTTGGTTTTCAGACATAGGATTTCCTTGAACTGGAGCTGTATAATCTAAGAACTGGACCTCTTTGGAAGGCTTGGTTGAGGAAATGTATCCATTCAAAGGGAGGGTTGAAAAAAACGATTTCACTTTGGATGCGTATATCTCCGGAACTAGAAATCGTAGAAGGTTCTTGTTTTCAGTTTTGGAAAGCTCTTACAAATTTAATAGATAGATTTTTTTTCCGCAGCCTCTTTGAAGGCTTAGTTTCAGAAATATCGCCATCCAAACACATTTGTAGGTAGCTCAGGGCACAAAATAGGTTAATCACTTTGGATGCGAATTCCCGAGGTACCAGACCGTGTAGAAGCTTAACGTTTGCAGGTTCAGATAGGGTTTGAATAGACCTTTCCTTTGATGTATATCTCGATCTATTTCATAAACATTTTTGAAAAGTCAATTTCTGAAAAATTTCATAGGGTGGGGGTCATGAAAATTTTCAAAAAATCTTGAAAATTTTTTTCTCACATTTAAATTAAATTGTAACATTTTTGGAAAGGTCTGTTAATTTCTTATTCAGAACTGAAATCCGCAGCCCAAATTATAGGTTTCTTCGTGAGATATTCGCATCCAAAGGATTGGGTTGAACTTCAGTGGAACTAGATACTTTGGATACGAATATCTTCAAAACTATATCCTGCAGAAGCTTTTGGTTTTCAGACATAAGATTGCCTTGAACTGGAGCTGTATAATCTAAGAACTGGACCTCTTTAGAAGGCTTGGTTGAGGAAATGTTTCCATTCAAAGGGAGGGTTGAAAAAAACGATTTCACTTTGGATGCGTATATCTCCGGAACTAGAAATCGTAGAAGGTTCTTGTTTTCAGTTTTGGAAAGCTCTTACAAATTTAATAGATAGATTTTTTTTCCGCAGCCTCTTTGAAGGCTTAGTTTCAGAAATATCGCCATCCAAACACATTTGTAGGTAGCTCAGGGCACAAAATAGGTTAATCACTTTGGATGCGAATTCCCGAGGTACCAGACCGTGTAGAAGCTTAACGTTTGCAGGTTCAGATAGGGTTTGAATAGACCTTTCCTTTGATGTATATCTCGATCTATTTCATAAACATTTTTGAAAAGTCAATTTCTGAAAAATTTCATAGGGTGGGGGTCATGAAAATTTTCAAAAAATCTTGAAAATTTTTTTCTCACATTTAAATTAAATTGTAACATTTTTGGAAAGGTCTGTTAATTTCTTATTCAGAACTGAAATCCGCAGCCCAAATTATAGGTTTCTTCGTGAGATATTCGCATCCAAAGGATTGGGTTGAACTTCAGTGGAACTAGATACTTTGGATACGAATATCTTCAAAACTATATCCTGCAGAAGCTTTTGGTTTTCAGACATAAGATTGCCTTGAACTGGAGCTGTATAATCTAAGAACTGGACCTCTTTGGAAGGCTTGGTTGAGGAAATGTTTCCATTCAAAGGGAGGGTTGAAAAAAACGATTTCACTTTGGATGCGTATATCTCCGGAACTAGAAATCGTAGAAGGTTCTTGTTTTCAGTTTTGGAAAGCTCTTACAAATTTAATAGATAGATTTTTTTTCCGCAGCCTCTTTGAAGGCTTAGTTTCAGAAATATCGCCATCCAAACACATTTGTAGGTAGCTCAGGGCACAAAATAGGTTAATCACTTTGGATGCGAATTCCCGAGGCACCAGACCGTGTAGAAGCTTAACGTTTGCAGGTTCAGATAGGGTTTGAATAGACCTTTCCTTTGATGTATATCTCGATCTATTTCATAAACATTTTTGAAAAGTCAATTTCTGAAAAATTTCATAGGGTGGGGGTCATGAAAATTTTCAAAAAATCTTGAAAATTTTTTTCTCACATTTAAATTAAATTGTAACATTTTTGGAAAGGTCTGTTAATTTCTTATTCAGAACTGAAATCCGCAGCCCAAATTATAGGTTTCTTCGTGAGATATTCGCATCCAAAGGATTGGGTTGAACTTCAGTGGAACTAGATACTTTGGATACGAATATCTTCAAAACTATATCCTGCAGAAGCTTTTGGTTTTCAGACATAGGATTGCCTTGAACTGGAGCTGTATAATCTAAGAACTGGACCTCTTTGGAAGGCTTGGTTGAGGAAATGTATCCATTCAAAGGGAGGGTTGAAAAAAACGATTTCATTTTGGATGCGTATATCTCCGGAACTAGAAATCGTAGAAGGTTCTTGTTTTCAGTTTTGGAAAGCTCTTACAAATTTAATAGATAGATTTTTTTTCCGCAGCCTCTTTGAAGGCTTAGTTTCAGAAATATCGCCATCCAAACACATTTGTAGGTAGCTCAGGGCACAAAATAGGTTAATCACTTTGGATGCGAATTCCCGAGGCACCAGACCGTGTAGAAGCTTAACGTTTGCAGGTTCAGATAGGGTTTGAATAGACCTTTCCTTTGATGTATATCTCGATCTATTTCATAAACATTTTTGAAAAGTCAATTTCTGAAAAATTTCATAGGGGGTTTTGGGGGTCATGAAAAATTTCAAAAAATCTTGAAAATTTTTTTCTCACATTTAAATTAAATTGTAACATTTTTGGAAAGGTCTGTTAATTTCTTATTCAGAACTGAAATCCGCAGCCCAAATTATAGGTTTCTTCGTGAGATATTCGCATCCAAAGGATTGGGTTGAACTTCAGTGGAACTAGATACTTTGGATACGAATATCTTCAAAACTATATCCTGCAGAAGCTTTTGGTTTTCAGACATAGGATTGCCTTGAACTGGAGCTGTATAATCTAAGAACTGGACCTCTTTGGAAGGCTTGGTTGAGGAAATGTATCCATTCAAAGGGAGGGTTGAAAAAAACGATTTCACTTTGGATGCGTATATCTCCGGAACTAGAAATCGTAGAAGGTTCTTGTTTTCAGTTTTGGAAAGCTCTTACAAATTTAATAGATAGATTTTTTTTCGGCAGCCTCTTTGAAGGCTTAGTTTCAGAAATATCGCCATCCAAACACATTTGTAGGTAGCTCAGGGCACAAAATAGGTTAATCACTTTGGATGCGAATTCCCGAGGTACCAGACCGTGTAGAAGCTTAACGTTTGCAGGTTCAGATAGGGTTTGAATAGACCTTTCCTTTGATGTATATCTCGATCTATTTCATAAAAATTTTTGAAAAGTCAATTTCTGAAAAATTTCATAGGGTGGGGGTCATGAAAATTTTCAAAAAATCTTGAAATTTTTTTTCTCACATTTAAATTAAATTGTAACATTTTTGGAAAGGTCTGTTAATTTCTTATTCAGAACTGAAATCCGCAGCCCAAATTATAGGTTTCTTCGTGAGATATTCGCATCCAAAGGATTGGGTTGAACTTCAGTGGAACTAGATACTTTGGATACGAATATCTTCAAAACTATATCCTGCAGAAGCTTTTGGTTTTCAGACATAGGATTTCCTTGAACTGGAGCTGTATAATCTAAGAACTGGACCTCTTTGGAAGGCTTGGTTGAGGAAATGTATCCATTCAAAGGGAGGGTTGAAAAAAACGATTTCACTTTGGATGCGTATATCTCCGGAACTAGAAATCGTAGAAGGTTCTTGTTTTCAGTTTTGGAAAGCTCTTACAAATTTAATAGATAGATTTTTTTTCCGCAGCCTCTTTGAAGGCTTAGTTTCAGAAATATCGCCATCCAAACACATTTGTAGGTAGCTCAGGGCACAAAATAGGTTAATCACTTTGGATGCGAATTCCCGAGGTACCAGACCGTGTAGAAGCTTAACGTTTGCAGGTTCAGATAGGGTTTGAATAGACCTTTCCTTTGATGTATATCTCGATCTATTTCATAAACATTTTTGAAAAGTCAATTTCTGAAAAATTTCATAGGGTGGGGGTCATGAAAATTTTCAAAAAATCTTGAAAATTTTTTTCTCACATTTAAATTAAATTGTAACATTTTTGGAAAGGTCTGTTAATTTCTTATTCAGAACTGAAATCCGCAGCCCAAATTATAGGTTTCTTCGTGAGATATTCGCATCCAAAGGATTGGGTTGAACTTCAGTGGAACTAGATACTTTGGATACGAATATCTTCAAAACTATATCCTGCAGAAGCTTTTGGTTTTCAGACATAAGATTGCCTTGAACTGGAGCTGTATAATCTAAGAACTGGACCTCTTTAGAAGGCTTGGTTGAGGAAATGTTTCCATTCAAAGGGAGGGTTGAAAAAAACGATTTCACTTTGGATGCGTATATCTCCGGAACTAGAAATCGTAGAAGGTTCTTGTTTTCAGTTTTGGAAAGCTCTTACAAATTTAATAGATAGATTTTTTTTCCGCAGCCTCTTTGAAGGCTTAGTTTCAGAAATATCGCCATCCAAACACATTTGTAGGTAGCTCAGGGCACAAAATAGGTTAATCACTTTGGATGCGAATTCCCGAGGTACCAGACCGTGTAGAAGCTTAACGTTTGCAGGTTCAGATAGGGTTTGAATAGACCTTTCCTTTGATGTATATCTCGATCTATTTCATAAACATTTTTGAAAAGTCAATTTCTGAAAAATTTCATAGGGTGGGGGTCATGAAAATTTTCAAAAAATCTTGAAAATTTTTTTCTCACATTTAAATTAAATTGTAACATTTTTGGAAAGGTCTGTTAATTTCTTATTCAGAACTGAAATCCGCAGCCCAAATTATAGGTTTCTTCGTGAGATATTCGCATCCAAAGGATTGGGTTGAACTTCAGTGGAACTAGATACTTTGGATACGAATATCTTCAAAACTATATCCTGCAGAAGCTTTTGGTTTTCAGACATAAGATTGCCTTGAACTGGAGCTGTATAATCTAAGAACTGGACCTCTTTGGAAGGCTTGGTTGAGGAAATGTTTCCATTCAAAGGGAGGGTTGAAAAAAACGATTTCACTTTGGATGCGTATATCTCCGGAACTAGAAATCGTAGAAGGTTCTTGTTTTCAGTTTTGGAAAGCTCTTACAAATTTAATAGATAGATTTTTTTTCCGCAGCCTCTTTGAAGGCTTAGTTTCAGAAATATCGCCATCCAAACACATTTGTAGGTAGCTCAGGGCACAAAATAGGTTAATCACTTTGGATGCGAATTCCCGAGGCACCAGACCGTGTAGAAGCTTAACGTTTGCAGGTTCAGATAGGGTTTGAATAGACCTTTCCTTTGATGTATATCTCGATCTATTTCATAAACATTTTTGAAAAGTCAATTTCTGAAAAATTTCATAGGGTGGGGGTCATGAAAATTTTCAAAAAATCTTGAAAATTTTTTTCTCACATTTAAATTAAATTGTAACATTTTTGGAAAGGTCTGTTAATTTCTTATTCAGAACTGAAATCCGCAGCCCAAATTATAGGTTTCTTCGTGAGATATTCGCATCCAAAGGATTGGGTTGAACTTCAGTGGAACTAGATACTTTGGATACGAATATCTTCAAAACTATATCCTGCAGAAGCTTTTGGTTTTCAGACATAGGATTGCCTTGAACTGGAGCTGTATAATCTAAGAACTGGACCTCTTTGGAAGGCTTGGTTGAGGAAATGTATCCATTCAAAGGGAGGGTTGAAAAAAACGATTTCACTTTGGATGCGTATATCTCCGGAACTAGAAATCGTAGAAGGTTCTTGTTTTCAGTTTTGGAAAGCTCTTACAAATTTAATAGATAGATTTTTTTTCCGCAGCCTCTTTGAAGGCTTAGTTTCAGAAATATCGCCATCCAAACACATTTGTAGGTAGCTCAGGGCACAAAATAGGTTAATCACTTTGGATGCGAATTCCCGAGGCACCAGACCGTGTAGAAGCTTAACGTTTGCAGGTTCAGATAGGGTTTGAATAGACCTTTCCTTTGATGTATATCTCGATCTATTTCATAAACATTTTTGAAAAGTCAATTTCTGAAAAATTTCATAGGGTGGGGGTCATGAAAAATTTCAAAAAATCTTGAAAATTTTTTTCTCACATTTAAATTAAATTGTAACATTTTTGGAAAGGTCTGTTAATTTCTTATTCAGAACTGAAATCCGCAGCCCAAATTATAGGTTTCTTCGTGAGATATTCGCATCCAAAGGATTGGGTTGAACTTCAGTGGAACTAGATACTTTGGATACGAATATCTTCAAAACTATATCCTGCAGAAGCTTTTGGTTTTCAGACATAGGATTTCCTTGAACTGGAGCTGTATAATCTAAGAACTGGACCTCTTTGGAAGGCTTGGTTGAGGAAATGTATCCATTCAAAGGGAGGGTTGAAAAAAACGATTTCACTTTGGATGCGTATATCTCCGGAACTAGAAATCGTAGAAGGTTCTTGTTTTCAGTTTTGGAAAGCTCTTACAAATTTAATAGATAGATTTTTTTTCCGCAGCCTCTTTGAAGGCTTAGTTTCAGAAATATCGCCATCCAAACACATTTGTAGGTAGCTCAGGGCACAAAATAGGTTAATCACTTTGGATGCGAATTCCCGAGGTACCAGACCGTGTAGAAGCTTAACGTTTGCAGGTTCAGATAGGGTTTGAATAGACCTTTCCTTTGATGTATATCTCGATCTATTTCATAAACATTTTTGAAAAGTCAATTTCTGAAAAATTTCATAGGGTGGGGGTCATGAAAATTTTCAAAAAATCTTGAAAATTTTTTTCTCACATTTAAATTAAATTGTAACATTTTTGGAAAGGTCTGTTAATTTCTTATTCAGAACTGAAATCCGCAGCCCAAATTATAGGTTTCTTCGTGAGATATTCGCATCCAAAGGATTGGGTTGAACTTCAGTGGAACTAGATACTTTGGATACGAATATCTTCAAAACTATATCCTGCAGAAGCTTTTGGTTTTCAGACATAAGATTGCCTTGAACTGGAGCTGTATAATCTAAGAACTGGACCTCTTTGGAAGGCTTGGTTGAGGAAATGTTTCCATTCAAAGGGAGGGTTGAAAAAAACGATTTCACTTTGGATGCGTATATCTCCGGAACTAGAAATCGTAGAAGGTTCTTGTTTTCAGTTTTGGAAAGCTCTTACAAATTTAATAGATAGATTTTTTTTCCGCAGCCTCTTTGAAGGCTTAGTTTCAGAAATATCGCCATCCAAACACATTTGTAGGTAGCTCAGGGCACAAAATAGGTTAATCACTTTGGATGCGAATTCCCGAGGCACCAGACCGTGTAGAAGCTTAACGTTTGCAGGTTCAGATAGGGTTTGAATAGACCTTTCCTTTGATGTATATCTCGATCTATTTCATAAACATTTTTGAAAAGTCAATTTCTGAAAAATTTCATAGGGTGGGGGTCATGAAAATTTTCAAAAAATCTTGAAAATTTTTTTCTCACATTTAAATTAAATTGTAACATTTTTGGAAAGGTCTGTTAATTTCTTATTCAGAACTGAAATCCGCAGCCCAAATTATAGGTTTCTTCGTGAGATATTCGCATCCAAAGGATTGGGTTGAACTTCAGTGGAACTAGATACTTTGGATACGAATATCTTCAAAACTATATCCTGCAGAAGCTTTTGGTTTTCAGACATAGGATTGCCTTGAACTGGAGCTGTATAATCTAAGAACTGGACCTCTTTGGAAGGCTTGGTTGAGGAAATGTATCCATTCAAAGGGAGGGTTGAAAAAAACGATTTCACTTTGGATGCGTATATCTCCGGAACTAGAAATCGTAGAAGGTTCTTGTTTTCAGTTTTGGAAAGCTCTTACAAATTTAATAGATAGATTTTTTTTCCGCAGCCTCTTTGAAGGCTTAGTTTCAGAAATATCGCCATCCAAACACATTTGTAGGTAGCTCAGGGCACAAAATAGGTTAATCACTTTGGATGCGAATTCCCGAGGCACCAGACCGTGTAGAAGCTTAACGTTTGCAGGTTCAGATAGGGTTTGAATAGACCTTTCCTTTGATGTATATCTCGATCTATTTCATAAACATTTTTGAAAAGTCAATTTCTGAAAATTTTCATAGGGTGGGGGTCATGAAAATTTTCAAAAAATCTTGAAAATTTTTTTCTCACATTTAAATTAAATTGTAACATTTTTGGAAAGGTCTGTTAATTTCTTATTCAGAACTGAAATCCGCAGCCCAAATTATAGGTTTCTTCGTGAGATATTCGCATCCAAAGGATTGGGTTGAACTTCAGTGGAACTAGATACTTTGGATACGAATATCTTCAAAACTATATCCTGCAGAAGCTTTTGGTTTTCAGACATAAGATTGCCTTA
The DNA here is from genome assembly GCA_963921185.1 of Dasysyrphus tricinctus. Taxonomy (NCBI): domain Eukaryota; kingdom Metazoa; phylum Arthropoda; class Insecta; order Diptera; family Syrphidae; genus Dasysyrphus; species Dasysyrphus tricinctus. Next base: position 107,070,805 of record OY992532.1, on the reverse strand, counting down.
AACTGGAGCTGTATAATCTAAGAACTGGACCTCTTTGGAAGGCTTGGTTGAGGAAATGTTTCCATTCAAAGGGAGGGTTGAAAAAAACGATTTCACTTTGGATGCGTATATCTCCGGAACTAGAAATCGTAGAAGGTTCTTGTTTTCAGTTTTGGAAAGCTCTTACAAATTTAATAGATAGATTTTTTTCCGCAGCCTCTTTGAAGGCTTAGTTTCAGAAATATCGCCATCCAAACACATTTGTAGGTAGCTCAGGGCACAAAATAGGTTAATCACTTTGGATGCGAATTCCCGAGGTACCAGACTGTGTAGAAGCTTTACGTTTGCAGGTTCAGATAGGGTTTGAATAGACCTTTCCTTTGATGTATATCTCGATCTATTTCATAAACATTTTTGAAAAGTCAATTTCTGAAAAATTTCATAGGGTGGGGGTCATGAAAAATTTCAAAAAATCTTGAAAATTTTTTTCTCACATTTAAATTAAATTGTAACATTTTTGGAAAGGTCTGTTAATTTCTTATTCAGAACTGAAATCCGCAGCCCAAATTATAGGTTTCTTCGTGAGATATTCGCATCCAAAGGATTGGGTTGAACTTCAGTGGAACTAGATACTTTGGATACGAATATCTTCAAAACTATATCCTGCAGAAGCTTTTGGTTTTCAGACATAGGATTTCCTTGAACTGGAGCTGTATAATCTAAGAACTGGACCTCTTTGGAAGGCTTGGTTGAGGAAATGTATCCATTCAAAGGGAGGGTTGAAAAAAACGATTTCACTTTGGATGCGTATATCTCCGGAACTAGAAATCGTAGAAGGTTCTTGTTTTCAGTTTTGGAAAGCTCTTACAAATTTAATAGATAGATTTTTTTTCCGCAGCCTCTTTGAAGGCTTAGTTTCAGAAATATCGCCATCCAAACACATTTGTAGGTAGCTCAGGGCACAAAATAGGTTAATCACTTTGGATGCGAATTCCCGAGGTACCAGACCGTGTAGAAGCTTAACGTTTGCAGGTTCAGATAGGGTTTGAATAGACCTTTCCTTTGATGTATATCTCGATCTATTTCATAAACATTTTTGAAAAGTCAATTTCTGAAAAATTTCATAGGGTGGGGGTCATGAAAATTTTCAAAAAATCTTGAAAATTTTTTTCTCACATTTAAATTAAATTGTAACATTTTTGGAAAGGTCTGTTAATTTCTTATTCAGAACTGAAATCCGCAGCCCAAATTATAGGTTTCTTCGTGAGATATTCGCATCCAAAGGATTGGGTTGAACTTCAGTGGAACTAGATACTTTGGATACGAATATCTTCAAAACTATATCCTGCAGAAGCTTTTGGTTTTCAGACATAAGATTGCCTTGAACTGGAGCTGTATAATCTAAGAACTGGACCTCTTTGGAAGGCTTGGTTGAGGAAATGTTTCCATTCAAAGGGAGGGTTGAAAAAAACGATTTCACTTTGGATGCGTATATCTCCGGAACTAGAAATCGTAGAAGGTTCTTGTTTTCAGTTTTGGAAAGCTCTTACAAATTTAATAGATAGATTTTTTTTCCGCAGCCTCTTTGAAGGCTTAGTTTCAGAAATATCGCCATCCAAACACATTTGTAGGTAGCTCAGGGCACAAAATAGGTTAATCACTTTGGATGCGAATTCCCGAGGCACCAGACCGTGTAGAAGCTTAACGTTTGCAGGTTCAGATAGGGTTTGAATAGACCTTTCCTTTGATGTATATCTCGATCTATTTCATAAACATTTTTGAAAAGTCAATTTCTGAAAAATTTCATAGGGTGGGGGTCATGAAAATTTTCAAAAAATCTTGAAAATTTTTTTCTCACATTTAAATTAAATTGTAACATTTTTGGAAAGGTCTGTTAATTTCTTATTCAGAACTGAAATCCGCAGCCCAAATTATAGGTTTCTTCGTGAGATATTCGCATCCAAAGGATTGGGTTGAACTTCAGTGGAACTAGATACTTTGGATACGAATATCTTCAAAACTATATCCTGCAGAAGCTTTTGGTTTTCAGACATAGGATTGCCTTGAACTGGAGCTGTATAATCTAAGAACTGGACCTCTTTGGAAGGCTTGGTTGAGGAAATGTATCCATTCAAAGGGAGGGTTGAAAAAAACGATTTCACTTTGGATGCGTATATCTCCGGAACTAGAAATCGTAGAAGGTTCTTGTTTTCAGTTTTGGAAAGCTCTTACAAATTTAATAGATAGATTTTTTTTCCGCAGCCTCTTTGAAGGCTTAGTTTCAGAAATATCGCCATCCAAACACATTTGTAGGTAGCTCAGGGCACAAAATAGGTTAATCACTTTGGATGCGAATTCCCGAGGTACCAGACCGTGTAGAAGCTTAACGTTTGCAGGTTCAGATAGGGTTTGAATAGACCTTTCCTTTGATGTATATCTCGATCTATTTCATAAACATTTTTGAAAAGTCAATTTCTGAAAAATTTCATAGGGTGGGGGTCATGAAAATTTTCAAAAAATCTTGAAAATTTTTTTCTCACATTTAAATTAAATTGTAACATTTTTGGAAAGGTCTGTTAATTTCTTATTCAGAACTGAAATCCGCAGCCCAAATTATAGGTTTCTTCGTGAGATATTCGCATCCAAAGGATTGGGTTGAACTTCAGTGGAACTAGATACTTTGGATACGAATATCTTCAAAACTATATCCTGCAGAAGCTTTTGGTTTTCAGACATAAGATTGCCTTAAACTGGAGCTGTATAATCTAAGAACTGGACCTCTTTGGAAGGCTTGGTTGAGGAAATGTTTCCATTCAAAGGGAGGGTTGAAAAAAACGATTTCACTTTGGATGCGTATATCTCCGGAACTAGAAATCGTAGAAGGTTCTTGTTTTCAGTTTTGGAAAGCTCTTACAAATTTAATAGATAGATTTTTTTCCGCAGCCTCTTTGAAGGCTTAGTTTCAGAAATATCGCCATCCAAACACATTTGTAGGTAGCTCAGGGCACAAAATAGGTTAATCACTTTGGATGCGAATTCCCGAGGTACCAGACTGTGTAGAAGCTTTACGTTTGCAGGTTCAGATAGGGTTTGAATAGACCTTTCCTTTGATGTATATCTCGATCTATTTCATAAACATTTTTGAAAAGTCAATTTCTGAAAAATTTCATAGGGTGGGGGTCATGAAAATTTTCAAAAAATCTTGAAATTTTTTTTCTCACATTTAAATTAAATTGTAACATTTTTGGAAAGGTCTGTTAATTTCTTATTCAGAACTGAAATCCGCAGCCCAAATTATAGGTTTCTTCGTGAGATATTCGCATCCAAAGGATTGGGTTGAACTTCAGTGGAACTAGATACTTTGGATACGAATATCTTCAAAACTATATCCTGCAGAAGCTTTTGGTTTTCAGACATAGGATTTCCTTGAACTGGAGCTGTATAATCTAAGAACTGGACCTCTTTGGAAGGCTTGGTTGAGGAAATGTATCCATTCAAAGGGAGGGTTGAAAAAAACGATTTCACTTTGGATGCGTATATCTCCGGAACTAGAAATCGTAGAAGGTTCTTGTTTTCAGTTTTGGAAAGCTCTTACAAATTTAATAGATAGATTTTTTTTCCGCAGCCTCTTTGAAGGCTTAGTTTCAGAAATATCGCCATCCAAACACATTTGTAGGTAGCTCAGGGCACAAAATAGGTTAATCACTTTGGATGCGAATTCCCGAGGTACCAGACCGTGTAGAAGCTTAACGTTTGCAGGTTCAGATAGGGTTTGAATAGACCTTTCCTTTGATGTATATCTCGATCTATTTCATAAACATTTTTGAAAAGTCAATTTCTGAAAAATTTCATAGGGTGGGGGTCATGAAAATTTTCAAAAAATCTTGAAAATTTTTTTCTCACATTTAAATTAAATTGTAACATTTTTGGAAAGGTCTGTTAATTTCTTATTCAGAACTGAAATCCGCAGCCCAAATTATAGGTTTCTTCGTGAGATATTCGCATCCAAAGGATTGGGTTGAACTTCAGTGGAACTAGATACTTTGGATACGAATATCTTCAAAACTATATCCTGCAGAAGCTTTTGGTTTTCAGACATAAGATTGCCTTGAACTGGAGCTGTATAATCTAAGAACTGGACCTCTTTAGAAGGCTTGGTTGAGGAAATGTTTCCATTCAAAGGGAGGGTTGAAAAAAACGATTTCACTTTGGATGCGTATATCTCCGGAACTAGAAATCGTAGAAGGTTCTTGTTTTCAGTTTTGGAAAGCTCTTACAAATTTAATAGATAGATTTTTTTTCCGCAGCCTCTTTGAAGGCTTAGTTTCAGAAATATCGCCATCCAAACACATTTGTAGGTAGCTCAGGGCACAAAATAGGTTAATCACTTTGGATGCGAATTCCCGAGGTACCAGACCGTGTAGAAGCTTTACGTTTGCAGGTTCAGATAGGGTTTGAATAGACCTTTCCTTTGATGTATATCTCGATCTATTGCATAAACATTTTTGAAAAGTCAATTTCTGAAAAATTTCATAGGGTGGGGGTCATGAAAAATTTCAAAAAATCTTGAAAATTTTTTTCTCACATTTAAATTAAATTGTAACATTTTTGGAAAGGTCTGTTAATTTCTTATTCAGAACTGAAATCCGCAGCCCAAATTATAGGTTTCTTCGTGAGATATTCGCATCCAAAGGATTGGGTTGAACTTCAGTGGAACTAGATACTTTGGATACGAATATCTTCAAAACTATATCCTGCAGAAGCTTTTGGTTTTCAGACATAGGATTTCCTTGAACTGGAGCTGTATAATCTAAGAACTGGACCTCTTTGGAAGGCTTGGTTGAGGAAATGTATCCATTCAAAGGGAGGGTTGAAAAAAACGATTTCACTTTGGATGCGTATATCTCCGGAACTAGAAATCGTAGAAGGTTCTTGTTTTCAGTTTTGGAAAGCTCTTACAAATTTAATAGATAGATTTTTTTTCCGCAGCCTCTTTGAAGGCTTAGTTTCAGAAATATCGCCATCCAAACACATTTGTAGGTAGCTCAGGGCACAAAATAGGTTAATCACTTTGGATGCGAATTCCCGAGGCACCAGACCGTGTAGAAGCTTAACGTTTGCAGGTTCAGATAGGGTTTGAATAGACCTTTCCTTTGATGTATATCTCGATCTATTTCATAAACATTTTTGAAAAGTCAATTTCTGAAAAATTTCATAGGGTGGGGGTCATGAAAATTTTCAAAAAATCTTGAAAATTTTTTTCTCACATTTAAATTAAATTGTAACATTTTTGGAAAGGTCTGTTAATTTCTTATTCAGAACTGAAATCCGCAGCCCAAATTATAGGTTTCTTCGTGAGATATTCGCATCCAAAGGATTGGGTTGAACTTCAGTGGAACTAGATACTTTGGATACGAATATCTTCAAAACTATATCCTGCAGAAGCTTTTGGTTTTCAGACATAGGATTGCCTTGAACTGGAGCTGTATAATCTAAGAACTGGACCTCTTTGGAAGGCTTGGTTGAGGAAATGTATCCATTCAAAGGGAGGGTTGAAAAAAACGATTTCACTTTGGATGCGTATATCTCCGGAACTAGAAATCGTAGAAGGTTCTTGTTTTCAGTTTTGGAAAGCTCTTACAAATTTAATAGATAGATTTTTTTTCCGCAGCCTCTTTGAAGGCTTAGTTTCAGAAATATCGCCATCCAAACACATTTGTAGGTAGCTCAGGGCACAAAATAGGTTAATCACTTTGGATGCGAATTCCCGAGGCACCAGACCGTGTAGAAGCTTAACGTTTGCAGGTTCAGATAGGGTTTGAATAGACCTTTCCTTTGATGTATATCTCGATCTATTTCATAAACATTTTTGAAAAGTCAATTTCTGAAAAATTTCATAGGGTGGGGGTCATGAAAATTTTCAAAAAATCTTGAAAATTTTTTTCTCACATTTAAATTAAATTGTAACATTTTTGGAAAGGTCTGTTAATTTCTTATTCAGAACTGAAATCCGCAGCCCAGATTATAGGTTTCTTCGTGAGATATTCGCATCCAAAGGATTGGGTTGAACTTCAGTGGAACTAGATACTTTGGATACGAATATCTTCAAAACTATATCCTGCAGAAGCTTTTGGTTTTCAGACATAGGATTGCCTTGAACTGGAGCTGTATAATCTAAGAACTGGACCTCTTTGGAAGGCTTGGTTGAGGAAATGTTTCCATTCAAAGGGAGGGTTGAAAAAAACGATTTCACTTTGGATGCGTATATCTCCGGAACTAGAAATCGTAGGAGGTTCTTGTTTTCAGTTTTGGAAAGCTCTTACAAATTTAATAGATAGATTTTTTTCCGCAGCCTCTTTGAAGGCTTAGTTTCAGAAATATCGCCATCCAAACACATTTGTAGGTAGCTCAGGGCACAAAATAGGTTAATCACTTTGGATGCGAATTCCCGAGGTACCAGACCGTGTAGAAGCTTAACGTTTGCAGGTTCAGATAGGGTTTGAATAGACCTTTCCTTTGATGTATATCTCGATCTATTTCATAAACATTTTTGAAAAGTCAATTTCTGAAAAATTTCATAGGGTGGGGGTCATGGAAATTTTCAAAAAATCTTGAAAATTTTTTTCTCACATTTAAATTAAATTGTAACATTTTTGGAAAGGTCTGTTAATTTCTTATTCAGAACTGAAATCCGCAGCCCAAATTATAGGTTTCTTCGTGAGATATTCGCATCCAAAGGATTGGGTTGAACTTCAGTGGAACTAGATACTTTGGATACGAATATCTTCAAAACTATATCCTGCAGAAGCTTTTGGTTTTCAGACATAGGATTTCCTTGAACTGGAGCTGTATAATCTAAGAACTGGACCTCTTTGGAAGGCTTGGTTGAGGAAATGTATCCATTCAAAGGGAGGGTTGAAAAAAACGATTTCACTTTGGATGCGTATATCTCCGGAACTAGAAATCGTAGAAGGTTCTTGTTTTCAGTTTTGGAAAGCTCTTACAAATTTAATAGCTAGATTTTTTTTCCGCAGCCTCTTTGAAGGCTTAGTTTCAGAAATATCGCCATCCAAACACATTTGTAGGTAGCTCAGGGCACAAAATAGGTTAATCACTTTGGATGCGAATTCCCGAGGTACCAGACCGTGTAGAAGCTTAACGTTTGCAGGTTCAGATAGGGTTTGAATAGACCTTTCCTTTGATGTATATCTCGATCTATTTCATAAACATTTTTGAAAAGTCAATTTCTGAAAAATTTCATAGGGTGGGGGTCATGAAAATTTTCAAAAAATCTTGAAAATTTTTTTCTCACATTTAAATTAAATTGTAACATTTTTGGAAAGGTCTGTTAATTTCTTATTCAGAACTGAAATCCGCAGCCCAAATTATAGGTTTCTTCGTGAGATATTCGCATCCAAAGGATTGGGTTGAACTTCAGTGGAACTAGATACTTTGGATACGAATATCTTCAAAACTATATCCTGCAGAAGCTTTTGGTTTTCAGACATAGGATTGCCTTGAACTGGAGCTGTATAATCTTAGAACTGGACCTCTTTGGAAGGCTTGGTTGAGGAAATGTATCCATTCAAAGGGAGGGTTGAAAAAAACGATTTCACTTTGGATGCGTATATCTCCGGAACTAGAAATCGTAGAAGGTTCTTGTTTTCAGTTTTGGAAAGCTCTTACAAATTTAATAGATAGATTTTTTTTCCGCAGCCTCTTTGAAGGCTTAGTTTCAGAAATATCGCCATCCAAACACATTTGTAGGTAGCTCAGGGCACAAAATAGGTTAATCACTTTGGATGCGAATTCCCGAGGTACCAGACCGTGTAGAAGCTTAACGTTTGCAGGTTCAGATAGGGTTTGAATAGACCTTTCCTTTGATGTATATCTCGATCTATTTCATAAACATTTTTGAAAAGTCAATTTCTGAAAAATTTCATAGGGTGGGGGTCATGAAAAATTTCAAAAAATCTTGAAAATTTTTTTCTCACATTTAAATTAAATTGTAACATTTTTGGAAAGGTCTGTTAATTTCTTATTCAGAACTGAAATCCGCAGCCCAAATTATAGGTTTCTTCGTGAGATATTCGCATCCAAAGGATTGGGTTGAACTTCAGTGGAACTAGATACTTTGGATACGAATATCTTCAAAACTATATCCTGCAGAAGCTTTTGGTTTTCAGACATAGGATTGCCTTGAACTGGAGCTGTATAATCTAAGAACTGGACCTCTTTGGAAGGCTTGGTTGAGGAAATGTATCCATTCAAAGGGAGGGTTGAAAAAAACGATTTCACTTTGGATGCGTATATCTCCGGAACTAGAAATCGTAGAAGGTTCTTGTTTTCAGTTTTGGAAAGCTCTTACAAATTTAATAGATAGATTTTTTTTCCGCAGCCTCTTTGAAGGCTTAGTTTCAGAAATATCGCCATCCAAACACATTTGTAGGTAGCTCAGGGCACAAAATAGGTTAATCACTTTGGATGCGAATTCCCGAGGTACCAGACCGTGTAGAAGCTTAACGTTTGCAGGTTCAGATAGGGTTTGAATAGACCTTTCCTTTGATGTATATCTCGATCTATTTCATAAACATTTTTGAAAAGTCAATTTCTGAAAAATTTCATAGGGTGGGGGTCATGAAAATTTTCAAAAAATCTTGAAAATTTTTTTCTCACATTTAAATTAAATTGTAACATTTTTGGAAAGGTCTGTTAATTTCTTATTCAGAACTGAAATCCGCAGCCCAAATTATAGGTTTCTTCGTGAGATATTCGCATCCAAAGGATTGGGTTGAACTTCAGTGGAACTAGATACTTTGGATACGAATATCTTCAAAACTATATCCTGCAGAAGCTTTTGGTTTTCAGACATAGGATTGCCTTGAACTGGAGCTGTATAATCTAAGAACTGGACCTCTTTGGAAGGCTTGGTTGAGGAAATGTATCCATTCAAAGGGAGGGTTGAAAAAAACGATTTCACTTTGGATGCGTATATCTCCGGAACTAGAAATCGTAGAAGGTTCTTGTTTTCAGTTTTGGAAAGCTCTTACAAATTTAATAGATAGATTTTTTTTCCGCAGCCTCTTTGAAGGCTTAGTTTCAGAAATATCGCCATCCAAACACATTTGTAGGTAGCTCAGGGCACAAAATAGGTTAATCACTTTGGATGCGAATTCCCGAGGTACCAGACCGTGTAGAAGCTTTACGTTTGCAGGTTCAGATAGGGTTTGAATAGACCTTTCCTTTGATGTATATCTCGATCTATTTCATAAACATTTTTGAAAAGTCAATTTCTGAAAAATTTCATAGGGTGGGGGTCATGAAAATTTTCAAAAAATCTTGAAAATTTTTTTCTCACATTTAAATTAAATTGTAACATTTTTGGAAAGGTCTGTTAATTTCTTATTCAGAACTGAAATCCGCAGCCCAAATTATAGGTTTCTTCGTGAGATATTGGCATCCAAAGGATTGGGTTGAACTTCAGTGGAACTAGATACTTTGGATACGAATATCTTCAAAACTATATCCTGCAGAAGCTTTTGGTTTTCAGACATAGGATTGCCTTGAACTGGAGCTGTATAATCTAAGAACTGGACCTCTTTGGAAGGCTTGGTTGAGGAAATGTATCCATTCAAAGGGAGGGTTGAAAAAAACGATTTCACTTTGGATGCGTATATCTCCGGAACTAGAAATCGTAGAAGGTTCTTGTTTTCAGTTTTGGAAAGCTCTTACAAATTTAATAGACAGATTTTTTTTCCGGAGCCTCTTTGAAGGCTTAGTTTCAGAAATATCACCATCCAAACACATTTGTAGGTAGCTCAGGGCACAAAATAGGTTAATCACTTTGGATGCGAATTCCCGAGGTACCAGACCGTGTAGAAGCTTTACGTTTGCAGGTTCAGATAGGGTTTGAATAGACCTTTCCTTTGATGTATATCTCGATCTATTTCATAAACATTTTTGAAAAGTCAATTTCTGAAAAATTTCATAGGGTGGGGGTCATGAAAAATTTCAAAAAATCTTGAAAATTTTTTTCTCACATTTAAATTAAATTGTAACATTTTTGGAAAGGTCTGTTAATTTCTTATTCAGAACTGAAATCCGCAGCCCAAATTATAGGTTTCTTCGTGAGATATTCGCATCCAAAGGATTGGGTTGAACTTCAGTGGAACTAGATACTTTGGATACGAATATCTTCAAAACTATATCCTGCAGAAGCTTTTGGTTTTCAGACATAGGATTTCCTTGAACTGGAGCTGTATAATCTAAGAACTGGACCTCTTTGGAAGGCTTGGTTGAAGAAATGTATCCATTCAAAGGGAGGGTTGAAAAAAACGATTTCACTTTGGATGCGTATATCTCCGGAACTAGAAATCGTAGAAGGTTCTTGTTTTCAGTTTTGGAAAGCTCTTACAAATTTAATAGATAGATTTTTTTTCCGCAGCCTCTTTGAAGGCTTAGTTTCAGAAATATCGCCATCCAAACACATTTGTAGGTAGCTCAGGGTACAAAATAGGTTAATCACTTTGGATGCGAATTCCCGAGGCACCAGACCGTGTAGAAGCTTAACGTTTGCAGGTTCAGATAGGGTTTGAATAGACCTTTCCTTTGATGTATATCTCGATCTATTTCATAAACATCAAATCTTGAAAAATTTTTTCTCACATTTAAATTAAATTGTAACATTTTTGGAAAGGTCTGTTAATTTCTTATTCAGAACTGAAATCCGCAGCCCAAATTATAGGTTTCTTCGTGAGATATTCGCATCCAAAGGATTGGGTTGAACTTCAGTGGAACTAGATACTTTGGATACGAATATCTTCAAAACTATATCCTGCAGAAGCTTTTGGTTTTCAGACATAGGATTGCCTTGAACTGGAGCTGTATAATCTAAGAACTGGACCTCTTTGGAAGGCTTGGTTGAGGAAATGTATCCATTCAAAGGGAGGGTTGAAAAAAACGATTTCACTTTGGATGCGTATATCTCCGGAACTAGAAATCGTAGAAGGTTCTTGTTTTCAGTTTTGGAAAGCTCTTACAAATTTAATAGATAGATTTTTTTTCCGCAGCCTCTTTGAAGGCTTAGTTTCAGAAATATCGCCATCCAAACACATTTGTAGGTAGCTCAGAACACAAAATAGGTTAATCACTTTGGATGCGAATTCCCGAGGTACCAGACCGTGTAGAAGCTTTACGTTTGCAGGTTCAGATAGGGTTTGAATAGACCTTTCCTTTGATGTATATCTCGATCTATTTCATAAACATTTTTGAAAAGTCAATTTCTGAAAAATTTCATAGGGTGGGGGTCATGAAAATTTTCAAAAAATCTTGAAAATTTTTTTCTCACATTTAAATTAAATTGTAACATTTTTGGAAAGGTCTGTTAATTTCTTATTCAGAACTGAAATCCGCAGCCCAAATTATAGGTTTCTTCGTGAGATATTCGCATCCAAAGGATTGGGTTGAACTTCAGTGGAACTAGATACTTTGGATACGAATATCTTCAAAACTATATCCTGCAGAAGCTTTTGGTTTTCAGACATAGGATTGCCTTGAACTGGAGCTGTATAATCTAAGAACTGGACCTCTTTGGAAGGCTTGGTTGAGGAAATGTATCCATTCAAAGGGAGGGTTGAAAAAAACGATTTCACTTTGGATGCGTATATCTCCGGAACTAGAAATCGTAGAAGGTTCTTGCTTTCAGTTTTGGAAAGCTCTTACAAATTTAATAGACAGATTTTTTTTCCGCAGCCTCTTTGAAGGCTTAGTTTCAGAAATATCGCCATCCAAACACATTTGTAGGTAGCTCAGGGCACAAAATAGGTTAATCACTTTGGATGCGAATTCCCGAGGTACCAGACCGTGTAGAAGCTTTACGTTTGCAGGTTCAGATAGGGTTTGAATAGACCTTTCCTTTGATGTATATCTCGATCTATTTCATAAACATTTTTGAAAAGTCAATTTCTGAAAAATTTCATAGGGTGGGGGTCATGAAAAATTTCAAAAAATCTTGAAAATTTTTTTCTCACATTTAAATTAAATTGTAACATTTTTGGAAAGGTCTGTTAATTTCTTATTCAGAACTGAAATCCGCAGCCCAAATTATAGGTTTCTTCGTGAGATATTCGCATCCAAAGGATTGGGTTGAACTTCAGTGGAACTAGATACTTTGGATACGAATATCTTCAAAACTATATCCTGCAGAAGCTTTTGGTTTTCAGACATAGGATTTCCTTGAACTGGAGCTGTATAATCTAAGAACTGGACCTCTTTGGAAGGCTTGGTTGAGGAAATGTATCCATTCAAAGGGAGGGTTGAAAAAAACGATTTCACTTTGGATGCGTATATCTCCGGAACTAGAAATCGTAGAAGGTTCTTGTTTTCAGTTTTGGAAAGCTCTTACAAATTTAATAGATAGATTTTTTTTCCGCAGCCTCTTTGAAGGCTTAGTTTCAGAAATATCGCCATCCAAACACATTTGTAGGTAGCTCAGGGCACAAAATAGGTTAATCACTTTGGATGCGAATTCCCGAGGTACCAGACCGTGTAGAAGCTTAACGTTTGCAGGTTCAGATAGGGTTTGAATAGACCTTTCCTTTGATGTATATCTCGATCTATTTCATAAACATTTTTGAAAAGTCAATTTCTGAAAAATTTCATAGGGTGGGGGTCATGAAAATTTTCAAAAAATCTTGAAAATTTTTTTCTCACATTTAAATTAAATTGTAACATTTTTGGAAAGGTCTGTTAATTTCTTATTCAGAACTGAAATCCGCAGCCCAAATTATAGGTTTCTTCGTGAGATATTCGCATCCAAAGGATTGGGTTGAACTTCAGTGGAACTAGATACTTTGGATACGAATATCTTCAAAACTATATCCTGCAGAAGCTTTTGGTTTTCAGACATAGGATTGCCTTGAACTGGCGCTGTATAATCTCAGAACTGGACCTCTTTGGAAGATTTTTTTTCCGCAGCCTCTTTTAAGGCTTAGTTTCAGAAATATTGCCATCCAAACACATTTGAAGGTAGCTCAGTGCACAAAATAGGTAAATCACTTTGGATGCGAATTCCCGAGGCACCAGACCGTGTAGAAGCTTAACGTTTGCAGGTTCAGATAGGGTTTGAATAGACCTTTCCTTTGATGTATATCTCGATCTATTTCATAAACATTTTTGAAAAGTCAATTTCTGAAAAATTTCATAGGGTGGGGGTCATGAAAATTTTCAAAAAATCTTGAAAATTTTTTTCTCACATTTAAATTAAATTGTAACATTTTTGGAAAGGTCTGTTAATTTCTTATTCAGAACTGAAATCCGCAGCCCAAATTATAGGTTTCTTCGTGAGATATTCGCATCCAAAGGATTGGGTTGAACTTCAGTGGAACTAGATACTTTGGATACGAATATCTTCAAAACTATATCCTGCAGAAGCTTTTGGTTTTCAGACATAGGATTTCCTTGAACTGGAGCTGTATAATCTAAGAACTGGACCTCTTTGGAAGGCTTGGTTGAGGAAATGTATCCATTCAAAGGGAGGGTTGAAAAAAACGATTTCACTTTGGATGCGTATATCTCCGGAACTAGAAATCGTAGAAGGTTCTTGTTTTCAGTTTTGGAAAGCTCTTACAAATTTAATAGATAGATTTTTTTTCCGCAGCCTCTTTGAAGGCTTAGTTTCAGAAATATCGCCATCCAAACACATTTGTAGGTAGCTCAGGGCACAAAATAGGTTAATCACTTTGGATGCGAATTCCCGAGGCACCAGACCGTGTAGAAGCTTAACGTTTGCAGGTTCAGATAGGGTTTGAATAGACCTTTCCTTTGATGTATATCTCGATCTATTTCATAAACATTTTTGAAAAGTCAATTTCTGAAAAATTTCATAGGGTGGGGGTCATGAAAATTTTCAAAAAATCTTGAAAATTTTTTTCTCACATTTAAATTAAATTGTAACATTTTTGGAAAGGTCTGTTAATTTCTTATTCAGAACTGAAATCCGCAGCCCAAATTATAGGTTTCTTCGTGAGATATTCGCATCCAAAGGATTGGGTTGAACTTCAGTGGAACTAGATACTTTGGATACGAATATCTTCAAACCTATATCCTGCAGAAGCTTTTCGTTTTCAGACATAGGATTGCCTTGAACTGGAGCTGTATAATCTAAGAACTGGACCTCTTTGGAAGGCTTGGTTGAGGAAATGTATCCATTCAAAGGGAGGGTTGAAAAAAACGATTTCACTTTGGATGCGTATATCTCCGGAACTAGAAATCGTAGAAGGTTCTTGTTTTCAGTTTTGGAAAGCTCTTACAAATTTAATACATAGATTTTTTTTCCGCAGCCTCTTTGAAGGCTTAGTTTCAGAAATATCGCCATCCAAACACATTTGTAGGTAGCTCAGGGCACAAAATAGGTTAATCACTTTGGATGCGAATTCCCGAGGTACCAGACCGTGTAGAAGCTTAACGTTTGCAGGTTCAGATAGGGTTTGAATAGACCTTTCCTTTGATGTATATCTCGATCTATTTCATAAACATTTTTGAAAAGTCAATTTCTGAAAAATTTCATAGGGTGGGGGTCATGAAAATTTTCAAAAAATCTTGAAAATTTTTTTCTCACATTTAAATTAAATTGTAACATTTTTGGAAAGGTCTGTTAATTTCTTATTCAGAACTGAAATCCGCAGCCCAAATTATAGGTTTCTTCGTGAGATATTCGCATCCAAAGGATTGGGTTGAACTTCAGTGGAACTAGATACTTTGGATACGAATATCTTCAAAACTATATCCTGCAGAAGCTTTTGGTTTTCAGACATAGGATTGCCTTGAACTGGAGCTGTATAATCTAAGAACTGGACCTCTTTGGAAGGCTTGGTTGAGGAAATGTATCCATTCAAAGGGAGGGTTGAAAAAAACGATTTCACTTTGGATGCGTATATCTCCGGAACTAGAAATCGTAGAAGGTTCTTGTTTTCAGTTTTGGAAAGCTCTTACAAATTTAATAGATAGATTTTTTTTCCGCAGCCTCTTTGAAGGCTTAGTTTCAGAAATATCGCCATCCAAACACATTTGTAGGTAGCTCAGGGCACAAAATAGGTTAATCACTTTGGATGCGAATTCCCGAGGTACCAGACCGTGTAGAAGCTTTACGTTTGCAGGTTCAGATAGGGTTTGAATAGACCTTTCCTTTGATGTATATCTCGATCTATTTCATAAACATTTTTGAAAAGTCAATTTCTGAAAAATTTCATAGGGTGGGGGTCATGAAAAATTTCAAAAAATCTTGAAAATTTTTTTCTCACATTTAAATTAAATTGTAACATTTTTGGAAAGGTCTGTTAATTTCTTATTCAGAACTGAAATCCGCAGCCCAAATTATAGGTTTCTTCGTGAGATATTCGCATCCAAAGGATTGGGTTGAGCTTCAGTGGAACTAGATACTTTGGATACGAATATCTTCAAAACTATATCCTGCAGAAGCTTTTGGTTTTCAGACATAGGATTTCCTTGAACTGGAGCTGTATAATCTAAGAACTGGACCTCTTTGGAAGGCTTGGTTGAGGAAATGTATCCATTCAAAGGGAGGGTTGAAAAAAACGATTTCACTTTGGATGCGTATATCTCCGGAACTAGAAATCGTAGAAGGTTCTTGTTTTCAGTTTTGGAAAGCTCTTACAAATTTAATAGATAGATTTTTTTTCCGCAGCCTCTTTGAAGGCTTAGTTTCAGAAATATCGCCATCCAAACACATTTGTAGGTAGCTCAGGGCACAAAATAGGTTAATCACTTTGGATGCGAATTCCCGAGGCACCAGACCGTGTAGAAGCTTAACGTTTGCAGGTTCAGATAGGGTTTGAATAGACCTTTCCTTTGATGTATATCTCGATCTATTTCATAAACATTTTTGAAAAGTCAATTTCTGAAAAATTTCATAGGGTGGGGGTCATGAAAATTTTCAAAAAATCTTGAAAATTTTTTTCTCACATTTAAATTAAATTGTAACATTTTTGGAAAGGTCTGTTAATTTCTTATTCAGAACAGAAATCCGCAGCCCAAATTATAGGTTTCTTCGTGAGATATTCGCATCCAAAGGATTGGGTTGAGCTTCAGTGGAACTAGATACTTTGGATACGAATATCTTCAAAACTATATCCTGCAGAAGCTTTTGGTTTTCAGACATAGGATTTCCTTGAACTGGAGCTGTATAATCTAAGAACTGGACCTCTTTGGAAGGCTTGGTTGAGGAAATGTATCCATTCAAAGGGAGGGTTGAAAAAAACGATTTCACTTTGGATGCGTATATCTCCGGAACTAGAAATCGTAGAAGGTTCTTGTTTTCAGTTTTGGAAAGCTCTTACAAATTTAATAGATAGATTTTTTTTCCGCAGCCTCTTTGAAGGCTTAGTTTCAGAAATATCGCCATCCAAACACATTTGTAGGTAGCTCAGGGCACAAAATAGGTTAATCACTTTGGATGCGAATTCCCGAGGTACCAGACCGTGTAGAAGCTTAACGTTTGCAGGTTCAGATAGGGTTTGAATAGACCTTTCCTTTGATGTATATCTCGATCTATTTCATAAACATTTTTGAAAAGTCAATTTCTGAAAAATTTCATAGGGTGGGGGTCATGAAAATTTTCAAAAAATCTTGAAAATTTTTTTCTCACATTTAAATTAAATTGTAACATTTTTGGAAAGGTCTGTTAATTTCTTATTCAGAACTGAAATCCGCAGCCCAAATTATAGGTTTCTTCGTGAGATATTCGCATCCAAAGGATTGGGTTGAACTTCAGTGGAACTAGATACTTTGGATACGAATATCTTCAAAACTATATCCTGCAGAAGCTTTTGGTTTTCAGACATAGGATTGCCTTGAACTGGAGCTGTATAATCTAAGAACTGGACCTCTTTGGAAGGCTTGGTTGAGGAAATGTATCCATTCAAAGGGAGGGTTGAAAAAAACGATTTCACTTTGGATGCGTATATCTCCGGAACTAGAAATCGTAGAAGGTTCTTATTTTCAGTTTTGGAAAGCTCTTACAAATTTAATAGATAGATTTTTTTCCGCAGCCTCTTTGAAGGCTTAGTTTCAGAAATATCGCCATCCAAACACATTTGTAGGTAGCTCAGGGCACAAAATAGGTTAATCACTTTGGATGCGAATTCCCGAGGCACCAGACCGTGTAGAAGCTTAACGTTTGCAGGTTCAGATAGGGTTTGAATAGACCTTTCCTTTGATGTATATCTCAATCTATTTCATAAACATTTTTGAAAAGTCAATTTCTGAAAAATTTCATAGGGTGGGGGTCATGAAAATTTTCAAAAAATCTTGAAAATTTTTTTCTCACATTTAAATTAAATTGTAACATTTTTGGAAAGGTCTGTTAATTTCTTATTCAGAACTGAAATCCGCAGCCCAAATTATAGGTTTCTTCGTGAGATATTCGCATCCAAAGGATTGGGTTGAACTTCAGTGGAACTAGATACTTTGGATACGAATATCTTCAAAACTATATCCTGCAGAAGCTTTTGGTTTTCAGACATAGGATTGCCTTGAACTGGAGCTGTATAATCTAAGAACTGGACCTCTTTGGAAGGCTTGGTTGAGGAAATGTATCCATTCAAAGGGAGGGTTGAAAAAAACGATTTCACTTTGGATGCGTATATCTCCGGAACTAGAAATCGTAGAAGGTTCTTGTTTTCAGTTTTGGAAAGCTCTTACAAATTTAATACATAGATTTTTTTTCCGCAGCCTCTTTGAAGGCTTAGTTTCAGAAATATCGCCATCCAAACACATTTGTAGGTAGCTCAGGGCACAAAATAGGTTAATCACTTTGGATGCGAATTCCCGAGGTACCAGACCGTGTAGAAGCTTAACGTTTGCAGGTTCAGATAGGGTTTGAATAGACCTTTCCTTTGATGTATATCTCGATCTATTTCATAAACATTTTTGAAAAGTCAATTTCTGAAAAATTTCATAGGGTGGGGGTCATGAAAATTTTCAAAAAATCTTGAAAATTTTTTTCTCACATTTAAATTAAATTGTAACATTTTTGGAAAGGTCTGTTAATTTCTTATTCAGAACTGAAATCCGCAGCCCAAATTATAGGTTTCTTCGTGAGATATTCGCATCCAAAGGATTGGGTTGAACTTCAGTGGAACTAGATACTTTGGATACGAATATCTTCAAAACTATATCCTGCAGAAGCTTTTGGTTTTCAGACATAGGATTGCCTTGAACTGGAGCTGTATAATCTAAGAACTGGACCTCTTTGGAAGGCTTGGTTGAGGAAATGTATCCATTCAAAGGGAGGGTTGAAAAAAACGATTTCACTTTGGATGCGTATATCTCCGGAACTAGAAATCGTAGAAGGTTCTTGTTTTCAGTTTTGGAAAGCTCTTACAAATTTAATAGATAGATTTTTTTCCGCAGCCTCTTTGAAGGCTTAGTTTCAGAAATATCGCCATCCAAACACATTTGTAGGTAGCTCAGGGCACAAAATAGGTTAATCACTTTGGATGCGAATTCCCGAGGCACCAGACCGTGTAGAAGCTTAACGTTTGCAAGTTCAGATAGGGTTTGAATAGACCTTTCCTTTGATGTATATCTCGATCTATTTCATAAACATTTTTGAAAAGTCAATTTCTGAAAAATTTCATAGGGTGGGGGTCATGAAAATTTTCAAAAAATCTTGAAAATTTTTTTCTCACATTTAAATTAAATTGTAACATTTTTGGAAAGGTCTGTTAATTTCTTATTCAGAACTGAAATCCGCAGCCCAAATTATAGGTTTCTTCGTGAGATATTCGCATCCAAAGGATTGGTTTGAACTTCAGTGGAACTAGATACTTTGGATACGAATATCTTCAAAACTATATCCTGCAGAAGCTTTTGGTTTTCAGACATAGGATTGCCTTGAACTGGAGCTGTATAATCTAAGAACTGGACCTCTTTGGAAGGCTTGGTTGAGGAAATGTATCCATTCAAAGGGAGGGTTGAAAAAAACGATTTCACTTTGGATGCGTATATCTCCGGAACTAGAAATCGTAGAAGGTTCTTGTTTTCAGTTTTGGAAAGCTCTTACAAATTTAATACATAGATTTTTTTTCCGCAGCCTCTTTGAAGGCTTAGTTTCAGAAATATCGCCATCCAAACACATTTGTAGGTAGCTCAGGGCACAAAATAGGTTAATCACTTTGGATGCGAATTCCCGAGGTACCAGACCGTGTAGAAGCTTTACGTTTGCAGGTTCAGATAGGGTTTGAATAGACCTTTCCTTTGATGTATATCTCGATCTATTTCATAAACATTTTTGAAAAGTCAATTTCTGAAAAATTTCATAGGGTGGGGGTCATGAAAAATTTCAAAAAATCTTGAAAATTTTTTTCTCACATTTAAATTAAATTGTAACATTTTTGGAAAGGTCTGTTAATTTCTTATTCAGAACTGAAATCCGCAGCCCAAATTATAGGTTTCTTCGTGAGATATTCGCATCCAAAGGATTGGGTTGAACTTCAGTGGAACTTTGGATACGAATATCTTCAAAACTATATCCTGCAGAAGCTTTTGGTTTTCAGACATAGGATTTCCTTGAACTGGAGCTGTATAATCTAAGAACTGGACCTCTTTGGAAGGCTTGGTTGAGGAAATGTATCCATTCAAAGGGAGGGTTGAAAAAAACGATTTCACTTTGGATGCGTATATCTCCGGAACTAGAAATCGTAGAAGGTTCTTGTTTTCAGTTTTGGAAAGCTCTTACAAATTTAATAGATAGATTTTTTTTCCGCAGCCTCTTTGAAGGCTTAGTTTCAGAAATATCGCCATCCAAACACATTTGTAGGTAGCTCAGGGCACAAAATAGGTTAATCACTTTGGATGCGAATTCCCGAGGTACCAGACCGTGTAGAAGCTTAACGTTTGCAGGTTCAGATAGGGTTTGAATAGACCTTTCCTTTGATGTATATCTCGATCTATTTCATAAACATTTTTGAAAAGTCAATTTCTGAAAAATTTCATAGGGTGGGGGTCATGAAAATTTTCAAAAAAATCTTGAAAAATTTTTTCTCACATTTAAATTAAATTGTAACATTTTTGGAAAGGTCTGTTAATTTCTTATTCAGAACTGAAATCCGCAGCCCAAATTATAGGTTTCTTCGTGAGATATTCGCATCCAAAGGATTGGGTTGAACTTCAGTGGAACTAGATACTTTGGATACGAATATCTTCAAAACTATATCCTGCAGAAGCTTTTGGTTTTCAGACATAGGATTTCCTTGAACTGGAGCTGTATAATCTAAGAACTGGACCTCTTTGGAAGGCTTGGTTGAGGAAATGTATCCATTCAAAGGGAGGGTTGAAAAAAACGATTTCACTTTGGATGCGTATATCTCCGGAACTAGAAATCGTAGAAGGTTCTTGTTTTCAGTTTTGGAAAGCTCTTACAAATTTAATAGATAGATTTTTTTTCCGCAGCCTCTTTGAAGGCTTAGTTTCAGAAATATCGCCATCCAAACACATTTGTAGGTAGCTCAGGGCACAAAATAGGTTAATCACTTTGGATGCGAATTCCCGAGGCACCAGACCGTGTAGAAGCTTAACGTTTGCAGGTTCAGATAGGGTTTGAATAGACCTTTCCTTTGATGTATATCTCGATCTATTTCATAAACATCAAATCTTGAAAATTTTTTTCTCACATTTAAATTAAATTGTAACATTTTTGGAAAGGTCTGTTAATTTCTTATTCAGAACTGAAATCCGCAGCCCAAATTATAGGTTTCTTCGTGAGATATTCGCATCCAAAGGATTGGGTTGAACTTCAGTGGAACTAGATACTTTGGATACGAATATCTTCAAAACTATATTCTGCAGAAGCTTTTGGTTTTCAGACATAGGATTGCCTTGAACTGGAGCTGTATAATCTAAGAACTGGACCTCTTTGGAAGGCTTGGTTGAGGAAATGTATCCATTCAAAGGGAGGGTTGAAAAAAACGATTTCACTTTGGATGCGTATATCTCCGGAACTAGAAATCGTAGAAGGTTCTTGTTTTCAGTTTTGGAAAGCTCTTACAAATTTAATAGATAGATTTTTTTCCGCAGCCTCTTTGAAGGCTTAGTTTCTGAAATATCGCCATCCAAACACATTTGTAGGTAGCTCAGGGCACAAAATAGGTTAATCACTTTGGATGCGAATTCCCGAGGCACCAGACCGTGTAGAAGCTTAACGTTTGCAGGTTCAGATAGGGTTTGAATAGACCTTTCCTTTGATGTATATCTCGATCTATTTCATAAACATTTTTGAAAAGTCAATTTCTGAAAAATTTCATAGGGTGGGGGTCATGAAAATTTTCAAAAAATCTTGAAAATTTTTTTCTCACATTTAAATTAAATTGTAACATTTTTGGAAAGGTCTGTTAATTTCTTATTCAGAACTGAAATCCGCAGCCCAAATTATAGGTTTCTTCGTGAGATATTCGCATCCAAAGGATTGGGTTGAACTTCAGTGGAACTAGATACTTTGGATACGAATATCTTCAAAACTATATCCTGCAGAAGCTTTTGGTTTTCAGACATAGGATTGCCTTGAACTGGAGCTGTATAATCTAAGAACTGGACCTCTTTGGAAGGCTTGGTTGAGGAAATGTATCCATTCAAAGGGAGGGTTGAAAAAAACGATTTCACTTTGGATGCGTATATCTCCGGAACTAGAAATCGTAGAAGGTTCTTGTTTTCAGTTTTGGAAAGCTCTTACAAATTTAATAGATAGATTTTTTTTCCGCAGCCTCTTTGAAGGCTTAGTTTCAGAAATATCGCCATCCAAACACATTTGTAGGTAGCTCAGGGCACAAAATAGGTTAATCACTTTGGATGCGAATTCCCGAGGTACCAGACCGTGTAGAAGCTTTACGTTTGCAGGTTCAGATAGGGTTTGAATAGACCTTTCCTTTGATGTATATCTCGATCTATTTCATAAACATTTTTGAAAAGTCAATTTCTGAAAAATTTCATAGGGTGGGGGTCATGAAAAATTTCAAAAAATCTTGAAAATTTTTTTCTCACATTTAAATTAAATTGTAACATTTTTGGAAAGGTCTGTTAATTTCTTATTCAGAACTGAAATCCGCAGCCCAAATTATAGGTTTCTTCGTGAGATATTCGCATCCAAAGGATTGGGTTGAACTTCAGTGGAACTTTGGATACGAATATCTTCAAAACTATATCCTGCAGAAGCTTTTGGTTTTCAGACATAGGATTTCCTTGAACTGGAGCTGTATAATCTAAGAACTGGACCTCTTTGGAAGGCTTGGTTGAGGAAATGTATCCATTCAAAGGGAGGGTTGAAAAAAACGATTTCACTTTGGATGCGTATATCTCCGGAACTAGAAATCGTAGAAGGTTCTTGTTTTCAGTTTTGGAAAGCTCTTACAAATTTAATAGATAGATTTTTTTTCCGCAGCCTCTTTGAAGGCTTAGTTTCAGAAATATCGCCATCCAAACACATTTGTAGGTAGCTCAGGGCACAAAATAGGTTAATCACTTTGGATGCGAATTCCCGAGGTACCAGACCGTGTAGAAGCTTAACGTTTGCAGGTTCAGATAGGGTTTGAATAGACCTTTCCTTTGATGTATATCTCGATCTATTTCATAAACATTTTTGAAAAGTCAATTTCTGAAAAATTTCATAGGGTGGGGGGTCATGAAAATTTTCAAAAAATCTTGAAAAATTTTTTCTCACATTTAAATTAAATTGTAACATTTTTGGAAAGGTCTGTTAATTTCTTATTCAGAACTGAAATCCGCAGCCCAAATTATAGGTTTCTTCGTGAGATATTCGCATCCAAAGGATTGGGTTGAACTTCAGTGGAACTAGATACTTTGGATACGAATATCTTCAAAACTATATCCTGCAGAAGCTTTTGGTTTTCAGACATAGGATTTCCTTGAACTGGAGCTGTATAATCTAAGAACTGGACCTCTTTGGAAGGCTTGGTTGAGGAAATGTATCCATTCAAAGGGAGGGTTGAAAAAAACGATTTCACTTTGGATGCGTATATCTCCGGAACTAGAAATCGTAGAAGGTTCTTGTTTTCAGTTTTGGAAAGCTCTTACAAATTTAATAGATAGATTTTTTTTTCCGCAGCCTCTTTGAAGGCTTAGTTTCAGAAATATCGCCATCCAAACACATTTGTAGGTAGCTCAGGGCACAAAATAGGTTAATCACTTTGGATGCGAATTCCCGAGGCACCAGACCGTGTAGAAGCTTAACGTTTGCAGGTTCAGATAGGGTTTGAATAGACCTTTCCTTTGATGTATATCTCGATCTATTTCATAAACATTTTTGAAAAGTCAATTTCTGAAAAATTTCATAGGGTGGGGGTCATGAAAATTTCAAAAAATCTTGAAAATTTTTTTCTCACATTTAAATTAAATTGTAACATTTTTGGAAAGGTCTGTTAATTTCTTATTCAGAACTGAAATCCGCAGCCCAAATTATAGGTTTCTTCGTGAGATATTCGCATCCAAAGGATTGGGTTGAACTTCAGTGGAACTAGATACTTTGGATACGAATATCTTCAAAACTATATCCTGCAGAAGCTTTTGGTTTTCAGACATAGGATTTCCTTGAACTGGAGCTGTATAATCTAAGAACTGGACCTCTTTGGAAGGCTTGGTTGAGGAAATGTATCCATTCAAAGGGAGGGTTGAAAAAAACGATTTCACTTTGGATGCGTATATCTCCGGAACTAGAAATCGTAGAAGGTTCTTGTTTTCAGTTTTGGAAAGCTCTTACAAATTTAATAGATAGATTTTTTTTCCGCAGCCTCTTTGAAGGCTTAGTTCAGAAATATCGCCATCCAAACACATTTGTAGGTAGCTCAGGGCACAAAATAGGTTAATCACTTTGGATGCGAATTCCCGAGGCACCAGACCGTGTAGAAGCTTAACGTTTGCAGGTTCAGATAGGGTTTGAATAGACCTTTCCTTTGATGTATATCTCGATCTATTTCATAAACATTTTTGAAAAGTCAATTTCTGAAAAATTTCATAGGGTGGGGGTCATGAAAATTTTCAAAAAATCTTGAAAATTTTTTTCTCACATTTAAATTAAATTGTAACATTTTTGGAAAGGTCTGTTAATTTCTTATTCAGAACTGAAATCCGCAGCCCAAATTATAGGTTTCTTCGTGAGATATTCGCATCCAAAGGATTGGGTTGAACTTCAGTGGAACTAGATACTTTGGATACGAATATCTTCAAAACTATATCCTGCAGAAGCTTTTGGTTTTCAGACATAGGATTTCCTTGAACTGGAGCTGTATAATCTAAGAACTGGACCTCTTTGGAAGGCTTGGTTGAGGAAATGTATCCATTCAAAGGGAGGGTTGAAAAAAACGATTTCACTTTGGATGCGTATATCTCCGGAACTAGAAATCGTAGAAGGTTCTTGTTTTCAGTTTTGGAAAGCTCTTACAAATTTAATACATAGATTTTTTTTCCGCAGCCTCTTTGAAGGCTTAGTTTCAGAAATATCGCCATCCAAACACATTTGTAGGTAGCTCAGGGCACAAAATAGGTTAATCACTTTGGATGCGAATTCCCGAGGTACCAGACCGTGTAGAAGCTTTACGTTTGCAGGTTCAGATAGGGTTTGAATAGACCTTTCCTTTGATGTATATCTCGATCTATTTCATAAACATTTTTTGAAAAGTCAATTTCTGAAAAATTTCATAGGGTGGGGGTCATGAAAAATTTCAAAAAATCTTGAAAATTTTTTTCTCACATTTAAAATTAAATTGTAACATTTTTGGAAAGGTCTGTTAATTTCTTATTCAGAACTGAAATCCGCAGCCCAAATTATAGGTTTCTTCGTGAGATATTCGCATCCAAAGGATTGGGTTGAACTTCAGTGGAACTTTGGATACGAATATCTTCAAAACTATATCCTGCAGAAGCTTTTGGTTTTCAGACATAGGATTTCCTTGAACTGGAGCTGTATAATCTAAGAACTGGACCTCTTTGGAAGGCTTGGTTGAGGAAATGTATCCATTCAAAGGGAGGGTTGAAAAAAACGATTTCACTTTGGATGCGTATATCTCCGGAACTAGAAATCGTAGAAGGTTCTTGTTTTCAGTTTTGGAAAGCTCTTACAAATTTAATAGATAGATTTTTTTCCGCAGCCTCTTTGAAGGCTTAGTTTCAGAAATATCGCCATCCAAACACATTTGTAGGTAGCTCAGGGCACAAAATAGGTTAATCACTTTGGATGCGAATTCCCGAGGTACCAGACCGTGTAGAAGCTTAACGTTTGCAGGTTCAGATAGGGTTTGAATAGACCTTTCCTTTGATGTATATCTCGATCTATTTCATAAACATTTTTGAAAAGTCAATTTCTGAAAAATTTCATAGGGTGGGGGTCATGAAAATTTTCAAAAAATCTTGAAAAATTTTTTCTCACATTTAAATTAAATTGTAACATTTTTGGAAAGGTCTGTTAATTTCTTATTCAGAACTGAAATCCGCAGCCCAAATTATAGGTTTCTTCGTGAGATATTCGCATCCAAAGGATTGGGTTGAACTTCAGTGGAACTAGATACTTTGGATACGAATATCTTCAAAACTATATCCTGCAGAAGCTTTTGGTTTTCAGACATAGGATTTCCTTGAACTGGAGCTGTATAATCTAAGAACTGGACCTCTTTGGAAGGCTTGGTTGAGGAAATGTATCCATTCAAAGGGAGGGTTGAAAAAAACGATTTCACTTTGGATGCGTATATCTCCGGAACTAGAAATCGTAGAAGGTTCTTGTTTTCAGTTTTGGAAAGCTCTTACAAATTTAATAGATAGATTTTTTTTCCGCAGCCTCTTTGAAGGCTTAGTTTCAGAAATATCGCCATCCAAACACATTTGTAGGTAGCTCAGGGCACAAAATAGGTTAATCACTTTGGATGCGAATTCCCGAGGCACCAGACCGTGTAGAAGCTTAACGTTTGCAGGTTCAGATAGGGTTTGAATAGACCTTTCCTTTGATGTATATCTCGATCTATTTCATAAACATTTTTGAAAAGTCAATTTCTGAAAAATTTCATAGGGTGGGGGTCATGAAAATTTTCAAAAAATCTTGAAAATTTTTTTCTCACATTTAAATTAAATTGTAACATTTTTGGAAAGGTCTGTTAATTTCTTATTCAGAACTGAAATCCGCAGCCCAAATTATAGGTTTCTTCGTGAGATATTCGCATCCAAAGGATTGGGTTGAACTTCAGTGGAACTAGATACTTTGGATACGAATATCTTCAAAACTATATCCTGCAGAAGCTTTTGGTTTTCAGACATAGGATTTCCTTGAACTGGAGCTGTATAATCTAAGAACTGGACCTCTTTGGAAGGCTTGGTTGAGGAAATGTATCCATTCAAAGGGAGGGTTGAAAAAAACGATTTCACTTTGGATGCGTATATCTCCGGAACTAGAAATCGTAGAAGGTTCTTGTTTTCAGTTTTGGAAAGCTCTTACAAATTTAATAGATAGATTTTTTTTCCGCAGCCTCTTTGAAGGCTTAGTTTCAGAAATATCGCCATCCAAACACATTTGTAGGTAGCTCAGGGCACAAAATAGGTTAATCACTTTGGATGCGAATTCCCGAGGCACCAGACCGTGTAGAAGCTTAACGTTTGCAGGTTCAGATAGGGTTTGAATAGACCTTTCCTTTGATGTATATCTCGATCTATTTCATAAACATTTTTGAAAAGTCAATTTCTGAAAAATTTCATAGGGTGGGGGTCATGAAAATTTTCAAAAAATCTTGAAAATTTTTTTCTCACATTTAAATTAAATTGTAACATTTTTGGAAAGGTCTGTTAATTTCTTATTCAGAACTGAAATCCGCAGCCCAAATTATAGGTTTCTTCGTGAGATATTCGCATCCAAAGGATTGGGTTGAACTTCAGTGGAACTAGATACTTTGGATACGAATATCTTCAAAACTATATCCTGCAGAAGCTTTTGGTTTTCAGACATAGGATTTCCTTGAACTGGAGCTGTATAATCTAAGAACTGGACCTCTTTGGAAGGCTTGGTTGAGGAAATGTATCCATTCAAAGGGAGGGTTGAAAAAAACGATTTCACTTTGGATGCGTATATCTCCGGAACTAGAAATCGTAGAAGGTTCTTGTTTTCAGTTTTGGAAAGCTCTTACAAATTTAATAGCTAGATTTTTTTTCCGCAGCCTCTTTGAAGGCTTAGTTTCAGAAATATCGCCATCCAAACACATTTGTAGGTAGCTCAGGGCACAAAATAGGTTAATCACTTTGGATGCGAATTCCCGAGGCACCAGACCGTGTAGAAGCTTAACGTTTGCAGGTTCAGATAGGGTTTGAATAGACCTTTCCTTTGATGTATATCTCGATCTATTTCATAAACATTTTTGAAAAGTCAATTTCTGAAAAATTTCATAGGGTGGGGGTCATGAAAATTTTCAAAAAATCTTGAAAATTTTTTTCTCACATTTAAATTAAATTGTAACATTTTTGGAAAGGTCTGTTAATTTCTTATTCAGAACTGAAATCCGCAGCCCAAATTATAGGTTTCTTCGTGAGATATTCGCATCCAAAGGATTGGGTTGAACTTCAGTGGAACTAGATACTTTGGATACGAATATCTTCAAAACTATATCCTGCAGAAGCTTTTGGTTTTCAGACATAGGATTGCCTTGAACTGGAGCTGTATAATCTAAGAACTGGACCTCTTTGGAAGGCTTGGTTGAGGAAATGTATCCATTCAAAGGGAGGGTTGAAAAAAACGATTTCACTTTGGATGCGTATATCTCCGGAACTAGAAATCGTAGAAGGTTCTTGTTTTCAGTTTTGGAAAGCTCTTACAAATTTAATAGATAGATTTTTTTCCGCAGCCTCTTTGAAGGCTTAGTTTCAGAAATATCGCCATCCAAACACATTTGTAGGTAGCTCAGGGCACAAAATAGGTTAATCACTTTGGATGCGAATTCCCGAGGTACCAGACCGTGTAGAAGCTTAACGTTTGCAGGTTCAGATAGGGTTTGAATAGACCTTTCCTTTGATGTATATCTCGATCTATTTCATAAACATTTTTGAAAAGTCAATTTCTGAAAAATTTCATAGGGTGGGGGTCATGAAAATTTTCAAAAAATCTTGAAAATTTTTTTCTCACATTTAAATTAAATTGTAACATTTTTGGAAAGGGCTGTTAATTTCTTATTCAGAACTGAAATCCGCAGCCCAAATTATAGGTTTCTTCGTGAGATATTCGCATCCAAAGGATTGGGTTGAACTTCAGTGGAACTAGATACTTTGGATACGAATATCTTCAAAACTATATCCTGCAGAAGCTTTTGGTTTTCAGACATAGGATTGCCTTGAACTGGAGCTGTATAATCTAAGAACTGGACCTCTTTGGAAGGCTTGGTTGAGGAAATGTATCCATTCAAAGGGAGGGTTGAAAAAAACGATTTCACTTTGGATGCGTATATCTCCGGAACTAGAAATCGTAGAAGGTTCTTGTTTTCAGTTTTGGAAAGCTCTTACAAATTTAATACATAGATTTTTTTTCCGCAGCCTCTTTGAAGGCTTAGTTTCAGAAATATCGCCATCCAAACACATTTGTAGGTAGCTCAGGGCACAAAATAGGTTAATCACTTTGGATGCGAATTCCCGAGGTACCAGACCGTGTAGAAGCTTTACGTTTGCAGGTTCAGATAGGGTTTGAATAGACCTTTCCTTTGATGTATATCTCGATCTATTTCATAAACATTTTTGAAAAGTCAATTTCTGAAAAATTTCATAGGGTGGGGGTCATGAAAAATTTCAAAAAATCTTGAAAATTTTTTTCTCACATTTAAATTAAATTGTAACATTTTTGGAAAGGTCTGTTAATTTCTTATTCAAAACTGAAATCCGCAGCCCAAATTATAGGTTTCTTCGTGAGATATTCGCATCCAAAGGATTGGGTTGAACTTCAGTGGAACTAGATACTTTGGATACGAATATCTTCAAAACTATATCCTGCAGAAGCTTTTGGTTTTCAGACATAGGATTTCCTTGAACTGGAGCTGTATAATCTAAGAACTGGACCTCTTTGGAAGGCTTGGTTGAGGAAATGTATCCATTCAAAGGGAGGGTTGAAAAAAACGATTTCACTTTGGATGCGTATATCTCCGGAACTAGAAATCGTAGAAGGTTCTTGTTTTCAGTTTTGGAAAGCTCTTACAAATTTAATAGATAGATTTTTTTTCCGCAGCCTCTTTGAAGGCTTAGTTTCAGAAATATCGCCATCCAAACACATTTGTAGGTAGCTCAGGGCACAAAATAGGTTAATCACTTTGGATGCGAATTCCCGAGGTACCAGACCGTGTAGAAGCTTAACGTTTGCAGGTTCAGATAGGGTTTGAATAGACCTTTCCTTTGATGTATATCTCGATCTATTTCATAAACATTTTTGAAAAGTCAATTTCTGAAAAATTTCATAGGGTGGGAGTCATGAAAAATTTCAAAAAATCTTGAAAATTTTTTTCTCACATTTAAATTAAATTGTAACATTTTTGGAAAGGTCTGTTAATTTCTTATTCAGAACTGAAATCCGCAGCCCAAATTATAGGTTTCTTCGTGAGATATTCGCATCCAAAGGATTGGGTTGAACTTCAGTGGAACTAGATACTTTGGATACGAATATCTTCAAAACTATATCCTGCAGAAGCTTTTGGTTTTCAGACATAGGATTTCCTTGAACTGGAGCTGTATAATCTAAGAACTGGACCTCTTTGGAAGGCTTGGTTGAGGAAATGTATCCATTCAAAGGGAGGGTTGAAAAAAACGATTTCACTTTGGATGCGTATATCTCCGGAACTAGAAATCGTAGAAGGTTCTTGTTTTCAGTTTTGGAAAGCTCTTACAAATTTAATAGATAGATTTTTTTTCCGCAGCCTCTTTGAAGGCTTAGTTTCAGAAATATCGCCATCCAAACACATTTGTAGGTAGCTCAGGGCACAAAATAGGTTAATCACTTTGGATGCGAATTCCCGAGGCACCAGACCGTGTAGAAGCTTAACGTTTGCAGGTTCAGATAGGGTTTGAATAGACCTTTCCTTTGATGTATATCTCGATCTATTTCATAAACATTTTTGAAAAGTCAATTTCTGAAAAATTTCATAGGGTGGGGGTCATGAAAATTTTCAAAAAATCTTGAAAATTTTTTTCTCACATTTAAATTAAATTGTAACATTTTTGGAAAGGTCTGTTAATTTCTTATTCAGAACTGAAATCCGCAGCCCAAATTATAGGTTTCTTCGTGAGATATTCGCATCCAAAGGATTGGGTTGAACTTCAGTGGAACTAGATACTTTGGATACGAATATCTTCAAAACTATATCCTGCAGAAGCTTTTGGTTTTCAGACATAGGATTTCCTTGAACTGGAGCTGTATAATCTAAGAACTGGACCTCTTTGGAAGGCTTGGTTGAGGAAATGTATCCATTCAAAGGGAGGGTTGAAAAAAACGATTTCACTTTGGATGCGTATATCTCCGGAACTAGAAATCGTAGAAGGTTCTTGTTTTCAGTTTTGGAAAGCTCTTACAAATTTAATAGATAGATTTTTTTTCCGCAGCCTCTTTGAAGGCTTAGTTTCAGAAATATCGCCATCCAAACACATTTGTAGGTAGCTCAGGGCACAAAATAGGTTAATCACTTTGGATGCGAATTCCCGAGGTACCAGACCGTGTAGAAGCTTAACGTTTGCAGGTTCAGATAGGGTTTGAATAGACCTTTCCTTTGATGTATATCTCGATCTATTTCATAAACATTTTTGAAAAGTCAATTTCTGAAAAATTTCATAGGGTGGGGGTCATGAAAATTTTCAAAAAATCTTGAAAATTTTTTTCTCACATTTAAATTAAATTGTAACATTTTTGGAAAGGTCTGTTAATTTCTTATTCAGAACTGAAATCCGCAGCCCAAATTATAGGTTTCTTCGTGAGATATTCGCATCCAAAGGATTGGGTTGAACTTCAGTGGAACTAGATACTTTGGATACGAATATCTTCAAAACTATATCCTGCAGAAGCTTTTGGTTTTCAAACATAGGATTTCCTTGAACTGGAGCTGTATAATCTAAGAACTGGACCTCTTTGGAAGGCTTGGTTGAGCAAATGTATCCATTCAAAGGGAGGGTTAAAAAAAAAGGATTTCACTTTGGATGCGTATATCTCCGGAACTAGAAATCGTAGAAGGTTCTTGTTTTCAGTTTTGGAAAGCTCTTACAAATTTAATAGACAGATTTTTTTTCCGCAGCCTCTTTGAAGGCTTAGTTTCAGAAATATCGCCATCCAAACACATTTGTAGGTAGCTCAGGGCACAAAATAGGTTAATCACTTTGGATGCGAATTCCCGAGGTACCAGACCGTGTAGAAGCTTAACGTTTGCAGGTTCAGATAGGGTTTGAATAGACCTTTCCTTTGATGTATATCTCGATCTATTTCATAAACATTTTTGAAAAGTCAATTTCTGAAAAATTTCATAGGGTGGGGGTCATGAAAATTTTCAAAAAATCTTGAAAATTTTTTTCTCACATTTAAATTAAATTGTAACATTTTTGGAAAGGTCTGTTAATTTCTTATTCAGAATTGAAATCCGCAGCCCAAATTATAGGTTTCTTCGTGAGATATTCGCATCCAAAGGATTGGGTTGAACTTCAGTGGAACTAGATACTTTGGATACGAATATCTTCAAAACTATATCCTGCAGAAGCTTTTGGTTTTCAGACATAGGATTTCCTTGAACTGGAGCTGTATAATCTAAGAACTGGACCTCTTTGGAAGGCTTGGTTGAGGAAATGTTTCCATTCAAAGGGAGGGTTGAAAAAAAACGATTTCACTTTGGATGCGTATATCTCCGGAACTAGAAATCTTAGGAGGTTCTTGTTTTCAGTTTTGGAAAGCTCTTACAAATTTAATAGATAGATTTTTTTTCCGCAGCCTCTTTGAAGGCTTAGTTTCAGAAATATCGCCATCCAAACACATTTGTAGGTAGCTCAGGGCACAAAATAGGTTAATCACTTTGGATGCGAATTCCCGAGGTACCAGACCGTGTAGAAGCTTAACGTTTGCAGGTTCAGATAGGGTTTGAATAGACCTTTCCTTTGATGTATATCTCGATCTATTTCATAAACATTTTTGAAAAGTCAATTTCTGAAAAATTTCATAGGGTGGGGGTCATGAAAATTTTCAAAAAATCTTGAAAATTTTTTTCTCACATTTAAATTAAATTGTAACATTTTTGGAAAGGTCTGTTAATTTCTTATTCAGAACTGAAATCCGCAGCCCAAATTATAGGTTTCTTCGTGAGATATTCGCATCCAAAGGATTGGGTTGAACTTCAGTGGAACTAGATACTTTGGATACGAATATCTTCAAAACTATATCCTGCAGAAGCTTTTGGTTTTCAAACATAGGATTTCCTTGAACTGGAGCTGTATAATCTAAGAACTGGACCTCTTTGGAAGGCTTGGTTGAGCAAATGTATCCATTCAAAGGGAGGGTTAAAAAAAAAGGATTTCACTTTGGATGCGTATATCTCCGGAACTAGAAATCGTAGAAGGTTCTTGTTTTCAGTTTTGGAAAGCTCTTACAAATTTAATAGACAGATTTTTTTTCCGCAGCCTCTTTGAAGGCTTAGTTTCAGAAATATCGCCATCCAAACACATTTGTAGGTAGCTCAGGGCACAAAATAGGTTAATCACTTTGGATGCGAATTCCCGAGGTACCAGACCGTGTAGAAGCTTAACGTTTGCAGGTTCAGATAGGGTTTGAATAGACCTTTCCTTTGATGTATATCTCGATCTATTTCATAAACATTTTTGAAAAGTCAATTTCTGAAAAATTTCATAGGGTGGGGGTCATGAAAATTTTCAAAAAATCTTGAAAATTTTTTTCTCACATTTAAATTAAATTGTAACATTTTTGGAAAGGTCTGTTAATTTCTTATTCAGAATTGAAATCCGCAGCCCAAATTATAGGTTTCTTCGTGAGATATTCGCATCCAAAGGATTGGGTTGAACTTCAGTGGAACTAGATACTTTGGATACGAATATCTTCAAAACTATATCCTGCAGAAGCTTTTGGTTTTCAGACATAGGATTTCCTTGAACTGGAGCTGTATAATCTAAGAACTGGACCTCTTTGGAAGGCTTGGTTGAGGAAATGTTTCCATTCAAAGGGAGGGTTGAAAAAAACGATTTCACTTTGGATGCGTATATCTCCGGAACTAGAAATCTTAGGAGGTTCTTGTTTTCAGTTTTGGAAAGCTCTTACAAATTTAATAGATAGATTTTTTTTCCGCAGCCTCTTTGAAGGCTTAGTTTCAGAAATATCGCCATCCAAACACATTTGTAGGTAGCTCAGGGCACAAAATAGGTTAATCACTTTGGATGCGAATTCCCGAGGTACCAGACCGTGTAGAAGCTTAACGTTTGCAGGTTCAGATAGGGTTTGAATAGACCTTTCCTTTGATGTATATCTCGATCTATTTCATAAACATTTTTGAAAAGTCAATTTCTGAAAAATTTCATAGGGTGGGGGTCATGAAAAATTTCAAAAAATCTTGAAAATTTTTTTCTCACATTTAAATTAAATTGTAACATTTTTGGAAAGGTCTGTTAATTTCTTATTCAGAACTGAAATCCGCAGCCCAAATTATAGGTTTCTTCGTGAGATATTCGCATCCAAAGGATTGGGTTGAACTTCAGTGGAACTAGATACTTTGGATACGAATATCTTCAAAACTATATCCTGCAGAAGCTTTTGGTTTTCAGACATAGGATTGCCTTGAACTGGAGCTGTATAATCTAAGAACTGGACCTCTTTGGAAGGCTTGGTTGAGGAAATGTATCCATTCAAAGGGAGGGTTGAAAAAAACGATTTCACTTTGGATGCGTATATCTCCGGAACTAGAAATCGTAGAAGGTTCTTGTTTTCAGTTTTGGAAAGCTCTTACAAATTTAATAGATAGATTTTTTTTCCGCAGCCTCTTTGAAGGCTTAGTTTCAGAAATATCGCCATCCAAACACATTTTCCGCAGCCTCTTTGAAGGCTTAGTTTCAGAAATATCGCCATCCAAACACATTTGTAGGTAGCTCAGGGCACAAAATAGGTTAATCACTTTGGATGCGAATTCCCGAGGTACCAGACCGTGTAGAAGCTTAACGTTTGCAGGTTCAGATAGGGTTTGAATAGACCTTTCCTTTGATGTATATCTCGATCTATTTCATAAACATTTTTGAAAAGTCAATTTCTGAAAAATTTCATAGGGTGGGGGTCATGAAAATTTTCAAAAAATCTTGAAATTTTTTTTCTCACATTTAAATTAAATTGTAACATTTTTGGAAAGGTCTGTTAATTTCTTATTCAGAACTGAAATCCGCAGCCCAAATTATAGGTTTCTTCGTGAGATATTCGCATCCAAAGGATTGGGTTGAACTTCAGTGGAACTAGATACTTTGGATACGAATATCTTCAAAACTATATCCTGCAGAAGCTTTTGGTTTTCAGACATAGGATTTCCTTGAACTGGAGCTGTATAATCTAAGAACTGGACCTCTTTGGAAGGCTTGGTTGAGGAAATGTATCCATTCAAAGGGAGGGTTGAAAAAAACGATTTCACTTTGGATGCGTATATCTCTAGAACTAGAACTAGAAATCGTAGAAGGTTCTTGTTTTCAGTTTTGGAAAGCTCTTACAAATTTAATAGATAGATTTTTTTTCCGCAGCCTCTTTGAAGGCTTAGTTTCAGAAATATCGCCATCCAAACACATTTGTAGGTAGCTCAGGGCACAAAATAGGTTAATCACTTTGGATGCGAATTCCCGAGGTACCAGACCGTGTAGAAGCTTAACGTTTGCAGGTTCAGATAGGGTTTGAATAGACCTTTCCTTTGATGTATATCTCGATCTATTTCATAAACATTTTTGAAAAGTCAATTTCTGAAAAATTTCATAGGGTGGGGGTCATGAAAATTTTCAAAAAATCTTGAAAATTTTTTTCTCACATTTAAATTAAATTGTAACATTTTTGGAAAGGTCTGTTAATTTCTTATTCAGAACTGAAATCCGCAGCCCAAATTATAGGTTTCTTCGTGAGATATTCGCATCCAAAGGATTGGGTTGAACTTCAGTGGAACTAGATACTTTGGATACGAATATCTTCAAAACTATATCCTGCAGAAGCTTTTGGTTTTCAGACATAAGATTGCCTTGAACTGGAGCTGTATAATCTAAGAACTGGACCTCTTTGGAAGGCTTGGTTGAGGAAATGTTTCCATTCAAAGGGAGGGTTGAAAAAAACGATTTCACTTTGGATGCGTATATCTCCGGAACTAGAAATCGTAGAAGGTTCTTGTTTTCAGTTTTGGAAAGCTCTTACAAATTTAATAGATAGATTTTTTTCCGCAGCCTCTTTGAAGGCTTAGTTTCAGAAATATCGCCATCCAAACACATTTGTAGGTAGCTCAGGGCACAAAATAGGTTAATCACTTTGGATGCGAATTCCCGAGGCACCAGACCGTGTAGAAGCTTAACGTTTGCAGGTTCAGATAGGGTTTGAATAGACCTTTCCTTTGATGTATATCTCGATCTATTTCATAAACATTTTTGAAAAGTCAATTTCTGAAAAATTTCATAGGGTGGGGGTCATGAAAATTTTCAAAAAATCTTGAAAATTTTTTTCTCACATTTAAATTAAATTGTAACATTTTTGGAAAGGTCTGTTAATTTCTTATTCAGAACTGAAATCCGCAGCCCAAATTATAGGTTTCTTCGTGAGATATTCGCATCCAAAGGATTGGGTTGAACTTCAGTGGAACTAGATACTTTGGATACGAATATCTTCAAAACTATATCCTGCAGAAGCTTTTGGTTTTCAGACATAGGATTGCCTTGAACTGGAGCTGTATAATCTAAGAACTGGACCTCTTTGGAAGGCTTGGTTGAGGAAATGTATCCATTCAAAGGGAGGGTTGAAAAAAACGATTTCACTTTGGATGCGTATATCTCCGGAACTAGAAATCGTAGAAGGTTCTTGTTTTCAGTTTTGGAAAGCTCTTACAAATTTAATAGATAGATTTTTTTTCCGCAGCCTCTTTGAAGGCTTAGTTTCAGAAATATCGCCATCCAAACACATTTGTAGGTAGCTCAGGGCACAAAATAGGTTAATCACTTTGGATGCGAATTCCCGAGGTACCAGACCGTGTAGAAGCTTAACGTTTGCAGGTTCAGATAGGGTTTGAATAGACCTTTCCTTTGATGTATATCTCGATCTATTTCATAAACATTTTTGAAAAGTCAATTTCTGAAAAATTTCATAGGGTGGGGGTCATGAAAATTTTCAAAAAATCTTGAAAATTTTTTTCTCACATTTAAATTAAATTGTAACATTTTTGGAAAGGTCTGCTAATTTCTTATTCAGAACTGAAATCCGCAGCCCAAATTATAGGTTTCTTCGTGAGATATTCGCATCCAAAGGATTGGGTTGAACTTCAGTGGAACTAGATACTTTGGATACGAATATCTTCAAAACTATATCCTGCAGAAGCTTTTGGTTTTCAGACATAAGATTGCCTTAAACTGGAGCTGTATAATCTAAGAACTGGACCTCTTTGGAAGGCTTGGTTGAGGAAATGTTTCCATTCAAAGGGAGGGTTGAAAAAAACGATTTCACTTTGGATGCGTATATCTCCGGAACTAGAAATCGTAGAAGGTTCTTGTTTTCAGTTTTGGAAAGCTCTTACAAATTTAATAGATAGATTTTTTTCCGCAGCCTCTTTGAAGGCTTAGTTTCAGAAATATCGCCATCCAAACACATTTGTAGGTAGCTCAGGGCACAAAATAGGTTAATCACTTTGGATGCGAATTCCCGAGGTACCAGACCGTGTAGAAGCTTTACGTTTGCAGGTTCAGATAGGGTTTGAATAGACCTTTCCTTTGATGTATATCTCGATCTATTTCATAAACATTTTTGAAAAGTCAATTTCTGAAAAATTTCATAGGGTGGGGGTCATGAAAAATTTCAAAAAATCTTGAAAATTTTTTTCTCACATTTAAATTAAATTGTAACATTTTTGGAAAGGTCTGTTAATTTCTTATTCAGAACTGAAATCCGCAGCCCAAATTATAGGTTTCTTCGTGAGATATTCGCATCCAAAGGATTGGGTTGAACTTCAGTGGAACTAGATACTTTGGATACGAATATCTTCAAAACTATATCCTGCAGAAGCTTTTGGTTTTCAGACATAGGATTGCCTTGAACTGGAGCTGTATAATCTAAGAACTGGACCTCTTTGGAAGGCTTGGTTGAGGAAATGTATCCATTCAAAGGGAGGGTTGAAAAAAACGATTTCACTTTGGATGCGTATATCTCCGGAACTAGAAATCGTAGAAGGTTCTTGTTTTCAGTTTTGGAAAGCTCTTACAAATTTAATAGATAGATTTTTTTTCCGCAGCCTCTTTGAAGGCTTAGTTTCAGAAATATCGCCATCCAAACACATTTGTAGGTAGCTCAGGGCACAAAATAGGTTAATCACTTTGGATGCGAATTCCCGAGGTACCAGACCGTGTAGAAGCTTAACGTTTGCAGGTTCAGATAGGGTTTGAATAGACCTTTCCTTTGATGTATATCTCGATCTATTTCATAAACATTTTTGAAAAGTCAATTTCTGAAAAATTTCATAGGGTGGGGGTCATGAAAATTTTCAAAAAATCTTGAAAATTTTTTTCTCACATTTAAATTAAATTGTAACATTTTTGGAAAGGTCTGTTAATTTCTTATTCAGAACTGAAATCCGCAGCCCAAATTATAGGTTTCTTCGTGAGATATTCGCATCCAAAGGATTGGGTTGAACTTCAGTGGAACTAGATACTTTGGATACGAATATCTTCAAAACTATATCCTGCAGAAGCTTTTGGTTTTCAGACATAGGATTGCCTTGATTTGGCGCTGTATAATCTAAGAACTGGACCTCTTTGGAAGGCTTGGTTGAGGAAATGTATCCATTCAAAGGGAGGGTTGAAAAAAACGATTTCACTTTGGATGCGTATATGTCCGGAACTTTCCGCAGCCTCTTTCAAGGCTTAGTTTCAGAAATATCGCCATCCAAACACATTTGCTCAGGGCACAAAATAGGTTAATCGTTTTGGATGCGAATTCCCGAGGTGCCAGACCGTGTAGAAGCTTAACGTTAGTAGGTTCAGATAGGGCTTGAATAGACCTTTCTTTTGACGTATATCTTGATCTATTTCATAAACATTTTTGAAAAGTCAATTTCTGAAAAATTTCATAGGGTGGGGGTCAGGAAAATTTTCAAAAAATCTTGAAAATTTTTTTCTCACATTTAAATGAAATTGTTACATTTTTGAAAAGGTCTGTTAGTTTCTTATTCAGAACTGAAATCCGCAGCCC
Organism: Dasysyrphus tricinctus; assembly: GCA_963921185.1. Classification (NCBI taxonomy): domain Eukaryota; kingdom Metazoa; phylum Arthropoda; class Insecta; order Diptera; family Syrphidae; genus Dasysyrphus; species Dasysyrphus tricinctus. The sequence goes on along the minus strand of OY992532.1, from coordinate 107,032,362 downwards.
AAATTATAGGTTTCTTCGTCAGATATTCGCATCCAAAGGATTGGGTTGAACTTCAGTGGAACTAGATACTTTGGATACGAATATCTTCAAAACTATATCCTGCAGAAGCTTTTGGTTTTCAGACATAGGTTTGCCTTGAACTGGAGCTGTATAATCTAAGAACTAGACCTCTTTGGAAGGCTTGGTTGAGGAAATGTATCCATTCAAAGGGAGAGTTGAAAAAACCGATTTCACTTTGGATGCGTATATCTCCGGAACTAGAAATCGTAGAAGGTTCTTGTTTTCAGTTTTGAAAAGCTCTTACAAATTTAATGGACAGATTTTTTGTCCGCAGCCTCTTTCAAGGCGTAGTTTCAGAAATATCGCCATCCAAACACATTCGTAGGTAGCTCAGGGCACAAAATAGGTTAATCACTATGGATGCGAATTCCCGAGGTGCCAGACCGTGTAGAAGCTTAACGTTTGCAGGTTCAGATAGGGTTTGAATAGACCTTTCTTTTGATGTATATCTTAATCTATTTCATAAACATTTTTGAAAAGTCAATTTCTGAAAAATTTCATAGGGTGGGGGTCATAAAAATTTTCAAAAAATCTTGAAAATTTTTTTCTCACATTTAAATTAAATTGTAACATTTTTGCAAAGGTCTGTTAATTTCTTATACAGAACTGAAATCCGCAGCCCAAATTATAGGTTTCTTCGTGAGATATTCGCATCCAAAGGATTGGGTTGAACTTCAGTGGAACTAGATACTTTGGATACGAATATCTTCAAAACTATATCCTGCAGAAGCTTTTTGTTTTCAGACATAGGATTGCCTTGAACTGGAGCTGTATAATCTAAGAACTGGACCTCTTTGGAAGGCTTGGTTGAGGAAATGTATCCATTCAAAGGGAGGGTTGAAAAAAACGATTTCACTTTGGATGCGTATATCTCCGGAACTAGAAATCGTAGAAGGTTCTTGTTTTCAGTTTTGAAAAGCTCTTACAAATTTAATAGATAGATTTTTTTTCCGTAGCCTCTTTCAAGGCTTAGTTTCAGAAATATCGCCATCCAAACACATTTGTAGGTAGCTCAGGGCACAAAATAGGTTAATCACTATGGATGCGAATTCCCGAGGTGCCAGACCGTTTAGAAGCTTAACGTTTGCAGGTTCAGGTAGGGTTTGAATAGACCTTTCTTTTGATGTATATCTCGATCTATTTCATAAACATTTTTGAAAAGTCAATTTCTGAAAAATTTCATAGGGTGGGGGTCATGAAAATTTTCAAAAAATCTTGAAAATTTTCTGCCTGTTAATTTCTTATTCAGAACTGAAATCCGCAGCCCAAATTATAGGTTTCTTCGTGAGATATTCGCATCCAAAGGACTGGGTTGAACTTCAGTGGAACTAGATACTTTGGATACGAATATCTTCAAAACTATATCCTGCAGAAGCTTTTGGTTTTCAGACATAGGATTGCCTTGAACTGGCGCTGTATAATCTATGAACTGGACCTCTTTGGAAGGCTTGGTTGAGGAAATGTATCCATTCAAAGGGAGGGTTGAAAAAAAACGATTTCACTTTGGATGCGTATATCTCCGGAACTAAACTAGAAATCGTAGAAGGTTCTTGTTTTCAGTTTTGGAAAGCTCTTACAAATTTAATAGATAGATTTTTTTTCCGCAGCCTCTTTCAAGACTTAGTTTCAGAAATATTGCCATCCAAACACATTTGAAGGTAGCTCAGTGCACAAAATAGGTTGATTACTTTGGATGCGAATTCCCGAGGTGCCAGACCGTGTAGAAGCTTAACGTTTGCAGGTTCAGATAGGGTTTGAATAGACCTTTCTTTTGATGTATATCTCGATTTATTTCATAAACATTTTTGAAAAGTCAATTTCTGAAAAATTTCATAGGGTGGGGGTCATGAAAATTTTCAAAAAATCTTGAAAATTTTCTGCCTGTTAATTTCTTATTCAGAACTGAAATCCGCAGCCCAAATTATAGGTTTCTTCGTGAGATATTCGTATCCAAAGGATTGGGTTGAACTTCAGTGGAACTAGATACTTTGGATACGAATATCTTCAAAACTATATCCTGCAGAAGCTTTTGGTTTTCAGACATAGGATTGCCTTGAACTAGCGCTGTATAATCTAAGAACTGGACCTCTTTGGAAGGCTTGGTTGAGGAAATGCATCCATTCAAAGGGAGGGTTGAAAAAAACGATTTCACTTTGGATGCGTATATCTCCGGAACTAGAAATCGTAGAAGGTTCTTGTTTTCAGTTTTGAAAAGCTCTTACAAATTTAATGGATAGATTTTTTTTCCGCAGCCTCTTTCAAGGCTTAGTTTCAGAAATATTGCCATCCAAACACATTTGAAGGTAGCTCAGTGCACAAAATAGGTTGATTACTTTGGATGCGAATTCCCGAGGTGCCAGAACGCGTAGAAGCTTAACGTTTGCAGGTTCAGATAGGGTTTGAATAGACCTTTCTTTTGATGTATATCTCGATTTATTTCATAAACATTTTTGAAAAGTCAATTTCTGAAAAATTTCATAGGGTGGGGGTCATGAAAATTTTCAAAAAATCTTGAAAATTTTCTGTCTGTTAATTTCTTATTCAGAACTGAAATCCGCAGCCCAAATTATAGGTTTCTTCGTGAGATATTCGCATCCAAAGGATTGGGATGAACTTCAGTGGAACTAGATATTTTGGATATGAATATCTTCAAAATTAGACCCTGCAGAAGCTTTTGGTTTTCAGACATAGGATTGCCTTGAACTGGCGCTGTATACCTAATCTAAAAACTGAACCTCTTTGGAAGGCTTGGTTGAGGAAATGTATCCATTCAAATGTCTTTTTTTTGGATAGTCAGTTTCCAGAGCTTTCCAAAACTGGAAACAAGAACCATACGATATCTGGTTCTCAAAATATACCTACGCTTCCAAAGTGATATTTTGTTTTTTGCGTTTTTTGATTTATTAGCATTAAAATGCCTTTGGATAGAGATATCTTCACCATTAAGCCTTCCAAATGGTTTCAGTTGTAAATTTCTAAATTCTCTATTAAAAAACCTATCCGTTACTGAAAACCAAACGCTTTTGCAACGTTTAGTTCATTAGATATTTGCACTGAAAGTAATTTGTATGCAGTTTCAACGCAATCCGTTATATGCGAATAACTATCGAACCGAGCTTTCAAAATTGTTGCGGTCTTCAGTGCTGAATAGGAAACGAACACACCTTTCCAAAAATGTAAAAATATCATCACAAATTTTTTTTTCATGAATTCCGAAAAAAGCATGGATTACCCCCTTGCCGTTTTTTTTCAAAAAAAAATCACTTTTTTTAAAAAGTGAATGAAATAAATCATGACGTACCTTTTTGGAAAGGTCTGTTCAAACCCAATCGATACATCCAAGCAGATTTTTTTTGTATCATCTGGTTAAGAAATATTCGCATCCAAAGTGATTTTACTGATTTTCTGCCCCAAAACTACCTACCTTAATATCTTTGGATGGTGATAATTCCTAAACCAAATGTCTTAAAAAAAGAAACAAATTTGTTGGATAGTCAGTTTCCAGAGCTTTCCAAAACTGAAAACTAGAACCATCTATGATATCTGGTTCTCAAAATACACGCTTCCAAAATGATATTTTGTTTTTTTGCGTTTTTTGATTTATTAGCATTAAAATGCCTTTGGATAGAGATATCTTCGCCATTAAGCCTTCCAAATGGTTTCGGTTTTCAATTTCTGAATTCTCTATTCAAAACCTATCCGTTACTGAAAACCAAACGCTTTTGCAACGTTTAGTTCATTAGATATTTGCACTGAAAGTTATTTTTATGCAGTTTCAACGCAATCCGTTATATGCGAATAACTATCGAACCGAGCTTTCAAAATTGTTGCGGTCTTCAGTGCTGAATAGGAAATGAACACACCTTTCCAGAAATGTAAAAATATCATCACAAAATTTTTTCATGAATTCCGAAAAAAAGCATGGACTACCCCCTTGCCGTTTTTTTCAAAAAAAAATCACTTTTTTTAAAAAGTGAATAAAATAAATCATGACGTACCTTTTTGGAAAGGTCTGTTCAAACCCAATCGATACATCCAAGCTATTTTTTTTTTTACATCTGGTTAAGAAATATTCGCATCCAAAGTGATTTTACAGATTTTCTGCCCCAAAACTACCTACCTTAATGTCCTTGGATGGTGATAATTTCTAAACCAAATGTCTTAAAAAAAAATTATTTGGATAGTCAGTTTCCAGGGCTTTCTAAAACTGAAAACTAGAACCATCTATGATATCTGGTTCTCAAAATATACGCTTCCAAAGTGATATTTTGTTTTTTGCTTTCTTTGATTTATTAGCATTAAAATGCCTTTGAATAGAGATATCTTCGCCATTAAGCCTTCAAAATGGTTTCGGTTTTCAATTTCTAAATTCTCTATTCAAAACCTATCCTTTACTTACTTACTTACTTACTTAAGGTGGCGCTGCAGTCCGGGGTGGACCAGGGCCTCAACCAACAAGCTTCTTCCAGCCGGCTCGGTTTCTAGCTAGCTGTCTCCAGTTTCGCACGCCAAGTTGGTTGAGGTCCTCTTCCACTTGCGTGCGCCACCTTTTACGCTGTCCACCTCTACTGCGTTGTCCCACGGGGTTGGATTCAAAGACTTTCCGGGCCGGAGCATTGGTGTCCATTCGCTCTAGATGACCCAGCCATCTCAGTCGTTGGCTTTTCACCTTTGTGGCTAGGTCAGTGTCGCTGTACAGCCCATACAGTTCGTTGTTGTATCTTCTTCTCCATTCCTCATCTATGCAGACGGGACCAAAAATCACCCGGAGAATTTTCCTCTTAAAACCTCCTAACGTGTTCTCATCCACCGTTAACAGTGTCCATGCCTCTGCACCATACATCAGGACCGGGATGATAAGCGTCTTATACAGGGACAGTTTAGTTGCTCGAGAGAGGGCTTTGCTTCTCAATTGCCTTCTTAGCCCAAAGAAACAGCGATTGGCAAGAGTAATTCTTCGTTTGATCTCAGCGCTGGTGTCGTTCGCTGAGTTTATAGCGGATCCTAGGTAAACAAAGTCTCTGACCACCTCAAAATTATAGCTGTCTATAGTGACGTTCTGTCCGAGACGTCGGTGTTGGGTGTCGTTTCTTGTTGACAGCATATATATTTTGTTTTGCTTTCATTCACCGTTAGACCCATCTTCTTGGCTTCCTTCTCAATGCTCACAAAAGCACCACTGACATCACGTTTTGTTCGTCCGATTATGTGAATGTCGTTAGCGTAAGCAAGTAATTGGACGGATTTTTGAAAGATGGTGCCTCTGGTGTTGACGTAAGAGTTTTGCACTATTCTTTCAAGAACGATGTTGAAGAAGTCGCATGACAGCGCGTTGCCTTGCCTAAAACCTTTTTTGACATCAAATGTGTCGACGAGGTCTTTGCCGACCTTGATGGAGCAGCGTGCATTCTCCATTGCCATCCTGCACAAACTAGACATGGCTCTATATAGCTCGTCTCTATAGATGCTGTCATACGCGGCCTTGAAATCGATAAAAAGGTGGTGGGTATCGATTTGAAACTCCTGGGTTTTCTCCAAGATCTGCCGTAGTGCGAATATTTGGTCGATGGTGGACTTCCCTGGCCTAAAGCCACACTGATATGGACCTATCAGGTTGTTGACGAATGGCTTCAGGCGTTCACAAAGAACGGCAGAGAAGATCTAGTAGGCGATATTAAGAAGACTGATGCCTCTGTAGTTGGTGCAGTCCAGAGGATCGCCTTTCTTGAGGATCGGGCAAACAATACTGAGGTTCCATTCATCGGGTATGTTTTCTTCCGACCATATTTTACAGATGAGCTGGTGCATACTCCTAACCAATTCATCGCCAGCCGCTTTGAATAGCTCAGCCGCAAGGTCATCAGCTCCAGCAGCTTTATTGGACTTAAGTTTAGATATGGCTATCCTCACTTCATCAAGATCGGGTGGACGGAATTGTTGGCCTACGTCCTCCAGGTTGAATGGTGCAATTTGCATGGTAGCAGAATTCGGTTCATCATCGCCGTTATACGATTTGCAGAAATGATTTTTTCATATCCTCAGCACCGACTGCGATCCACCACGATGTTCCCCTGATCATCCTTGCAGGCTTCGGTTCGGGGCTTGTAACCTTGGGAGGTTCTCGCTGTGGTGGTCGTGCGAAGAAGCCCAGCACGTCAGAGGCGGCATCTCTGATGGCTTCCTGGCAGTTTTTCCACTGGTTCTCGATGTTTGCAGTTGGCGGCAAAGGACTAGTTAAGAGGGTGCGAGAGACTCGATCGGAAAAGGACCTGGCGATTTCTTGCGATTGTAGCCGTCCGACGTCGAACTTCCTGACAGTATTTCCCTGTTTTGGCATTGGTCTGGATATCCGTAGCATTACCTTGGCTACAACGAGGTAGTAGTCCGAGTCAACGTTGGCTCCTCGGAACGTTCGGACATCCTTGATACTGGAGGAGTGCCTTGCGTCGATCGCAATGTGGTCAATTTGGTTGGCGGTTGATTGACCAGGAATTCGCCATGTCCCCTTATGTATATCGGGAATTGCGGACTAGCTACCACAACGTTTCGCCCCGCAGCAAAGTCGATTAGCCTGAGTCCGTTATCGGAGGTGGTGTCGTGCAGGCTGTATCTTCCGATTGTGCCACCAAAGACGTCTTCTCTTCCTAGTTTGGCATTAAAATCACCCAAGACAATTTTAATGTCACAGCTAGGGCATTGCTCATATGTCTTGTCCAGGAGCTCGTAGAACTCGTCCTTGGTGTCGTCATCTTTCTCCTCTGTGGGGGCATGCGCGCATATGAGGCTGATGTTGGCGAATTTATAGCCTTGATGCGAATTGTCGTGAGGCGTTCGTTCACATAATTGAAACTCAAGACCTCTTGCCTATGTCTGCCTCTAATAACAAATCCACATCCAAAAAGACGCTGCCCTTGTGGTCGGTAACAGTCACCGTAGTATATATCGCAGTCTTTCAGTTTTCTTTTACCCGGCCCATCCCATCGCACTTCTTGGATGGCGGTGATGTCTGCTTTGTAGCAGTCTAGGGCTTCTTCTTAATGTTCGGCTGCACGTGGTCTATAGAGAGACAGAATATTCCACGTGCAGATCCGAAGTTCGTTGTCCTTATTTCGTTTGCTAGGTTCGTCAACAGTAAATCCGTCCGTATCCGAGGCTTGTTGTTGCTTCGCAACTAAAATAGCTTTACGTGGCCGGGAAGTCACCCCGACGGCACGACCCCCAACCTGGAGAACCAGACCCTATATATAACTCCAAGGACGGGGAGCCGGATTAACCGCTCCCTATAGGCCTGAGCTCCGAATGTGTCGTAGTAGCCCGTATAAGGTGTTCACTAAGTAGTTTAGCCTAACTGGAACTGTAGACGCCACCGTTGATTCCATCTTGAGAATTCTTCCACTGCCGCCTGGGTGAAGGAGAAGTGCCTTAGTGGGAACACTCCTCCCCCCTCTGTCGTTTGCTGCCCCCTAAAACCGTCCACAGGGATTGGAACCCCATCTTCAGTTAAAGGTACTAGGCACCCGATGTTCACCACTTGGAGGTGAGAGTAGGAGTTGATAGACAGAGGTTCGCTTTGAAAAAAAAGCTTGTGGACGCTTGTGTCCTCCTGAATGCACCGTGTCTACCCTTTGAACATCAAAGGGTTCTCGAGATATTCGTATCCAAAGTTACTTGCGTAGATCTGCGTATATATGCGTAGAATTGCGTAGAAATGCGTAGATTTGCACGTGCACGTCATTGGAAAGGTCCATTCAAACCCTATCGACACATCCAAACCAATATTATTTTCATGGTCTGGTAGAGGAAATATTCGAAGCAAAGTGTTTTACAGCTATTTACCTTATTGTCTTTGGATGGTGATATTTCGGAATCCATACCATGTAGAAGGCAAGAAATCAAAAATCGAGAGAAATTTTCAAGAGCTTTCCATCATGCAAACTAAAACCTTCTGCGATGTCTGGCTCTTGAGATATACGCATCCAAAGTAACTTGCGTAGATCTGCGTATATATGCGTAGAATTGCGCAGAAATGCGTAGATATGCGTAGACTTGCGACAACTTTCTGTATTTTATATAAAATAAATTGCAGTGCACGTCATTGGAAAGGTAAAAAAATTTGGCTTGCATGTGCTTATAGGATTTGAATAGACCTGTCCAAAAACGTATGGCACGATTTATTTCATTAATTTTGAAAAAAATCATTTTTGTTTGAAAAAAACGGCAAGGGGTTGGTCCATGTTTTTCTTTAAAATCCATGAAAAATGTTCGTGATGAAATTTTTACATTTTTGGAAAGGTGTGTTAATTTACTATTCAGTACTGAAAACCGGAACGAATTTGAAAGCGCGGTACGTAAGATATTCGAATCTAACGGATTGCGTTCGGAGCAAAAAATAGAAAAAATCGGTAAAAACACTTTGCTTCGAATATTTCCTCTACCAGACCATGGAAAAATATTGGCTTGGGTATGTCGATAGGGTTTGAATAGACCTTTCCAATGACGTGCACTACAATTTATTTTATTAAAAATACAAAAAGTTGTCGCAAGTCTACGCATATCTACGCATTTCTACGCAATTCTACGCATATATACGCAGATCTACGCAAGTAACTTTGGATGCGTATATCTCGAGAACCAGACATCGTAGAAGGTTCTAGTTTCAAGTTTTAAAAAGCTCTTGAAAATCTCTCTCGATTTTTGATTTGTCTTGCCTTCTTCAATGTATGGATTCCCAAAATATCACCATCCAAAAACAATAAGGTAGGTAGTTGGGGCAGAAAATCGGTAAAAACACTTTGGATGCGAATATTTTCTCAACCAGACCATGACAAAAATTTGGCTTGCATGTGCTTATAGGATTTCAATGGACCTTTCCAAAAACATATTGCACGTATTTATGAAGATTAATAAAAACAATAAAACTGTGAACCAAAATTTTATCTGTGCTTTTTTCATATAGAGTGAAAGAACAGAAAAAGTACAGTGTCTTTTCGTCTTAATACTACTTTTCTATACACATTTTTATGAATTATTTTTTCATGAAAATATTGAGGAACTCGAAAGCTTATAATCCACCATACAATATTGTACCAATAAATTAATTGTATGTCTGTGAAATTGTTATTTCTGTTTTTCTTAAAACTAACATTTTGTATTTGTACTGTTCTTCCACTCACCGATTCAATTATAAGTCCATAATTGGCGCTTATAAAAGGCAATGTTCGATTTCAGAAAATGGGGTGGGTAAGTAAGCATTGTTGAAGATCGAAGCAATATGCTGCAACATTCTTATTTGTTTTTGCCAATGATTTGTCGCTTTTCTTACATGCTTAAGCAAAATCAGCTTTTTCTTGATGGCTTGTCAGCTCACTTGTTAGCTTTGATTTTTCATCTAGGTTGTCAATAGCTGATATTTTATGATTTTGCTTATCGCAAGATCCGCACGTATCAAGCTGGGATGATTATATTTTTAAATTCAACTCATGAAAAGCTTGTGAGTACTTCGACAAACTCACGGGCGATTCATTTTCTAAAGAATATAGGTCATACATTTTAGGTATTGTTAAACCAGGTTGTAAGTATTTCTTCGATGTATCCCGTCTCGTATAATGGCTTTCATACGCTGGAAGCTTCAAAATATTAGCTTTTATTTTTTCTCGTTTTATAGTGGAGAGTGCATTTGGGGATTTAGAGCTTCCCCTTATATCAAGCGATTTTCATATGGTGGAAGATGTTGATTAGGATCCCAAGGAAGATGACGGAGGACGAATAGCAAAAATTGTTTTTGAACACTTTCAGTCATTATGTTTCGTCATTGGCGTAGGAAGGAATTTTTTCTCAGGTGGGCAGCCAATCAGTGTTTAAAACCATCAAACGATGTTCATTCAAAAAAAATCACGTTCTCTTCTTCTTTAATAACTTTATATTTGGCCTTGAGCATTTATTTAATGCCCAACTTTGTTCAAAATTGAACTAACTGCAGCAATGTCTTACGATAAATCTTAATTATAAACTTTGACGGAAAAAGAACATATAATTCGATCCAAATGCCACCCAATTGCCCTACAATTACTTTTTTCCAGAGCAGTAAAAAAACTTCAAAAATGTTTGATCTTTAAAAGGTTTTTTAATTCGTCGGCATAGGTGCCACCCTTGAATAGAGTTTGATAGTTGTTGATGGCTCGGCAAATAGGGACGAACTACATATATTTTGACGGAGATCCGAAAGCCATCTAATTTACCTAAAATCACCTTTTTCCGAAGCAATTAAATTTCAGATTCCGCATTATATTATACCTACCCATCAAACGTAGCCGTAAGGTGAAGACAGCTCGTTTATTCCAATTATTCGGTTTGGTTTGACTGTTAGAGAACAAACAGTAGGTACTTTTAATACAAACCGATGCCAAATCAAAACAGAACCTTAAGTATTCATTTTAAACAAACCGAACTGAATTACTTTTCGGTCCATGTTCCAGGCTTTTCACATGTGGCGGTTTAATTTATTTTAGTTAAGAAATCCTTCTATTTTTCTAGTTTTCATTAAAATTTTACATTTTTTAAATTTATTTTCGCTGAATGGCCCCATCGAAATACTGAAAAAATTGTTTAAATGTGACGACTACCTGTAACTGTAGACAAAATAAAAATTTTAGTGTCTGAATCTTCCAAAGTTATACAATATTGCTTCTTTGGTAGAACCAGAAAAGCCCAACTGTTGATTTTTCTAAGGTGGGAAATTCATTTTCTAAAGATGAGCAGTGCCCACCTCTACCCCTTTTCCTACGCCAATTTTTCCAGATTTTTTAATAGAAAGGAAACCCCAATTAGACAAAAAAGGAATAAGAAAAAACTACACAAGTCAAGTTATTTTCGTATAACACACAAATAAATTTTGGAAAAACGACACAAGTTAACTTATGTTCTGAAAAGAAAATTTTATATATGAGTTTCTTATGTGACCAATTATTTAAATTAAATAGTTTTTAATAGTTTTTATTGGGCCTTTTTGGTCAATTATCTTCAGTTATGTAAATAAAAACACGTACATAAATTTTAACCCGACGACGTTTCGCTGGATTTTCTCAGCATCTTCAGGGGCGTTTTTATTGTGTTTACATAATATATATATATAAAACAACATTTAACAATTTTTTAATATTTAGTATACATTTTGCAAATGATGTTTTTTTTTTTTTATTAAAACTTACTTTAATTTTATCGCATTTTGAGTTTAAAAAATTGCATCTTTCCCACATACAACATCAACAAACGGCACAATTTTAATAAATAAATAAATAACATTTCGAATTTACTTTAAAAGAAAATAATTAAACTTAGCACAAAACATACACAGAATGGCAATGTTGTAGATTGAATTGGTTCCGTCAATGTCTTCTTTTAAATTCATGGACGTCGTTCTCTTTTGTGGGATTCGAAGGCTTTCTAACGTATACCTCGTTCCCCTCCTTCTCTCTTTGTCCAAGATCTCTGCGTTGTCGATGTCAGCTTGGTGTGCAGTCTCTAGGATGTGTTGTGATAACCCAGTTGATTCTCTGTTGTTCTTGATGTCTCCCTTAAGGCGCGTCCACATTATGTCGAATTGTGTAGATCAACATCGTTGATCAACAGTGTTGAGTAAGTGTAGACGTGTTGATCGTCAAAGCCAATCAACATTTGTTGACCCGAACGTAACCCGATTCAAATGGATAGCAATCGACAAAGCTGTTCAACAAATTTCATTTTATTGAACACATTTGTAGGGTTTTAAATTCATGAACATAATTTATTGGTTTTGTGCGTTATTAATCACATTTTTACTAGATGAAAAACGCAATATTTATTGTGAATAAGTATTTAATGTTAATAATATCGTTTTAACTTTATTGTTCACAAGAAAAAATAAAAAAAAGTTGGGTACCACCAGGATTCGAACCCTGAACCCCTAGGTTGGATCCTGACGCATTAATTAGAAAATTTCAAACCACACAAATGTTTGCTACGAAAGTTTTTCACGTACACACTAGCATGTTGATCGACAATGTTAACCAACAATGTTGATCGGCATAGTGTGGACCGGCCTTTATGTTCTGCTATTCTCGTTGCTAGTGCTCATTTAGTCGTGCCAATGTAAACCAAATTACAATCTTCACCTTCTTATCCATTGCAACCGATCTCATATATTACATCATGTGTGAGCTCTTTTGGAATTGGCGTTTTGGTGTTTGTGAATAGTTTGCTAAGAGTTTCGTTGGATTTATATGTGAATGCGATGTTATTCTCTGCTCTTATTATTTTGAAGAGATTTTTATTTTATTTCAAGTTGGGAATGAAGGGTACTTTTTATCTTTGCGTTGCCGTCTGTGTTCAATACAAATTTGTTGGTAGAGTTGACTTTTTGTTGTTTGTTTGTTAGAAGCTTTGTAGTGCGTATACACTACCAACCATCCATTTGTTTTTATTCCCGGTCATTGCCACTAAAGTAAAACACTATGCAATAGCCAACCCATTTTAATGCACTCGCATTTCATTCATTTTTTCCATATGGGTGATTCCGTTCCAACTGTGATTCTTTGCGTCCAGTGCCTTTTTTGTTGTTTAATGTAAAAAGTTCGTATATATTTTTGGTTTGGATTGTGTAAATGGCTATTTACTACAATCTACATTCAATATCATGACCAAATTTGCACCTTCTTCGACATGGCTTGGAAAAGTATGGTCAAAATGTCAGCACCGTGGCATGTCCGATCCTTGTTTTTCCGATTAAGTCTACTGTTTTCGAATGAAATAGTTCATTGAATATAAATGTTGCCCTTAGAAAAGTTTGAGTGCAATACTTGCTTGACAAAATAATGCAAAAATTAAGTCAAAATACTTATAGCTGAATAAAATAATCATGAATGAATGTTGTCCGAGGTTTTAGTTTTATTTTTGATTTCAAAAGATTTCCCGCTCAACCGCCATTTTGTTTTAGCTTTAACACGTATGTATTGTAGTTTTCTAAAAGAGACACTATTTATGTATATTTAACAACAATAATTTTGTTTTTGGTACGTTGTTGTATTTTAAGAGTGATATGTTTGCATGCGATGAAAGTATGTCACAAATTTATTTGTCAGTACCGTGGTACTATTTCTTAAGCATGTTATAACATGTTTCTGGTTGGTTATCAGAATTTTATATTCCTTTTAACGGCACAAGCTAAAATTGTCCTGGAAATTATTTTCCTCATAATCATAGAGAAGTGAGGTTACATAAACTGTCTAAATTTCAGTACCGTGGATGTCAGTACCGTGGCATTTAAATACTTATTGAGCTTTAAATATATATAATTAAATAATTCTTTGCAATAATTTTTTCTTCTACCAATTTTCTTTATGAGAACGGTAGCAATACCTCAGAAAACCCCAACAAAAATCATTCCGTGCAATAAAAACTAAGTAATAACCCAGCTCAAGGAAAAGGGTTGCCATTTAGAAGAACAGACTTCAAAAACGAAAAAGAGATAATTGTTTAAAGAAAAAAAGGGAAGTAGAAATGTCAAGAGTTCAAAACGTATTAGAAAATCAAGAATCTCAACAAAAATATAGTCAAAAAGAGGGAAAACAAATTAAAAAGAAAAAAAAGAAAAAGAGAGTCATTATCGTCTAACTAGTTTCAGTACATTTCACTATATTTTTTGTTCTTTAAAAGTTGTAGTAAAATGCTTTTACAGATATGATACTCTGACTAAATGAAGCCACAAACACAAAACAAAAATTGTTTCCAAGAAGTTTTAGTTTTTGAACATTTTCTAAAAAAAGAATCACAGTTGGCAGAGAATCACCCATATGCACTTCATAGAACATTAATACCTATATCATAAAATCTTCAATGCCACTTGACGCTTCAAATTACTTTTGCTTTGGTCAAGTGCATTCTTCTAAAGTTCAATGTCTCTATGCTGTGCACTGCTTATGCAGTGAACTCGATTGAAGGTGTTTGTGTGTCATCAAAGGGGCATGGATATTTTATGTGAATTTGGTGACACAGCAAATATATCCGACACTTCGAAGTAACTTTTCTTTTCAATAGCCCAATACCGAAATATGTGAATGTATAGATTACACAACTCAACAAAATAAAAAATTATTATATTTCATGATTTTTTTATTCGTCATACTCCAAAATGATTGAAAAATACCAACACTTCCCTAAAGTTTGGTTTTGTAGAGTTGGTAGTAAAAATACAGTTACCATAGTTTTCATAGAAATAATAAATGTTTGCTTTAATATTTTCTTTAAAAGAGGAGAGGAGAGGGGAATTCCTACGCCCATTTGGTATCTCTAGAGTATATTTGTGTCACTAACTACACTCATTTTTATTTTGACATTTAAGGACGTTAAAATGATATTAAGAGTGTGCTAAGGTGATGCTAATGCATTTTGCTATAGATGTGGTTATTTTATCAAAATTCACATTATTATCATTTTTGAAAATATGTTAAGAAACTTAAGAGACATGCAGGATGTCTCTAAGATTGAATATTCTGCACGGTCATTTAGTAAAAATTTAAAAACTTCATCGGGAGCATACTCAGAAGAAAAAGGAAAACGTTTTAACTTATACTTTATAGACTTCGAGAGTAATCGTCTACAAAGGTCAATAAAAATGATGGGAAATAAATTATTCTATACATTTAATTTTAGAAAAGCAGATTCCAGAATCAGTGTGTTTGTTGATAAAAATTACCGTTTTAATGTTGGTACCAAATATTAAGCAAAAAAATGAAGAAAAAAGGAGTTTTTGTAATTTTCAATTTGATCAAAAATTTAAATACATACAACCATCTGGTTTTTAAACATTCACTTAAGATTGGTGGAAGCATTGAATATTGAAAACAAAATGTAACTTTTTCGCGGAAAACTAAGAAAATTTTAATTTAAAAAAAATGATTTTTTTTTTTCAAAATTCTGAGTTTGAAAATTGATTGAAAAAAAAACTATTCATTGGAATGACTTAATTTAAAAATTTAATTAGGTAATGAATGGAGTCCTAATTAAAAAAAAAAATTACCATAATCTTTTTGGTGTTGCCGTTGTTTTTTAATATTTTTTATTTAGTTTAAGTAAAAAAGTTTAAGTAAGAAAATTACCCCTCCTGCCTAAACAGGGGAACATAGGCACCCCTTATCATATGTCTTTTTTTGTTTCGAACCAGCGTACACACTCTAGAGTTTAGGTGTATGGTGTATCTTAGTCTTATATCTTAAAATATCTATTTAAATTGATTCTAACATAGCACATTTTCATGAATTTTCAAATAATGTGCTCCTGGCTACAAAAGCAAACTTTTTCAAACATGACTATTTTTTATTTAATAAGTAATATGTAAGGAATAAGAAAATCATATGCAGAACCCAGAAATAAAATTTGTGTTGGCCAGTGTTATACATAAGTGTATATTTTAAGTCTTAGTGTGTAAGAATATTTTTGTATAAATAGGCTAAGAATTTATTCAATAAAATCACTGTTAAACTGAACTCAGATCGGCACGATAGCCTTGTTTTAATTTTCAGATCAGATCGGCACTTTGGCCATTTCAGTCTTTGGCTTGGGGAAGCTTGTAAAATATCACCCATAGATTTTGTAGGCGAGGCTTTCTTTACAGCTTGTCAATAATGTAACATGGAAAATTATTCATTTTTAGCATTTTAATTATTTTATTTGTGTTTTCTTCATGAAATTGTTCATCACTAATGTCGAAAAGTTATCAATGCGGTTTTTTGCTGTGTTAATTTTTTGAGTTATTGGTTGCGTTGAGTTAAAGTTTACAAGTCTTCCCGATGCTGTAGGTTTCGAATACCAATTGAATATGGTTTTGTTGTTTGATCGAATTTGTAGTGAATCTAAATATGGTATTCGCCTTTTCGGTTGTTTTCTTCTACTTCTATTGTAAATTGTATTTTTTTATGGTACTATGCAATGAGCAAAACAATAAGATATAGTACCCCAGGTGGCAGTCCAGGTTCACTGGAAAATCCACCCTCTTCGGAGGTCGGCTCTATGGATTCTGGGGAGAGCCAATTATTGCATTTAATAAATCCCTTTCTAAAAAGTGCAAGGGTATCTCGATCACCACCATCTAAATCGAGTATAAAACCATCCAAATTCGGGCAAAAGAGTCCACCCGTCACGCCAGCGCGCGCCAAAAAAGACTCAGATAAAACAGAAAATCTTGAAAAAGATAATAACGAACTTCGACGAAGACTTGATGAAGTAATGGAACTTTATCAAGAGCTAAAGAAAGAAGTCGATCTTCTTCGAAAAGAAAATGAGATGTTGAAAGGCAAAAATTCTCAAATAAACTCCAAAGCTAGCTTGCCAGAAGTCAAAATTTCTAGATATGAAACAGACGAAAAAGAGCTAGCACGTGAAACGGAAAAGTCCTCAAAGAAAAGATTAAGTAAAAAGCGTAAAGCTGGCTCTTCACCTGAGGCAGCCTCGTCTTTTGAAATAATAGTTTCACCAAAACATGCGACAATAAAAGAAAAACCTGTTAAGGAACGGCCCCCGCCACCGATAAATGTTATCGGTATTGAGGAGTATAACAAGTTGCAAACCATATTAAAGGCATTACTACCATCGGCTTTAAAGTTATTTCGCTCAATAACAACAAATGGAAAGTATGTGTGAAAGACCCCGAAAGTTATCGCCTTCTGTCGCGAAAACTAAACGAAGAAAAAGTAGAGTGGTATACCTATGAAAATAAGTCGGAAAGACCCTTACGTGTTGTGGCGAGAGGCTTACACGCATCATGTTCAAAAGACGATATCATTAGTGATCTAAAAGAGCGCAACTTCAAAATCTTAGATGCAATTAACATCGTCAAAAGAGAGAAACAGACAAAAGAGGGTGAAACAAAAGTGGTACAGCGTGGTCTTCCACTATTTATACTTTCGTTCGATAAGACTGAAAAACTAGATGAAATTTATAAAATCAAAACAATTCTAAACATCGTAGTTAAGATCGAACCTCTAAGAAAGAGCACAAGGTTAGTCCCTCAGTGTAAACGCTGTCAAGAATTCAATCACACCCAAACTTATTGCAAAAAAGAGCCAAGGTGTGTAAAATGCGCCGGAAAGCATTAAACCGTTGACTGCATCGGAAAAAGTGAAAGTCCACCGACGTGCATTAATTGTAATGGAAATCACTATTTATACTTTCGTTCGATAAGACTGAAAAACTAGATAAAATTTATAAAATCAAAACAATTCTAAACATCGTAGTTAAGATCGAACCTCTAAGAAAGAGCACAAGGTTAGTCCCTCAGTGTAAACGCTGTCAAGAATTCAATCACACCCAGGGCCGGACAAACTATACGTGCAAGCGGTGCAAATGCGCAGGGCGCTGAACCCAATGGGCAACTTGAGCAAGCATTAAGAAAGCCACAACCTCGTAACCACTACCTTCCTACTTTTTTTAATTTTCATTTCTTTTTAATAGCTCATACCAATATTATAATATTAAAAAACAACGGTTACACTTACAATGCCATGCTATACGTTTTTGTAAAGCCAAAAATCACTTTTTTGTTTTTATTTTAAATGAAATACTGATTGAAATTTCTCGAAAACGGTTACTCTTACCTATGAAAAAAAGGTATTTAGAATTTTTTGTAAGAAATTTTCTAAGCTACAACCAAGTGTTTGAATTTTTTTCTGTTAGAGTTTCCTTTGACCCTCCGAAGCGGATGCCGAGCGGAGGCTGAGCAGATGCCAAGCGGAGGCGGAGCGGATGCTGAGCGGAGGCGGAGCGGATGCCGAGCGGAGGCGGGGCGGATGCCGAGAGGAGGCGGAGCGGAGGCGGGGCGGATGCTGAGTGGAGGCGGGGCGGAGCGGATGCGGAGCGGAGGCGGAGCGGATGCAGAGCGGAGGCGGAGCGGATGCCGAGCGGAGGCGGGGCGGATGCTGAGCGGAGGCGGAGCGGAGTAGGGGCGGAGGCGGAGTGGAGGCGGAGCGGAGGCGAAGCGGATGCCGAGCGGATGCCGAGCGGAGGCGGAGCGGATGCCGAGCGGAGGCGGAGCGGACGCTGAGCGGATGCCGAGTGGAGGCGGAGCGGATGCCGAGCGGAGGCGGGGCGGAGGCGGAGCGGAGGCGGGGCGGATGCCGAGCGGGGCGGATGCCAAGCGGAGGCGGAGCGGAGGCGGAGCGGAGGCGGAGCGGATGTCGAGCGGAGGCGGAGCGGATGCCGAGCGGAGGCCGAGCGGAGGTGGAGCGGATGCCGAGCGGAGGCGGAGCGGATGCCGAGCGGAGGTGGGGCGGATGCTGAGCGGAGGCGGAGCGGAGGCGGGGCGGAGGCGGAGCGGAGGCTGAGCAGATGCCAAGCGGAGGCGGAGCGGATGCCGAGCGGAGGTGGGGCGGATGCTGAGCGGAGGCGGAGCGGAGGCGGAGCGGAGGCGGGGTGGAGGCGGAGCGGATGCCGAGCGGAGGCTGAGCAGATGCCAAGCGGAGGCGGAGCGGATGCCGAGCGGGGCGGATGCCGAGCGGAGGCGGAGCGGAGGCGGAGCGGATGCCGAGCGGAGGCGGAGCGGATGCCGAGCGGAGGCCGAGCGGAGGTGGAGCGGATGCCGAGCAGAGGCGGAGCGGATGCCGAGCGGAGGTGGGGCGGATGCTGAGCGGAGGCGGAGCGGAGGCGGGGCGGAGGCGGAGCGGAGGCTGAGCAGATGCCAAGCGGAGGCGGAGCGGATGCCGAGCGGAGGCGGAGCGGATGCCGAGCGGAGGCGGGGCGGAGGCGGGGCGGAGGCGGAGAGGATGCCGAGTGGAGGCGGAGCGGATGCCGAGCGGAGGCGGGGCGGATGCTGAGCGGAGGCGGGGCGGAGGCGGAGGCGGAGCGGATGCCGAGCGGAGGCGGAGCGGATGCCGAGCGGAGGCGGAGTGGAGGTGGAGCGGAGGTGGAGCGGAGGCGGAGCGGAGGTGGAGCGGAGGCGGAGCGGAGATGGAGCGGAGGCGTATTGGAGGTGGAGTGGAGGCGGAGCGAAGGCGGAGCGGAGGCGGAGCGGAGGTGGGGTGGAGGCGGGGCGGCGGCGGAGCGGATGCCGAGCGGAGGCGGAGCGGATGCCGAGCGGAGGCGGAGCGGATGCCGAGCGGATGCCGAGCGGAGGCGGAGCGGATGCCGATTGGATGCCGATTGGAGGCGGAGCGGAGGCGGAGGCCGAGGGGATGCCGAGCGGAGGCGGGGCGGATGCCGAGCGGAGGCGGAGCGGATGCCGAGCGGATGCCGATTGGAGGCGGAGCGGAGGCGGAAGCCGAGGAGATGCCGAGCGGAGGCGGGGCGGATGCTGAGCGGAGGCGGGGCGGAGGTGGAGCGGATGCCGAGCGGAGGCGGAGCGGATGCCGAGCGGAGGCGGAGCGGAGATGGAGCGGAGGCGGAGCGGAGGCGGAGCGGAGGCGGAGCGGAGGCGGAGCGGAGGCGGAGCGGAGGTGGAGCGGAGGCGGAGGCGGAGCGGAGGCGGAGCGGAAGCGGAGCAGAGGTGGGGCGGAGGCGGGGCGGCAGCGGAGCGGATGCCGAGCGGAGGCGGACTGGGTGCTGAGCAGAGGCGGAGCGGAGGCGGAGCGCATGCCGAACGGAAGTGGAGCAGATGCCGAGCGGAGGAGGAGCGGAGGTGGAGCGGACGCCGAGCTGAGGCGGAGCGGACGCCGAGCGGAGGCGGAGCGGATGCTGATGAGGAGTAACCAAATTTTAATGTTTTTATAAACAAATTCTTTTGATAGTTTAAAATTTACAGTAGGTGTCTCTTATATTATTTCAATAATTATAATAACTAGTTTTATACATGTGTAGTGTAATAAAATCATTCCTCATTTCTCAAACGTAAACAAAGCCACATGTAGTATTCGATCAACACAATTGAAATAGTAATTTCATTGATATTCGAAACTATAAAGTTTAAAATCAAATTTATTTATTTGTTTCTTTTTGTCAAACGAAACTGAGTGTTGTGCTCAGGGCATTGCCACCACTTGGGTGACTATGCACATGAAGTGTCGTAGAAGTATTTTGTTACACTATGTTCCAGATTCATAATTTCATTGAGTCATAATTATTAGACTGCCCCAACATATTGTATATATTGAAAATAGAATGCTGATGCACACAAAAGTATTTGTAATATAGTACTTAAGCTTAAGTGAGGATAACCCAATGATTTTTAAGTAGTATAAATAGCGTTGAAATATTGGATAATAAAATCAGTTCTAAAACGCCATAAACATAAAACTTTATTTTTATAATTGCGGCTCATTAGCCAAATTGTACAGCGAGCTGCGCTTTAACTAGCGAACATAGGTATCCCCGTAGAACCACCACATGGCGATCCTGCCAAACTGTTAGGTATACAAAAAAAAAATATATTTTGTTTTACCACCAGTAGCGGACCAAAAACAAATGAGCTACAACGAGCAACAACTCGATGAGCTTTTTGAAGAGCTGAATACACCAAGAAGACCATCGGTCGAGGTCGAGGAATATACACCTGTGACAGACGACTCACTAAAGTTTACACCACCTGTGTATATACCCACTCCCAAAGCAGCGGGGCCGCAACCCCTGACGATTGAAGAATACCTAAGAAGAAATAAAAAGACATCTGCAACACAAATCTCCAAAACCCCTGTAAAAACCAGAAGACCGAGAGCCGGCAAAGCTGTAAGGGAACGACAACGAAAAGCTGAACTCCACAGAATAATCGCAATTACAATTGACAAGACTTTAAAGAATAAATTGATTTGTGAACTACAAAAATGGGACAGCCGCAGTCAAAGGAAGTAATTAATAACAACCTGAATAGCAGTCAAACCAACCAAATTTTCAACAGCAGCAACATAAATATATACACTTTTTTCATAATAATAATTCTGTTATTTGCAAAAATACACTCTTATTATAAAAAGTATGTTAGAAAACAAGTGTTGAGAAATAGACTTAACCATGTTTAAACAAAATGTTTGAAGATAAAATATATATAAATTGATAAATATAAAAAAAAAAAAAAATTAATTAATTTCCTTTCAATGGATAAAATAGAAGAATTAAAAGGTATATTGAAAAATTTAAAGAAAAGCCCAGGTAGACAATACTCAGAAGAGTACATTTCAAATACAAAAAAAGCAGTAGAAGATATTTGGAACACAATTTTAATAACTTGTAAAGAAGATGAAGTAAAAGAGATACAAATTTTATACTTAGAAATAAGAAATAAAATAACAGAACTATTAATACCAAAACTAGAAAAGTCAATTTCAAAAGAAATGGAAAAATTTGAAATATTGGTAGCTACAAAGCTAATACCAGAATTCAATGGTGATTCGAAAAATTTATCAAATTTATTTAGGACTAATTGAGTTTTATACTGATACATTAGGTGAGGAATTAGAAAAGAAAAAGTTAATCAAATTTGTAATAGCAACAAAAGTAATTGACAAAGTGAGAAACAGGCTTCTTACATTAGAAAATCAAATACAAGTTTTTCCTGATCTTAGAAAGGCTTTAACAGAAATTTACAAACCAAAAACAAATCCATTGAAAATACATAGTGAGTTAGCAAGATCACACCAAGGAACTCAAGAAGTAAATAGATTTGCTGAAAGAATAGAATTACTGATAGCTCAATTAAATGAGATACAAATAGCTGAACAAGGTGAATCAAATAGAAAAGTTATAATAAATTTAAATGATCAGTTAGGACTAAATGCTTTTAAAAACGGATTGAACGAAGCTACAAGACATGTCATACAAGCATCTAGAATTACGACATTCAATGAAGCTATAAAGATAGCTACTGAAGTTGAAGTTTCGTCGCGACAAAACAATGTCATGCAATTTAGAACAAATTTTAGAGGTAGATAGCAATATAACAATTCTTACCCTAGATTCAATAACAATAATAGATACAATAAAGATAGACAATACAATAACAATATTTATAGCAATAGCTATGAAAGAAATAACAGTTATAATAGAGGTAGTGCTAGAGGTAGAGGTACTGCAAGAGGATACCATAATAGCACTAGGTCGGAAAACATAGGTATCCCCGGTCAGCAGAATCGGGGGAATCAAAGAAGGTTTTAAGTTTCTATGGGGAATATGACACAAATTTTGTAAGCATAATTATAAAACATTTAAACAAATCTTTCAAATTTTTAATTGACACGGGTGCAGATATTTCTGTCTGTAAAGAATATCTGGTGAAAGAATTAAATGAAAATTCGGCATGTCAAATAAACGGCATTACAAACAAAATAATATTTTCTAGGGGTGTATCAAATCTAGAACTCATAATAGGAGAAGCTAATGTAGAACATCAATTTCACGTTGCCAATGAAGAAATAAATATAACTACCGATGCAATACTAGGAAGAGATTTTCTTAAAGCTTATAACTGTAAAATAGACTATGAAACTTGTGTGCTTGTATTATTAGTACAAGATGAAGAAATAATACTACCATTAAATATGTCCATGGAGAATTTAGGAAAATTAACAATTCCACCAAGAACAGAAATAATAAAAAGTATCAAACTAGATTTGAATGAAGATAGTGTTCTCATCGGGAATGAAATCAAAAAGGGAATTTTCTTAGCCAATTCAATATTGCCTGCAAAAGGAGTAAAGCATATCAAGATACTGAATACTACAGATAAAGAGGAAACAATAGAAAATTCCATGATAGGAATAGAACCCTTGAGCAAATATAGAATATTATCGAATAATACAAGATTTAAAGACAAGCAAAAATTTAAAAACTTAAGAAAAATTCAAATAGACTTAGATAAATCTTCTGCTCACACTATACTAAGTATTTGTGAAGAATTTCAGGATGTCTTCCATGATGTTGATGAAAAACTAACAACAAACAATTTCTACGAACAAAACATCGCATTAACTGACAAAAATCCAGTATACATAAAAAACTATAGACTACCAAACACGCAATTAGACGAAATACAAAAGCAAGTATCTGATTTATTAAAAAATGACATAATAGAAGAATCTGTCAGTCCATATAACTCACCATTACTTATAGTTCCAAAAAAGACGCTAAACGGACAAACAAAATGGAGATTAGTAGTAGATTTTAGGTCTTTAAATAAAAAAGTTGTAGATGACAAATTTCCACACACGAGATTAGAAGATGTTTTAGATAAATTAGGTAATGCTAAATATTTTTCCACTCTAGATATGACAAGCTCATTTCATCAAATTTCACTAAACAAAAAATCCAGACCATTGACGGCATTTTCAACTAATGAGGGTCATTACCAATTCAAGAGACTTCCTTTCGGATTGAAAATCTCAACAAATAGTTTTCAGAGGATGTTGTCGATAGCTCTTAGTGGTTTACAAGCCTCAGCTTTTCTATATGTAGATGATGTGATAGTATTTGGTAAGAATTTGAAAGATCATAACGAAAATTTGATCAAAGTGTTAGGAAGACTTCGCAAATATAATTTGAAATTAAATATAGAAAAATGTGATTTCTTGAAGCCAGAAGTAATTTATTTGGGTCATTTGATAACGTCAAATGGAATTAAACCCGATCCAAGGAAGTATGAAACAATTAAAAAGTATCCACTGCCTCAAAATGCAGATGATGTAAGAAGATTTGTAGCATTTTGTAACTACTATAGAAAATTTATAAAAAACTTCGCAGAGATAGCTAAACCCTTGAACCTGTTATTGAAAAAGAGACAAATATTCTCTTGGACAGATGACTGTGAAAAATCTTTTAACATACTAAAGCAAAATTTAATAACTCCTCCCATACTTAGCTATCCTGATTTCAAAAAACCTTTCATTCTAACTACAGATGCTTCGAATTTAGCTTTAGGAGCAGTTTTGTCACAGGGAGAAATTGGAACAGATAAACCTATAGCATATGCCAGTAGATCCCTAAATAAACACGAATTAAATAAACCCATTATAGAGAAGGAATTGTTAGCAATACATTGGGGAATAAACTATTTTAGACCATATCTTTTCGGTAGAAAATTCAAAGTTTACACAGACCACAGACCATTAGTCAGTTTATTCACTCACAAAAACCCATCATCTAAATTAACTAGAATACGAGTTGACTTGATGGATTATGATTTTGAAATAATTTTTAAAAAGGGCAAGATGAATACCAATGCAGATGCTTTATCAAGAATAAAAATTGGATCTGATGAATTGAAAGAAATGATACCAAAATACAACATAGACGTTTTAACTAGAGCAATGAAGAAAAATAAAGAGAAGATACCAAAGGAAAAAGAAAATTGTGCAATAGCCTTGGACTCAATTGTGGAGACTAGCTACCTTCATATTTGGGACTGTACATCAATATCGGACATAAGGCGATTAAAGAAGTTAGATTTTAAAGAAAGTAACGTTACAAAAAAAAAAGAAATGAAATAATATTAGCAGCAAACACGGTAATTGTAGAATATAGCGATACATCTTTATCAGAGATAAAATTGATTCTGAGGAAGCTAATATTCAAAATGAACAATGCAAGTGTTAAAAGACTAGCGCTAGCAAGAAATAGTCTAATATTTAATGAAGTATGCATACAAGAATTTAAAGAAATATTTAATAAGCTGCAAGAAAATATAAATGAGGATAAATGTCTAGACATAATATTATTTGAACCTCCAAAGCAGATAATAGATGAGAAAGAAATGCACAAATTGATAGAAGAATATCATAATTCCAAAATAGGAGGACATTGCGGTATCAGAAGATGCGTCAATAAGTTTAAACAAAGATATGTTTGGAAGAATATGAATAAAATGGTTAAGAAATTTGTTAACAACTGCAAAATATGCAATGAAACAAAGATAACTAGATACACAAAAGAAAATATTGTAATTACAGATACACCCAGTACGTCATTTGAAACAATAACAATTGATACTGTAGGACCATTAAGACCATCAAATGGTTATAGATATATACTAACGGTACAATGTGATTTAACGAAATTTGTAGAAGCATTCCCAATAGAAAACAAAGAAGCTTATACTGTAGCGAAAACAATAGTTGAAAAATTTATTCTTAAATACGGATGTTTTAAAAAACTAAAAACTGATAAGGGAACAGAATTCACGAATGAATTGCTGAAAAATATCTGTACACTCTTGAAAATAGATAAAATAGTTTCTACACCTTTTCACCATGAAACAATGGGATCAATAGAGCGAAACCATAGAGTATTTAATGAATACATTATGAGCATAGGAAATAGAGATAGTTGGGAAGAATGGTTACCATTCTACACATATTGCTATAATTCCACACCACACAGCTCAACATTATATTCACCATTTGAACTTGTATTTGGAAAATTAAGTACACTTCCATGTGAAGTAATAGAAAATAAAGATACAATTTATAACATTGACAATTACTTGAATGAATTGAAATGCAAATTAAGACATGCTCATGAACAAGCAAAAAATCACTTAATTAAAGACAAATATAAAAGACAAAATTCTCAGAAAAATGTAAACAAATCAAACTTTACCGTAGGAGATTATGTATATTTAAAAAATCAAAACACAAGAAAATTCGATAAACCTTTTAGAGGACCATATAAAATTATATCTCAAAACAGTGTAAATAGTACTATTTTATTAGATGATAAGAAATATGAAATACATAATAATAATTTAATTAAAGCTAGAAATACAAACTTACAATAAATAACTTATACATAAACTCAAAATAATAATATCACAAAAAAAAGTCAAATTATATTTATTTAAATTTTAGAAATGTAAACAAATATCATTTTTTTAAAGGGGAAGGATGAAGTGTAATAAAAGCATTCTTTCATTTCATTAACGTAAAATCATTCCTCATTTCTCAAACGTAAACAAAGCCACATGTAGTATTCGATCAACACAATTGAAATAGTAATTTCATTGATATTCGAAACTATAAAGTTTAAAATCAAATTTATTTATTTGTTTCTTTTTGTCAAACGAAACTGAGTGTTGTGCTCAGAGCATTGCCACCACTTGGGTGACTATGCACATGAAGTGTCGTAGAAGTATTTTGTTACACTATGTTCCAGATTCATAATTTCATTGAGTCATAATTATTAGACTGCCCCAACATATTGTATATATTGAAAATAGAATGCTGATGCACACAAAAGTATTTGTAATATAGTACTTAAGCTTAAGTGGGGATAACCCAATGATTTTTAAGTAGTATAAATAGCGTTGAAATATTGGATAATAAAATCAGTTCTAAAACTATCAACATAAATTTTATTTTTATAATTGCGGCTCATTAGCCAAATTATACAGCGAGCTGCGCTTTATCTAGCGAACATAGGTATCCCCGTAGTACCACCACAACTTCATAGATTTCTTTAGTTGCCATTTTTTGACCCAAAAACCACTTTTTTTACTGTTTTTGTCTAGAACTACAGGATTTACATAACAAAAAATAAACAACAAATATTAATCAATTTTTTACGAAAAAAGTAATCAAAGTAATCACTCAAAAGTAACGATTACTTTGGAAAAAGTGACGAAAGTAACGATTACTCAAAAGTAACGACTTTTAACCTCACTATTAAAAAATAAAGAAATTGGGTGGCGCAACAGCTCATGGAGAACCAGGGCCTAGTGACTTACAACTCACAACCATTCCTGTGTGCGTGTTTGTTGGCAGGAATGGACTACAGTTTTTTGCCGAGTCCGAACGGCTAAATGAGATGCACTTTTTCATGACAAGTATACTCTTGGAGGATTTGTCAGTTCCTCGCAAGAGGCAGTACCTCGAATAAAACATTTCTGTTCTTAGGTGGCACGGCTGGGAATCGAACCCAGACCTTCGGCATGACAGTCCTACGCACTAACCATCAAGCCACGAGGTACTACAACCTCACTATTAGTTGTATTAACAAACCAATTCTCATTTAATACAAATCCAATTTTTCGTAGTTGCAAGTCTTTAAGTTTGTCTAGTTTCTGTGAATGTGCTGTTTGTATTTGTGAAGCAATAAAGTTGTACATAAGTTTTTGTTTTAAGGTGAATGTATCATATTCATTGTTAGTTAGTATTGCTCTCATTTTCATGGTTGTGTGAAAAATTATTTTCTGTATTGATGTTATGCTTTTGTGTGCTTGTCTAATTTCCAAATTTAGTACTTTGAATAGGAATATTTGTTCAATTTTTTCTAGCTGTTTTAAGATTTTGTCCGATGTAAAACTTGTCTTGATTTTTGTAGTTGTGTTGATGAGATATTTGGGAAGTATTCCGTATTCTCTACATTGTAGTAAATATTTGAGTTTCTCTTTTTGTTTAACTAGTTTATTCGTCTGTTTACTATAGTTTTTAAGAGTCAAGCATGCTTCAATGTCATACTTCATTTTAATGTGGTCGAAAAATTGTTTCATTTTATATTATGTATGTATGTATATGTAACAAAAAACGTGTAAGATCGGCAGGGCCTCCGATAATTTTTAATTATCAGTTTCTTAATGTGACCAAATTTAATAGTTTTTAATAGTTTTTATTGGGCTTTTTTGGTCAATTAACTTCAGTTATGTAAATAAAAACACGTACACAAATTTTAACCCGACGTTTCGCTGGAGTTTCTCAGCATCTTCAGGGGCGTTTTCATCTCATAATTAAAAATTATCGGATTCCGGATAGCTCGCGGATACCACGGGGATAACTCGTGGATAACTCAAGGATACCTCGCGGATAACTCGCGAATAACTCGCGGAAGCCTAGTGGATACCTGACGGATTGTGGATACCTCACGGATACCACGCGGATAATTCGCGGATAGCTCGCGGACAACTAGCGGAAGCCTAGTGGATATCTAGTGGATTCCGGATAGCTCGCGGATACCAAGCGCATAACTCGCGGATACCACGCGCATAACTCGCGGATACCTCGCGGATAACTCACGGATAACTCAAGGATACCTCGCGGATAACCCGCGGATACCTAACGGAAGCCTAGCGGATTGTGGATACCTCGCGGATACCACGCACATATTTCGCGGATAACTCGCGGATACCTCGCGGATAATTCGCGGATAGATAGCAGAAGCATAGTGGATACCTAGCGGATTCCGGATATCTCGTGGATACCACGCGGATAACTCACGTATACCTCGCGGATAACTCACGGATACCTAGCGGAAGCCTAGCGAATACCTAGCGGATTGTGGATACCTCGCAGACCACGCACATAACTCGCGGATAACTCACAGATACCTCGTGGATAACTCACGGATAACTCGCGGATACATAGCGGAAGCCTAGCAGATACCTAGTGGATTGCGGATACCTCGCGGATACCACGCAGATAACTCGCGGATACCTCACAGATAACTCTCAGACAAATAGCGGAAGCCTAGCGGATACATACCTACGCGGATACCTCGAGGATAGCTCGCGGATACCTAGCAGAGGCCTAGAAGATACCTTGCGTATTGCGGATACCTCGCGGATACTACGTGCATAACTCGCGGATACCTTTCGGATAACTCGTGGATACCTAACGGAAGACAAGCGGAAGCCGAGCGGATTGTGGATACCTCACGGATACCACGCGCATAACTCGCGGATAACTCACGGATACCTCGCGGATACCTCGCGGATAACTCGCGGATAGCTCGCGGATACCTATTGGACTGCGGATATCTTGCGGATACCACGCTAATAGTTTGCGGATAGCTCGCGGATGCCTAGCGGAAGCCTAGCCGAAGCCTATCGGAAGTCTAGCGGATACCTAGCGGATTCCGAATAGCTTGGGGGTACCACGCGGATAACTCGCGGATAGTTCGCGGATAGCTCACAGATAACTAGCGGAAGGCTAGAGTTGTACCTAGCGGATTGTGGATACCACGCGCACAGCTCGCGGATAACTCGCGGGTACTTCGCGGATAACTCACGGATAACTCGCGGAAGCCTAGCGGATAAGAGTACTTCGCAAATACCACGCAGATAACTCAGGGATACCCCGAAAATACCTAGCAGAGGCCTAGAAGATACCTAGCGTATTGGGGATACCTCGCGGCTTCTACGCGGATAACTCGCGGATACCTCTTGGATAACTTGCGGATAACTCGCGGATAACCCGCGGATACCTAGCGGAAGCCTAGCGGATTGTGGATACCTCACAGATACCACGCACTTTACTTGCGGATAACTCGCGGATACCTGGCGGAAGCCTAGCGGATACCTGGCGGATTGCGGATACCACGCAGACAACTCGCGGATACCTCGCGGATAAATAGCGGAAGCCTAGTGGATACCTAGCGGGTTCCGGATAGCTCGCGGATACTACGCGGATAACTCACGGATAGCTCGCGGATACCTAGCAGAGGCCTATAACATACCTAGCGTATTGCGGATACCTCGCGGATACTACGCGGGTAACTCGCGGAGACCTCACGGATAACCCACGGATACCACGCACATAACACGCGGATAACTCGCGGATACCTCGCGGACACCTCGCGGATAACTCACGGATGCGGATACCTCGCGGATAACTCACGGATAACTCAAGGATACCTCGCGGATAACCCGCGGATACCTAACGGAAGCCTAGCGGATTGTGGATACCTCGCGGATACCACGCACATATTTCGCGGATAACTCGCGGATACCTCGCGGATAATTCGCGGATAGATAGCAGAAGCATAGTGGATACCTAGCGGATTCCGGATATCTCGTGGATACCACGCGGATAACTCACGTATACCTCGCGGATAACTCACGGATACCTAGCGGAAGCCTAGCGAATACCTAGCGGATTGTGGATACCTCGCAGACCACGCACATAACTCGCGGATAACTCACAGATACCTCGTGGATAACTCACGGATAACTAGCGGATACATAGCGGAAGCCTAGCAGATACCTAGTGGATTGCGGATACCTCGCGGATACCACGCAGATAACTCGCGGATACCTCACAGATAACTCTCAGACAAATAGCGGAAGCCTAGCGGATACATACCTACGCGGATACCTCGAGGATAGCTCGCGGATACCTAGCAGAGGCCTAGAAGATACCTTGCGTATTGCGGATACCTCGCGGATACTACGTGGATAACTCGCGGATACCTTTCGGATAACTCGTGGATACCTAACGGAAGACAAGCGGAAGCCGAGCGGATTTTGGATACCTCACGGATACCACGCGCATAACTCGCGGATAACTCACGGATACCTCGCGGATAACTCGCGGATAGCTCGCGGATACCTATTGGACTGCGGATATCTTGCGGATACCACGCTAATAGTTTGCGGATAGCTCGCGGATGCCTAGCGGAAGCCTAGCCGAAGCCTATCGGAAGTCTAGCGGATACCTAGCGGATTCCGAATAGCTTGGGGGTACCACGCGGATAACTCGCGGATAGTTCGCGGATAGCTCACAGATAACTAGCGGAAGGCTAGAGTTGTACCTAGCGGATTGTGGATACCACGCGCATAGCTCGCGGATAACTCGCGGGTACTTCGTGGATAACTCACGGATAACTCGCGGAAGCCTAGCGGATAAGAGTACTTCGCAAATACCACGCAGATAACTCAGGGATACCTCGAAAATACCTAGCAGAGGCCTAGAAGATACCTAGCGTATTGGGGATACCTCGCGGCTTCTACGCGGATAACTCGCGGATACCTAGCGGAAGCCTAGCGGATCCCTAGCGGATTGTGGATACCTCACAGATACCACGCACTTTACTTGCGGATAACTCGCGGATACCTAGCGGAAGCCTAGCGGATACCTGGCGGATTGCGGATACCACGCAGACAACTCGCGGATACCTCGCGGATAAATAGCGGAAGCCTAGTGGATACCTAGCGGGTTCCGGATAGCTCGCGGATACTACGCGGATAACTCACGGATAGCTCGCGGATACCTAGCAGAGGCCTATAACATACCTAGCGTATTGCGGATACCTCGCGGATACTACGCGGGTAACTCGCGGAGACCTCACGGATAACCCACGGATACCACGCACATAACACGCGGATAACTCGCGGATACCTCGCGGACACCTCGCGGATAACTCACGGATGCGGATACCTCGCGGATAACTCACGGATATCTAGCGGAAGGCTAGCAGATACCTAGTGGATTGCGGACACCACGCAGACAACTCGCGGATACTTCGCGAATACCACGCGCATAGCTCACGGATAACTCGCGGATAGCTCACGAATAACTCGAGGATACCTAGCGAATTAGGATATCTCGCGGATACCACGCGGATACTTAGTGGAAGCCTTACGGATACCTTGCAGATTGCGGATACCACGCGGATAGCTCGCGTGTGCCTCACGGATAGCTCGTGGATAAATAGCGGAAGCCTAAAGGATTGTGGATATCTCGCGAATACCAAGTGGATAGCTCACGGATAGGTTGCAATACCTAGCAGAGGCCTTGAAGATACCTAGCGTATTGCGGATAGCTCCCGGACACCATGCGCATTACTCTACCCCTGCGGGTAAGGGGCAAGAATATACCCGAGGTAGGCATGCCTGTCGTAAGAGGCGACTAAAATCCAAACTCCGTATACTGAGATTGATGTATACAAAACTATGCAATGAGCAAAACAATAAGATATAGTACCCCAGGTGGCAGTCCAGGTTCACTGGAAAATCCACCCTCTTCGGAGGTCGGCTCTATGGATTCTGGGGAGAGCCAATTATAGCATTTAATAAATCCCTTCCTAAAAAGTGCAAGGGTATCTCGATCACCACCATCTAAATCGAGTATAAAACAATCTAAATTCGGGCAAAAGAGTCCACCCGTCACGCCAGCGCGCGCCAAAAAAGACTCAGATAAAACAGAAAATCTTGAAAAAGATAATAACGAACTTCGACGAAGACTTGATGAAGTAATGGAGCTTTATCAAGAGCTAAAGAAAGAAGTTGATCTTCTTCGAAAAGAAAATGAGATGTTGAAAGGCAAAAATTCGCCAATAAACTCCAAAGCTAGCTTGCCACAAGTCAATAATTCTAGATATGAAACAGACGAAGAAGAGCTAGCACGTGAAACGGAAAAGTCCTCAAAGAAACGATTAAGTAAAAAGCGTAAAGCTGGCTCTTCACCTGAGGCAGCCTCATCTTTTGAAATAATAATTTCACCAAAACATGCGCCAGTTAAAGAAAAACCTGTTAAGGAACGGCCCCCGCCACCGATAAATGTTATCGGTATTGCGGAGTATAACAAATTGCAAACCATATTAAAGGCATTACTACCATCGGCTTTTAAAGTTATTTCGCTCAATAACAACAAATGGAAAGTATGTGTGAAAGACCCCGAAAGTTATCGTCTTCTGTCGCGAAAACTAAACGAAGAAAAAGTAGAGTGGTATACCTATGAAAATAAGTCGGAAAGACCCTTACGTGTTGTGGCAAGAAGCTTACACGCATCATGTTCAAAAGACGATATCATTAGTGATCTAAAAGAGCGCAACTTCAAAATCTTAGATGCAATGAACATTGTCAAAAGAGAGAAACAGACGAAAGAGGGTGAAACAAAAGTGGTACAACGTGGTCTTCCACTATTTATACTTTCGTTCGATAAGATTGAAAAACTAGATGAAATTTTTAAAATCAAAACAATTCTAAACATCGTAGTTAAGATCGAACCTCTAAGAAAGAGCACAAGGTTAGTCCCTCAGTGTAAACGCTGTCAAGAATTCAATCATACCCAAACTTATTGCAAAAAAGAGCCAAGGTGTGTGAAATGCACCGGAAAGCATTTAACCGTTGACTGCATCGGAAAAAGTGAAAGTCCACCGACGTGCATTAATTGTAATGGAAATCACCCGGCAAACTATAGAGGCTGCGAAGTAGCTAAAGAATTACAAAAGCGGCGATCAAAATCTGCCAAAACACAAAGAAACCCACAAAGGCAAATAGAAACCGTAATTCCCAAGACTTCCAAATCTAGTAAAGCTCCAAAACCTAGTATCCGTAAGGAAAAGAAAACAGTGTCAATACCTTCGGAGAATATATCAAAGCAAGGAAATGCAGAAACATATGCCCAAATAGCGGCCAAAAATATACCCGCAAACAATGACACTGAAACAGACCCGGTTTCAAAAGTCTTTTCAATAATTCTGTCGAAACTTGAGGAACAATGTGACACAAATAAACTTATCTTTGATAGGTTAAGTAAGCTCGAAAATTGTTTTCGACCCAAATCTCTCTCAAAAAAATTATGATGGAAAAGTTTAAAATTCTTACGTGGTGTTCACGAACAGAATGAATGTACATACACACACCCTAATATAAATACTATCCAATTTAAATATTAATTCATAAATTCATACAATTCAATGTATACCAAATACAATCCAAATGCACATACTGAATCTATTCGCGTCAGTAAATACATTTTTGACCTACCTCAAAATTAGTGCATTCTTTTTATCATAAACACTACGCGAATACATTCAGTGTGCAAAAGCATAATAAACGACAAGAATTCCGGATACCCGAAACATGATGCCCAGCCAAAAGAAAATTCACCTTGAACTGCTACTGCAGGTTAATAAACTAAAGGCGCAGTAGAGTGGCAATGGCAAAGTGTTTCGCGTATCCGAAATTCGACCCTTTAAAAAATACATTATGTTCAAGGTTTGTCGATAGAGCAAAATTTGCATTATTTTATTTTTCATTTTATTAGTAAGATATTTATTGTTTAGGTTAGCAATTATTGAATATAAATATTCCCGATTTTGGGACAATAAAGTCATTCAATTTTCAATCGCCAGATAAGAATTTTGTTTCATTTCAATTCATATTAGCTATCCCCCCACCCGAGGTAAGGTGGCTAATATTCAAATACTATAATTGTGAATTGGTACATGAACCGATTTCACACTCCACAAAAGTCACGGTGTTCTACCCTGGCTATCGATTCGTTGAGGCAAAAGAGCCTCATCGTCAAACATTGGTGACCCCGACGTGATATTGCTTCCCCCCACCAGAGGTAAGGGGCAATTCGCGCAAATTAAACGACATTAATAAAAGCGTTTGTCAGGGCTAAACACTGACAATAAGCCATTTACTACAAAATTTAAAAATACGAAGAGCGTCACCAGGGCCATAACACTGGGTGCCAGCTACTTGCCAAGTTCCTGAATCAAGAGCGTCACCAGGGCCATAACACTGGTTGCCAGCTATTTCAAGCAAGTTCCTGAATTATCATCAGGTTGCTAACCTACCACAAGTTCCTGATCAGCAAGCAAGTTCCTTCGTCAGAAGCAGATAACAAGCAGCATCAGGTTCCAGATAACAAAACAAGTTCTTATATTCATTACGTTACTTATTAACAAGAAGCTCCTGACCATCCATCAAGTTCCTGACTAATTTAAAATGGATGAAGCTGATATTACAATCGTCGTGGCACGACAAAAAATCATAGCCGATGAATTGGCAAAACTAAAAGTAAATATCGGCAAGGATAGTGCTTCAAGAAAAACGGCACAATACAAGGAAGACCGTATTAAGCGCGTCGAACAGTATTGGAATCGATTTCAAGAAAATCATAAGCAAATTGAGGGTTCGCTTAAACATGACACACCCTATGTTGCTGGAAAGACATATCAGAAGGTACAAGTTCTGTACAATGATCTGATGGCAACCCTTCGAGGTATTAATCCCGTGGATGTTGAAGAAGGCGATACAGAAAAAGAAGGCGAAGCAGACAAATCTGCAAACAAAGATGACCAGGAATTAGCCAAGACTAAGCCAATTCCAACCTCTAGAAGTTCCTTACTTCAAATAGAAACATCAGTCCCCATCATCAGGCGGCAATATGCTGCAATAGCAGGGCTGCAGAGAGCATTAGAAGGAGCATCAACTCAAATGGCAAATCGTTCTTCGGAATTTTATAAAATAAAAATAAAGAACATTGAACGGTATTGGGAGGAAGTTCTGCACATCCACAATTTAGTGCATGAACAATATGAAAATCCCTCCCTGGAAGGATACAACGTTCAAGATTTCATTAAAATTGAAGAACACACTGAAGAGAAGTTAATTGAGCTAAACGAACTAACAAATCAAGGTCAACAGGGCACCACAGGTCACAGCTCCAACTCTTCAAGCAATTTAAAATTACCTAAAATTTCATTGCAGAAATTTGATGGTGATTATTTAAAATGGCGGCAATTTCATGACTTGTTCGTCCAGATAGTACACAATCAACCAATGGCTAAATGTCAAAAATTATGGTACCTTAAAACTAATTTATCGGGAGAGGCTGAAAGGCTTATCCGACACTTCACAACGTCAGATAATAATTATGATGCTGCATGGAAGACAATAGTTGATCGATACGACAACACCAGATTGTTGGTATCGGCATTGATCAATAAATTAATGAATCAACCAAACGGGTCGTCCGACAGAGGAACATCAAGTTCGGTAAAGGCTATCCATGACACTACACAAGAATGCCTGATGGGATTAACAAATATTGGAATTAGCATTGATAATTGGGATCCACTCATAACCCACATTGTGCTGAAGAAACTCGACAGAGACACTCATACCTTGTATGAACAGTCACTTGAAAATCCCAGAACCGTCCAAAAAATAAATGATCTACTTGAATTTCTGGAAAGGCATTTTCAATCTCTTGAAGCTTTGGGTAGTAAAGGAAAGTTCCCAGAGGAACAAAGACGAGTACACTTGATGAAGAAGGTAGCAGCAGCGTCAGATCCAACAACTTCATCATGTATAAGTTGTAATGGCACACATCCACTTTATGCTTGCCATGAGTTCCTACGTATGACACCTGGACATCGACTGAACCTGCTCAAGAAACATCAAAAATGCGTTAACTGCTTTATGACAGGTCATCAGGCTTCAAAATGCAAAAGGAGAGGATGTACTAAATGTTTCAAAAAACATTACACTTTAGTACATCTTGACACGATGAAACCAATCGAACACAACAAAACATCAGTAAGCAAGCTTCAGCAAACTCCAGATCAGGGGCGTGACCAGACACTAACAGTGAGCGCAGCAAGCCAGCAGAATCCAGAACAAGGCCGTGACCAGACACTCGCACTAAGCGCAGTTAGCCAACATTCTAAAACATATATCTTGTTGGGGACTGCTAGGATCAGTTTAGAATCAAAAAATGGAGAATTTATAGAATGCAGAGCACTCTTGGACTCAGGATCCCAAGTAAACTTTATAACAGAGAAGTTAGTTGGAAGGCTGGGGCTCTCAGAAAAACACGACACGATGCAGATCCAGGGTATAGGCTATGCCACTCAAAACTCATATAAAAGAGTCAACATCCATTTACAATCCAGAATAAATGGGTTCTCTACAAGAATAGAGGCAATGGTTCTTCCAAAGATTCTTTCTCAACAACCGACACAGTTTATCAATATTAAACAATGGAACGTCCCAAAGAACATCCAGCTGGCTGATCCAAAATTCAACTGTCCCGGCAACATCGACCTGCTCATAGGCGCGGAGTTATATCATGAACTCCTCTCTGTTGGGCAAATCAAATCCGATGAAGAAATGCCAACATTACAAAATACAGTTTTCGGTTGGATTGCCACAGGAAGAGTTGGCCATCATCCCAGATCAGCACTGACTTGCGGTATGTGCATAGAAGATGAAAACCTAAATGCACTCATCGAAAAATTCTGGTCAATTGAAGACCCAGAGGATACGCGTAGATCAATAACAAGTGCAGAAAAATGGTGTGAAACACATTTTACACAAACCACACACCGAGATGAAAATGGCCGTTTTATCGTAAGACTGCCATTCCAAGACGATCCATCATCCTTAGGAGAGTCAAAAAACATAGCTTTACGACGACTGTACTCATTAGAGAGACGTTTAGCTAATAATTCAGAACTGAAAAAACAGTATCATCAATTCATGGACGAATATATATCACTAGGGCACATGCAAGAGGTTGCTGCCCCGCCAAGCGAATCACCACACTACTTTCTACCTCACCATTGTGTGCAGAAACCAGACAGTAGCACCACTAAATTGAGAGTAGTCTTTGACGCCTCCTCAAAAACATCGTCCAATATATCACTCAACGATATATTACACACTGGTCCAAAAATTCAAGATGACTTATTTACAATTTTGCTGAGGTTCCGCTTACCACGCTTCGTGTTTACTGCTGACATTCAAAAAATGTACAGACAAGTGCTAGTACATGAAGAAGACAGAAAATACCAGCTTATTCTATGGAGAAGATCCACATCAGAACCTATCAAGTGCTATCAGCTCAATACATTAACATATGGTACATCAGCCGCTCCATACCTGGCAATTAAATCCCTTCAACATCTATCTCAATCATCAATAATGTCACATCCAATCGGCAGCAAGGTCCTTCAGCACGATTTCTATGTAGACGATGTCATGACCGGATCAAACAGCCTCTCAACAACATTAGAAATGCAGGGACAACTTATTGATGTACTTCAGACGGCAGGATTTAAGTTGCGAAAATGGTGTGCCAATCATCCACGTTTACTTCAAGCGTTTCTACCAGAAGATAAGGAGATGGAACTTGACTTCAGCCTAGACTCAGAAGACAACATTAAAACACTCGGTTTAACATGGCTGCCAAAGGTGGATGACTTCTGTATCAAATCACATGGGATTACCGAGACCAAAATAACAAAAAGAATTGTCTCTTCAGAAATAGCCCGCTTATTCGACCCTCTTGGATTTTTGGCCCCAATAGTAATAACCGCAAAAATCTTCTTACAACAATTATGGCAATTGAAAATAGATTGGGATGCAGCATTACCTCAGGATCTACACTCCAAATGGATGAAATTTCGTGATGACTTTAAATTGATAAACCAAATCCGAATACCAAGGCACATATTTTCACAAAAAATACCAGACAAAATACAACTTCATATCTTTGCCGATGCTTCAGAAAGTGCTTATGGAGCTTGCATTTACGTACGATCCAAAGTCAACCCTGGTACAATCATAGTGCGGTTATTATGTGCAAAATCTCGTGTAGCTCCAATTGAAAAGAAGACAGTAAAGAAACCAACAATACCACGGCTCGAATTATGCGCAGCCAAGTTAGCGGCTGACCTTGCTAAAAGGGTCAAGAAGGACATAGAATATGAGAAGGTCGCTACATATTTCTGGACCGATTCTGAAATAGTTTTGGCGTGGATTAATTCGACCTCAAAAACACTACCGATCTTCATTGCCAATAGGGTATCGTCTATCCAAGCTAGTACCATATCACAACAATGGCGTCATGTGAGATCTAAAGAAAATCCAGCAGATTTATTAACACGCGGTATATCTCCTGAAAAATTGAAGGAATCTAATCTATGGTTCTATGGGCCAATTTTTCTTCATGGCCAAGAATCAGCTTGGCCACAACCTTATGCCAAACCAGTAACTTCAGCTATCATGAATGACAATAGGGATTCAATACACTTCATTTACAAAATTCAGCATGGAAATTCGTTTAAGAGGTTGCAGCGAGTTACTGCATTTGTACTAAGATACATCCAGTATCTTAAAATTGAGGTTGAGAGGAAGAAGCAAGAAAAACTTCATTCAAATCTATCAAATCAGAACGAGAAAAAACGTCTTGAGAAGGTTCTTTCCACGGAAGAAGTTAACAAGAAAATCCAAGAGGTGGTTCTATCAAGTCAGGAGCTAACTCACGCACTCAATACCATAGTCCAAGTGATGCAAAGAGACGAATTTAGTGCGGATATTTTACAACTTAACAAATATCATGAATGCAGCAAAACAAGTGCTATACTCTGCCTTTCTCCATTTTTAGATGAAAACAAAATCATACGCGTTGGAGGAAGACTGGAATCATCAACATTGCCATATGAAGCAAAGCATCCTATTCTATTGCCTTATGAACACCCGTTTGTAAAGATGATAATGAAGGACATCCATGAAGACCACAAACATGTTGGCCCACAAGCACTTCTGGCCATAACCAGACAACGCTTCTGG
This sequence comes from Dasysyrphus tricinctus, assembly GCA_963921185.1. Classification (NCBI taxonomy): domain Eukaryota; kingdom Metazoa; phylum Arthropoda; class Insecta; order Diptera; family Syrphidae; genus Dasysyrphus; species Dasysyrphus tricinctus. The sequence goes on along the minus strand of OY992532.1, from coordinate 106,993,280 downwards.
CCAATTAAGGGTAAAATTATTGCACGAGCTGTAGTAAAAGGTTGCATACGATGTACCAGAGCAAAGCCTGAGCTGCTTTCTCCAAAAATGGGAAATCTGCCAACAACCAGAGTAGAACCCGCTCGTCCATTTGTGAATTCAGGGGTGGATTTTTGCGGACCAATTTGGATCCATTATCGAGGCAGAGGAAGTCGACCACAGAAGGGATACATCGCAGTGTTTTGCTGCTTTGCTACAAAGGCAGTCCATCTAGAGGTTGTAAGCGCTTTGACAACAGAAGCATTCATAGGTGCATTAAAACGCTTTACAGGAAGGAGAGGTCACGTCAGAAACCTTTATTGTGACAACGCAACAAACTTCGTCGGAGCTAGAAACCAACTCCAGGAGCTGAGCCAGTCATTATACTCCTCTGAAGGAAGTAACTCCATAATATCATCCTGCACAACAAAAGGTATTGATTTCCATTTCATACCGCCTCGATCTCCACACTTCGGTGGCCTATGGGAAGCTGCTGTAAAGTCAGCGAAATATCTTCTTTACCGAAGTACAACAACTGCATCATTGACATATGAAGAATTCGAAACACTTATAATCGAAATTGAGGCAATTCTGAATTCTCGGCCTCTGACACCTCTATCATCCGATCCAAATGATCTGACAGCCCTAACACCAGGTCACTTCCTAATTGGTGAACCATTAACAGCATCAATTGATTCTAATGTTGAGACAAGAAGAATGAGCCTGCCTACACGATGGAAATTGGTCACGTACATCAAGAACGAATTTTGGAAAAGATGGTCGAGGGAGTATTTGAATGAATTACAACAAAGAAGTAAATGGAAGCAAGACAAACAAAATCTTCAACCTGGAGCTATAGTTTTAATTAAAGAAGACAACATCCCACCACTAAAATGGCCACTGGGTAGAGTCGTCAAAACTTATCCGGGAGAAGACGGTGTAGCTCGCGTAGCAGACGTAAAAACAGCAACTAACATTTTACGACGAGCAATTCACAAACTTGCTCCTCTTCCAATCGATGATGATGATGACAAACCAAAACAAGAATGTCCATATAAACAAAAGCCCGAGGATTTATCACGAAAGCCCAATGGTTCATCTAAACGAAAAGCAGAAGATTATACTTCAATGGTAACGAAGGCTAGCACCAGCAACAGCGAACATGATCAACCACAAAGAAAACATCGAAGGTCCTTCAGTTCGGCAGTAGCAACAGTGCTACTAGTATGTCTAGCGTTACCAATTATAAGTAGTCACCCTGTGGAAATCAATCAATTTCCTGCTCAACTTGGACTTCACTTTGAATCTCTTGGAATAGTTAATCTGGCATCAAACGATTGGAACCTGGTTGTGTATTATGATCTAGAACCATATTGGGCTGAAAACGCAGAATTTACCAACGGAATACTATCTTTGCGGCAGCTTTGCAAATTGATATCGCACAACAGTTCCTGCATATCAATAATCAACCAATTTGTCCAGCTACAAGAAGAGTTAAAAAGAGGCAATGAGCTATTCACTAATAACAATCACAAACCAAGAGAAAAACGGGGTGCCTTTAATATAGTGGGGACCTTAGCTAATTCTTTATTTGGAGTCTTAGATGCTGACTATGCCCAGGAGCTATCAAAAACCATCAGTGACATAAAAGGAAACGAAGATTATGTTCTACAACTCCTAAAAAACCATACATCCATCATAGACTCAACAGTAAACATAATTAAAGGGGATCAGGTTTCAATTCGCGAAAAATTTAGAACTTTGAAGGAGCAGGTTAATAAAATAATTGATCACACAAATCAAGAAAACTTGCACAATTTATTCCTGGCGCTGTCGATCGAGCTGACATTGATCATCACCAACACACAACGAATACAAGCATCTTTAATCAATGTGCTAATCGACACCAATCATGGAAAGATCAACCCACTCCTTCTATCACCACAACAACTTAACAAAGAAATACTGATCATAAGAGGACACATCCCCTCTTCGCTTCGACTACCGGTTGAATCATCTGAGCTGTTGCAGTTATACAAGCTTATGACCCTAAAAAGTCGAATCATCAACAACCACGTCATGTTTCAAATAAAATTCCCTCTTGTCATCATAGAAACGTTTGACATATTCAGAGTAATACCCATACCAATATTTACAAACGGCTCGTTCATGGCAATCAAACCAGACACACCATATCTGATTGTCAGTCAACATCGTGACCAATACTATCCACTATTGGATCAAGAACTGGCAACATGTTTAACAACTGGACCATCAACATACCTTTGCGAACAAACAAAACCTTTATACCGCAAGGGATCAAGTGTATGCATATGCGAAGTTTCCTTATTAAACAACATGCCATTACCATCAAAATGCAAATTAACGCAATTAATCAAAAATCAAATATGGACACGACTTACACATCCAAATGAATGGATTTATGCAATCAAAAACAAGACAATCATCAATGCTGTATGCGGCAGTGTCATCTCCTCAATCTGTTTGGAGGGATCAGGCCTTCTTAAAATACAACCAAATTGTGTCATCAAGCAAGACGAGTTAACGTTTCAAGGACATAAAATTTACACCAGCAATACGAAGATCTCATACACTAAACTGAGCAACTTGTCAAGTACAGCAGTGGCAAACGACCTTGTTCCAGCAGAACCATCATTTAAATTTGAAACAGAGAAGATCGAAGAACTAAGCCGGCGAATTAAAAATCAAATACTCACTGAATCATCCCACAAACTTAGTAATCACGACATTCATCAGTACTCTGTAGGATACTTAGCCCTTATCTTATTGGTATCATTCATCATAATCTGGTGTTGGAGAACAAGAGCTAGTATAGATCGCATGGACCTAAGAAGAACTCCAAGACAGAGCCCTATCCCAAGAATACGGACAAAACTAAGTCTACCTGCAGAACAAGCTTAAAATTTCAACTATGTAAATTATATAAATAAAATTAAAATAAATAAATTAAATTGTTTGTAATAAATTTGCCTACCTGAAAAATAAGCTCAATTTTAACCATGTAAATTTACAATTAATGAATTTGTTTCCTTTGATAAAATATCATTAGTTTTGTGTAATAAATTTGAAAATATTGAACTTAAATAACTACATCAAATAATAACATTATTCATTTTGAAAAATAAAAAAGAAAAAGATGAAAAATAAATGTTTGTAATCAAAAAAAAAACTTGTTGAATGCATATCATTCAACGAGGGGGAGTATGTTCACGAACAGAATGAATGTACATACACACACCCTAATATAAATACTATCCAATTTAAATATTAATTCATAAATTCATACAATTCAATGTATACCAAATACAATCCAAATGCACATACTGAATCTATTCGCGTCAGTAAATACATTTTTGACCTACCTCAAAATTAGTGCATTCTTTTTATCATAAACACTACGCGAATACATTCAGTGTGCAAAAGCATAATAAACGACAAGAATTCCGGATACCCGAAACATGATGCCCAGCCAAAAGAAAATTCACCTTGAACTGCTACTGCAGGTTAATAAACTAAAGGCGCAGTAGAGTGGCAATGGCAAAGTGTTTCGCGTATCCGAAATTCGACCCTTTAAAAAATACATTATGTTCAAGGTTTGTCGATAGAGCAAAATTTGCATTATTTTATTTTTCATTTTATTAGTAAGATATTTATTGTTTAGGTTAGCAATTATTGAATATAAATATTCCCGATTTTGGGACAATAAAGTCATTCAATTTTCAATCGCCAGATAAGAATTTTGTTTCATTTCAATTCATATTAGCTATCCCCCCACCCGAGGTAAGGTGGCTAATATTCAAATACTATAATTGTGAATTGGTACATGAACCGATTTCACACTCCACAAAAGTCACGGTGTTCTACCCTGGCTATCGATTCGTTGAGGCAAAAGAGCCTCATCGTCAAACACGTGGAATGCCAACGGATTATGGCAAAAACTTGGAGAATTAGAGATGTATATGCAGGAAAATGATATAGACATATGCTTGATATCAGAAACGCATGCCAAAAATGAATCAAATCTTAAAATCCACGGGTTTCTTGACTACCACGCTGTTCATCCTTCAAATAAAGCAAGAGGTGGATCATCGTTATATATAAAAGAGTGCATTGAACACTCAATAGGTCTGAAAATAGAGGTAGAATCGATGCAATTGAGTAGTGTTCAAGTTAGAACTAAAAACATTCTTCTCAATGTCTCTTCGATATATTGCCCTCCGCGTTGCAAAATCGATAAGAGTGAATTTACGACATTGATAAAGTCGCTAAGCCCAAACTTAATTATTGGTGGCGACTTTAATGTGAAGCACACCTTTTGGGCTTCAAGATGCATATCTCAAAAGGGTCGAATTCTCTATGAGGCAGGAATGGAAAATAACTGCGATTTTCATTCGAGTGGAAAGCCAACTTACTGGCCAACTGATCCGTCAAAAATACCTGACTTAATCGATTTGTTTATGGTAAAAGGAATACCCTCTAACCGTATTGAAATCTCAGAAGGCCATGATCTCTTCTCAGATCATTCTGCAGTCATACTCACTATGAGCGAAAGCCTTGTCAAAATTGAAAAACCACCCAGGTTAACAAACGGTAAAACCAACTGGGAAGGATTTAAGAAAGATATCGAGGAAAACGTTGAATTGAGGGTATCATTACAAACGCCTCTTGAGCTTGAAGATGCAGTAGATGCCTTTGTTGATATAATACAAAAGGCAGCGTGGAATAACACACCTTATCAAAGGGTTACCCCGTGCTATAAAGATATAAAATATCCGCAGGAAATAAAAGACTTAATAAAAGATAAACGAAAAGCACGTAAGAAATGGCAGCGAACCCGTGCTCCTCAACACAAAGCTCATTTAAATCGCTTGTGTAATATGCTAAAAACAGCAATATCAGATTTCAAAAACCGTGAAGTAGAAAATTACCTTGAAAGCTTGTCAGCTGGGAAAGAATCCAACTACTCACTTTGGAAAGCTATAAAAACAACGAAAAAACCAAAGCTTCCAGTACCCCTGATTAAGAAAAGCCAAAACGAATGGGCTAAAAGTGACAAAGAGAAAGCGGCGGTATTCGCCGATTACCTGGAAGAAACATTTAAACCTTCTGATGGGCAAGCACTCAATGGAAATATTAATATGAGTTTTAGCTCAAGTGAAAACTACAGAACCAGAAATGCTACGCTCGCTGAATTGAACAGAGAAATAAAGAAGCTAAAGTCTAATAAAGCTCCGGGGTATGACTTAATAACAGCGGAAATATTAAAAATGCTTCCTCACAAAGGATTAATTAACCTCCTTTATATAATAAATGCCGCTCTAAGGCTAGAATATGTTCCAAGCCAATGGAAAGTTGCGGAAGTCATAATGGTTTTGAAACCTGGCAAACCATCTCATGAAAAGAATTCTTACAGACCGATTTCGCTTCTTCCAATAATATCGAAAGTTTTTGAAAGAATACTACTCCTGCGCCTGCAGCCTATAATAGAAGAGAAACGATTAATACCTGAACATCAGTTCGGATTTAGAAGCAAGCATTCAACAATTGATCAAGTGCATAGAATAACTGACGTAATTGAGAGAGCTCTTGAAGAAAAGAAAATTTGTCCGACGGTCTTTTTGGATGTGTCGCAAGCGTTTGACAAGGTGTGGCACGAAGGCCTCAAATTCAAATTACGACAAGTTCTGCCTGTAGGACTTTATAAAATTCTTAACGAATATCTAGAAAACAGACTTTTTCGTGTAAGACACGGAAATGAATATTCTAATTTCAAAGAAATAGTGGCTGGGGTACCACAAGGTAGTGTTTTAGGTCCAGTTCTGTACCTTCTATTTACACGTGATATACCTCAAACAGAAGACACTATCGTAGCAACGTTTGCTGATGATACTGCAATACTAGCAGTAGGCAAAACTATTAACGAAGCTACGATTAAATTACAAAATGCTCTTAATAATGTTAATGATTATAAAAAAATAAATAGATTGCCCGTCTTTCTAAATACCGATCGTGTTCCATTTGCGAATGAGGCAAAATATTTGGGAATGACTCTAGACGCGAAATTAAAATGGAAGCCGCACGTAAAAAAGAAATGCGAAGAACTAAAAAGTAAATTAAGAGATATGAACTGGTTACTCGGTAAATATTCTAAGCTTAGTATTGATAATAAGTTGATTTTATACAGGCAGGTACTTAAACCTGTCTGGACTTACGGTATACAACTCTGGGGTTGTACCTGCGATACAAATTTAAATAACTTACAAACGTTTGAAAATAAATTGCTTAGGTCATTTGTAAATGCACCATGGTATATAAGAAACGAAGATCTTCACAGGGAGTTTCACGCGAAAACATAGAAATCGGCTATTAGATCACGCTTATCCAACGATTATTGACATTCTTGACGAGTCGAATTTAGTACGCCGTCTGCAAAGAACAAAACCTTCCGACTTGGTGCGGTGAACGGAAAACCGCTTTAAAATCGCGGAATAAGCAGGAACTTTCACCGGAAAGTTACCTGCAACACGTTACTTAACTTCGTTAAAAATAAATTGCTAGATAAGTTTCAACTTAGTTGCAATCGGGAAGTGGAGGTGGTTTAAGTGTAGAAAGACACCACTTCTATGAGCACTCGTTTTTCGGTCCTCATAGAGCCTGATGCAGGTTTTGCACCTACCCACGGAAAAAAAAAATTACTCAGGGATACCTCACGGATAACCCACGGATACCTTACGGAAGCCTATCGGATACCTCGCGGATAACTCGCGGAAGCCTAGCGGATTGTGGATAGCTCACGGATACCACGCAGATAATTCAGATACCTCGCGGATAACTCGCAGATACCTAGCGGAAGCCAAGCGGATACCTAGCGGATTCCGGATAGCTCGCGGATACCACGCGAATAATTCACAGATACCTCGCGGATAGGTCGCGAATGCCTAGCAGAGGCCTAGAAAATACCTAGCGTATTGCGGAAACCTCGTGGATAGTACACGGATAACTCGCGGAGACCTCACAGATAACCGGCGGATACCTAACGGAAGTTTAGCAGATTGCGGATACCTCGCGGATACCACACACATAACTCGCGGATAACTCGCGGATACCTCACGGATAGCTCGCGGAAGCCTAGCAGACACTAGCGGATTGCAGATATCTCGCGGATACCATGCTGATAATTCGCGGATAGCTCGCGGATAGATTGCGGATACCTAGCGGAAGGCTAACGGAAGGCTAGTGGATACCTAGCGGAAGGCTAGCGGATACCTAGCGGATTGTGGATACCTCACGGATACCACGCGCATAGCTCACGGATACCTCGCGGTTAACTCACGGATAACTCGCGAAGGTCTAGAGGATACCTAGCGGATTACTCACGGATACCTCGCGGATAGCTCGCGGATACGTGGCAGAGGCCTAGAAGATACCAAACGTATTGCGGCTACCTCGCAGATACTACGCGGACAACTCGCGGGTACCTAGCGGAAGCCTAGCGGATACCTAGCGGATTGCGGATACCTCACGGATACCACGCGGATAACTCGTGGATATCTCACGGATAACTCGTGGAAAACTCGCGGATACCTAGCGGAAGTCTAGCGGATATCTAGCGGATTGCGGATACCTTGCAGATACCACCCAGTGTAAGGTTGGTCGAGGCAGTCTCTAGTTCTAACGAACTAAAATTTCTTAGCTTTTAGAATAAAGCCGCTTGTGTGTCCGAGCATCGGTAAAAATGCACGATTTGGAATGAGTGTTGTACTGAGCTCTCCAGCCGCAAATAATAATGAGTCGTGTTCTGAGTGTAAAACTAGACTAATTTTATTTTCAAAATTTTCTTCTATTTATACTTACAACTAGTTATCATATCATATCATATCCATACATATTCTTATCCTAATTCTTTATTAATTTACTTTGCCTATGACCTACAATACAATACCCCACATGACGTAAGAATTAAATGTCCACTTGACAAAATAAACCTTCGGTTGTATTTCCTCAAAGGCATTCCGAATGCTCAGTCAATGTGTTGCATATGATTGCAGTCATAAACAAATATCGATCTATGGACTTGGCGCATAGTGACCGAACATGCTTAGTGTGTAACATGATCAGTTCAATGCACGATGGTATCGCTTGGTGACGGCTGATGATTTTAAGCACAAATGCATGTAGGTCGATATGCGTCGAGTTCATGAATGTTTACATAATTATTGTTTTGATTTGTTATTGTTTTGATTTTTTATTGTTTACATTTATTAATTGTTTTGGTTTTGGGTGTTACACACAACACCCTCACCCTTTAGAAAAAAAATAATTTTTTTTTTTTATTTTTAAATGAAAAAATTATTTTTGAAATTATATCTTGTTACGCATAGAGATTGAAAAATGATGGATATATTTACAAATTTATATTATGTATATGTATATGTATATATATATTATTATTATTTTTTTTTTTTTTTTTTTTTTATATTATTTATTTCTTGCTTTTATTAAATTATTGTTATGAATTTCTTTATTTTCATTGACAATTCTTACAATACTATTTGGTCCATTTTGTTCTATTATTTTATAAGGACCTCTGAATGGTTTATCTAACTTTTTTTTATTTCCAACTTTTAAATAGACATAATCTCCAACTTTAAAATTTGAATTATTTACATTAGATTGATTTGTACATGTTTTATTTTTACTTTTTTCTAAATTTTCTTTGGCTTTTTCATGAGCGTATTTCAATTTTATTTTTAGTTCACTAACATAATTATCAATATTATATGTTTTTTCTCTATTTTTAATAATTTCACAAGGTAAAACACATAATTTTCCGTATACTAATTCAAATGGTGAATAATTTGTAGTACTGTGTGGTGTGGTATTATATGTGTAAGTGTAGTAAGGTAATAATTCTTCCCAATCGTCTTTTCCGTCTGTGGTCATTAAATAATCATTTAGAACTCTATGATTTCTCTCTACTTTCCCTAAAGTTTCATGATGATATGGTGTAGACGTAGTTTTTTCTATTTTTAGTAATTTACAGATATTAACTAATAGTTCATTAGTAAATTCTGTGCCTTTGTCTGTTTTTAGTTTCCTAAAACAACCATATTTCAAAATGAATTTTTCTACAATAGTTTTTGCTACTGAAATAGCGTCTTTAGCGACTAGTGGAAATGCTTCTATGAACTTGGTTAATTCACATTGAATGGTGAGAATATACCTGTATCCATTCGATGGCCTGAGTGGTCCTACTGTATCTACTGTTATTACTTCAAATGATGTGCAAGGTGTTTCTGTTCGTACGAACTGTTCTTTAGTGTATTTATTAATTTTTACTTCATTACAAACTCTACAACTATTTATATATTTTCTAACCATCTTATTCATATTCTTCCATACATATTTCTGCTTAAGTTTCGCAATGCATCTTCTAATACCTATATGTCCTCCTAACTTGTCATCATGATATTCTTTTATTAATTTGTTCATCTCACTCGCATGCTCTATTCTTCTTGGTGAATTATATAATATAATGTCTAGACAATTTTCTTTCTTATCATCTTGCAGTTCTGTAAATATCTCTTTAAATTTGTGCACTGATATATTTTCAAAAATGTTATTATTCATTGCTAGCGCTAGCTTTTCTATTTTCACATGCTTTGTATAGGATAACAATTTCTTCAAAATCAATTTTAACTCTGACAGAGAATTATCATTGTATCCAACATGTATTATATCTTTAACTGCATATATTGTTTCTTTTGGTGGCCCCATTAAATTCTTTATATTTTCAAATTGTAATTTCTTAATGTTTCTTGTGTCTGAGATAGATATGCATTCCCATATGTGGAGGTGTACAGTCTCCACTGGAGGCATAATTTCCGGATTTTCTTCTCTTTCACTAATTCTTATCTTATCTTTCTTATCTTTCAACTTCATCGCTCTGGTTAGGACATTTATATTGTTTATTGGTATCATTTCTTTCAACTCTTCAGAACTTAACTTTATTCTAGACAATGCATCAGCATTTGTATTCATCTTTCCTTGCTTAAAAATTATATCAAAATCGTAATCCATTAAATCTACTCTTATTCTAGTTAATTTAGATGAAGGATTTTTATGGGTAAAAAGACTAACTAATGGCCTATGATCTGTATAGACAACAAATCTTCTACCGTATAAGTATGGTCTAAAGTGGTTTATTCCCCAGTGTATAGCTAGCAATTCTTTCTCTATTACTGCTTTATTCAGCTCATGTTTGTTTAAGGATTTACTTGCATAGGCAATGGGTTTATCATTACCTACTTCTCCTTGAGATAAAATAGCTCCTAATGCATAATTTGATGCATCTGTTGTCAATATGAACGGTTTCGAAAAATCTGGATAGTTTAGTATTGGAGGTGTCATTAATTTCGTTTTAAGGTTTTCAAAAGCATTTTGACAATTTTGTGTCCAGCTAAAGATTTGATCTTTCTTTAATAATTGATTCAAAGGTTTTGCAATTTCAGCGAAGTTCTGGATAAAACGTCGGTAATAATTACAGAAAGCTACAAATCTTCGAACTTCATCTGCATTATCTGGTTTTGGGTATTCTTTTATGACATTATATTTACTCGGGTCTGTTGTTACTCCTTGCGAAGTTATAAGATGTCCAAGATAAACTACTTCTGGTCGCAAAAAGTTACATTTATTTGGATTTAGTTTCAGATTGTATTTTCGTAATCTTTTAAATACTTCTATAAGGTTATTATTATGTTCTTTTAAATTTGAACCAAATACAATTATATCATCTACATATAGAAATGCAGATGTTTGTAGACCACTTAATGCAATTGATAACATCCTTTGAAAGCTATTCGTTGATATTTTTAATCCAAAAGGTAATCTTTTGAATTGAAAGTGTCCCGAATCAGTTGAAAAAGCTGTTAATGGTCTTGATCTGGGATTTAGTGGTATCTGATGAAATGAACTTGTCATATCTAAAGTTGAAAAATATTTAGCCTTTCCTAACTTATCAAGTACATCTTCTAGTCTAGTTAATGGAAATTTGTCATCAACTACTTTTTTATTCAGAGACCTAAAATCTACAACTAATCTCCACTTCTTTAATTCTCCTGTGCTTTTCTTTGGTACAATCAGCAATGGTGAGTTATATGGACTTGTTGATGGTTCAATGATGTCCTCATCCAGTAATTTGTCAACCTGTTCCTCTATTTCATGCAAATTTGCATGTGGTAACCTGTAATTTTTTATATAAACGGGTGTTTTGTCTGTTAATGCTATTTTCTGCTCATAAAAGTTGTTTTTGCTTAATTCTTCTCCTTCTAAATGAAATATATTTTGAAATTGTTTACATATTCTAAAAACTTCTTCTTTTGCATTATTATCTAAATTATCTACTTTTATTTCACTTTTTATTTTTTTAAACCTATCTTCATTTTCTAAACTGTTTTTAAAATGAAGTATTTGATAGCTAGAGATTGGTTCTATTCCTAACGAAATATGTTTTAAATTAACCTCATTTTCTGTTGTATTAAGTATTTTTATATGCTTATTTCCTTCTTTCGGAATAATTACGTTAGCTAGGAATATCCCCTTCCTAATTTCTTTTCCATATATTATACTATCTTCTTTTAAATCTATATTTATTAGTTGAATTACCTCTGTTCTTGGCGGTAATTTTATATTATCATAAATATATCTTGTATTCATGTTCATTGGCAATACTATATCTTCTCCATCTAGGGAAATTGTTAATGTGCACGTCTCATAATCAATTTTACAATTATGCTTTATTAAAAAGTCTCTTCCTAGTATTCCATCAGTAGTTAAATTTATTTTATTATCTATTATGCTAAATTTATGTTCAACTTCATTATCTTCGAACCATAAATTTAATTTTGTGATTCCTAAAGTTATTATAGATTCTTTTGCTATTCCATTTATCTGACAATTGTTATCATATTCTACTTTGTAATTACTATTGACTATGCTATTCTTAATTATTGAAATATCGGCTCCTGTATCTATTAATAAATTTATTGGTTGATTTCTGCCTTTTATTTTTAATTTTATAAAATTTGTGTCTTTGTTGGAATTTTGTATGTAAATTATTTTCTTCTGAATGTGTGCCCCGGGTTTTGTCGGCCGGGGACATACCCGTTTCCCTGAGAATTTTTTCTGTAATTATAATTTTGCGTTCTGTAATGTCCTCTGTTGTTTATATTTTGTCCCCTGAATTGGTTGGGATTACTATTATTGTTCTGATTATATGAAGAGTTAGCATTTGAATAATTTCGGTTAAAGTTTCCTCTGGGGTTACCTCTACCTCTCTGTATCCTATTAAAATACATTATCTGGCTAGAATGCTGAGGACTAACTTCTAAAGCAATTTGCACTGCTTCTGCAAGCTTGGATGGTCTTGCAGCCATTACTAATGATTTATAAGGTTCTGATAAACCATTTTTGAATGCTGCTAGTCCTATTTGGTCATTCAGCTTGACTATTGTCTCTCTGTGTGCCTCACCCTGTTCCGAAATTTGTAAATCGTTCAAAGATGCTAGTAGATGTTCTATTCGTGAAGAAAAGACTGAAACATTTTGGTTTCCTTGATAGCTTTGCGAAATCTCACTATGTAATCTAAAAGCATTTTTGTTTGATTTATATGATGATTTTAAAATTTGTCGAAACTCATCAAAAGTTGTCGGTGTATTTTCTGTTTGGATCTTATTTTTTACTTTTTCCGATAGCTTAGTAGCCAGAACGAATTTAATAAGTGTTTCTTTTTGGTTTATGTCTTTAAGAGTATTGTGATAGAATTCTATCAAACCTAGAAAATTATTCAGCTCTTTTTGACTACCCTGAAATTCAGGTATCACCTTGGTGGCTGTTACTAAATCAAAATTTGCCATTGTGCTTTCTGCCTCTATTTCTGTGTTAGTATCTGTCTCTTCGTTTTCTTCTATAGTTTCCAAATTTTCGTGTTCACCTTTTATCTTTAGATATTCCCGAATTTGTATAACTAAAAAGTCAAATTTTTGTTTTAGATTTGTAATGTCTTTTAGGTCAGCTGTGTTTTGTATTTCTAACCATGTCTGTTCAATTTGTTTATCAACCTTTTGTACATATTCTTTAGTATACGTTCTATTAGGTGCTTTTTTTAAATTTTCTAGTATTTTTCTTAAATTTACAAACTCCATATATTTAAAAGTATTTTTATTATTTTTTTTCCGATTTAAAAGATTTATATTCTATATGTAACATAAAATTTAATTAATTTTTTTTTTTTTTTTAATACATTGAGTGTTTTAAGGGCATGTTTCCTTAAGTATTTTTTATAGTACGAATTTACTTTAAATAATATTATGATGATTAAAAAAAAGAAATTAAAATATACTATTCTGTCTGATGAGATTAATGGATATGTCGTATTTGCTGCTGCAGATGTTGCTGCTGCTACGTTATTATTGATGATTTCCTCCTTGGAAGTTTTGCCACCCATTGTGCTTTAGCTCCTTGAGCTCACCAATAAGGAGTCGTTTCTGGTTTCCAGTACTCAGGTTTATAATCCTCTGGAGGTCTGCACACTTCTTCTGGAACTGTCTTTTGCGGCCTCCTCGCTTTTTTTGTTTTGTTTTCTGCTTCTCTTCTTCTTTGTTCTTTTGTTCCTTTCTTGTTAATTGTCGTTTTCTATACTCCTCTATAGACAATGGTTTTGACCAGCGGTCTTGGGAGTTGGGATATATTTTGGGAATTTTATGGATTCTACAGAAGTTGTTGGACGGTATTCTGTGAGTTCTTCCCACTTTCTGAATATCTCATTGATGTCCTCTAGTGTAGTCATTTATTTGCTTGATTTTGAGGAAAAGAGAACAAATGTTTCTGAAGATTATTATTGGTTCAGACTTGCAGGATCGCCATGTAAGGTTGGTCGAGGCAGTCTCTAGTTCTAACGAACTAAAATTTCTTAGCTTTTAGAATAAAGCCGCTTGTGTGTCCGAGCATCGGTAAAAATGCACGATTTGGAATGAGTGTTGTACTGAGCTCTCCAGCCGCAAATAATAATGAGTCGTGTTCTGAGTGTAAAACTAGACTAATTTTATTTTCAAAATTTTCTTCTATTTATACTTACAACTAGTTATCATATCATATCATATCCATACATATTCTTATCCTAATTCTTTATTAATTTACTTTGCCTATGACCTACAATACAATACCCCACATGACGTAAGAATTAAATGTCCACTTGACAAAATAAACCTTCGGTTGTATTTCCTCAAAGGCATTCCGAATGCTCAGTCAATGTGTTGCATATGATTGCAGTCATAAACAAATATCGATCTATGGACTTGGCGCATAGTGACCGAACATGCTTAGTGTGTAACATGATCAGTTCAATGCACGATGGTATCGCTTGGTGACGGCTGATGATTTTAAGCACAATTGCATGTAGGTCGATATGCGTCGAGTTCATGAATGTTTACATAATTATTGTTTTGATTTGTTATTGTTTTGATTTTTTATTGTTTACATTTATTAATTGTTTTGGTTTTGGGTGTTACACACAACACCAGATAACTCACGGATAACACGGATAACTCACGGATACCTAGCGGATTATTCACGGATACCTCACGGATAGCTCGCGGATATGTGACAGAGGCCTAGAAGATACCAAACGTATTACGGCTACCTCACGGATACTACGCGGACAACTTGCGGATAAATAGCGGAAGCCTAGTGGATACCTAGCGGATTCCGGAAAGCTCGCGGATACCACACGGATAACTCACGGACACCTCGCGGATAGGTCGCGGATACCTAGCAGAGGCCTAGAAAATACCTAGCGTATTGCGGAAACCTCGCGGATATTACATGGATAACTCGCGGAGTACTCAGGGATAACCGGCGGATACCTAACGGAAGCCTAGCAGATTGTGGATACCTCGCGGATACCACGCACATAACTCGCGGATAACTTGCGGATACCTCACGGATAGCTCGCAGAAGCCTAGCGGACACCTAGCGGATTGCAGATATCTCGCGGATACCACGCTAATCATTCGCGGATAGCTCGCGGATACCTAGCGGAAGGCTAGTGGATAACTAGCGGATTGTGGATACTTCGCGGATACCACGCGCATAGCTCGCGGATATCTCACGGATAGCTCACTGATAATTCGAGGATAACTCGCGGAAGCCTAGCGGATACCTAGCGGATTAGGATACCTCCCGGATACCACGCGGATAACTCGCGAATAGCGCGCGGATACCTAGCGGAAGCCTTACGGATACCTTGCGGATTTCGGATACCTCACGGATACCAAGTGGATAACTCTCGGATACCTCGTGGATAACTCACGGATACCTAGCGGAAGCCTACCGGATACCTAGCGGATTGCGAATACCTAGCGGATACCACGCAGATAGCTCGTGGATACCTCGCGGATAACTCGCGGATACCTAGCAGAAGCCTATCGTATGTCTAGCGAATTGCGGATACCTTGCAAAACCACGCGGATAACTCGTGGACACCGGAAACCTACTGGATACATAGCAAATTGCGGGTATTTTCCAAATACCACGCGGGTAACTCTTGGATACCTGGCGGATAACTCGCAGATACCTAGCGGAAGCCTAGCGGAGGACGGATACCTCGCGGATACCACGTGGAAACCTAGCGACAGCCTAGCGGATACCTCGCGGATATTTCGCAGATACCTTACGGAATCCTAGCGGATACCTTCCAAATACCACGCAGATAACTCGTGGATACCTAGCGTAAACCTACCGGATACCTAGCAGATTGCGGATACCTTACAAATACCACGCGGATAACTCGTGGATACCTCGCGGATAACTCGCGGTTAAAAAGCGGAAGCCTAGCGGATACCTCCAAATTGCGGATACCTCACAGATACCTAGCAGACTGCGGAAACCTACCGGATACCTAGCAGATTGCGGATACCTTCCAAATACCACGCGGATAACAAGCGGATAGCTCGCGAATACCTAGCGAAAGCCTAGCAGATACCTTGCGAAAGCCTAGCGGATACCTAGCAGAATCCTGGCGGCTACCTGGCAGATTGCAGATATCTCGCAAATACCACGCGGATAACTCGTGGATACCTCACGGATAGCTCGCGAACAACTCGCGGATAATTCGCGGATACCTAGCGCAAGCCTAGCGGATTGCGGATACCTCACGGATACCACGCGGATAGCTCCCGGATACCTAGCGGAAGCCCAGCGGATACCTAGCGGATACCTAGCGGAAGCCTAGCGGATACCTAGCAGATTGCGGATACCTCTCGGAAATCACACGGATATCTCACGGAAACCTCGCGGATAACTCGCGGATATATAGCGGAAGCCTAGCGGATTCCGCATAGCTCACGGAATCCACGCGGATACCTAGCAGAGTCCTAGAAGATACCTAGCGTATTGCGGATACCTCGCAGATACTACGCGGATAACTCACGGATACCTCGCGGATAACTCGGGGTAACCTAGCAGATTGCAGATACTTCACGGATACCACGCAGATAACGGGCGGATACCACGCGGATAATTAATTTTTACATTTTTGGAAAGGTGTGTTAATTTCCTATCCAGCACTGAAAACCGCAAAAATTTTGAAAGCTCGCGGATACCTAGCGGATTTCGGATACCTCGCGGGTACCACGCGGATAATTCGCGGATATCTCGCGGATAAATAACGGAAACCTAACGGATAAATAACGGAAACCTAACGGATATCCAGCGGATTTCGGATAGCTCGCGGATACCACGCGGATAACTCACGGATACCTCGCGGATGTCTCGCGGATACCTAGCGGATTGCAGATACCTCGTGGATACCACGCGGATGCCACACCGATAACTCACGGATACTTTGCGGAAACCTAGCAGAATACGGATACCTAGAGGATACCTCCCGAATAATTCGCCGATACCTACCGGACTGCTATCGGACGCCTAGCAGAGGACTAGCGGAAGCCCACCGAACGCTTAGCGGAGGTCTAGCAGACGCTTACCGGAGGCCTAGCGGACTTCTAGCGAAATCCTAGCGGAGGCCTAGCAGAGGCCTAGCGGACGCCGAGCGGAGGCCTAGTGGACGCCTAGTGGATTTCTAGCCGACGCCTAGCAGAGGCAGTTTGATATATTTGTGTGGGTGTTTGATTTTTTGTATTACGGAAAAGAAAAAGATTACAATTTGGCCTTAATTTGTGGATTTTTCGAAAACTTACCCTTTGCATATTGCCTTTGCTTGAAAACAAAAACGAATTAATATTCTCTTTCTATAAATTATTTTTTCTGTTTTATTAACAATAACATAGTAATTAATATCGATCACAAGTCCTTCATAATATATCTTAATTATTATATGTTTTAATTTTAACACTTTAATGTCTTCAGTTTTTTCTTTTTTTCTATAATTTGTCCTTAAATCGTTTGTTTTTTTTTTGTCTTAAATAAACTATTTCTTTTTGTAAATAAATCAAATACAAAAAATAGTTATTACTCAAACTGAACACAACACAAGTTGGAGCTGTCAGTTTGCTACAAGTTATTTATTTCTTTTGGTTTGTGATAGGGGCAAGGTATTTTGTGAAAAATATGGGAGTATTTCTTCTTTTTTTTGCATGGAATCTATTTACAATAATTTTGCTTTATTTTAGTTTGTTTTCAGTTGACATCTCCTTAGGCCTACAAAATTTACATTCAATACATTTTATAAATTATAAAATTAATTAAAAACTAACTAAATCAAATTATATTCTAAATTATTTACGTACCTATACTCGGCTTGTAAAAATCAAACCCAATCAATAATAATAATTTAATATTATAATACTATTTGCAATTTATTTGTATGTGTTCTTTTTTCTTTGTTGTTGTGTTTAGTTGAATAGTTAATCGGAATTGATTGCAAATATTAACTCTGTTAGATTAAATTAAAAAGAAAAATAATAACACTAGAACGAATTTATTGCCTCAGGTTGCTTAAAAATAAATAAATTGATTGGCTACATTTTAAATGACAACAAAAAAAAATATATAAATACAAACAAATCAACCAAAAGACTAACAAAAAAAAATATTATGTTTTTTGGTTTCCTGTAATCAGTGAGAATTTCAAACATTCCTCGCACATTGCCTTTTCCTTAATTAATTTTGTTTATATTATTGTTTTCAAAAATACTGTCGAAAAATTAAGGTTTTTGATTTTGTTATTATTTTTTGCTCTCAGTTTTGTTTTTTAAATATTTTTTAGAGAGTGTTTTATTTATGTTTTTGTTTTATATTTATAATAAGTCCTTGTTAACTACGAATCTCTTAAAACTTAGAATACTCTATATTTTTTCGTTTTGGTGTTAAACAATCTTTCTAAACAACTTTGTAAATTTTGTATTATAAACTATAATTTTACTTACTTTCCATTTTGTTTGTTTTGTTTTATTTGGTTAATGTAAGGTTGCTTTTGTGTTCTTATTTTAGGTACATATATCATGAGGAGTAGATGCCAAAGGAAAGGAGAATGGACTCCTGTGTGATTTTGTTTAGGTAGGTACATCAAGAATGTCCGTGTCGCCACCGTATTGTTTACCAATTGACACAAGGAATAGGAACGCCAGCGCCAAAAAGCTCGATCCGAAGAGATCACCCAAAGCGGTTAAGTAAGGGATGGCAGAATTGTCGGGATCGATCTTCCATTTCCACATTGCATGAATAATAATGTGAGCTAAATACAAGAGTAACGACACCTAGAATCATACAAAAAAAATCGGTTAGTATTGAGGTAATTAAAATTTTCTTTAGAGATTGTAAAAAAACCTTAAAAATATCTGAAGTACAGATGTCGGAGGTAATTATACATTTTTTTTATGTTTAAAGTTTTTTTTAATACATTTAAGGTTTCTTTAGCAATGTTGACTTATTCTTAAACATTACCTGAACTAAACTTGCACATAGGTATGCGAGAACAAATGTAAATGAAATCGTTGATTCTGACATGTGAATATAATCGGCTGCAAAGATGAAACATATCTGACCGGGAATTGACAGCATGAGAAGAATTCTTGCAGATCTGGCATAAGGAACTGAAAAAATGTAAAACAAATTAATATATTATAATTTAGTTGAAAGAAATGTTTAATTTAATTTTATTTACCTCCTTTGAAAATTGCTCTCCATGGCCACTCAAATATTTTGGCATGAGGTGGGATAATACCGATAATTGAACTCTGATGAAGCATTGTAGATATTTTGCTTGCTTGCACTGAAACTAAATTACCACCAATGCCATTGATAATTGGTTGAAATACAACAAAACCATAAAATACATCGACAGAAGCATCTAGTACTAAACCACCAAATCTGAAATGAGTAATGAAAATTGATTAAATAATATTTTTAAAATTTTCAATTTGTGAAATTAATTTGTAAATTTTTTTTTATTGTGAACATTTAAGAACGATAAAATACTAAATACTCGACTACTGGAGGATAAGTAAGTAAGTTAAATACTAAGCACCCTATTTAAGTGAACTAATAATATTTCAGAAAATTTTCTGAGATTTTTAACATTTGGTTGGGAACAAAAACTGTGAATATTTTAAAATTTGATTTTTTTATAAATAAGAACCCAAAACGGGGGGGGGGGGGAGGTTTAACCGAAAAGCCCGAGTTGCTAGAAATTCATCTTTTATCTTCTTGATTATTTTTTGACAATGGTTGGTCGATGAAAAATAGACGAACTTTAAATAACAGGAAAATTCTATAACCAATGTTTGGAAATTAAGAAAATGTCATTTTCCATAATTGGCAATGTTAGCCATGTTTTTTTTTTTTAATATTTACACACGCTTGAAAAATCATTTGTTAAATATAACAACAAATCCTATTTTGGCTTCGTTATCGGCAAGATAACCGGGTATCAAAATAGTGCTTCCATAATTTTTGCGATAAATTAACAATTATGTTGTTATAATTGTGAATTTATTGCAAAAATAGTGGAAGCAGGATTTTTGTATTTGCCGATAACTACTGTTATAAAGTTATAATAGATATACCGTAGACAAATTATTGTTTTACAGCATTTATGGTTAGTTGAATAGTAAAGGCATACAAAAATCAGACATACAAAAAATCGGAGGTAATTCAAAACAAGCGCGCATTTAAACGTTTTTTTTTTTTTTGATATATTTAAAGGGCAAACGCTTTGTTTGCGTTTGGATCAATTTTGAATTCAAATCGGATTTCAATTTCAGTTGAAGTGTTTATAATTCCATGTTCTACGTTTCGATGGTTTTAGAAAATATTGCAGCTACTTCCAACTGGAAAAACTATATACATACCAACAAAGCTATGGTAATTTTAAATTTCATAAAAATTTTTACAAATTCACAGTGTAGTTTTGCTTTCAAAACACATAGGAAAGTTTTATCATAAGTTTTGAGAAACTACGAAATTGTGGAAACCTAGCTTAGGTTAGGTAAGATGAAAGTGGCTGCCAGTCGTAAAGACTGAAACATTTAGACCATGAGTTGGTTGGTTTACAATAAGCTACATGAATCTATGAAACCCTTTCCCTTACTGGGTGAACCTTTTGGAGATTCTTGTGAAGCGTAACAGACTTTCTATGTTAGAGAATACGCCAAGGCACGTTGCGCGCTTGCCTATGGGACAGTGTTCGGTTATAACACCGATCAGGGAGTCAATGTATAATCTACCAGAGATATCAAACACAAAGATCTCTTTAAATCCAATATTGGCCAGATTTATTTTGTTGCCAAGTAAGTGGTGATATTTTTCCACCTAAGATTTGTTCTCTCTAAAAAAGCATCTTGCTTCGGCATAAGTTTACATGTAGCGATGGCTACATATAGCTATATCTGCCTTACTAGGTAAAAGAGGTAGAATTGTTCCACCTTTAACGAGTTTATCTGCTTTACAATTACCTGGAATGTCTCTATGCCACGGCACCCAATACAGGCGAATGTTAAACTGCTGCACCATCTCCAGGAGAGATGAGAGAGTTAGTCGAGACCGATTTCAGAAATGATAGCTGCTTGACTATCCGAGAAGAGGCGGATAACTGTGATTGATATCACGTTTGCTTTCAGCCCAGATAAGGCTTCTTTGATCGGCAAAAGTTCCGCCTTGAACACGCTTCGATGATCAGGAAGACGGGAGGAGAAACTTAATTTTAGACTTTCTGAATATACACCACCATCCACCCCCTCATCAGTTTTCGATTCGTCTGTGTAGATATGAATCGATTTCCCTTCCAAGAAAACCATATCCTCCCAGAGAGTTCTAGAAGGAATAGTGAGTTGAAAGTTTTTGCCGAACTGTAGGTTTGGAATGGTGAAATCAATGCGACTTGGGAGTGATCCGAATGAATTTAGAATTGTGGAATGGCCAATTTTATTGTTGGTCCATTGTGAGGAAAATTTTAGCTATATGGCTATATTAGAAACCAGCTGTTTGCTAAAAAATATCGAGGGGCGTCAGATAGAGCAGAACGTCTAGAGCGGCAGAGGGTGTCGTACGAAGTGCACCACTTATGCATGAACAAGCTGAGCGTGGTACTTTGCTTAGCTTGTCACAATTTACCGCTTTATCTAGAGCAGTCCACCATACTTGCAACAACAGAAGGAAGAATCAGTTTAATCACGAAGTATATAGCCCATGAGTGACATGAGATTGAATGTCCAATTTATTCCCATTGGCTTTTTTGAATGAGAGTAGTGCCGCTGTATATTGTATATAATTAGGTTTCGAGCTTAACTTTGGTTATTTATTATTTTGCTTGAATGTTAGTGGAATACTTTTGATAGAACAAGGATCTTTATGAGGGATTTTCTACTTCTTTGGGAATGGAACAAGTTCTGTTTTATAAGGGTTGACACCCAGACCACTCCGGTTAGACTATTCAAAGCGTTTTTTAAGTACTTTCTTCCTGATACGGCAATGGCAAAATCTCCCACATAGACAATCACGCTCCGCTTCCAGGCATGTTAGCAGCTCATTTACTATTAAGTTCCAGAGAAGGGGGGAGAGGACACCACCTTCTTTCTACTGACAGACCTTCTAGCAGAAAAGCCACCCAGTATTGAGTTGATAACTCCGCTAGTCAGCATTTGATCAATCAATTCACCATGCGAACCATCCAACTTCAAGGATGACATTGCAGATGTGTCGACATTGTTAAAAGCTCCTTCTACATAATCTAAGAAAGCAATCATGATTATATTCGATGGTTAGTACTAGATTATGTTTCACCGACCTCCCTTTGCAGTAAGAAGGTTGATCAGTAGACAAAGGTCGAGTGTATATGCTAGTTCGTCAGTGGATATCGATCAATCTTTCAAAGGTTTTATGAAGGGATGATGATATTAGTCTATCATCAGGTCTGAGATATTTCGGGTTTACTTAGGAACACTTGCCAGCTTTGGGTATAAACACAACCTTGACTTCTCTGCAAGACAGGGGAATGTGAACCAGTGTTAAGCAACTAGTAAAGATAGTCTCCAGAATAACTTCTTTATTCCTTTGGAATTCGGATGGTACTATGCCGTCGGGTCCCACAGACTTGTAAGGTTTGAAGCTGTTGAGCACCCATTGCAGCTTGTCCATGGTAATCAGACCTTGTGGATAGCTTAGATTCATATTTGACCTATAATGGTCGAAGCTAATCTGACACTTCATGAGTGCTTTTAGTTCGATTGAAACAATTTCGACAATCTTTTTTGAACAGTTCACCACCAATGTGGTTTCTTTCCCTCTTTACTTGAGTAAGTGGATAGGAAATAGAAATAGATTGGTTAAGTGCTAATGTGAGATAATTGACTTTGCAGTCAAGTTCATTTAGCTTTGTTCGTTGAACAATTCCAAGAGTTGTCAAGAAGTTTTTCTGGATCTCACAAAATACACAAAAACAGTCGTGTTTTTGACATTAAAAGTTAAAGAGAGCTGCAAGGATTTTTACTGAAAAATATGTCCAGCTGTTTAATTCAAATGGACAGTTTTGGATTTTGGGATCAAATCTTTCAAATTTCAATAAAAAAAACGACTTCATTGATATCTATCTACGTTTTGTTTTGCTTGACTTAAATGACAGCTGATAAATTTTTAAAAAGAACCACCAACTTACCCGCTAATACACAACGCTGAGAGAACAGGAATCCAGCCATTTGTTAAGATAGGACGAGTATATTTATTTTTGTATACAATAACTACCCAAATCGGTAGTAAACAAAGATAGACTGCAATAACTGCGAAAGTAATCCATAGGTGGGTGTCTGTAAATAAATTACAACATGGTGTTAAATTATAGAAGTTATAAAATGATGTATACCTATAACAATTAAATAAATCAATACAATACATACCCAAGTGATCATAAAGAAGAGATGCAATAAACGAAAGTACACTAATTGAAACAACATCACCAATTGAAGCTGCCAAAGGAGTTGCCAAATTGTCCGGATTTAATCGAAATTTCTTAGATAATAATACCACAGCTACTAACACAAAATCTAAAATAAAAACAAAAAATATTTTTTAAAAATAAGATATTGTTAGAATTGATTCAAAGACAAAAACTTACCTAAAACAAAGCAGGACGAGGTAGCAGTAAACATACTCGAAGCAATTAATAACATGGTATGGGTAAAGTCAAACTTTCCATCCATGGCAGCACCAACTGAGATGGCAAACAATGAAACTAAGAAGGACGCAACTGTCGCCTGGACCTGAACTAAAGCTATATTGCCAACAATCATCTTTATAATTTCTTTGCGTAGTGCCATATTGCCGAGATTGGATTGGGTTGAAAGTCGAGATGCTAGGCACATATCTAGATTTCCTTTTAAGCCAAGAAGCGCAGGAACCAGAATAAAAAGCTGAGAAATCGACTTGAACACTTTCCATTTCTAAAAAACAAAAAAAAAAAAATTCATTTAAATTTTTCAATAAATAATAATAATTGGAGTTAAAAGAAGGCGTTTATTTTATATAGAGAAAAAGGGGTTTAACAATGGGAGTTGCCTTTTTTTATGAAATAAACATTTTCTTTTTTCTCGTCCTATATTAGGCGTTCTTTTTCCAAACCCAGATGGAATTGGTCGCAAAAAGCGATCTCGTGCCTAATCAGTTAACAAAAATGGTAGGACTGATTTCAATAAATTGTTTATACAGAAAGCTTCTAGAAAATATAAATAGTATTGTGTACCAAGATTTAAAAACAATTATTTTTTGGATAAAAAAAAAAATGTTTCAAATTCTTTTTTTTTTTGATAATCATATTTCAAAAATTACATAATTTTTTAAAAACTCGATTCTAACACTATCTAAAATATTTTAAGAAAAAAATTTCTTTTATGAAAAAATATCGGTATCTTCCATGCAAATTTTAAAAAATCAACTACCAAACATAAAAATTTGCACTTAGCAACTATTAATAGTACCTCAAATAGTTTTTTTTTTAACCGTCTCATAATCGGCTGACCGGATTTAGATTAATTTTGTATATACAAATTTCAAATAAGTTTAATAATATTGCATATCAAAACTTTTGAATAAAAAAAATTTAAGTTTTTTTTTAGAAATTTCGATATTTTAAAAACGGGAGCGGGTCAAAATTCTGGTTTCAAAATTCTGCTTTTCAAAATTCTGTTTTTTGCACGAAAATTCTATTTTTCAAAGTTCTGCTATTTTTTAGTTCTGTCTTTCAAAATTCTGCTTTTCAAAATTCTGTTTTTCAGAATTCTGTATTATAAAATTTTAATCAATAAAATTCTGCTAATTCTGGTTTTTCTCAAAGACGGAAAAGAAAAGAGCGATTTCTTAACTTTATTGTTAGACAATTCAGGGCAATACTTTCTTCCAATCTGAAAGAGATTTTGTTTTTGCTCGTCATTTATTTATGATATTTGCACATATTTTCTACAATGAACTATCCACGCACAACTTATATTTCACTTTTTTTGTACTTTAACGGGTTAATGAAGCTGTAAATGTAAGTGCAAAAGTTGAGTAAAGCCTAGTTTACAGTTCGATTCAGGTTAAACACAAAATTATATTGGTTGTTGGTTAACAGTTTCATGCAAAATAAAACCATTGCTGACATGGAATTTCATGCAAAACGATTGGCCGGAAATTGTTTTGCGTGCTAAAATTATGTGGTGAATAATAAGTATTTTGTATGGTTGGCTTACACTTCGAAAAAAAAAAATATATTCACCTTACAGCTTTTTTTGCATGCATATGATTTTTGCCTCCAAAAAAAATCGTTTTCCATTTTTAGGCCTATAGTTTATTAATTAAGTGTAAGTTAAGTGCCTTTCACATGAGCTGCGAACTGCGAATGCGAATAAATTTGTTTAGGCAATTCCAAGCGCAAATATCAACAAATAAGTATTTTAACTTATCAACAAAGTTGATAAACGACCCAATCTACAATTTTAAAAAGAAAATACGAACAAAAATTAGTTTAAATTGTTAAATTTAGCATTTTTATATATTCTACACGACCACCGAGATATTTTCTGCGAACTGCCAAACACTTATTCGCAACCCACAACATCAAGACGCATTCCACAAATCTGCGAATGAAAAATTCGCTCGAATTTAACCTCAAATTTTTTTTAGCACCCATTTCACTGATTTATTTTGTATGACTATTCGCGTCTGTCGGCGACCACTCGTGTGAAAGAAATGTCAAAGCTCACGACCATTCGCAATTCGCAGTTCGCTATTCGCAGCTCATATGAAAGGCACTTTAATGACTCAACGCGAGGCTAAGGCCAAGGCAAAAAATGTTCGTCAAGAATAATATAGAAGTTTTGCACAGTTGAGGTGCATAATTGTTTACAAAGTTTTGTTTTTTATGCGCACGGAACTGTAAACTATGCTCATACCTACAATTATTGTTTGAGACAAAAGAGCAGTCTTAAAACCAAATTCAAGAAATTTTCCCTTTTTTATGATGAGACAAGTATGAGAAAATTGTTTTACAACATTCTGCCAATAATAAAAAGAAGGTTTGGAAAATGTTAAAAAGCGCGCGCTTTTTAACATTTTCCAAACCTTCTTTTTATTATTGGCAGAATTTTGTAAAACAGAATTTTGAAAATCTGAATTTTGAAAAGCAGAATTTTGAAAGCAGAATTTTGAAAGCAGAATTTTGAAAAGCAGAATTCTGAAAGCAGAATTTTGGAAAAAGAATTTTGACCCAGTCAGAATTTCGACCCCAACCCTTTAAAAACAGGTTGACAGGTTGTTTTAAGAATTTGATATCTAACTTTCAAAGAAGTTGTTTGAGCTTATATAAATATCGTATTTCATGCTTTTAAACATTTTCTTCTCACAATTTCCATGTCTTTATACACAATTTTCTTAAACCATCAGCCTCTTCAACATAAGAGCAAGTACGTGCGACCCAGTCTTGCATTTTATTATGCTGATTGAAAATAAAAATATTTTTAATGAAACTTTTTAAAAATCAGTATCAGTAATAAAAATGTTTATACTAGTTTGGAAGCTTTTGCAAAAACAAGAAAAGGTATGTCATTTCACCCATTTTTACTCTATGTGAAGGTACCCATGTACTTAATTTTTACTTGCGATATAGGTACTATAGGGCAGGTTTTGGATTCGTTCAAAAAAAATTTTTTTTGAGAAAACAATCAAACATGACATTACGAAGAGCACGAAAAAGTGAGTGGCATAATTCTGTCTGTTTGTATCTGGATCTACAGCCTAAACCAATAATGAGATTTTCTTCAAATTCTTTAACTTAAGGTTTTTTTTTGTAACTCTCCAGACAGAAAATTGAATTTTTTTTAGCTCCAAAATAATGGTAGGCATGGTGAACATTTTTATTGAAAAAAATTACCAAAAAGTGTTATTAACGGTACCTGCCATATAACGGTTTTTTTGATTTTCGATTTTCTCATTAACGGTCTACCAGATTTCAATCAAGAAGCTTCTTTAAAATGTCAATTATATTGAATATCAAAATTTTGAAAAAAAATAAATTTTGGATTTTTAAAAAAATATTTAAATTATTTTTTTTTTGAAATTCAATATTTCAAAAACGGCTGGATGAATTTTTTTTAAATATATTTTAGTATTTTCTAAAAATTTTCATATCAATTTTTTTTTTTTAAATGTTACTAAAATTTAATATTATACAAAATTAATTTTTAAGAAAACCGCTTCAACGTTTTTAGTTTGTTTTTTGCATTTCCTATTTTTCAAGTTATAAAATGGCATACTTGGGTTTGAGTGTTAATCTATTTTACTTGTTGTTTTAAATTGTATTAAAAAAGGATGTTTTTATATATAATTTTTATATTTGTATATATTTTTTCTATAATTACTTGTATATTTTAAAAGTTCTTAAGTTCCAAACAATTTGAACATAAGTCGTGTATTTTATTTTTTTTTTTCTAAAGCAGCTGATAATAATAGTAACGAAAAAATTCTTATCATATAGTATTTTTATGACACAGAAATGTGTTTCGAAAAAAAAAACACAAAAAGCAATACCTATAAAATACAATATAAAAAATGATGTCAGGTAATTTTAATCAAGTCATAGTTTTTATGGTGCTTCACAATACAAAAAAACACAAAGAAAAACGTTATATAAAGCATAAATCGACGGATAAAGAATTAACACTTGTGAAATTCACTATTTGTTGTGGTCTTCTAATTGTTTTCAAATGCTCTCTTCCAACTTTCATAATTGATTTTTTTTATTTTCTTTTTTTTAAAACGAGTATTAATGTTTTTGTGTGTGTTCTTTCCAAGTTAAGAGCATGTTTGTAAGACATATTCGTTCGTAACCGGTGAAATATGAAAACAGTGTTGCCAAACTGAGTTTTTTTTACCTGCCAGTGGTTTCGCAAAATAAATATATGTAATTAAAAAATTATCACTCTGTGCTGTGAATAGTATAAGAAAACTACTATTGAACAAACAATTATTTACATTTTTTGTTCACTTCCAACCACTTCAGTGCATTATGAGTGAGTTGTCAAATTGACGTTTCAGAAAGCTACTTTTCGTCGGTTTTGACATTAGCATCCGAAAGCTTCATAAAGGTTACACTAAGCTAAAAACGTGGTTAAAAATTCCAAACATGGTCTTATGTTTCCTGGTCATTGTGTTAATCTCGCTTTGTGTTCGCTCGGTTTGTTCTCGCTATGATATTAACACGTGGTTTTTGTCATTTAGAATGTTTTTCCATCATCTCGCTTTGGTCTCGCTTTAGTCTCACCAAAACTTTTTTTTTTTGAAAATTACTTTTCAAATAGGTTACAATAAGCTAAAACCATGGTTAAAAATTCCAAATGTGGTTTTATGTTTCATTTACACGGCTGCCTGTATCATGTATTTCTCGCAATAGTCTCGCTATTTGTCGTATTTGTCATTGTTCACGTCTTATCATCGTCTCGCTGTGGTCTCGCTTTTATGTTACCAAAGTCCGACTATTATAGCAAATAAAACTATTGACTAACTTTAAAAGATCTCCTTAAGTTATTTTTTCAAATAAGACCATAACGAGATGAAATTATAACCATAAGCGAGAAAACGTCGTGTACGTATACCTAAATGCATACGGGGAGATGATATTAATACCATGGCTTCTAATGGAAAAAAAACTTGTAAACGGCCATGGCGTATGCCATGGGACATAAATACACAAAACTACGTGTAAACGCAATCGGCAAAATGTAGCCAAGAAATCGTCACTATCACCATCGTGCAGTGGATTTTAAGGTGCGAGATTTTGACCACAACCCTCATAGACGCGTGTCAGCTCAAAGACCAAAAAGAGTCAGTTACGATCAGTACTCTCACTTAGCTTTCATTGAAGAGTATTAAACAATGAATGAGCAAACAATTCTTTGAAAATCCAAAAGCAGAGCTATTTAGTCAACAAAACAAAATAAAAATCTCTACATGAGATTTATTTTTTTTCTCTCAGCGATAAGTGGTCAGTGGTTAACCGAAACCTAAAAAATCAAAATAAAAGTTTCTCACTGACTGAGAGAAACCAAAAAAAGCTGTTTTTAAGTTAAATGGTCATTAAGTGACCATTTTTAAAAATCTCGGCAGGCAAGCGAAATTTTAAAGACTTTTCAAAAGGTTGAGTTTTATCCACGTTGAAAATACTTGCACGAAATTGAAATGATTCAATTCCCTTTTTTGACCAAGAAGTTTCAAATAACTGTAACCAACCCAAATAGCACTAGGTATGACAAAAATGTTCAGAGTACGATTACCATTTAAGATGTCAAACTTTACGATGACAATGCCAAATTTGACATATTCTCGCTGGTGTTGCTATATCAACTTATAAGTAGCAATCTAAGTATACCTGGGCGAAACGCATTATATGGAATAGAGGCCACAGTTACCTAATAGCTTCTAATTTAATATGATAAAAATCTGATAATTTGAAATTTTTTAACTAACGAGGCAGACAAAGTTGGAGTTATCAATATTTTACAATATTGTATTTTTTAGTTAGGTACTAACATGAATTATAAGAAAAAAAAAAAAACAAAAAACTTACCTCGACTCTTCCCAAAATAATTCCAGCTCCGATTGTACCGATACCAGCCAAAAAGAATGGTATCGACACCTGCACCAATATGGTCGTCCATTTTTCTTGTTTCACACCAGGACGATTTAATGCTTGTTTTTCATCAGCACAACCCGGATTTCCAGCACTACTGCCACCACCATCATTACCACCACCCGCACCGCCCCTATCCGATCCTGGATCAGGTTCTGATGATGCTATTGACGTCGTGATGATTGAGCTTAGTGAACCAGTTGTCGAATGTGGAAGACCGGACAATTTGTCATTGTCGGTGTCTGTAAATAGAAATTAAAAAAAAAAAATTAACAACATTTTTATTATAAATTCTATAGAGAAAATAGGGTAGACAAACAAGTTAAAACAGCGCATGCAAAATACAGCTTAGTTAATAGACTCAAAATATTGTTACAGTTAAAAAAAAAATGAAGTAGGTACCTACCTATGTAATTTATGCATTTTTACAAAAAAATAGACTTAGATCTTCTAATTTTTTAATATTTTGTTGTTATTTATTAACAAGACAAGCATTACGCATTTATATAAAATTTAAAAATATTCAAAAATAAATAAAAAATATAATAAATTATTCAACCTCAAAACTGGCTAGTAGCAAGAAACAAGAAAAATAACTTACGATCGATACGAGACAGGTATAGGTCACTAACTCACAAGTAAAAATTAATTCTTTTAAAATTTCCCACTCCAATTTTAAATTTAATATTTATGTATGTATTGGTTTTGTTTTGTGAATGGAAGATATTTTTTTTTTCAAAAACAAAACGTTAAAATGCTGAGTTAAATGAAATTTATACATTTTATAAAATTTATTCAAAAGTGTGTCATAATTTTTATAATGTTTTCAATGTGCACGTGTTCAGGTTTTCATACTTTATTTATGGTTTTAAAATAAAGGCATCGTTTTTTAAGGAGCCCTAGTTTAAATAAGGGAGTTTATATCTTAAGCTCATGCCGATTGTTTACGGGGGAATTTGATAGATACAATAGTAAGGAACACCGAGGATTCTAAGAGGTTTTTTTTTACAGCCGTATTATTTTTACTCCTCTTTTACACTCGTGTTAGTTGACACACGGGTAGAGAACTTGTCAGTTTGATAAAATTTTTGTTATTAATGAATTTTTTTGTATGATATCTGTCCAGGCTTTAAATTCTTAAAATACAGCTCTTTACCAAATAGCAATATACTTATGTGTTGTTCAGTATAATAGTGGACTATCACCACCAAAAACTTGGTCAATATAAATTCATTTTGTTGACTTCCCTGAATAATATTTTTCTCATTTTCCTGGCCTCGGGCAAAAAAACTTCCAGATTAATGATTAGGAATTCTAATCTTGTTGGATATAGTTTACAGTGGATTTTCGTTGAAAAATTCATGTGAGTTGAACTGAGCTTAATACAAATTGCGTATGACAAAGCCCTCACTATGTCACTGATGAGTCCAAGTGAGTAAGCCGGACTGTTTAGGCTCGAAACACCCATTGCAAGCACAAACTAAGTTCACTTTCTTGTTTGTTTACAAATGTCAAAATCATAATTTTGTGGTGTCTGTCATATTGGCGTTTATCTCTTTTAGTTCAGAGCAGAGTCTGAACTGTCAAGAAAAATGTGTTTTCTTTTTTAACTCTGAGCGTTGTGTTTCTTTTTTTTAGTTCAGAACATATTCAGAGAGCGCTCTGTGAGCTCAGAATAAAATAATAGAGTAAACGGATGTCGTTTTTTATTGATGAAAAGATTTTATCTTTTTGCGAAAAGACTTGCACTTTTTCCATTTGTTCATGTTTTATTCAAAAAAGATGAGATATGAAGACGAAAGTTGCGATCTTTCTAGCTTGGGAGATTTGATTTGCATTGACTTAGATGTTTCATTCAAAAGAATACATAATTCTGTATTTTGAGATTAAATCTTTCAGATTTCAATGAAAAACGACAGGAGTAAAATGGTGAACGCAACCGAGTTGACATTTGACAGGTGGAAATTTAATTTAAATAAATTCAAAAACCAATAAAATAGTAGATGGGACTAGTTGCGCTGGTGCAGAAGGTGAAATATTTATTAGAACATTTCTAATCAGATGACAGTGCATGAAGCTCAAGTGTGCTTCATAATTAAATGGGGGAAGTTTGATCATATTCCGTACAGATTTTACTCGGTTTGTTCAAAGCTGAAAAAGGAAAACCCCTACTCTGAAGCACAGACAAAACGAAAATCTAGGTATGTATTTAAATTTAAGGAAAAGCACAGATTTTTCTTTCTTTAATCGTTCACCCATTAGGCTAATTATTTCTTGGACACTGAAGTATATGATTCTTATAATTGATGAATTCTAATATTACTAGTAATTTGTTCCTTCTCTTTTTGACAATATTTTTTTTCTAGATTCTTGATTGCCTACTTCTCTTTTTTCTTTAAAAATAATCTTTTTTTTTTCGTTTTTGAAGTCTGTTTTTCTGGATGGCAACCCTTTTCATTGCGCTGGTTATAACTTAGTTTTAATTGCGCGGAATAGTTTTTGTTTGGTTTTTCCGAGTTATTGCTAGTATTCCTATAAAGAAAATAGGCAGAAAGTAAAATATTAATGCAAGAAATTATTTGATTTAAGTTCAATAAGGATTTACATGCCACGGTAGTGACGTCCACGGTACTGACATTTATAATGTCTTTGTATCCACATTTCTCAATGCTAATGAGAAAAATAATTTCCATGAAAATTTTAACTTATGCCGTTAAAAGGAATATTAAATTTTGATAATTCACCAAAACCAATGACATGCTTAGAAAATACTAACATGGTACGGAAAAATAAATTTGTGCCACACTTTCTTCGAATGAAAACATTTCACTCTTAAAGTACAACCATATACAAAAAATAAAATGACTGTTGCTAACTAGTGTATCTTTTGAATCTAACCATACAAACGCCTTAAGACTAAAACAAAATGGTGGTTCAAATGAGAATCTTTCGAGTTCACAAATAAAAATAAATCCTCGGACAACATTCATTCGTGATTATTTTTTTCAGGAATAAGTATTTTGACTTGATTTTTTTTCAAAATTTTGTCAATCAAGTATTGCACTTTTTTTGTAAGATTTCTATTCAATGAAGTAATCAATTAGAAGATTGTAGATTTAATCGGGAAAACAAGGAACGGACATGCCACGGTACTGACATTTTTTCTACACTTCAATCCAAGTGGAATAAGTAGCAAATTTTGTCGTGATCTTGTATGTAGATTTTAGTAAATAGCCAATTACCCAATTCAAACCAGAAATTTATAAGAAATAACCAAAAAAGCACTGGACACAAGGAATCACAGTATGTACAAGGTGGCGCAAAAGTCATCACTATATCGGAAAATGCTATAATTTTTTCAAATACTACGATGCTTAGCCGCTGGATAGTAGCAGGTCTTGCCGGCCGTTCTGCTGAAAATATCGCAGCTTTGGCTCAAGATATGGCAGAGGACCCCGTCGTATCGATCAGAAGATATGCCAGATGTCACGCCATTTGGCATCAATCGGGAGCCTTTACAGAGAAAGACTTGAAGATATTCCCTTAAAAAGTGCATATATACAGTGCATCTTATGTTAGCTGTTGACCGTGAAGCACGTGTAACCTATGCTTGAATCATGAATCTCGACCACGAGGAAGACTGATGTGCACTGGCTGAAAAGATCGCCCGATGCAACCGTTCCAGACTTCTGTTTGTGTCTGAAGTCACGAGTCTATGTCAACAAGCTTCAAACTCTTGAAGCCCTGAAAGAGAATATCCGTCAGGAAAGCGAGGACCATCTTCAGAAGTTCTGGTAAGAGCTATTGAAATTGCCATAAATAGGGCCCGAATGGTCATCAATTTTGGCGGCAAACCACTTAGTCGATATCATTTTCTCGATTTACTTACTTACTTAAGGTGGCGCTACAGTTCGGGGTAGACCAGGGCCTCAACCAACAAGATTTTTCCAGCCGGCTCGGTTTCTAGCTAGCTGTCTCCAGTTTCGCACGCCAAGTTGGTTGAGGTCCTCTTAAACTTGCGTGCGCCACCTTTTACCTTGTCCACTTCTACTGCGGCTGTCCCACGGGGTTGGATTCAGACTTTCCAGGCCGGAGCATTGGTGTCCATTCCTTCTCAATACTCACGAAAGCACCACTGACATCTTGCTTTGTTCGTCCGATTATGTCAATATCATCAGCGTAAGCGAGAAATTGGACAGACTTTTGGAAGATTGAGCGTCTAGTGTCGTCGTGAGAGTTTTGCACTATTCTTTCAAGAACGATGTTAAGAAGTCGCATGACAGCACGTCGCGTCGTCGCCTTGCCTAAAGCCTTTTTTGACATCAAAGGTCTCGGTAAGGTTTTTGCCGACCTTGATGGAGTAGCGTGCATTATCCATCGTCATCCTGTACAAACGGACGAGTTTTGCAGGGCTGCCAAAACTAGACATTGATCTATACACATAGATCGTCTCTATAGATGCTGTCATACGCGGCCTTAAAATCGATGAAAAGGTGCTGGCTATCGATTTGAAACTCCCGCTTTTTTCCAAGAGCTGGCCTTAAGCCATACTGATATGAACCTATCAGGTTGTTGACGAATGGCTTCAGGCGTTCACAAAGTACGGCAGATTTAATCGAAACAAAAACTAAGCCATCAAATAAAAATAAATCAAAAAGCTGAACAAATATTTTTCGTTCATACAAAAATTACAGCCAAAGAACATGGAGTGACAACTTTTGCGCCATCATGTTCTTATAATTGTTATAGAATAAATGGTACGCTATTTGTAATATGTAAATTAAAATTTTTACTGTAAGCATCGAATTTAAACACAAGCTTCATTAAAGATAAATAACCTATTTTTATTATCGCTTTACAATTTTGTATCTGATAGTTCCCACAAAATGATAGTTTTCGGGCTGTCACTTTTGATCTTGACAGATTCATAAAGTAAGTAAATATTATAATTTATACAACAGATAAGAAATTTGCCAAGGTGTTTTCTGTCAGACTACGTGACGAGTTCCGAAATCTTATCTCATCCTCTTCCACTAACTTACCGTTTTTCAAACTCTGCGACCTTGAATGTTTAGCTTACCAATGGAGGACATCGATCATTAAACTCATTGGAGCTTCTGGTATCCGTACCATTTTTATTCGTATATTCCATATAAAATTCAGGCCTAAGCAAGGTTTTTTTATGGACAAAGCAAAAGTCTGCGGAGATGATTTTGAGAAAAAGAACTATTTCTCTCTCGAATCTTCTTTGACATCTGTACTTTTCCCTCAATAGTCATTTCAATTATAAAATAAGTGGGAGCAAAAGAGTATATCTATTTAAATGGGCCGGAGTTTATTATCAACAAATATATGCAATTTACCTAATTCTTAAATTTTGTTGTAAATAGGGGGTTTACATGGAACAACATTTCATCAAACATTACTGACAACCACCGATGTTTGATCATTTGAACGCAAAAAACCATGTTGTCAACCTGACTTGTATGGTTTTCAAACTATTTTGAAAGATTGTTCCGATTCCATCAAGCAATGTTGAGAAAAAATAACTTCTGCAAAAAAATACAAGATAATACTTTTTATATTTCTTCAATTATGAACAGGGCTGTCGGTCGTTGAAAATATGTATAATCAGAGGGTATTCAATCAACACAAAGCAATATTTGCTGTCGATTTTCTACTTTAAAAATATCACACGAAAACCAACATTTTTATTGAGTAAAATTAAAACAACTTATTACTTAATATACACTGACTATACAAAAACTCTCCGTACAGCAGCTTAGTTGCTTAATTTTTATATATTTGCAAAACAAACGACGAGGTTAAGTCTAAAAGTCAAGGAAACAGTCCAGAAATAGAATCCATTTTCCTTTTACATTTTTTACTGAATTGCAAGAATTTTTCTGTACAAAGTAAACTATTATGAAAATAATCATTCGATGTGTCTATAAGAGAACGACTAAAAATTCTCCGTAAGGATGTCATTTGTCTGGAATTTAAGTAAGTTTTAGCCTTTTTATCCCTACCTTTGCCTATCTTTTTACTGGGTTTTCAAATAAATTGCGCTATCTGTTTTGTGTTTGGATAAAAATCATAGTAATTAAGTATGAAGAAGTAATAATCAGATGATGTCTAAGAAAGTAAAAAAGATTAACTTATCCCAAACCGGGATTTACCCTTAATTAATAAACTATAGGCCTAAAAATGAAAAACAAATATTTTTGGATGCAAAAAAAAATTGCATGCAAATGCAATGCCTTGAGGTGAATATATTGTTTTTTTTTCTGTGTTTTGCAAAAGTAAATCGATTATCCAAAAAAAAATTATTTAAAAAAAAATTTATTTTTTTTCACCACACCTTTTTTCGCATGCAAAACAATTGTCGGCCTATTTTTTGCATGAAACTGTAAACTTATCATGCAAAAAAAATAATTTTCTATTTCTTCCAAATAATTTTTGACATGCGAAAATATTTACATATATTTTTTTTCGCACGGGAACTGTAAACTACATAGGTTAAAAGTGCAAACGCACTTGGTGTCTATCTTAGAAACTGCAGGTAGCCGAACTTTCTAATTTCAATAGGCAAAAGTATATAGCAATCTTCTGTGAATGTAATCTTGAAAAAATCATTAATTGAATCCAATGCAAATTATTCCATTTATTCACTTCACTTTGAGACTTTGACTTCAAACTATGGAATCTCTATTCATATAAGGAACGCATAGCTAGTTTGCAAAAAAGTGCAAGGAATGCAAAAGAATTCACAAATTCTCAAAAGATTGCATTCAATTGATTGCTTTAAAATGAATAGGGGAAAAGTGATAACAGTTTTTTTTTTTGTAATGTCAAATGAATGTGAATGCCGAATTTGAAGTCGAAGGCTCAAAGTAAGTCAGTGAATGCAATCTTTTAATAGAAGTCATTAAGGATTACTCTCGTACATCCTGGTTGTTGGGTCAAGTTTAGGTAGAGTGACCAGATCCAAACCCATGAAAAGAGGACATCTTTGAAAATTTCAAATGAAAAATTGAAAAAATATTGTACAATTGACGTTCATTTACAATTTTGTATCTAAACATTGAATATTTTTCTGCAGTTCTTCGTCAAACGTACATTTATGCTTTGGTATTTTATTTCTTAATTCATTTCTTTTCACATTAAAAAAATACTCAAAACAAAACAAACCGTTGTATTGTATTAAATTTAAGTAAAAAAGAAGAGGAATTTATTGAAAAAGCAAAAAGAGGACATGTACTCTTAAAAGAGGACGTTCGGTCAGCTTAAGTTTAGGCAACAAATGAAATCTTCTTACAGTTTTCAAGCTCTTCGGTAGTTGTTGTTTTAAGTGCTGCATGATTCTCTGGAGAAGAAATCCTTATATTTATTGAATATCGTCTGAATAGAAAGCTGTCTTACGGAAAACACAATCTTCTTCATTTTATAACCACAAGGTCATGAAGAAAGGAAAAGAATAGCTAAATTATATAACTTTTAATAGCGGTTGTATCTTGTCATAATTAATCTTTAATTATGTTTAGCCTTCAAATATGCTCTAAGCCATATTTCTATAAATAGATATCTGTATCTCGCTTGCATCAAAATAAAATTTCAGACAGTTAAAACCCACAATTTTTCTTACCCCTCAACCACCCCACCCCCCCCCCCCCCTTCCCCCTTAGAAAAAAACTTAAAAAAACTTTTCATTATCATGTTAAACGAAAGATTTTTGCTAAGTTTTATGATGACAAGAGATTTTTTTTTATGTGCCCTACTTTACGGTAAACAGCTTTTGTTTGATTTTGATCTAAAAAATAACAAGTGCCATAAGAAAGTAGCACAAATTAATCGGAACTTTTATATAGAACTATGCATGGCACGAGTACATTGGTTGGATTGAGAAAGGAATCATTTATGTTACCTTTTAATCTCTGAGAATAAAAATTGATTAACAAAAGTTTTAAGACTTAATTCATATATGTAGCCATGATAACTAAAACACTTAGTTTTGAATTGAATTCACCAATCTTAAGTCAAACTACAATGAAAACTATGTGAGATCATTTAGTAAGAAAGTAGTACTAAGCGAGTATAAATTCCTTACTACTTTTATCAACACCCCTGATTTTAACCGACATCACATAAGAAGACATGGTGCGCGCCAATATTAAAGAAGGTTAAAGAATATGAATGATTAAACAACAACAA
The DNA here is from genome assembly GCA_963921185.1 of Dasysyrphus tricinctus. Lineage (NCBI taxonomy): Eukaryota > Metazoa > Arthropoda > Insecta > Diptera > Syrphidae > Dasysyrphus > Dasysyrphus tricinctus. Next base: position 106,955,344 of record OY992532.1, on the reverse strand, counting down.
CAAAAAAATCCCGTACACAAGTAAATTTGTAAACAACCAAATATTAATATTTATGTAATTTACTATTATGTACTACTCAATAAAATGCCAAAGTTATTTGAATTATTTCGCTAGTTTTTTGATAAGAACATTATTTAATTTTATCAAAATATACAACTTTATTATTTTGTTTAAAGTGTAATAAACATAATGTGTGAATTGTGATAGCAATCAAATAAAAATTTAATTTATGTGTCAAATAATCTTAGGAAAAGAGTATATGATAATATATGCCAAGGGACTTGTGTACATACTTTTTAATGTCAATTGAAGAGAAGATCTTCTTATCAGTTCGTCTATTAGATCATAAGAGACCGCCCGAATTTTGTTGACACTCATGGTGTTGAGTTAACTGTATACTTAAGAGATTTTGTCAAAAAATAATGAGTGATGCTTTATCACAGACTTGTAAACCTGTACTGGAGATTAATTGAAAAAAGCCTCAACGAACCATCAGTGCATCTTTATCATCAATGAATTTAAAATAGAAGATTAAAGAACAAAGCCACCAATGTTATCTCATGTTGTTTGCTTATAAAGTTGTTTTCTAGACAAATTATGGTCTTTTTTGTGTGTTTTGTTTTTTGTAAGTTTTTTTTTTCTATTTAGCAAAGAAGATGGCAAAACCAATGAGATTTAATAACAATACCAATGCATCTTATTAATTCTATTTTTTTTTTTAATATACACTCACGTAGGTGTAAGATTATAAGTTTATATTTGTTGTTAAAAGTTGAATTCTAAAATAAAATCCGCTTTCGTTTCCTCATAAAAATTAATTGTTTTATTCCTTGGAAGCATGCCCCGTCCGACAGTAGTCCATAAGACAATAATTATTATTTTATTTTGCGATGCTAGACCATAATGCATTTTGATTTTTTTTTTTTTTGCGATATGAAAAACCAACTACATTACAAGTGTGCAAGTAGAATATTGCTTTAATAGGTATTTCAGATATTATACATTGCAAAAAGATGCAAAATTAGAAAAGTACATGCATACACATATACATGTTCGAAATTAATTTTTAATGAAATATAAAATATCTTTGTACATATAAAATGTGTTATTAAAATATTATAATAATCATTTTTGATTATAAGATTAAAAAATTTAATTTTAAAACGTTGAATGACGATAATAAATTAATGTCAAAAACAATATCGGACAAGATTTCAAATTCAATTGACATATTTTTAAACAATAATATGAAAAGTTAAAACAAAAAGTGCTGTCATGATTTTGTGGTCAATTGACATCAAATCAGCGATTAAACAATAATCAATTATAAAAAAATGAACAATTATGATGAATTGAGCTTCAAATTCCAAAGTAGGGTCAATAAAAAATTGAATTTATGTCAAGTTGTTAGAAAGTATCAGAAACGTGGAGAAAATAATAAAAAAAAAATGAAAGAAAAAGATTAGATATTGTAGATACAGGTACTAATTTTAGTACTTAGATACAAAACAAACAAAACCTTTAGTCTTTGTTATAAATACATCGTCATTTTCTAAAATAAATGAATCATTCATGCCAAGTTTCATCGACGAACCAGTATTTTTTACTGGTTTCCGGTAATATTTTACTTTTATACTGAACACATCTTTTCGTCATCTTTACATACAAATTACAATAACTTTTTTCACGGAGGCCGTATCGACTTGGTTTTAGTGTCATTTGATTCAGCATTCAAAATTATCTTAAAAACATGCGTCATATGCTTAGGCTGCACCAAAGTTATTTTTTCTGTTTGATACACTACAATTCCCCCCCCCCCCCTTTTTCAATTTTTGGAATTAAAAACAAATTTTATTTTTTTAAATACAAAAATTCCAAGAGCTTTACAAATTTTTTACCGATTATGTTTTGGCACCAATAGTGTAGAAAATTGCTGCAAAGGAAAATCGATGGAATTCATCCATTTGTAGTCGTGGTATTCAAAAATGTAAACTAGGTAAAAAATAAAATGCACGGCTGTGGGTTTAAGCAAATTGTATATAAAGACATAGAAATTATGATTTATTTAAAAAAAATTTAAATCGTTGAGCGGTTTTTCTAAAAAATAATTTTTTGTTTATCAAATTCTTAAAACATTTTTAAGCAAAAAATTTGGTATGGTATTTGGTATTTATTTATGTGCACATTAAAATTAAATTAAAAAAAAATGTCAACCCGTTTTTGAAATAGAATTTTCAAAAAAAAAAAAAAATAATTTGAAACTTTTTTTTTTAATTCAAAAAATTCTTTTTTGAAAATTTTTATAAACAATTTATTAGAAATTTGTGAATAAAAAAATAATCTAAATCCCTTCAGTTGAAATGAGATAATTCAAAATAAAAAAAAAAAAACATTCTATGAAAGGTACTACTAATAGTTGCTAAGTGCAAATTTTTATAATTTTGGGTAGTAGATCGCACTAATTTCAGCATACGGAAAAAATTTAATCTGAATCGTAGGAGCCGTTTTTGAGAAAAAAATTCTTTAACGGTTTTTTTTTAATTTTATATGGAAGGTACCGTTATTTTTGCATAAAAGTACAATTTGTTCTTAATATAATTTGAAGAGTATTAAAAAACTCTTAAGTATCGAGTTTCGAAGAAATCGATCATGTCGTTTTCGAAATATTTTCTTTTCAAAGAAAATCTTTAAACATTTTTACAAAAATAAAAAAATATATGACGTATTCTTTCTAAATTTGGTACGCAATACTATTTATATTTTTTGGAAGCTTCTGTATAAAAAAAAGTATTAGTAATCAGTCGCACTGTTTGGAAGAAAATCGAAAATAAAAGAATGTGTTTTTTTGGGAGGTACCATTAGTAACCATTTTTTGAAAAAAAAGTACCCTGAACGAAAAAATGCGGTTTCAGAGCAGTCATAAAGTGGGCTATTCGCCGTTTCAGGATTATCCAATGTTTACCGGACAGGGTGTCCAAGGTGTATAAAAAATTAGTTTTTTTTTAGAAAACCGCTCTTCAAGTAGTCAAATGGCATACTTGTGTTTGAGCTTTAAGCTATTTCAATGTTTTTTTGCTTTTGTTTTCTATAATGATTTGCATATTTTAAAAGTGCTTTTAAAAATGCAAGTAATTATAGAACAAATAGGTATATAAATAATATAAAAAATATAGAAAAATACATATAAAGCATTTAAATCGATCTTTAAATAAAACACCTAGTAAAATAGCTTAGCGCTCAAAATCAGGTATGCCATTTTATTTCTTGCAAAAATAAGAATATATGCAAAAAAAAATTAAAAATCGTTGGAGCGGTTTTCTTAAAAAATAATTTTGTATACATAAAATTTTGGTTACCTATATATTAAAATAAAATTTGGGAGTATTTATTAATTTGCATTTACAAAATTATTTTCAAAAAAATTCATCAACCCATTTTCAAAATATTGAATTTTCAAGAAATAAAATTTAATATTTCTTAAAAAATCCAAAATTTACTTTTTTCAAAATTTTGATACGCAATATTATTGACATTTTAAAGAAGATTTATAAGATTAAGATTTATTGAAATTGAGCAGTTAAAGATAAAATAGAAAATCAAAACCGTTATATGGTAGGTACCGTTAATAAAAATTTTTGGATTTTTTTTGTATACCAAAAAGTACACCATATATACAATAACATAGGTACTGATTTTTTTTCATCAAAATCGTTGGCGCCGTTTTCGAGATAAATTATCTTTTTCTAAACGGTTGCATGGCAAGTAACGTTATTTTTGGAGCTAAAAAAAATTTCAATTTCCCCTCTGGAGAGTTACAAAAAACCTTAAGTTCAAAACTTGAAGAAAATCGCTTCAGTTTAGGCTGTACAGACAGACAGAATAGTGCCAATAGTGTCATGTTTGATTGTTATCTCAAGATTTGTTCACGAATCCAAAACCTGCCTTATGTACCTATGTTTATCGCAAGTAGAAATTATAGCAAACACCTGATACAGTTCCCACGATTGAAACGGAATTTAAAAAAAGGGCTTTACAAATCTCCATAATAATACCGATAAATTTGGATTTGGAATACCCATTCAATGCTCAGAAAGTCTAATAGAATGGCTCCACTTTATTTGAATCGTACTGAAATATCGTAAGACTGCCGACCACTGGCTCTTAGACTTAGACTATTATGACATGAACTGGAAAACGAGAATATCTCAAAAACGTGATCCAATGGAATATTTCTGACTTCAGAATCGAGTTCAACCCACCAAAAAACTATAGAAAACATGTTTTGGTTTCTATAGAAAGAACTTGTTGACCAATGTAATTAAATACAATTCAAATATTCGGCCTAGTTCATTTAGAAGATATTGAAATCTCAACAAGTTTTCTTTTAGCACTGAATATCTTCTACACAGCAACTCCTATCTAATTTTTGATTAAGATCTCTTTTTAGAAAATTCAATTTTCATTTCAAATATTTCATCGAATTTCATCCAGTTTAAACAGTTAGGAAGTTATAAAACTCCAAAGTTTCTCCCAACTTTTTCCCATACAATTTGTATGGAAAAAACAAAATGGCGATGAGGGACCTCTAAACGTTAAAATTTTGGGCTCATTTTTTTACAGAAACTTTTTTGATTCCCAAGCTACCTATTTTTCATGGTATCAAGAATATCAAAGCAAGTTCTTAAAATTTGACCCACCCTAATATACATGCTCGTTAATTTAAAAACTCTTTAAATACCGCTTTCTGGTTATTTTTAAGTAAACTTATTAAAAAAATATGTTGAAATGCTTAAAAACTTACAAAGCCAAATATAACTTGGTAGGTAAGGTATATAGTACTAAGAAAAGAAGGTTCTAACCAGAGCTGTGCAAGTATGTACCAGTACCGGTACTTGTACTTGTACTTCAGTACTGGTACTTGTACTTGTACTTCAGTACCGGTACTTGTACTTGTATTTCAGTATCGGTACTTGTAATTGTGCTTCAGTACCGTTCTTGTACTTGAACTTCAGAGCCGGTGCTTGTACTTGTACTTCAGTACCATGGTAGTGGTACTTGAAAATATACAAGTTCCAGTATTTTTGAAGTATTTCATTTCAAGTACCAAGTATCAAATACTAAAGTACTTGAGTCGTACTTTCAAGTACTTGAGCCGTAATTTCAAGTAATTGACCAGTACTTTCAAGTACTTACAAGGACTTTCTAACGATTTCTGGTCTTCTTCTTTCAGATGAATTGCGTAAAACAATCTTGTTATGAATAGAAGTTGATGCAAGTATTACTCAATAGGCTAGAAGGTACTTGGAAAAACTCTTTAAGTACTTGAAAGTAATTTTTAAGTAGTTGAAATTTCTTGAAAGTACTGGTCAAGCACTTGAAAGTACTGCTCAAGTACTTTGGTACTTAAGTATTTGATACTTTTTACTTGTACCAAAATACTGGTACTTGCATTTTTCAAGTAACCTGGCACTGGTACTTGAGGTACTGAAGTACAACTACCAGTACCAAGTACTTGTACTTGACAGTACTGAAGTCCTGAAATACTCAAGTACTTTACAAGGTTTGGTTACAAAATTTGTTCACTAGAAATTGTATACAGCAATTTCAGTTTGCCACTCGTTTAAAGTAAGGAGACATGAAAGCTTTTTAGAACCGAAAGATTATGATGAATTCAGACTTGGTTTTGTTTAAACAATAGCCTTACAATTTAAGGTAATTTTAAATAAGTATTATGAAGATATACATACATTGCTAAATACATATACATTTAACCCAAAGTAAATATCATAATTGAGAGACGATTATTTTACATTTTAATTTTAATTTCATAACTGACAGATGATAATTTTACATTTAAATAATAAAAATAAAAACCAATATAATATTTTGCTTACAATACATACACAGTTTAACGTTTACACCCACTCATTGTTTGAATGAGGACATATGTATAGATATTATGTATATACAAACCACCAAAATATTTACAAGATTGAATCAAATTATGCATTGGACAAAGAAAAATTAATAGAAAATGTACAAGTTGTGAATTATAAAAAAAAAAAAATATATAAGAGAAAAACTTTTATAAACATAATCAAGAAAAAATTAAAACTCACCATTTCCATAAATAGTAAATAATTTATATTTGTCATCCTGTGTGTAGTGTCCTGGTGGTACTCCATTATTATTTGTTATTAAATGTGTGTCATTAATATTAACTTTGTGTGTATCGGTATTATAATTATTACTATTATCGCAGCTATTTAGGAAATTATTACTATCAATAAAATCTTTAACGTTAATTGGATTTCTCTGATTCATTTTGAATTATTTATTTATTTTTGTATGTATATAAATGGAATATTAGTTATTATTTTTTTGAAAAATTTAAGTATAGTTATATTATTTTGTTTATGTAAAAGTTCATAAATAAATAAAGAAAATCTATTTTTTTTATTTTAAGAATAACTATTATATTATGAATATATTTAGAGAAAGTAAAAAAAAAAAACAAAACAACAAAAGAAAAAAAGACTCAGTAATATTTATAATTATTTTGTTTAATACTTTTTGTGTTGCGATATTTGTGTGTGTTTGTTTTAGTTTTAGTTTTTGTAAAATAAGACTATTGTATAATTTAAGTCGGCGTACTGACGATTCAACATGTTTGTTAGTCTTTGGAAAATACTTTTTTGTTGCTGTTCTAAACTACTCATTAATTGGCAATCTACAAAAATTCTTCAACGACGAAATTTTTGTATATAAAAGTTTTTTTTTTTATATAAATATTAACTTGCTAAGCTTTTTAATAAAATTTTGCTTTAGATTTAAGAAAATGTGATTTAACTAAATTAAGTATAGAAATAAGTTGCATCGAAAAAATATTTTATATTTACACACGATTAATATATAAGAAGAAATCCAATATTTTGTGTTTTAATGTTTTAATTACAAACAGTGATTTTTTTTCAAAGAGGAAAAATATATATGGAAATAGTATTTTAATGTTTACATTATTTATATATCACACAAATTATTTAATTATTTAATTCAATATTATCGAATGATTAATTAATTTATATATAGGTTGGGAATATAATTAAATTTATTCTTTGTTTTATTGTTCAAAAGGAATAGTAATATTCTTTGATCCTTCGATTTAATTGGTGTGAAGTTTAAACCCTGTTGGTTTACATTGTTCCGCTTTTGTTTTGTTTGTTTTTTGGTTTGATTTAGAAAAAATCGAAAGACTTTAGTCACCGGACCGTTGAGATGGCTGTAATTAAAATTAATATTTGGTTTTTTGAGGCTGACAATTATTGAAAAGCTTTGTTGACTTAAAGATTCTGCAATCAAATCATTATGTTGAGTTTAATTTTTTTTTTTTGAATGGCGTTAACTCAGGATTTTTTTATGTGACGGTAAATTTATATAAGTTTTTTGTTTTTATAAAATTACTCAGTTGTAGTTTTTTGCTGTTTTTGTTTACTGTCTAATGTAAAATCTAGAAATGGTGTTGGAAATATGTAATAAAACTAAAAGAAAACGGGAAAAGAAGCTTAAACTAATTTTGCTACAAAAACAAAAATTTGCCTCAGAAAGTCAATAGGGTTAAGTCTCCTTGTGGAGCGAAATAAATCTTAAAATTAAAAGTATTTGCTGTGAAATGGAATAAAAAGAGCGCTAACTTATTTTTTTTTTTCAGAGAAAGTACCTAATAATTTGAAATCAAACAAGGTTGAATTTATTTTTATATCATCAGGGAATATAACACCACTAAAGCTTATTTGCACGACGTTGAAAAGAGTATTTTTCGCTTTTAATTTGTCTGCTTTTCTTTTTGAAAAATACTTTAAAATACTTCTTTTAAGCACCTAATTAAAATCGGTTCTAAAATAACATCTAAGCTGTAATCTATTTATGAATTAAATTCATAGCCGCAAGGAACTCCCTTAAACCCCGACTCCAAGGAGATAATTTCTCTCCAAATAAATATCAGATATTAATATCTTGCATTGTCTTCTATCTCTGCTGGGCAAATCATGTTATGATATTTCATTCCATATCAAGACAGCACGAGAGTTTGATGGTTGGTTTTTTGCGCACAAATAAAAAGGAACTATAGCTATTCGACTGTGTTCGCTTTGGTTGCAAAGCGAATACCAATATTTTTCTTTTAGTAAGAAGGAGAATATTAAAAATATAAATCGTTTTTGTTATTATTACTTTTGCTGTGGTAATAATTAGAGCATTTATTAACAAAACGATTAAAAAATAAATTACAATCCAGGGCAGTTATACACCAGAGTTTTATCTCTTGCAAAAAGTTGCTTTTGTCAGCACTTTAATTACCTACTAAATATAGTTTTATTTGACTGCTTTCCTTATTGTGAATTTATAAGAACACGCAATTTTCAAAAATTTGTCCAACAAATCACGAAAGCGAAACCGAATTGATTTTTAGTTTCCAAAAATACAAAAACAAAAAAATCAATTTCCATTTGCCGAAGAAGAAACTGTAACAAATGGATATGGATAGATATACAAAATAATGAGACAGCAAGCACAAAAATCTTCATTTGTCAAAATTCATGTCAGCGATCTCTGTCAAGATATAATCGCAGATAGATATCTCTGACAATTTGAAATGTTTTGTAACGGGTGTTTCATACTTTGAAGAAGTGAAAAATTTGTTTTGGAAACCTGTACGGGTACCTACATATATCAATAGAATAGTGCCTGGTGCGAGGGTTTTAGAAGAATGCAATCTTTTGTGAGCGCATGTTTTTAATCATTCATTGAATTCACTCAAAAGCAGGGTTCGTAAGATATCATTCGCGAATCAAAAAATACGGATCTTTATCACTCTTTCTCGATCTTCTGACAAGCCATAGCTCGCGAATGATACAATTTTTGATCCAGAAAAAATGTATAGTTGTCTCACGAACAAACTTAAAAAACTTTTTTCTGCATCTCTCATTTGTGAAAGATCTGAAAAATAAAATTCGGGTGGTTGTCTCACGATTAAAATCTAAAAAGATCTTTAAAACAAATCATTCATCATCAAGTATCCACTCACTACGATTTTGAAGTGATTTATTTTTTGAAATAATTTTTGTGGAAATGGGGAAAATAAAGAATTTTGAGTTTTTTAAATATGTTTTTTATGATGTTCATAGTTCACAGAAAAGAAAAAAAAAAATTGGTTTTGATTGAAGAGTGATTTTTTTTCGTAATGTTGGGTGGAATTAATTAAATAATAAAAAATTACCTTTTCGAAATTTCAACGATGTAAAATTTGTAAAGGAATATTTAAGCCGTACGTTCATAAATGAAAAATTAAATTTTTGTTTCTTATTTGAATGGTTTGTTAATGCATCTCTTATAGTTCCCGCGTCATAAATTCGGAAACGAACCGTATTTTTCAGATTTCAGCAGATTCGATTCATTCGTGAAAACGAATTTTACTTTTAAGAAACCAAAAAATTAGATTCAAGATTGAATCAAAAATAAAATTATTTTTTTATTTTTTTATTTTCACAAGAGAATGAATCATAGGTATTTAATTGTTTTTTGAACCTCACTTAAAAGATCGCATTCATTGACTTCACTTTGAAACTTCAACTTAAAATGAAATTGCATCAACATTCATTTTTCATTAAAAAGATTGCAATCCCCATTCATTCAAAAGCAATCAATTGAGTGCAATTTTTTGAGAATGTGTACATCCTTTAGAGTTCTTTGCATTTTATGCATTCATTCGTTATTTGATTTGCATTTTTAATTTTTCAACATTGTTTGCATTCTTTTGCTTTATTTTACAGTTTTTGCATCTTTATTAAGGCCATTATTGAAGCCAACATCCATGACAATTAAATAAACTCTGAAGTCTAACTTTGATTTGTGAAGCTACCTCCAACAAGAGTAACAAAATCCACTGACATTTGTTAAGAGTTAAGGTGCAGCTTTTGATTGGCCACAAAGTTTAGCCTACTAACTGGGATTAAGGATATATATACATATGAAGATATGTTTATGAAAATGGTGGTATAGAAAAGTATTGAGGCATATTCCTAGTAAGTATTTGATGACGTTGACGAACTAAAAAAATTATTTGTTCCTAATGTGGACTTCAGGTAAAATTTTGTTGTTTTTAAATACAACTAAAATTTTCAAAAGACAAAAGGTCACGAAACTAGGAAACTTGATGATCTATTTTATCTACTTTTAATACACCATTTAGTTCTTGGAGAAAATCCAAGATCATGCTGTTCGGGAAATGAGTGAAAACGGCAATGTCTTAATACATCAACATTTGAAGAAGAAATAGAGGAAAAGAGATGAATCAACATGGCGCAAGGAGAAGAAGAGGAGAATTTTTAAGAGAATTCATATGCATTCACCTGTAAAAAAAACAACTTTCCATTAATTTGTTGTGGCAAAGAAAAAATGTATTGACTGGGCTATTAATGAGGTCACAGGGTAAAAGATCATAACATAACATTTTTTTAATGCATGTGAATGTGAGGTATTTCTTGAACTATATAGCACCCATTAATGCTTTCGAGAACAGTGACTTGTTAATGCTCAGTTTACTAACAAACCCTAGGTAGTTATAGCCGTTTGAAAAAAGAACGCGGGTGCCACCTAGTACGTAGTTTTAAGTTTTAACTAAAACATTCACTTTCACTTCAGAGACATAGATATTAGTTTTTATAAAAATAATACTTTTTTAACGCTTGTTGGAAGTGTAGAACAACACGTGAAAATAACTGAGACTGTATTTATAATTTGTACGCTCGGGGGGTTTTCATTGTATTTTTTTTTTTTAATTAGTTTAAGAAAGACATACCACAGTTTTGGAACACACTTTTTTATTTTGTTATTATTCACAACATTTTACATTTTTACCACTTTCATTGTATACTTTTTGCTATTTAAGGCCATTTAAGGTGGCTTCAACTTTTGCATTTGCAAATGTTGTGGACGCCCAACATATTATTGCGATTAATATAAAACCCGAGTCAACTACTTTGAGTGGTTGATTTACTTCTAGTTAAAATTTTAAAACAAAATATGAAAGGTAATTTTTTTCGAATAAAATTAATCAATGTTTTGGTGATTGGCAGTTTTTTATAAGAAATCAGCACTTGCAAAGATAGTTTTAAGTACCTCTACCTTGAAACTTAGTTAGAAATACTGATAACAGCACATTCTTAAACACTTATGAAACTTAAATGAACCTATTTCTAGATCATTTAGTCATACTTGCTTGTATATAAAAAAAAAACGTCTCATTACTAGTCATAATCACCTGTAATCAGAATTTGCCGGTAAATTTGATCATTTTACTCAGCAATTATAATTGTTTGTAACCTGAATCTTCGCTTATTCTCTCTGTAACCCGAAATAACAAAACTAGTTGTTAGTTTATTAACTGTTTCATATTTGTGTTATTTGCTAAAAAGCTATAGGCTCAATACTTAACTGATGAGCATTTTTAGATAAGCAATGCCAGAATTATGCTTAAGGCGAGGAATTTAAATTAAAATTACTATTTTAGTTTTAATTGCATTTAAATTTTAATTGAAGATTTAAAATTATATCGTTCGCTTAACATTTTGACAGGAGAAGACAAGCATTTGGGCACTTAACAAAAATCTTTCATCCGTTTTCTGCAATCAAGTTAAGTCTAGGAGATATTACCGATTGACAGTGACGAAAAAAAAGAGTCTTTTGCTATTTTTGAGGTTATGACATAGTGAAGCCTAAAATTTCCTTAGGAAGGTTTATCTCCTTCGAAAATTTAGAACATGAATGATGGTCAAAAGTTTCCATCGGAATTTTTTAGCTGTTATTTTAATAGACCAAATTCAAGCTCGTAAGGATCAGTGGAAAAGTATTGGCATTTAAGACTTTTGAAAGACGAAAAGATTCCAAGGGAAATTTTATTCACGAAAGCCATCTCTAACGCAAGATAATTTTTTGTTTTTTCAATAAAAATTGCAACGGTTCCTGAATGAATCGATGTTTGTATGTATTTCTACAAATTTCAGCTTAAATGTTTCTATTACTTTTCTTTTCCGAGAAAACTCTTGAAATTTGTGTTTTGCATAGGTATTCCATAGTTAGATGTGTGTTTTTTTTTTGACATCATTTAGTAAATTGAAGGCTTATAATACATTAAGGATTTTTCGGAATATAAGAGACAAAGATTTAAACAGCTGAAAATGTAATTTGATGTCGTGGATATGTCGTGATTTTGATGCGCGTCTTTGCTGTTTGCAAAATTTTGATTTGAGCAAGTATACACTTACAGAAAAACATATCAAATGTTTAATTTGAATAACTTCCCTTTGCAGAACTGAATTTGGTTTAGCGAGACACTACTGTTTGTATTTATTTCAAATAAGAACTGTCAATTCTAAAGATCAAAAGCAAAAGTTTGCAAAAAATTCCGATTGGAGAAAGCTCATATAAAGAAACATAAACAAAAAGCGTATAACAAAACAAAAAGAACGCTTCACGTGGCTGGTGAAATAAAAAAGAACTATGTATATTAAGATCAATTGATATTAAAATCGATATTAAATGCTTTATTAAACGTGTTATACTTTTTCAATTGAATTATATATGATAATTTTATCAATTTTTCGATCGATAAGATTTTATTGAAATATAATTTCATTGTTAAAGAGAATAAGACAAAAAATTTATATATATTTTTTGATATTTTACACACGAACAATAAACCAAGTTTGAAGATTGTTAATTTTTCGCAAATTCAGTACTAGCTGAACTTTATTATAATGAGAATTATTAATTAAAATTTGTTGCATAAATCTTGATTTGAAAAAAAAAGTCTAATATAATAATGATTGAGACAGAATATTTATCATATTAAAATTATCTCGGCATACCTAATATGATAAGTTTACGCAAAAGTTTGCATGAACGACCTTTTTATTAATTTGGTTAAATGCTGTGTAAATGAATCAGCTGTTGTTAAACGTCAAATATTTGGGCGCGTTCGGCTTGGGTCGAGGAGTTGGTTTTATAGATAATGCATTATCCCAGCGGGAAAAATTAAAAAATTCATTGAGGAAAAATCTGCTTTTTCCTTGAGGAATGGAAGGTGTACTTGCCACTTTTCAGCTTATTCCTTTGATGAATTTAACATGGGCGTATCATTGGCGGGAAGCACATGCCACTTTCTCGATGAAAATTCACTAACGAATTCACTACTTCAATGGAAGTTGTTTATTCACCGACCCAGGTGATGAAAAACATGGTGATTACATAATCTGTGAATTCACTACATACAGGTATTTAGCTTATTCATCAGTTCAATAATTTCGATGAAAAACGTAATGAAAATTCAATTATGAAATCACCAGGTTAGTGGTAGTTTCTTTTTCATCAATTAAATCCTCCCATTTGTATTGTTTAGCAAATCCCAGTGGGAAATTTTCAAAAATTCACCGAGGAATCCCCAGCTTTTTCCTCAAGGAATAGAAGCTAGCTACACACAAGGAATAGGTACTATTGTTTAATCATTTAGTGAGATTATTAACATCGGTAATGTACCTACTCTTTATTTTAAGATGAAAACAAACCAAAAAGCTGTTTCCATTTCAAATCAAAAGTTTTTGGCGTTTTGGCAAACGCAATTTCTATTGACTTCAGTTCGTCTTACATGGACTTTTTTACAGAAAGTCACTGTGAACTGTATCCAACAAAATGAGAATTTATAGTTGCCAAAAAATTATAAACAACTTTGTGCATTACTATTCATCGTTGGAATCATCGATTACAATTCACCATGAGTTTCACTCACATTTGTTTTTTCTTTTGTTTGTTCTCGCCATGAACACTTTACAAAGCAGATGAGTGAATTCAAACAATGAACTGATGATCTTGTACATTACTTTTCCACAAATTTTTCATCACATACTTTTCCCTTTTAAATTCATCGAAATAAAGGGTCGTTTCATAAACACAAAGCAGAAAGTGGATTCAAAGCTACGAACTGAGGAAACTTTGTATTACTCTTCACCTACTAAATCATTGCATGTCGGTTCTCTTAGAGGACGATATTTCCCGCTGGGATGGTCTGTTTATTTGCATGTGTCTGTACAAATATATATTTTTTTTAATAGATACGTGTAGTAAGTACTCCTGTTAATTCAATTATATTTGTTTTGCATTGAAATAAATAAATCAATGCCATTTATTTTGCTGGAATCTCAATACCATTTCAACTCAACTCAAGTGACAAAAAACCTGGAGCTCCCGATCCTGCTTGTAAACGTATAGTAATTTTTAAATAGAGAACCTCTCCCAACGTGAAGTCGGAAACTCGGAAGGATAAAACAAAATGAAAAGCTAGAACTATTAAGGCTTCCTCAAACCAATGCGAAATATTTGGAACGACAACGAAACTTTTGCCTGTCAAAATCAATGGGTTAAAAACCCACGAAAATTATTATAGTTCTACCTTAATATACATGACAACAGTCGCGTTGTAAGGTAGAAATATATTAGTCGCAAGCTCACGGCCGTGGTCGGATGAAAATCAGCGAATACAAACAAATCATATGTCACGCCCATAATGTAAAGGGTCTGCCAAATAACTTTTTTTTTTGAAAATGCTATAAAAAAAACTACTGAATATTTTCTCAAATTTCTTTTTTTATTTGAAAGTACAATCCTTCCGGTTAATAATGGAAAATAATTTCATTCAAATGGCTCTGCTTCGCTAAGTGGGCCTGCGATCGACTTAGAGAAGATGCTGATTTTGCCAAAAAAAATCATCTTTTCAGATGAAGCTCATTTTGATCTTGGCGGCTGGTGGGTATGTAAACAAGCAAAATTGTCGCATTTGGGGCACAGAAAACCCGCACGCCATTGAAAAGCCGATACACCCAAAACGAGTCACTGTTTGGTGCGGATTTTGGTCCAGAGGCATAATTGGGCCATTTTTCTTTGAGTGGCCGTTACAGTCAATGGCGATCGTTATCGGGCCATGTTGAACGAATTTTTGTTCACAAAAATCGAAGAGGAGGATATTGGCAACATTGGCTTTCAACAGGACGGCGCACATAGGAGCATTTGCATGAAAAAACTGGTCAAAATTATTTTTTTGTCTTAATGACCTAATATTCATCTAAAACTTAGATTTATACCGTTTTAAAGCATTTCCATTCTTTAAAACATAAATGAACAATAGTGGGTTTTTTTTAAATTTTTTTCCACCCATGGGCTTAGATATGTGTGTAACTATTATTTCATTTTTGACCAAAAAAGGTAATAATCAAAAACAATTTTTTTAAATCGAAGGTTGAAGGTTTGGTTTTCCATATTGCATCGAAAATACTTTCGAATAACTTCGAATAATAAAAAGTAAAAACTTGTTCAAAAATAGCACCTTTGGAAAAAACTGCAATTTTAAATATTTTTTTCTCAAAAAGGAGGAAATATGAGGAAAATGTTTTAAATTGTACAAAACACTGAGACCTTATTGTTTGCTTTAAAAATAAATTTACAACCCGACAGCACCCGGCAATACAACAAAAACACTTAACTGTAAAAAAAATACATAAATTTCTCGACATTTTGATGAATCAATGTTTTCCCAAGAACATAGAAATTAGTCGATGAAATCAAATAATTCAAACGTTGAAATTAAGTATACACCATGGTCTCAAACATTCATTGATAAACTTTTTTTCAAGTCACTTCAAAAAACATAAAACACCAACTTCAAATTGGTGAAAATATAGCGCATTGCACATGCAGGCGTGATTACAAAATTGGTCTAGTTTTTGACTAGCTGCCCGAAGAGGTGGCGTGGTGGGGGTCAACTTTAAGACTGGTTTATGATAATATTGTTGCGAAATTCGAAATTAACACCCATCAGTCAACACTACACCGAGCTTTTATTACGGACAACAACTGGACTTGGAGATAACTGGGCAGTGAGCTGACGACAAAACTGGACAGTTGGAATCAGACCTCGTACGAGTCATCATAAAACAAAAAAAGAGAAAAATCAACGAGAACAAACAAAAAAAGAAATAACGATCACTGTTAACAAAAATCAATACAAAAAAAAAACAATTAAAATCCTCTCGGGAACCAGACTAATAAGTTTTTTTATTTTATTTTTTGTTTTTCTCAGAGTTGGGTTCCATAATTCCATTCCTTTTGGCGAATTTTGCAACATTGGTGTCAGGTGTGGGGTTAGCGTTCGCATTGAAGTTTTCGAAGCATACCACGTATATAATGAGTAATCCTGAAGATCCAAAACGTGCAGAGCAAGGTGGGTTGCCTCTGACTGGAACCAATTCTAATCAGGGTACCATTGAGCATGAAAGTTTTTGGGAAAAAAAACTAGCAGAATGGAAAAACGAATTTACTGCCCAGCAATGTCAAATGGAAAAAAGGATGGAAAAGAAGATGGAAGAATTGGAACGTACTGTGAGTGGTTTGTCATTTACAAATGGCATGAATAACGGGCAAACTTCGTCACCAAAATGTGCCCATGATGCCGCAAAAACGCCATCAGGTCCACCTATTTTTCAACGTCAGATGACAAATTTGGCACCTGTTGATATGGAGGTATCTGAGACTTCACCAGTGGGGGTTTTATTGGCTGAAGGTGGAATGAAATCTCACGTGGCAACCCAAAGTAGCCACGTCCTCATCTGTCAAAGCGCCTGTTCCATTAGCAATGCAACCATTCGATGGGTCTGGTTCTTGGGCTGATTACCAGCGGCAATTTGAGATTACTGCACGTTATGCTGGCTGGGACCGAATGGAAATGGCGGATAGGTTAGCGATGCAGTTGCGTGGGGAAGCATTGTCCGTTTTGAGTGCTCTTCCAGCCAAACCAGATTTCGAATACGAAAATTTAGTAAGTTTGCTACGTCAAAGGTTTTGCGATAGCAGCACGTCATGCTATTCGAGTCTTCGGAGTAGGATACAAGGCCCCAAAGAAAACTTTGCGGAGTTCGCTTTAGGTCTCCAAAAGCTAGTTGCGTCAGCTCTGCCAGGATGTCCTGGAAAAGTTGTCCAAGAGGTAATTGTAAGCCAATTTATAGAAGGAATTAGGGATGATTCTATTCAGGATCTACTGACGGTTGCACGACCAGCAACTCTTGCAGAAGCCGTGAGCCTAGCTAAGGAATTGAGCTCACGAACAAGGCGAAGGCGCATTTTTTTTACCGATAATCATCAGGTTTCAACCGGGGAACCCAAATATACAGGTACTTTACCAAAAAACTAATGGACCAAGACAACATGGAGCAGTTGTCTGAAGTCAATTTAAGCGCTCCACAGATGACGAACCTGGACTGTTTAGAGGACAAAGTTTGTGACATTTTCATTGGAACTACAGGTATCACTAGCATTAAACTGGATTCCTTTGTTGATGGACACAAGTGCCCATTTATTATAGACTCGGGAGCAAATGTATCTCTGCTAGCTGCTGAATTCCTGCCAGGAAATACCGTGCTTGAAGGCGACCCCATTAGAATGGTTGGAATTAGCGGGGGGACGATATGGAGCGAGGGAAATGCAATGGTGAAATTTATTGTCAATCGCACAGAGTACCATCACTCGTTCGCTGTTGTTCGTCACAATGTTCCGAATATTCTAGGCCTTGATTTTCTTACTGACAAACAGTGCCGCTTGGATTTTGCAGCAATGTCATTCGAAATACAAGGCCGAAGAATTCCAATTTTTCCTCCCGTTGACACACCAGTGCACCTGTTGACTACACAAGATAAGAAAACACTGCCAGCAATGACGGAAATACTTTTAGAATTCAGTAATTACCATGCAGAGAAGGGTTCAACGGCGGCGGCGTTAGTTGAAGCATCTGCCCACTGGGAACTGCCTAAAGGGATTGCGATGGGAAGAAGTCTAATTGATCCAGGTAAAGACAAATTTTTCGTTAGAATGATAAATACCACAACACATGATGTAACTTTACCAAAAGGCTCTGTAGTAGGACAAGTCGAAGCGGTAGAAGTTTGTGATGTACCCTCAATACAACATTCCACTGAACCCTCAAAGTTGGAGGACCTCATCAAAGACGCTCAGTGTGAACTGGACCCAGAACAGCTGATGGAGTTTGAAAAATTATTAAAAAAATTTAGTAATGTCTTCTCAAAAGGACCAGCTGACTTTGGACGCACCAGTGCAACGCGGCACCGCATTGAAACAGGTGAGGCAAAACCCATCAAGCTTCCAGCAAGACGAGTCCCATTGGCAAAAAAAGAGGAGGTGGAGGGACTTATTCACGATATGAATATGCGAGGTGTAATTGAACCTTCAAAAAGCCCATGGGCAGCTCCAATTGTGCTTGTTAGAAAAAAGTGGACCCTAACGATCGTGAAAAGACAGCATTCACCAGTGGAAACGGTCTCTGGCAGTTTACAGTTATGCCGTTCGGCCTCTGTAATGCTCCTGCGACTTTCGAAAGGGTAATGGACGAGGTATTTCGTGGGCTATCATGGCAAACTGCTCTCATTTACTTAGATGACATTATCGTTTATTCACAGACGTTTAGAGACCATTTAAATAATCTCGAAGCTGTCTTAGGCAGATTAAGTGCAGCTAACCTCAAATTGAGCCCAGGTAAGTGTCATTTTTTTAAAAAAAGTGTCAATTATCTGGGGCATGTTGTTTCTCCTAGTGGGCTAAGCACCGACCCGAGTAAGATTGAAGCAGTTAAACAGTGGCCAGTTCCAAAATCAAAGCGGCATGTTAAAAGTTTTCTTGGACTCTGCTCGTACTACAGGCGCTTCATAGAAGGATTTTCGAGTGTCGCAAAACCGCTTTCAGAGTTGACGGAGGAAAAGCGGAAGTTCCAATGGAGTGACGATTGTGACAGATGTTTTGTTGCTCTTAAATCGCAGCTTACTACAGCACCAATCTTGGCGTTTCCTACTCCGAAGGGACAATTCATTTTGGATACAGATGCGTCCAACGTTGGAATAGGAGCAGTGCTAAGCCAAAAGCAAGGGAGCTCGGAAGTTGTGATAGAGTACTTTAGTCGCACCCTTAACCAATCGGAAAGAAACTACTGCGTCACCAGACGAGAATTATTGGCTGTTGTTTTAGCAACGCAGCATTTTCACCATTACCTTTTCGGCAGGAAATTCCTACTTCGCACAGACCATGCCTCCATACGGTGGTTGTGTAACTTCAAACAACCAGAAGGTCAAATGGCTAGATGGTTAGAGAGATTGCAACAATACGACTTTGGGATTCAACATCGGCCTGGGACGCGACATGGAAATGCGGACGCCCTATCAAGGAGACCATGCGGCAATTGTAAGCACTGCAATAAGATCGAGGAAAAATCTAATGAGCAGAGTAGTTTGTTGTACGTGGAAGTGGTTGGAGCCAACCTGGCAGAGGAGCAGCTTAAAGATCTAGTTCTTTCAAAAATAATTTCTTGGCTAAACGATGGGAAACGACCAGACAAGGAGAACGTTTTGGCAGAAAATGCGGCTGTGAAGAGTCTCTGGGCAATGTTCCAACAGCTGAAGTTGTGTTCAGGAGTACTCACCCGTACGTGGCAAGAAGAGTCTGGAGAAACAAAACAATTGCCTTTTATCCCAAGAAATTTAGTTCCAGAAATCTTAAAATCACTTCATGACAGCCCCAGTGGAGGACACCTGGGACAGCGCAAAACTTTAAGCAAGCTGAAGACCAGATATTTTTGGGTTGGTAGATCATTAGACGTCAAGCTCTGGTGCAAAAACTGCAGCGTCTGTATGGCTCGCAAAGGACCAGCACAAGCAACTAGAGGTAAGCTCAAACCCAGCAGGCCTGGAAATCCCTTTGAACGGATAGCTATCGACGTACTTGGTCCGCTCCCACAAACCGCTGCTGGAAATAAGTACATCATTGTTGTTATGGATTATTTTACTAAATGGCCGGAATGTTTTGCAGTTCCGAACCAAACAGCTGAAATGGTAACTAACACACTTATTCAAAATGTTTTTTGCAGGTTTGGAGTACCACAGTTCATCCACTCCGACCAAGGACGAAATTTTGAATCCGAAATATTTTGCAAGACAATGGACATGCTTGGTGCGCAGAAAACCCGAACAACTCCCCTGCGGCCACAATCAGACGGAATGGTGGAACGATTTAATCGAACCTTACTCGACTATTTATCTAAATTTACCAGTCCACATCAAACAGATTGGGATCTGTTCCTGCACCCAGCGTTGCTAGCGTACAGAGCGGCCGAACAAGAAGCAACAGGATTTTCACCGGCTATGTTGAATTTTGGCCGAGAAATTAAACTGCCAATCGACCTCATTGTTGGCTCTCCAACAGACAAGCACTTTGAAGGTCCACAATACGTGCTGGAATTGAGGGAAAAACTGCTGAAGGTACACGAAGTAGCAAGGGAGCACCTTAATCTAAACGCCGATACGATGCAAGCCAGGTATGACCTTAAATCAAACTCATTAACATTTAATGCAGGAGACAGTGCTTGGTTTTACAACCCTAAAAGACGTAAAGGTCGTTGTCCTAAGTTGCAGAGTGATTGGGAGGGACCAGTTAAGATTATAACACGGCTGACTGACCTAGTGTACAAAATCCAATCACCCGGACAGCGCAAACAAAAAGTAATACATGTCAATCGCTTGGCCCCATACGTCATCAATGAAACTCAGCTGGAGCAATGAGTCTTAAGAGGGGGGCAATGTTGCGAAATTCGAAATTAACACCCATCAGTCAACACTACACCGAGCTTTTATTACGGACAACAACTGGACTTGGAGATAACTGGGCAGTGAGCTGACGACAAAACTGGACAGTTGGAATCAGACCTCGTACGAGTCATCATAAAACAAAAAAAGAGAAAAATCAACGAGAACAAACAAAAAAAGAAATAACGATCACTGTTAACAAAAATCAATACAAAAAAAAAACAATTAAAATCCTCTCGGGAACCAGACTAATAAGTTTTTTTATTTTATTTTTTGTTTTTCTCAGAGTTGGGTTCCATAATTCCATTCCTTTTGGCGAATTTTGCAACAATATGGTTAATCAGCTACAAGCAAACCAAATTGGGAGACTTTCACAATAGTTTGATTTTTTCAATTTTGTCCGGTTATTGAGGTAAAATGCTCCTTAGTGCGGCGCTACGTGCCATACAGACGAAGCTACACTCCATGTAGTAGTAGCATTTTCAAAAAAATAAATTATTTGGCGGACCCTTTACTTTTCTTCATTTTCGTTAACTTTTGCTTTCGGAAGTGAATAGAGCG
The DNA here is from genome assembly GCA_963921185.1 of Dasysyrphus tricinctus. Classification (NCBI taxonomy): domain Eukaryota; kingdom Metazoa; phylum Arthropoda; class Insecta; order Diptera; family Syrphidae; genus Dasysyrphus; species Dasysyrphus tricinctus. Next base: position 106,934,042 of record OY992532.1, on the reverse strand, counting down.
CCCCGAGTACACTTCACGGAAGTGAAACTGAAATTTGTTGAGTTAGGAAAGAAAAAAAGAGAAAAGGTGAATTTTGGCTTAGTTCTGATTTTGACAGTTCAGAAAGATACTTTGCATTGGCTAATGACATCTGATTCTAACAGCTTCCGACTATTTAGAATCATCCAAACCAGTGCGAATCATTCGTTGACCACAACAAAAAGATTAATAACAACACGTTATTGTTGTTGTAAATGAAAAAAATACGTTCGTCGTCGTCAACGAAAGATTCGCATTGGTTTGGGTGAGAATTTATAGTTCTACCTTAATAATTTACGAAAAGTAGCTTTCCTAAAGGCTCTCCCAAACCAACACGAAATTAAAGTGAATGATCCCAATACTAAAAAAACAACTAAAAAAACTGTCTTTGTGAATGCTTCGCTATAATTTTGCGTTAGTTGGGGAGAGCCTTTAATCGTTGAGTAAATGTAGACCTTCTAATTATTTTTTTTGTGTAAACTACGCTTTAATTCACAACTTTTATCACCAACTAATTGCAATGCAATAATTACAGAACACATTCAGAGCTTTTTTAGTTCTCCGAGATATCATTTATATCATGTTTCTAAACATGCCTGATTCTAAAAGTCACAAACACGCCTAATTCAATCTCTAAAAGTCACAATGACGTTTGGATAAGTTTAACCAAATATTTGGTTAATTTTCCGCAGCTAAATCCTTGGATAGAATTAACCAAATTGTGTAAACCATTTCCCATACAAAATTTGACAGTTAATTAACCAAAAGATAAAATTAACCAAATCGTAAACTTATCTAGTGTTTTACGCAGTTGCATGAATACCCCTATTATATAATATTTTAGCGAGTAAATAGAATTTTTAGTTTGGAGTCGACCATCTGTATAGTATTTTTAACAATACAACCATTAATTTTATTTTTAACAATACAATCATTTATTTAAAATTATTTTTTTCAGCTTAATATGTATTTTATATTAAAATGAACAAAAAAAAATTTTGCATAATGGTTATATTGTTAAAAATTGCACCACTATTGATAAAAAAAAAATTGGTTATCTTCTACCGTCTCTTTCTGCATTACATTTGTTTATTTTTCATGTGTGTTTCGCCTCTTTTTTTTTGCACTACTGAGATCTATTCACAATATTAAATAGCTTCCAAGCCAGCAGAATGAAAACTAATTTTTGGATCAGTGGAATAAATCCAGATAAAAAGCAGGATCCCATGTTGTTTTTGCAATTACGTGTTTAAAATTGATCCGGATCAGATCATGTGGATACTAAAATGCGGCTAGCAAAAATTTTGTTCTCATCAATGACAAAAAAGAAAAGGTAGAATTAAGAAGGTCACTTATTAGTCACAATTGTTATGAAATTTTTTTGATATTAACTGAAAAAAAAAAAACATTTTGAAAATCATTGAAAAAAAAAATGTCTACCCAGTTATAAATTAACTAACTGACCTTTTATGAATGGACAGTGATCTCCTTTCTAACCCTTTCCTATTTTCCTAATCGCTCGCACTGTGTTCATCATCTTAAGGGTAGTCAAAACCCTTTTAGTGCGCGCTCATTATAAAAAAAAAATCTTTTAAAACTCTCTAAATAAAAATAAACATGTAATAAGTGTAAAAATTTCGAACGTACAGAAATCACGACAGATATAATACCAAACATTGGACCATTTTGAATATCAAAATCAACAAGTATCTTTTAATAAACACAAGAACAAAAAAAAAAGTCATATCAAAAATGAGCATCTGGCATTCGGGATTTTAGCCTTTCGGGATTTCGTACCCAAGCCGCAGCTAACAAACTCAGCTACCTTGTTTTTTTTTTAAATTAAATAGCCCACAAGTGTGATCACTTGTTTTAATAAAAAAAAAAACAATGCAGCTGAGTTTGTTAGCTGCGGCTTGGGTACAAAATCCCGAAAGGCTAAAATACCGAATGCCAGTTGTTCATTTTTGATATCACTTTTTTTATACAAAAATCGAATGGCGTTTCGTTTTCGCCCAATAATTGATAACCTGGCACCTGGCATACTTTTTCGAATATCCAACAGAGACATTAATGGTGCAAAAATCCCGGAGCTGGCTTGCTCATTCTTTTTTCTCACATTGCTGGTATATTCATAGCCCTATGATTTGATTTCGTGTCAATGTGTATCACCCATGAATTAATTGTATCTATTTTTTTGCAAATATTTGAACAGTTTGACATTGGAGCAGATTCAAAAAGCACCGAATAAGCCAAAACGTATTTCATACGTGAAATGTGAAAACATAGATACCTACACTCAGAAAAAAAATCACAAGCTAAAAACCCAGTACGATTGGGCTGGTATTAATTTTTTTCAAACCTCATTTCCTTGATAATAAAATGACATCCAATAGACGAATGCCAATTTCATAAACAAACACTAAAATTGCTTTTACCTAAACTCCTTCTAAATTTTATTAGACATTTATAATTTTTCATTTTCGTCAATGTTGAAAAGGTATATTTTAGGGATATTTTAATTTAACTGAGTTTGCTCACATCCCTGTATACAAACAAGGAGGTTGTTTCTGTCACACATGCGAAGTGTATGGGAAAAAGTGAAAAAGCATTATAAAAGAGGGGACAATTATTCTGACAGTAAAATATCAGCTGTTGTTGACTGGAATTGCTTAACAAAAAGGACTTCTAAAATTTAATGAGACAAACACGACCTTTTATTTTGCAAGGGCATTTAAAATCTTCTTAAATTAAACAGCAGTCGGTGAAGCCAAAAAATATTACTTAAAGGCTAAATGGATTTTTTAAATAATTAAAAGCCTTTCGTGAAATTGGCTATTAATTCAATAACGAAAATCTAAAATCAAGCCTAAAACTCTTGAATTCAGAAAAAAAACTTCATTTGAGGCTAGAAATAGAGATAGATAGATAGAGATAGATTAATTCTTTATTTTTTTTTTTTTTTTCGATTCGATTGTACAAAATTACAGTTAAGAATACGAACATGGCAATTTTGCCGTCTACCGGATATGACATTTCATAAAAAAGTAAATATATTTAAACAAAATGAGAATAATGTAAATCATTTATCTATAATTTTAACTGTGAATTTAAAATCGTATTTTTACAAAGCAGTTAAAATCTGATAGAAATTCAAATGGGAAGGCGAAGATAATTATTATAGTTTTTTTTTTTTTATAACAATTTTAATGATTTGAAACATAAAAACAAATTTTCACTAAATTCTTAAATGAAAAAAGTGACCTTAAGGCAATAACTGGTAGGTTTCAGTAGACACATGCTTAAAGTTCGCTTTAAAAACTATTCCGATACGTTAAAGCATGTTTGCAGAATTGGAATAAGCTGGACCATCCTCGAACACCATTTAATATTTCGTAGAGATCATTAAGGGTCAGAACACTTTCTTGGAAATATAAGCGACGTATTTCTTGTAAAATCGGGCAGATTGCAATGAAGTGGTAAATATCTTCAGGTTCTCTTCTATTGCATTAATTACACATCTGCTGAAGATCGGCTCTGTGTGGCATGTAGTTCAAATTAAGAATTTCCACCCTAGCTCTGAAAATTGTACTTATAGCGTTGAAAGTGTACTTAACGTTAAAATAGCTTTCCTCAGTTAGCATCATATGATTTAGGTTCCTGTAGATCAGTGTTTTTCAAACTGTGGGTCGCGACCCCCTAGGGGGTCGCGAAGAATAATAAAGGGGGTAGCGGTCGCAAGCCACATGGAACTAAAAAAGGTTTTCTTTTATTAAAAATGTTCAAAACTTGGTTGTATCTTTGAGATGTTAACAATTAAAGCATTTTCCTATTGAAGGAAGATAACGTGAGTTCACATATATGTATAGGTATGAAGTGGTGAATGGCACTAACAGTTGTATCAAGATGTTTAAGTGGGCAAAAAGATCAGCGAGAAATGATAATTTTAAAAGCTGAGTGGGGACAGAAAAATGATTTGATTATCCCGATTTTGAATCTTGTACAAACATTAATAATAAGTCAGCTTTTAATGCCCACAGCAGATTTCGGGTGTGAGTGATAGCAAAAAATGAAGTTTGAATGCAATTTCGAGGGTAATCGTGTTAGCCGAAGTTGCTTTTCACCCTTCCCTAGATAAGCTCCACGGATCACATATCACGGAATCCGAGACCATTTGAGTGTTTAGTTTGCCCTTCCAGACCGTTTAAAAAATTTAAAATTCTAAGTGAAAAACGTTTTTTTTTTAACAGTCTGGCAGGGTGAACTACTCAAATGATCTCAGATTCCGTGATATGGGATCCGAGGAGCTTATATAGGGAGGGATGAAATTCAATTTCGGCTTACACGATTGCATTCGAGGTTGCATTCATACTTTTTTTTCGATTCACTGTTTTATCACTAAGGCCACGGTTGTGGACAACAAGACTTTGATTTTTTGAATAGCCTTTAATGAAGCTTTCGATGCCTATTCTTCTTTTTTTGTTATCAATCACCCAAAATCGGCTGGGGGCTCTAAATCTAAAAATACCCTACCTTTTGACAACCATCCGAACTCTGTTTGACAAAGATTTTGATGGGATCGATTCATGTCGCTTTTCAAATAACTGACAAAGTATTATTATGAATGTGGGGGTCGCCAGAATGTTTTTAATAACAAAGGGGTCGTGTATTCAAAAAGTTTGAAAAACACTGCTGTAGATAATTCTAGACTCAGACGATGAAGCTCTGGTTAAGTGCTGGCGATAAATTTTGTCATCTGGTTTTGCAATGATTGTTGCAAATATATCCTGCCATTCAGAAACGTTCCTATCCGATAGAGATAATGAAAGGTCATGAGATGATGCCATCTGGTTCCATTCCCTAAACGGATAAGCATTGGCACGTAGTTGTCTTACCACAATTGATTTATGCAGACTATTATCACGTTTCCTCATTACTCTAGTTAGATAATCTGCATGATTTTTTAAGTTTGTAATGTATATTGGTGGTAAGCCAGATTCCACATGTATAGCATAGGTTGGTGTTGAATTCGGTAATCGGAATATTCGTTTGAAGAAATATATTTGAACAGCTTCAAACTCTTCAAATGGGGTTACTCCAAAGGCCTGTACTCCATAGCACATACAAGTGTTGACTTTTGCCTTAAACACTTGGTATTTCGATGAATGGTTAATGTTTTCATTAGCAAAGAACTTAGGCCACATCATGTTTAGTGCCAACTTAGCTTCACTACTTTTGTCTTTTGCATGCTTCTTAAAGCTTAAATTCGATGTTAGCAAGACTCCGAGGTACTTAAATTCGTGTACTACATCGATCCGCTGGTTGCTGAGTCGCCAACTTTCTTCAGGTAGTCTCGTTCTCCTTCTACTCTCGAAAATCATGATTTTTGTTTTCCGGGCATTGATTTTGAGGTCCCATGTTCTACAGTGAGCTTCTAGCCTATTAATTTGAAGTTGAAGCGTAAACGGGTTGTCAGCTATCAAGACCAAGTCATCGGCATATATTAGAACTTTGATTAGAATTCCGGCAAAGATGACGCCCCCAAGAAGCACATCAGATATACCATCAAAAAACAAAGCGAATAATAGAGGACTCAGAATGCATCCTTGTGGCACGCCTGCTGACGTGTCGAACCACTCTGATAACTTTGAACCGTCCCAAACTGCTGCACTTGAGGTCGATAGGAATTTTGAATAGAGCATCAAAAACTTCCGAGATACTCCAAGTGATGCAAGTCTATATATCAAAGCATGTCTGTTGACGATTAGTGGTTTCAATCCAATTGGAAAGCCTTCCATAGAGAATCCTTGCAAATATCTTTCTAAGAGAATTGAGGATAGAGATTCCTCTATAGTTTTCCGGCTGACTCGTATCTCCTTTCTTGAATATTGTAAAGATTAGGGCTTTGGTAAAACTCGTTGGCACACAAGCATTGTTGTACAACAGATTGAAAAAATTCAAGATGTAGGTTTTGAGTTCGTCAGTACTATTTTTGAAGAATGCGACTGGAATTCCATCACACCTGCTGCTTTGTTGTTTTCATACTCAAAAGAGTTGCTTCCAGTTCGCTCAGAGATATTTGGGCGTCTAAATCCGACACATAAACGTCTGAAATATATTTCTAGAAATATATTTCTTTAAAGTTGCTCAATCTTAATATGTCTTAAATTAAATTCGAGACAATCTGATTTAGTTTTTCTTTATTGAAACCAACCGAAACAATCTTAAATATGAAAATACACAAACAAATTGTTTAAACTAGGAACCTATGAATTTTCAATAAAGTATATTTGTATTGCGAATTAGCCTAGTGGAAGCGTATTCGGCCTGGTAAGCGGAAGATCCCATTTCAATTCTCAGAAAGCCCCAAGCATCTAAGTAAAATAATTTTTTTTTTATTGAAATAAAATTTTATATCTACATTTCAGAATGAGAAAGAAATAACCTGCAAAACCCAAAAAAAAAAAGAAAACAAAATAAACAGCAAATAAAAAACTTTACAATAAAACCCTACAAATGCAAGGTACTTTTCTCTTTATTTGAAACGAGTTTGTTTTTGGCTTAATTTAGGTTCGCACAATAGGAAATTATGACAAAGCTGTGTTAAAACAAGAATTCTTAGATTTTTGAACTTGTTTTAATAATTTCCAAGTATAGCTTGTTTTAAGACTGTTTTTCTTGATTTTAGTTCCTTTTTTTCTGAATGTAGGTACGTGCTTTGTTTTTTATTGGTCACACCTGCCACACCACCAGAAGTAGCATCGTAGGAACAAACATCTTAAATCATGGCAACAGTTTTTGAAGTACAGCGTCTGAAAAGGTTAAGCGAAATAATAGAAGAAAGAAGACTGATCTCAATTCTCATTTTTTTTATAACTATGCGCACATTAAAGGGGTTGTGGCTACCTTTAAAAAACAGATTGAGCACAAGGCAAGCGTTAGGAAAATAGGGAAGAATTTAAAGAGAGATACCGGTGTACATTGTGTGAATTGTATTCAAGCTTTGGGCGAATGAAGGCTTTATAGATCAGAGCCAGATCAGAAGGGGTGAAAAATTTCTTGCATCTTCGAAGAAAAACTAAAAACTTTGCAGCATTTTTGGCGACGATGAATATATGATCGTTCTACAGAAGGTGATCTATGATGCATGGACATACCCAGAACTGAAAGCTGTTCAGTTTCTTCGATGCAAGTACAGCTAATGGATAGCAGCATTGGGGGTGGGTTCTGCTTCAGAGACATCAATTCTAATTCTCATTTGTTCTGATTCAGAAATAGAACACTCAGTTTTAGCTTCGAAAATAGTTTGAAGGTGTAAAAGTGTGATGCTTTTTTATCGATGCTGAGGTAAGCTCGTCGTAGTCCAAGGTATTCCCGAAGAAAGCAAGTAAAACTCGGGTTAAGAAGGTAAAAGAACTCGAGATAGTCACCGGCTTTAATATTTCTACTCTTTATTTATAACTATAATAAGAGGGGCTTACAAACTTACAATATTCTTTAATCTTACTATAAATAACACGGTATTTCATATACAACTAAGCTTTGTTCGGTAGAGCTACAGGAGTAGACTCGGCCCACAATTCACTTTGAAGAAGTGAACCAGGGATAAATACGGTAGGAATCTGATTCCTGCCCAAGGCTAACCCAAGGGAACAATTACTCCGGTGCCCAATCTCTCGCTCAGAAGGAGCAAGCAGGGAGTTTACGGTAGGAATCTGATTCCTGCCCAAGGCTAACCCAAGGGAACAATTACTTTGGTGCCCAATCTCTCGCTCAGAAGGAGCAAGCAGGGAGTTTACAGTAGGAATCTGATTCCTGCCCAAGGCTAACCCAAGGGAACAATTACTTTGATTTTTAACGGCGTAAGCCAAAAAGATTATCTTTAAATGGTTCACGAATGCACCATGAAAAGTAACCTGAGCTTATCGATAGTTGCTACAAACTGAGATTAGCTGGAACCTCTATGTCTCTTATAATTCGGATTGATCGAAAATCGGAATTAAACATGAGTCAATAAGCTTCGACTTTTTCGGAATTTTCAAGCTCCTCATAATGATTTTTTAGTCACAAGACAATGTGAACTAATATGAGGCGAATGAAAAAATTGCATGACGTTGACTTCACATAGTGCGGTGTGCTGTTTTTGTTGCTTGCAATGTCGTATATGCAATACAATCTGGTGTACTGTGGTTCTTGGTTATTCGGTGACGGTGGTGGCAGGTGTTTGTCGGTATGTTACTTAGTGGTTCGGCTGTGCAGGGTGATGGTGTGGGTTAATGACTGTTCTATGGTGATTCAATGGAGATGTAGGGTGTTGGTAGCTGATGTTGATGGTGGGTGGAGTATTTTATTATACTAATACGTGATGGGTCGGTGTTTGATTGCAGGTCGGTCGGTGTGAGGGAAAGGAAAGTGTAACACTTTGTTACAAAAGATGATTTCAAATGTCCACTTCCTGAATTGATGCATAAAAGATAAGAATAAGATATTCCTCCAAATTGGTGATTTTTCTTCAGCTAATTCTCTAAATGTCAACTGCATAAATGTCAAAGGATAATTGAAATTAAACGCTATTTGTAAAAATTGTGGCACATTCACATGATGACTTTTTTTTGTACAAATTTTGTATACCTTAATGACGGTGTTCACATTGGACTGAAAAACTTGATCCTATTTTTTAACGTTTCAGTTCAATTTTAACTCTTATTGTATAAATTGAAGAATTGTAGATTTGGAATTGGGTATGGTAGGCTAAGGGACACACAAGCCATCCAATATATCACTGAAAGTCGATGCAATGCAAGAAATCGACAGAAGATTCAGACACTTGAAAATAATCACCCCAATTAAAGAATCCGACGAATGAGCTGCGGAGGGAACCAAACGCAATTTTGACATTTTTACTGGAGCCAAATGTCAAAATTGAGTCAGATTGCCTAAGCAGATCATTCGTCGGATTCTGTAATCGGGATGAATATTGGTCAAGCGTTTCGTGAAATAAGGGCCGAAAACATCGAAAATGTATTGAAACATTGGGTTGGCAGGATGGCCTAATGCTAAACTAGCGGATGTAGTCATTTGGTAAAAATAATTTACCATAATCAATGTGAGTGTCTATTTTTTTTTTTTTCAATAAAGCAACAATTCTGAAAAATATTGAATAGTGTTTTCTTTTAAAGTTTTTTTTTAAAGAAAGCAACAGATGTCCAATCCCTTACATTCTAATGGTCAGTTTCACAGCCTCGTTTATACCTTGAACTGACTTAAGTTTGTTCTTATGAACCGAAGTTTAAACCAAAAGTGGAGTTTAAACATCCGCAGTGAAATTGGGGGTTACACAGTAAGAAAACACTCTGTGATAGATAAATATCATAAAAATAATCATACAAAATAGATATAACAATAAAATAATTTCCCTAATAATAAAGAATACAAAGTATTATTTTAAATTTCTTTCAGGAACGTAAATATCTACTACTAACACACATCTCATAAAAACATAAAATCTCACTTGAAATTGCTTGAAAAAGAAAGAAAACAGGATTTTTGTTTTAATTGATCTAAATTGGAATGAATGTCCCCAGTAGGTAATCTCGATTCATTAAGTTATTTTAGGTGACACGGAAGTGATTTTCAGAGCCAGATAGCAGCGATGAAGAATATTGTTTTTTGGACAAATACGTAGTGAAATTGGTGAGGCAAACAAAATTAAAACTAGCGATCAAACAGATGCCGCTATAACTTGATTTTGTTTTAAAGGCAGCTTGATTGTTATAATGCTCTGAAAGATAACAAGAGTTCTAATTTTGACTTAGTCTTCGAAGGCTACATCCATCATTTTGTTTGCAAAGTTTTATACATGAGCCCCATTGCACCAACAACTTATCACTTAATCACTTATCAATTTTAACAAATTCTTAAAAGTTTAAAGCTGGCTATACACGACCGAGCCATGCGATTCGTTTCGATCGGATAGGTTTTCAAATGGAACCGAGCTTAACATTTTTCAGAATTTGTTGTTTGCGATAAGTTCTTGGTGCAAAAGGGCCATGGTCATATCTTTTAAAGTTATTAACGCTACCTATAGTAGTGCCGTAGTGATTTCACAAGAAGTATTCCTGTTTTGTCTTTTTCATTCATTTGATAAATATGGCAAACAGAAGTGGTCCTAGAATTGATCCTTGTGGAACACCTTGAAACAAAATGATATCGCAGTACTGGTACTCATATAAAGATGACGTAGCCTTTTTTTTGGTATACCTTATGAATCACCATTTAAATAGAAAAATCCAAATTTGTCCACATGAATTCTACAACATTTTATTATCTTAGATTCAAATGATTGTTACTAAAAAAACAAAACACATGCTTCGGCCAGTAAGTGACTGCAGTTAATCAACTACCTTAGCTATCAGTGACCTTTGTTTTAAATTTAAAAATAGCATGTTACGTTTTTGATTTTGATTCATAAAATAAAGTTCCATTCATGAACAGAAAGAGAGAGAGAGAGAGAAAAAAAAACAAACCAAATCAATCAACCCAATCGAAATACAAAAAAAAAAACATTACAAAGCTTTTGAAAGAGGAAGCAAAAAATACCTAAACCAAAAAGTATCTACAATTTCATCAAACAGATAAATAAACATTAACCGAATGTATCAAGCTATTATATCTGCAGCGTTAAATTATAAGCTTTTCAGTTTCATTTCTGACAATGTCACATTATGCAATAAATGTCTGTACCTATGTACGTATATTCAATATAAATATACCACAGCCCACAGTGGAGAACAGTATTTTGTCTCGTTTGTATAAATAATTTTATCTTAAATAATTACACAACAAGTCGGCATCGGCATCGGCATCATAAGAATATTAAAGGTATTTTTCCTTTCTGTTTGAAATTTTCTTCAATTGATAAGTTTTTCCACCACAGCAGGAAATTAATTTTATACATACGAATGTTTGTATACAGTAGCGGCCTGGTGAGATGATGGTATAATGCAGTGGCGAGGCGTCCTATTGTTCAATTCGTTCATGCACGACTAGCTTTCAGATAAAATTATTATGATAAAAGTTTATTAAATTAACCTAACCACCCACAAAATTCTTTTGCTTTTCTACTAGTTTGAGCCAATTTCGCACTCCAATTTTCCAATTTTCCAACTCGTGCAACCCTTTTGTGCACGCAGTTTAAATACAAACAAACAAAAAAACCTGCTACTGCGACACCAAAATTCTTACTCATTTTTAACCTTCAACTCGTTCTCATGAATTGTGAACGAAATGTAACCACTAAAAGCATACAGACAACAAAAAAAGTATAACCAAAATACTACCGACCTATTCGTTCAAATTACCTGTGAACGAATTCAAGCAAGTGTAGTGAGATTTGCTCAAGTCTATATACTCAAATTTTGTTTGTTTGGTGTTTGGTCGGTATGGTTTCTGATGGTAGTGGTGGGTTCGAACTTCAAACGAAATTAAGCAAAGGTTTTTTGTGCTTTGTGTTCGATATAGGATGGATGGGTGGGCAAAGTATGAGTGGTTGTATGTATGATGCCTTTTGCTATTCGTGCAAGAAGAATATGAACGAAATGGGAAATTTGTTCGAGGGATTGAGTTTTTTTATGTGAAACTTCTCTGGGTTCTTTAAGAAGAGTTAAATTTCAAGGCAAAATTGAGTGCATGAAAAAATTAAGGTAGGAAACATGAAGTCGAAAATAACCATAGCTTAGTGGGTGGGTGGTAGAAAAAAAGTAAAAATTATATTATAAGCTCATATATTATAATAATTATGAATATGACCCTGCAGTAAAGTAGAGTTTTTTAGCTAATTATTCCAAAATAGAAATTTAAGAAAAAAAGTGTCAAAATCAGGAGACTGTTTTAGAAATTTGAATATGTAGGTATTAGGTTTTTGAAAAAAAGAAGATAGGTGCATAAACAGAGAAAGTAGGTCCTTATTGAATTTTTTTTAATTTTGCAGCTATAGGCGTTGTTTGAAGTAGAACAATTTCTTACGATTTTGTTTGTCAATTTCCTTATGATGTTGAATCTTTTCATATATTTTTGTAGGAAATTTTTTAAAATCGTTTTTAACTACATTTTCGTTTTATTAAACCATTGTTTTTATTCTTACATCGCATCTATAAAAATTAAATGCAATTTTTTTCAGAAACTTATGAATTATCTATTTGAAAATCTTTTGCTTAACTTAAAAGATTTAAAATCTACCTTTTCTAGGACAATTATTGAAAAAAATTGAGGAAAACAGTTCATCTCACAAAAGTGTAGTGCAAATATTTTTAAACAAATCGAGAAAATTTGAATACAAATACTAGTAGGTACATAACACCAAAATTTGTGCAAACTTAAATCATAAGAAAATAAAAATAAATGAAGTGAACGACTATATTTTTCATTCACGCGTCGCCACTGGTATAATGATCAAAATCCCACTTTAAATGTCTTCCCTGTGAAATGTGCATAAATTGATAATGCAACAGGGTTGGCATAGTATTGTGTGTTTTCTTATTCAAACAAAAATTATGTATTGATATTCAGTCTTCTGTTTATTTATGCGTTCTTTAAATTTCTTTTTTTTTCTATTGCAAACGATTGGAAAGTTCAACTGTCGATTTGTAATGATAAAGGTACCAATTAGTTCCAAGACATCTGTTTGTAATTGTTTAGTAAATTGTCATTGACATTTTGTATACAAGCTTTAGCTGGCGGAACGGTTTTTTTTTAAAGGTTACTTAGTGGCTTTTCGGTCTACGTACTATCTATTCTGGTCTTAGATTGTAATTATCAAACACGATAGCAATCAAGTTCAATGCTTTAATAGTCAGAGAAGTATCATTGCAAGTAAATTTTATGCACACCGTCAGATATTATATTTTTGATGAATAGCTTGCGTTTGCACCAAATGACATGTTTGCTGAATAACTGGGTCGCACGTGCTTGCCTTGCTCAAGAGGCTTATGGCCAATTTCATAGACAAATACTAAAATTGCTTTTATCTAAACTCCTTCTAAATTTAGTCAGACATTTAAAATTTTTCAGTTTCACCAATGTAGAAAAGGGATATTTTTTTTTTTTTAATCTTCCTAACCTGACATGGTCACGATCTGAAGATGACTCTCACTTTGTTGCTGAGACTCAAAAGAAGTATTGTTTACAGACAATATGCCTGATTCTGGTCTTTGTCAGATTAAAAACAATCTGAATAGGCAGCTTGATCTTATTTTTGTTAATGATGCTAACAACTGCAGCGTTGAGGAAAGTAGCCAGGTTCTTTCCACCATAGACCTCTTTCATCCGCCGCTATCTTTAATTTTTGCTTTCGAACATGGAAATATGAATATTGAGTCTGAGAGTACATATCGTTTCAATTTTCGGAAGGCTGACTTTGTCAAACTCAATGAACTTCTCAGTAATATACATTTTGATTTAATTTTTAATTCGAACTCAAACAATTGTATTGATATACTCACCACTAACTTTTATTCAGCAATTTTTGAATGTTTGTTCCTATCTGTACCTTATGGACCCCAAAAAAAATACATCATCGTCACCTCCGTGGTATTCAAAGGAGCTGCGTACACTCCGAAACTCCCGAAACGGCCTTTGGCAAAAATATTTCAGATCTAGAACAGAAAATGACTACTCCCTTTATCTACACGCGTACAATGAATTTTCAGCTCTTTCTAAACTGCTATACGACAGATATATCAATCAAATGCAATTTGATATAATCACAGATCCCAAACGATTTTGGCAGTTTATAAACTTCAAGAAAAAGTCTGATGGTTATCCTACTACTCTTAATTATTTAGATCATTCTTCTAACGATTCTAAAATTATAACAAATTTATTTGCTAATTTTTTCGGTCTTGCTTTTTCCGATAGTAATTTTGAGCCAGATGAAAACTACTTCAACTATTTGAATAGTTGTAATCAAACATCATTAGTTTCAATTAGAATTAATGTTGGTGAAGTGGTCGAAAAGATAAAAAATCTTAAGGATTATTTCTCATCCGGTTTGCCAGCGATTGTTTTAAAGAAATGTGCAGCCAATTTGGCCCTGCCTCTGGCTTTAATTTTCCAAGAATTTCTTTCCTTAGGGATTTTTCCATCAATATGGAAGGATTCTTTCATCATCCCAATTCACAAAAAGTGATGTAAAGCAGATGTTGCAAACTATAGGCCAATCGCCAAATTATCGTGCATTCCTAAACTGTTCGAAAGTATTGTCTTCGACAATGTATATTTTCATTGCAAGTCATTATTTTCCACCAAACAGCACGGGTTCGTCAAAGGTAAATCTACGACCACTAACTTAACAGAATTTGTTTCTTATACTTTAAATGCAATAGAAAATAAAAACGAAGTTGATGTCATTGCCTTTGACAAAATCTCACACAAAATTATCTCTTTCAAATTAAAGGCTCTTGGTTTTCCTCCTGGTTTTGTTCAATGGATAGAATCATACTTATTAGATCGTAAATATCGAGTCTTGTTTAGATCTTCAGTATCAGATCCTTTCATTGCAAGATCAGGAGTCCCTCAAGGTAGTCATCTGGGTCCGATTATTTTTATTCTAACGATCAATGACGTGGAATCTGTGATTGAGCAATCAGAACTTTCTATCTACGCGGATGACATGAAGATCTTTAGAGTAATTTTTTCGCCTAATGATTCTCTAACTCTTCAGAACGACCTGAATAATTTTTTTGTTTGGTGTCAAAAAAATAATTTAGAACTTAATGTCGGAAAATGCCAAGCAATCACATACTCTCGCAAACGCTCCCGTCCACCACCACGGGACTACTATATCAATGTTGACCTTGTCTCAAGAGTAACAACTATTCGGGATTTAGGTGTTATTTGTGATACTGAGCTCAATTTCAGATCCCATTATGACAACATAGTAGCTAGGGCTAACTCTGCTCTTGGTTTTGTCAAGCGTTGGTCTAAGGAGTTTTCGGATCCTTACGTAACAAAATCTCTCTATACAACCTTTGTACGGCCTTTACTTGAATGTGCAAGCCAATTATGGTCCCCCTACCACCATGTTCATGTCAAACGAATCGAAGCAATACAATATACAACGTAGATTCCTCCGTTTTGCTCTTAGGGGACTCCCATGGGTTGACAACTACAACTTGCCCCAATATCAAGATCGGTTGCGGCTCATTAACCTACAATCTCTGGAAAAACGTCGTGAAGTGGCTGACATAATTTTTGTGCATCAAATTTTATCTGGTGCTACTGATTCTTCTGCCCTTCTTGAGGTAATGAGTACTAACGTCAACTTACATTCTCTAAGATCAGTACCCCAATTCCATCAAGCCCCTCACAGAACTGATTATGGTAGAAATGAACCAGTAACTAGAATTTTTTTTCCCCCTCGTGGTTTTCGCCTTGACGTTGGCGAGGGGGCTTACGTTATGACCCTCCAGCAATCCAGCTGCAGGGGCATACAACTAAGAAAAACCAAACAAAAAACAGGGATGTTTATCCAAAACAACAAATGAATGGTCATGCAAAGTCCAAAAAATAATGAAATCCGAGCGGGGATATACGCTCAAGTGTCGACAGAAGTCACGGCTGTCGGCGAGGGCTTGGCTTCGCAAGAAGCTAAGTCGCCAGTGACAAAAAATCTAGAAAACCCGACCAAACCCGTCTTAAATAGACAACCGAACGTGCACAACCTTGCAGCATCTCTTCTTCCTGCTCTAGATAGCTTAGCTATTGAAGGTAGGGAGACCTCGAACAGACCTCCCTCTATAGGAAGTCAAACCGAGGACGAGTTGTTGCAAGACTCGAGTCAAGAAGAGACCACGCTGAAGCCTACTGCACCCCTCAAAGCTTCGAGGCAACGCAGTAACTACAGATCCTCTAAAAGATTCGTGAGTGCTACTGAGAAAAAGGACCCAAATACTCTCAGTTCGAGAGACAAGGCCCTTTTGAAAAAGCATAGGAAATTGGTGAGGAATTATGAACGTCAGTCGGCAACGACCGCCACTGCACCCATTGTTTCCTCCCAACCTCTATTGAACGCCAAAAAGCCAGAAAGCGAAAAAGTAATTGCTGCCGCATCTAGGTCTATCCCTAAAAAGATAAACCGTGAACAGGCGGGCAATAACTCTACCGTTAGTACCGGCTCAAAGACGAAACTGGAGACCTCCAGCAAGAAACAGCAGGCCAACGCTTCATCGAACCTGAAAAGGAACGAGAAAGCACAGGTAGGCAACTCTTCTGGGACGAATCCAGGTTCATCTAAGAGGGCAAGATCGGAGGAGGCAACCAAGACTGAAGGTTATAAAAAGCTTAAAACCAACAGTTTTGACACCACCCCGATCGATCTACAGGTAGCCATAATAAGTCGAGACGACCCGGATGGGAAAATCACGGCAAAAAATTGGTTACTTGTAGAAAATGAAATCATCAAAGCCATGATGGTGACATCCGAGGATGATAGTTCTGAGGACTACACCTTTGATGGAGCTGGTTGGCGAAAGGGAGTAAAAGTGGTTTGCTGTGGGGACAAGAAATCCCTGGAGTTCCTCACTCACACAATCACCAATATTGGCGAACTGTGGGAGGGGGCATCTCTTGGGATTCTTCCCGTCACAGCTCTGCCACTTCGCCAGCAGGTTAATATATGGATCCCTCCTCCTGCCATGCATGAGGATGCATCCGTGATTAAACTGCTGGCGAAACAGAATAAGGAGCTGCCCATACTAGAATGGAAACTTCTTCATTCCAAGAAGAGTCTTAGAGGAGAAGGAAAGGACCTCTTGTTCGTTATTGACAAGAAATCTGACCTTCTTCTTAAAGGGAACGAAGACGTGTTGAGATATGGTCTCGGAACCGTAAAGGTAAGGAGGCATGTTAGCAAAGGGGAGTCAAAAGCTGCTGGTGGTGCAAATTAATTTGCATCACGCTAAAGCAGCGACGCACGACCTAATGCTCTACATGTCTCAGGAGGCCGTGGATGTGGCCTTAATCCAAGAACCATGGATTCGTAAGAATCAGGTACAAGGATTAAGGTCAAAAAACTATAATCTGTTCCACTCCACGTCAGAAGGTGAAATAAGAAGTTGTATTCTAGCGAAAAAGTCGATTAATGCTTTCTTTTTATCTAGGTACAGCAACAAGGACAACGTGGCAATCAGCGTTGAGTCCAGGGAAGGTAACTTCGTCTTGGCGTCAACGTACATGCCGTACGAAGAGGAAAACCCACCATCAAAAACAGTCCGCGATCTTGTGGGTCACACCGCAGCAAGAGGGACACCTTTGGTGTTGGGATGCGATGCTAACGCCCACCACACTCAATGGGGAGGTAAAGATGTTAACAAAAGGGGTGAGTCAATTTTTGAATACATTCTCTGTTCAAACCTTATGTTATGTAATAAGGGTAATCAGCCAACATTTAGGAACAAAAACAGGGAAGAGATTCTAGATCTCACTCTTATGAGCAATAACGATAAAATTTCTGTAGGGAATTGGAGAGTCTCACCTGAGGAATCTTTCTCAGATCACTTCAGGATACTCTTTACTCTAGACAGGAATAATAATGAGATTAAGCCCTTTAGAAACCCAACTAGAACAAATTGGACAGAGTACACAAAATGGTTGAACGATCGTATCGACCCACCAGAGGAAGAAACGCTTTCGGCAACCTCAACCATAGATACTGTTGTTCAAAACCTTACTAGTGAAATGAGAACGGCCTTCGAAAGAAACTGCCCTATATCTCGTAACATTAAACCCACTAGCCCACCCTGGTGGAACAGTGAACTTAAGAAACGAAGAACAGGGGTCAGAAAACTTTTCAATAAGGCCAAACTGAGTAAATTAGATGTAGACTGGAATTCTTATAGAGCTGAACTTAACTCATACACCAAGGAGCTAAGACGGGCCAAAAAGGATTCATGGGCTAGACACTGTGAATCCATTGAGAACACAAGTGAGGCGGCGAGACTTCGAAAGGTCCTTGCCCATAACCCCACGATTCCAGGATATATTAAACATCCCGATGGATCGTGGTCGAACTCGAGCCAAGAAACACTTGAACTCTTTATGGAAACGCATTTTCCTGACTGTAAGAGCCCTGAGGACTCTGTTTATAAACAACCAGACTCCTTAGAAGCTCTACAATCAGCACCTGAATTGGATCAGGTTATCACAGAGCAGAAGATTATGTGGGCAATAAACTCGTTCAAACCCTTTAAATCAGCTGGACCAGACGAGATAATTCCGGCATTTCTTCAACATGCTCTACAGATAATCACCCCATGGCTTAGGGTAATCTCTAAAAGTTGTGTTAAACTTAGATACGTCCCTACCAGCTGGAGAAAAGTTAAAGTTGTGTTTATTCCAAAAGCTGGGAAACCGACACACTCGACAGCAAAAGATTACAGACCAATAAGTCTCTCTTCGTTCCTCCTCAAGACGTTGGAGAGAATTATTGATCTGCATGTTAGAGACCTTCTCAATCCAAACATTTTATGCAACTACCAACACGCTTACCTTAAGGGTAAGTCAGTGGAGACTGCGTTGCATGAGGTCGTTTCACAAATTGAGAAAAGTTTCGAGCACAAAGAACATACCCTGGCAGCATTTTTGGACATTGAGGGAGCGTTTAACAACGTAAAGACGGAGTCCATTAAATCTGCTCTGGAAGAGGTTGGAGTTGAGCCTGTCATTGTAGACTGGATTTATACCATGCTCAATGGCAGAATCATAAACTCGCGACTAGGAGATACTATTGTTGAGAAAACAGTTACAAGAGGCACGCCACAAGGAGGGGTAATCTCACCTCTCCTTTGGATCCTAGTTGTTAATAAAATTCTTACAAGATTTAGGAATCAGGGCAATAAAATTGTGGCCTATGCAGACGACATAGTAATTTTGATATCGGGTAAGTATCTTACCACCATCAAAGATATTATGGAATCCGCACTTAAAGAACTATCTTCTTGGGCAACACAAAACGGTCTCGGGGTTAACCCTACAAAAACCGAACTAGTTCTGTTCACGAATAAAAAGAAATTAGGAGATTTTACTCCTCCCAGACTTAATGACATTCCTCTGAAACTTTCCAAGGAAGCTAAATATCTTGGAGTTATCCTTGATTCCAAGCTAACATGGAAACGTAACACAGAGGAAAGAATGAAAAAAGCACTATGCGCTTTCTACACATGCAAAAAGACCTTTGGTACACGGTGGGGTATGCGACCGCAGGTTATCCAGTGGATGTACACGACGATTGTTCGCCCCATACTTACCTATGGATCTATAGTGTGGTGGAAAGCTGTTGAAAAAGTAAGCTATCTCAAAAACCTGAATAAGGTACAGAGACTAGCCTGTATAGGAATAACGGGGGCACAGAGGTCTACGCCACAGGCAGGTTTGGAAATTATTTTAAATCTTCCACCCCTAAACGAGTACACTAGATGCACAGCAGCCAAAAGCGCATTTCGACTCAAAGAACTGGGCTCTTGGAAGCACAGCACCTATGGTCATGGGTCTATCCTACAAAGGTATGACACAGTGGCTGCACTTGATGTGAAGACTGATTATATTCCTCCTGTAATGGATTTTAACAAACACTTCTCTATTTCAATACCCGAAAGACATGGATGGGAACCCAAATCACTAATTAGTGAACAGGGTATCCCCTTCTACACTGACGGGTCTAAAATGGAAGAAGGAACAGGTGCGGGGGTGTTCTGTGAAGCCCTTAATATAAGAGAGTCATATAAACTCCCAGATGAGTGTAGTGTCTTTCAGGCTGAGATTTACGCTATTCAAAAAGCGGCAGAATTGGTACACAAGAAAAAACTGATCTCGTCGGAGATCACATTTTTCGTGGACAGCCAAGCTGCGATCAAAGCAATAGCCAGTGAGACCATAAGATCCAAAACAGTGGTAAAATGTCGAGGCATACTGAACAAAATTTGTAACACTAACCAAGTCAAACTCTGTTGGGTTCCTGGACATAGCAATATAGAAGGGAATGATATAGCAGATGAACTAGCAAGGAAGGGGTCATTATCAAATAGGAACAGTAGTAACCAATTAGACATGGGACTAGACATCCCGATCGGCGTAGTTAAAATGAAAATGGACCTAGTAACGAAAGAGCGAATCAATAAATCCTGGATTACCAGGAACGATTGCGTTATCTCTAGAAGTCTATGGCCTAGAATTAATGAAAAGGAATCTCAGTATATTCTATCGCTGAGTAAAAAGAACATTAGAATCTTGATAGGTGTACTAACGGGTCACTGCGCCATTGGCACAATGGCCACCAGATTGGGTGTACTCGCACCCCACTGCTGTAGGAGCTGTCAGGATGTTGAAGAAGTAGAATCCATTAAACACCTGCTCTGTGACTGTCCGAACCTCCAAACAAGCCGCCTCCGTTACTTGGGAAACAGGTTTGTTGGAGAACTGGATGATCTAGCGCAGGTCTCAATGGCAAATATGAGGAAATTCATAGAGAGCACAGGCTGGTTCGTTAATGAGCCAGTCTATCTGAATCATTAGTTTAGGAGCATCTCTGCTTTCTTTTTGTAAGGGGATCACAATGGACCAACAGGCCCCCGTGTACGCAACAGCCTCTGTGCTGTGCACACCCCTCCTAACCTAACCTAACCTAACTAGAATTTGGTACAAATGTGATAAGGATAACTCATGTCCATTTTACATCAAGCTAGAGGCTAAACGAGTTAACCGATTTTCTTCAAAATTAAAATATTTATGAACATTTTCTCAAAAAAATTTGCATAAGGCTTGAAGAAAACTGGTTAACGGTTTTATGTGTCAAACAACAGAGAGTTTGACAAAAATTGTTCAAAATTGAAAGCTAAATATTTCATCCATGCACACTTTTTCCCCCCGACCAATAGGCATTGAAATAAATCGATGTACAAAATGTACGTCAAATTTTACACCTGTTCGTCACGTGTTTAGGTAGGCAGACAAACGGCTAATGTTTCAACACCTTAAATGCTATTACAGATATGACTTACCAGTTTACGCAAATTACTTGATTTTTATGTCGTTGGCTCTCAGTCTATATGGTCAATTGTTTAAGAAAGAAAAATACAAAAAAAATTGTTTACTTTCATTGCGATTTATTCTGATTTTTTAGTTTTGTATCGGAAAATTTCTCAGCGGCAACACTGGCCGATACGACTTGCAATCGAATTTGCGTCGTACTCGGTGTAAATGGACCCCAGCGCGTGCGGTATCTGGGGGGGATAGAGGCGTGGGATTATTTAGGATATTTTAATTTAACTGAGTTTGCCTCACATCCCTGGATACAAACAAAGAGTTTGTTTCCCTCGCACATGCGAAGTGTATGAGAACAAGTGAAAATTGAGGGACACGACAATTATTCTGACAGCAAAATATCAGTTGTTGTTGACTGGAATTGCTTAACAAAAAAGAATTTTTAAATTTAATGAGACAAAAATGAGCTTTTACAAGGGCATTTAAAATCTTGTTATAAATAAAAGCATTTGGTGAAACCTAAAAACATCATTTAAAGGCTATATGGCTTTTCTAATAAATAAAAGCCTTCCGTGAAATTGGCCATTAGGGTTTTAAATATTGTAAGGACATGGAAATTATGAGAGAAAAATGTACGATATTTAAATTCGCTAAAACAATTTCCTTAATAGTTTCAGGTGAAAAAAAGCAACAGTTCTATGCGTACCATTAATAGTTGCTAAGCGTTATTTTTTTTTTATAATATTTTTGGTAGAAGAATGACAAGTTTTAGTAGCAGTTTCGAGAAAAATAAAATTTTTTTTAACGTTTTTTTTAACATTTGTATGGAAAGTACCGTTATTTTTGCATAAAATTAAAATATTTTGTTAAAATATTCTAAAGGCTGATAAGAAATCGTTAGGTTAGGACGATGTTGGTTTCTAAATACAAAATTTTTAAACAAAAAATTTGAAATATTTTGTATTCCAAAAAAATATAATTTGCAAAATTTTGGCACACAATACTATTTAATATTTTTAGTAAGCGTCTGCATATAAAATGCTAAAATCATTTCAACAGTTTTCAAAACATCGAAAATAAAAAATGGTTCCTTGGGAGTTACCATTAATAACCATTTTTTGAAATGGGTTATCAACCAAAGGTAGCCTTTACTTAGGATAATATTTATAGAGCTTTTTTGAGAAAAATAAGATTATGTAAAAATTTGCTAAAATTACTGCATGAGTGAATCGGTTATGGCCAGTGTTACCGCAGGTTTAATTTCTAATGAGTCGCAAAAGCTGAAAAATTAAGTCATTTTGAAAATAAATAAGTTTCAAAGCAAAATCTCTTCAAGGTTTATGAAAAGACCTTTTTAATTCTTTAATAAAAATCAAAATACTTACTTCTAATTTAAACAAATATTTAATTCATAAATATTTTTAAACTAATTAATTTTATATAATTCACAAAGAAGATATTTGTACATCGCAAAAAAGCTATGTTTTTATTTTTGGTAATATCAAAAAATATAATGAAATTAAAAGTCTAAAGAAGGCATTTTTAAAATCAGGTTAATAGTATATTTGTATTTTTAAAAAAATGAGTTGAATCCTAAAAAGATAAGTTCCAGAGTCACGATAAGAAAATCCTTTTTTACTCAAACAAGTACCAGTGGTAACACTGGTTAAGGTAGAATAATGTGGATCTAACCTCAGTCTCGTCTGGGTATAATAGTATCGGTCTCGTCTGGTTTAAGTCTAGTCCAATTGCAAAAAAAAAAATAAAACGCACGACTTGGTTTTATATTCTTGGTCTTGTAATTGAACTCTCCCTGGTATCTTTAAGATTTAATAAAAAATCGTTACATAAAATATGCATTAACCAAACTTTTTTTGCGGATTTTACAGTTTTTAATGGTTTCCTTAAAAATTTCGTCGTTTCGAAATATTGACGTAGGGTAATAAGTTCACAGAAAAATAAGTCACAACTATTTGATGGCCCATTGTTAATCTAAAAATGATTCTCTTTTTTACTTGTGTACAATGTAGACCTGCTTCAAAATGTATGTGTTAGATAACTTTTACTTTCATTACTTTACTCAGACATTGTATATTGTAAGCCGTTTAAAAAGTTTGATTCGTATCAGTTGCACAAATCGAAAAAAACAGGATTCTATCGGGGTTACTGAGTTGTTAAAACAATATGTTTGGAAAAATTGTTACAAAAATCTTGGAGCCATTTCCAAAACCTAGCCATTATAAACATAGTTTAAAAAAAACATCAACTTGTATTGAAATATTAATTTAAAACTTAATTTTGATGTGCAATATTATTGACATTTTAAAGGAGCTTTTGCATGATTTTTTTAATGAAATCGGTTGAGTCGTTATTGAGAAAATCGAAAATACAAAATCATTATATAGCAGGTAGGTACCGTTAGTAACAGCTTTTGGAAACTTGTGTTACCAGAAAGTACACCATATCTCCAATAATACACTGATTTTTTTTATAAAAATCTTTGGAGCCGTTTTTGAGATAAAAAAGCTTTTCCTCAACGGGAAAGCTTTAAAAGCTAAAAGAGCTAAAAGAATTTCAATTTCCCCTCTAAAGGATTACAAAAAAAAAACTTAAGTTCAAAAATTGAAGAAAATCACTTCAGTGGCTTAGGTTAGGTCGAGGTACAGACAGACAGACAGAATTGTACCACCCACTTTTTTCGTGTTTTCTATAATCATTTTGTTTGCACGAATCCAAAACTTGCGCTATTAGTCTGGTCAGGAACAGTGCTGCGGAGACCTATTTTATGGTTGAAATTCATTCCTTCCACACTAAGGATGAAATTTAGCTTTGGAATCATTTTTGTATCCTATCGCTTATACGCCATTTTGAAAAATGGCGCCCAATCTGTAGTCCAGTGAGGAAAGTGAAATCCCTGCGCTTTTATTTGGGGGGGACCTTATTTTAATATTCATTGTTGTGACATGCTAAGGAAGTAATTTAACTAGGGAATCATTGTTGTAATTCCGTCGCTTGGACTTCATTTTCAAAAATGGCGCTCAATCTGTTGAAAATGGTAAAATAAAAAAAACTCGTAAATTGCTTAGAAAATTTCCATGATCAAAATGGCGATTGATGTCTTAAAAGATAAGTGTTGAGTAGACACACTTTCGGGTAAAATTTCAGTGTTGCCACTTTTCGGGAGCATACTTTCTTTATGTCAACAGGTGGAAACTCCACTTTTTTGATAATTTTTAATGTTTTGAACATGAACAAAGTTGCAAAAACGCCTCCAGATGCCAGAAGCGCATTGGGAAATGACACCTACCTTAAAAAATAGCTGTTAAAAAAACGAAATTTCGGTTAAAATGTCAATGTTGCCAATTCCCGGGAACTTACTTTTGTATGTCAAGAGATAACGGTTAATGTCTTAAAAGATAGGTGTTAAGTCAGTGTCAGTTTGGCCACTTTTCAGGAACATATTTTTTATATCAAAGGGTGGAGTTTCAACATTTTTAATAATTTTTAATATTCATAAAACATACAAGAAGCAGAAGTATTTCCCGATGCAAAACATGACTTGGGGTTCTTTCATATTCAAAATATTAATAATTACAAAAAAAAAAAAGCTGAAATCCCACCCTTTGACATCAAAAAATTTATTTTCTCGAAAAGTGGCAGCACTGACATTTTAACTGAACGTCTGTCTACTTAAGACCTATCTTTTAAAACATCAATAATTATTTTGATTATGGGAATTTTTCAAGAAATGTACGAGTTTTATTTATTCAACTATTTTCCACAAATTGGGCGCCATTTTTGAAAATGGCGTTCATGCGATAGAATTACAACAATAACTCCCTGGCTAAATTACATGGTTACCATGTCAAAAATAAATAACGAATATAAAAATAAGGCATGCATATATCGCAAGTAAAATATAGAGGTCACGATACCGAAAAAGAGGACTTTTTCCTCAAAAAGAAAACGGATGGCCACCGTATGTATAATAGATAATGTGGAAAGATGTGATTCATAAAAAACATAAAGTTTGCCCATCGATGAAGGAGCCCTGCCTTGAGGGCTATGAAAATATCAAAATTGAATCTCAGTTTCTTTATCAACAACGTGACGATATTTTATAAGGAAATAAATACGTTAATACAATTTATGAAATTATTTTATATCTACTTAGCAACGTAACATCCCAAACTATAATAGATCCAGTTAGTATCAACAATTCGTTTTGCATTTATCAATTTATTTTTGTTTTATACTAAAACTATATTAGCTGGGGGTTGTTACTTCTAAGCCTAATTGGGTCTACTGATTGAACTTTTTTTCAATATTCAATAAACTATAATTTCAAGGCCAAATTGTATTGTCTTTGCATGCATTATAACGAATTCGAATTGCGTACGGATAGGAATAATAATAATTATTATTTTTGACACTCCTCTTTACAATTGCTTTTATTTCGTCAAGTATTTTTATTGTTTTTTTTTGGCTTAGTTGATTAGTCGATTGATTAACTGTTGCTTATTTTGTTAATGGGTTAATCTCTGTTAAGATTACAACCATGCACTTTTATTTATTTATAATATATTTTTTTGGGACTTTTCTAACCTTGAACTTTAGACATCAGTAAAGGTATAGATATAAGTTTCTAAATTTAGGTATAAAAATAAATTCGATTTTATTACTTATTGTGGTTTTTTTAATTAAAATGAATATATAAATAAATTAAGAAGAAAATAACTTTAAATTCTCTAATAAAATATATACCTATGTCTGTATATACAAAAAATGAATGTTTAAAAAATCATGAAAGAAAGTACGTATAGATACTCGTACACATTGCAAGATTTAATTTTTTTGATTAAACAGGATTATTAGCATAATTTAGCTTAAAACTGAAATAACTCTTTAATATTATTCAAGAAAATTGTTCTGGTTTTTGTTAATAATTTATTTTTTTAATTTTATTTTTTAATAAAATATAAATTAAAACATAAAATCGCGTATCTGTGGTCAGAAAATTAAATTTATCATTGTTTGCTTTGTATTTGTATATATAGGACACCATATAAATTCTGCAAATCGGAATCAATTCTTAAGAACAAATCCGAAGATTTTAGACTGCTTCGTCATAAATTGTTGTTATGGTTCAGGGACCTTGTACAATATTTTGGTTTTTCGAAATGCATATCTACTATCTACTTATTTATTATTTATTATTTAAAACAGTTCACAACCGCGGGATTTAATTCTACAAATACAAAATGAGAAATTGGCAAATTTATTGTTGTGGTTCGTCTATAATTGAATTGAGTTTGAGACTTGATCGCACCAACCTGCTCTTACGGTTCAACTATAAAATGACTAAGATTTGAAGATGTGAATAATACGTAGTTAGTGTGAAAGAAGTGATAAGCTGCAAGAAATTTGAAGAAATTATGACAACTTATCAGTCCTGTAAATCTGGCTGTTGAATAATTTTGTTCAAGTTCTGAGTATTTGTCTTAAAATAATATACTTAGATGCAGAAAGATTCAAGAACAATTAGGAAAGATCTGACACAATTAATATTCCTCTAAGTACATTTGAACTTTGATACCTTAGCCATTAAAATATTTAGCTTAGCAGACATCTACATTTGACAAATTCAAGGTAAAAAATCTTCTTTATCCCATAACCGGCATATAAAAA
This sequence comes from Dasysyrphus tricinctus, assembly GCA_963921185.1. NCBI lineage: Eukaryota > Metazoa > Arthropoda > Insecta > Diptera > Syrphidae > Dasysyrphus > Dasysyrphus tricinctus. The sequence continues at coordinate 106,907,303 of OY992532.1, read as the reverse complement.
GAAAAAATATACAAACAAAGAAATATACAATAAAAATAAAAACAAAACAAAATATAATAGTTTAATAGCTTATTAACTAGCGTAAATACGAGTAGACTTGTTATCTAATCTTCTGATGTCTTACGGAAAACTTTATAAAATATGAATCTAGCGAAATTATTTGTGTACCTTTAGTCCCATAGTACTCTTCGGACCAACATGATACAGCGCACAGTTAATGGAAAGATTAAATTTGAATTTTGGCAAAGTTTAAGTACATATAGCTTTCTATAAGGATCTTAACCAGTTTTATAGGTTTACAGTTTTATTATAGTTTTAATATTATAATTTGATCAGAAGAATGCTAAACGAATCTCATTTTGATAAAAAAAATTAAGTTAATAAATATTTACCTACTTTTCAAGTCAAATTAATGTATCGTCAAAATTTTCATTATGTTTTTAAATTAATGCAAATAGCTTTTAATTGTTTAAATAAACTTAAAGAACACTTTAGATCGACAGATGACAGAGTGGGTTATAAAACTTAGTTCAAATATTGACACAAAAATAATGAGTACATGTTAAGAAAAAATTGCGTATAAAATTGAAGTTAACCTATTTAAGAGGTAATGAGAGAGGCAGGGGGGAAAGGGGTTAGGATAGCTAAAACTTTCCATCTAACATCAAAGCTTAAGACGAAGGTACGTACTCCCTCTTATAGCTTAAGTGGTTTAGAATTGTTGAGAAGACTATTACATGAAACTATTTTAGCAAATAATGAAGTAAACAAATTGTTTTTTTTAAGTGAAACTTTTTTGAAAGTTAAAATAAAATTCAAGGTAGATTTAAAGCAAAACGTTTTAACGAAACGCTGACATGATTGTGTGGGTGGTAGAGTTTTGTATTGAGAGATAAATATGTTTGAACGTGCAATATTCCACCTGACATAAAAGTTGTATTTACTGAGTGGATTCAACGTGCACTGGTTACATTTAAAATTATGTGTCAAAAGAAATCACCAAGTGCATTAAAAATGTATTCACTAAACAAATATTTTCTCATCACAGGTAACTCTAACATAATTATGTAATGAATAAATAATTCTTTACTCATCACAAGATTCCTAGCCTTATTTATGTACTGAATACAAAAAATATTAGTTCTTATGTAATCAGTGCAAACAATCTATGCTCACTAAATTATTTTATATTTATCACAGATAAAAGTAACGCATTTATGCAATGAGTACATATAATATTTGTATTTATGTAATGAGTGCATTCAAAATGTACTCACTACCCAATTATTTGCTCATCACAGATAAATTTTACGTAATTATGCCATGAGAAAATAATTCTTTACTCATCACACGATTATTAGCCTTGTTTATGTAATGAATACAACAAATATGTGTATTAATGTCATCATTGCAAACAATTTGTACTCAGCAAATAATTGTGTACTCATCACAGATAATTGTAAAGTATTTATGTAATAAAAAAACATAAAATGTACCTACTACATAATTATTTACTCATTTATGTAAAGATTACATAGAGTGTCTATATTTATGTAATGAATCCATAGATACTGTACTCACTACATACTCATCCAGTAATATTATTGTGATGTGTATAAGGAATATATATTTATATTTAATGAATGTGTAAAATCTTTACTCACTACATACAAATTTTTTCAACACAGATAACCGCCATACATTAATGTAGTGAATCCATGGCATATTTATATAAATGTAATGAGTGCAGGGAAAAATGCATACAACAGACGCAAATGTATGTAATGGGTCAATTAGGTACCTATATTTATTTAGTGAATGCATAGAATACTGCATCGAACCTTTACTCATTAGACAACCATGTACTCATCACAGACAACCCTCATGGATTTATGTGTTGACTCAAATTGAACATTATTATTTATGCAATGATTCTATAGACGCTTTACTGAGTACATAATTACGAAAATTATCACGAGATATCCAGTATTTTGTGCAATGGGTCAATAGATTCTTCATTGACTATACATCATGCAAATAAATGTATGTACACAGTATAGATTTCAGAATGTTCATAATGGAATCAGTACACAATATTATGTGTGCAGAAAAATATGGGATGAGTCAATACATTTATGGGCTATGTGCATACATTTTTCCCTCAGTGTGGGTCCAGAGAACAGTCCAATGCGCTAAATCCTGGGCTAATTCGCAACTCAGTTGTGGTTGAAACCAGAGCTGTAAAAGTGTAAATTAGGTAAGTATATTGGTACTTAAGAACTGTTTCAACAACTTCTTTGTTCTTGAAATTTGTAAGTACCAGTACAATTCTTTGGTACTTCGTACTTATTTTAATTTCAAGTATCAGTACCGGTACTTGTAATTGTTCTTTAATTCCACAAAAGTACCTGAAATTTTTATATTGATTACTTTTATACTTATGAGTTGTACTTAAATTCTTTTCAATTCTTTCTTAATCTCAAAAGTACTTATAATACCTTTTAATTCCTTTTAGAAAGAAAGCCCCATAGGACGACCAGCCCTCATAAAGGTACCAAATGACTGGTAAATAGTTTTGTATGTGGTTTCTTAGAAAAAAATTGCATATGGGTTGCTCAATGAAAAGTGGTCAGGCATAGGGTTGAAAAGCTTTGCAGATGTAGTCTCGTCATGTTCATTTACACGGGGATTTGTGTCGCAGTTTTCTCGCTATGGTCCCGCTTTGGTTCCGCCATGACATTGCCACGTGGTTTTTGACATCGAGCATGTACTATCATCTCGACTTGGTCATGCTATAGTCTCGTCAAAATTTTTTTTTTGTCAAAATAAAAATTTTCAGAGAGGTTAAAATAAGCTGAAAACGTGGTTTAAAAATCCAAACGTGGTTTGAAAATCCAAACGTGGTTTGAAAATCCAAACGTGGTTTTTAGCGTCATGGCCATTTTTTTTTTATTTTGCTGTGTTCTCACCGTGCCACAGTGGAACGGTCAGTACAAATTTCTGGTCGTGAGGTGATTTTTTTTTTGTGATATGAACATAGTTCTTATATGTGATATTTTGAAAACTGTCCACTCTTTCATTAGCTATAAAATTTTTGTTTGTAAACATAACGGTTTTCATGAAATAATGGCTTAAGTTGACACTTTTTTTCTAAGCCAAAAAAAATATGATATTAGATATTTTTGGTTTTTCGAGTCCTTCATTCAATTTTTGAGATAACTCAATGAAATAAATTGTGTTCAACTAAAGAAGATTAATTTAAAAAAATTTAATTAAAAAAAAAAAATCAAATTAAAGATTTGTCCATTCGAAAACACCTGTTTTTACAGTTGCCTTTAAAAAATAATATCTAGAACTTCCAACAAGCTTTTAAAAAAATGCTTGCATATGCCTGCTTTCTAATTCACCTTTAAGGAATTTTATGCTATCGGTGAGTAATATTTAACAAGAATTGGATCCGACCGGATCCGACCCCGCTAACCTTATAGCTTTAAAAAATCTCTACCTTTTATACTGGTCATTGCTCAACATGTCTTCTTTTTTTTGTAACAGAAACCAAAATATACTTTTACAGTATTTTTAGGTGTGCTGAACCGGAATCCGAAGTAAGAAAAATTCTATCACCTCACGTTTCTGGGATATAACCGTTTGAAAATATAAAATACCCGTTTTTCGCTGTTTTCGTTACTTGTTTGAACAAAATGTGTAACGGTTTCTAGAAGAACAAAATTTTTTCTTTTAAATTCCTTTCAAATCTTTCCAGTATCTCTTTTCTTCTCCGAGAAATCCATCAGATCCAAATGACGATATCGAGAGTGAAAATAGCATTTAAAGCTTATTTTTGATTTTGAATATTATTTTTTTGTTTTTAAATTTACTTGAACCTTTTTTACATTTATCTATTAGATGTCTTAATTTTCCACAATTTATTAATCTAAGGCTCTTTATTTGGATTTAAAATTATTTATGTAAGTTTTCAGCAACTTGTATCGGGAAACAATATTTGAAATTGATTGGTTTTTAATAGCGCTATAGTGTTTATTGTGCGTACATATGAACATAGATTTATGTTATACATACATGCCACTTTTATAAATATTCTTAAGAGGGGTATTTGAAATGTTCTTAAGAGAAAAAATATCATTTTCTCTTATGTAACAGTTGAAGAAAAGCTGATTTTCAAGATTGTGCATCATTTTGATAAAAAAATTCCTTAAATTCGAAGAAATAATCATAGTATTGGATACAATCAAAAGTATCTACCTACCTTAACTATAGTTAAAACAGATAGAAAAATTGTTATAATATTTACTTTTATAGATTAAATTTTTGAAGATTTTTAAATTTATCGGTAATGGGTGTACGGATCTCAACAAAACAAATAAAATTTTTGTTTACTTGATTATTTGAGGAACAATTTTTTAAAAAAAGATGTTAGTATTTAGAATTTAAATTAGTATAGGTATGGTACACTTTAAAATTCCATTTTTCTTATGTTTGTTTTTTTTTTAAATGCACTTTACTAGATATGGAATCGTGTGCTTTATGAAATATTTTTCAATGTTTTATTAATCTATAGTATTTAACAAACACAATGGCGAAAAAATCATCAAAATCCATCCATTTATTCAAAAGTTACAGCACGATGTCCACTTTTTCAGCTTTTCGTTCCACTGTGCGTGCTGGTTAACACAGGGATTTGTGTCATGGTTTCCTCGCTATGGTATCGCTTTGATCTCGCCGTAACATTTACAAGTGGTTTTTGTCATTGAGCATGTTTTGCCGTCATCTCGCTTTCGTCTCGGCTAAGTTTTTTTTTTTTTTCAAATAAAATTTTTCAAAGCGGTTATAATAAGCTACAAAAACTTTTTATTGAAAACGCTTAAAGCGTGTTCATCAAATCAGTGAGAACTTCTCATTAGAACTCGGTAGGATAAGGATAGAAATAGAACAATTATTTTTCATTGTGATGCTTCTTCTTCTTGAAACTATTCTAAGCGTTTCCAAAAGAAATTATTGGTTTGAAAATTTGTATTTTTAAAGCAATGACTTAGGCGAGACTACCTAAAGCGAGACCAAAGCGAGATGACGACACAGATCTCCAGGTAAACCGACGTGACGAGACCACAGCAAGACGAACGCAATGACCATGAAACTGAAAACCAGGTTTGGACTTTTTAACCTGATTTTTGGGTTATTTTAACCTCTTTGAAAAATTTTATTTTGAAAAAGAAAGAACTTAGGCGAGACTATAGCGAGACCAAAGCGAGATAATGGCAAAACATGAATTAAAGTACTGGTGAATGGGATATATTTTGGTATGCAAATCTAAATTTTGTACTGTCAAAAAAATTGATTTTGAAAGGCAATGTTTCTTTAAATTATTTTAAATTTGTATACGAAAATTCAGAGTATGAGAGGGAGTCTCTATTAATAGTTGCGAAGGGTAAATTTTTATAATATTTAGTAGCCGATCAAAATCGTAGGAGCCGTTTTTGAGAAAATAAGATTTTTCTTTACACTTTTTTAACAATTGTGTTGAAAGTACCGTTATATCTTCACAAAAGTATTTTTTTTAATATTCTAAAGAGTGTTAAAAACCCCTTAGCTACCGAATATTAAAAAAAGAACATTATGTCGTACTCGAAATATTAAGTTTTCAAAAAAAAGAAATGTTTGGAATACTTTTAAAAGATCTAAAAAATAGTTTTTTTTCAAAAGTTTGGTACCCAATTAACCTACTATTTATATTTTTAAGAAGCTTCTGTATAAAAAATATACCAGGATAAGTTATACCGTTTTCAAGGAAATCGAAAATGGAAAAAAAGGGAGGTTCCATTAATAATAAGTACATAAGTAAAATTTACTAAAAGTAATTTATTGAAGAAAAATGAATGAATGAAAAAGAATGTATTGAGCAAAATTTTCAAAAATTTTAATTTTAATTTTAAAAACCTCTCGTTCAGTAATTTATTTGTGAACATATTTTGAAGAAATAAACAGATTTGGAAAGGGATTTCGCATTGAAAATACCGTTCAACATCTTTTTATTTGTTTTACATACATAAATAAATAACCCGACAAGAGGTTTTTTCGATTCCTGTTATATTCTGAAATGTGTTGACATTGACCTTATTTTTCAAAGGCATTAATTCTCTATAAGCCACCAATTGACAAACTACCGAGTACCGTCAATATTCATGATCGTATTGTTTCTGATAAAATTGAATTGTTTAAGAATTGACGATTTTCATAATAAACAAGTTTTTCGGGGTATTATAATGAAACACCTTGACCTTTTTTGTCCTGTTTGTAATCTAGGTGAACTTTCCCACAATTAAAGATTTGATCTTGAACTTTTTAAAATTCTGAAATAGAGAGTTTAGTCACGGCCCTGGAAAGTTTCTCATAGGGGGGAGGTAAGGACGAACTTGTTAAATACTCATGAGACCCATGCTGGTAAGAACTTGTTCAATAAGTTTTGGTATTCCATCACAAATACCCCCGTAACAAACAGTGGTATTAATAGTTTAATTACCTATAAAGTTATTCTTCAACAGTGCACAGTAACTATATTGCGAGTTAGCCCAATATATAGTGTATTGGACTGGTAAGCAGATGCTTCCAGGATCGAATCACAAATAAAATTGATTTTTTGTTTGCCGCTCGAGTCAAAAGGTTACATCACTGGCGAGTCCCTGCAGAATTTCAATAGTAACCCTTGCTAGGACCTTTTAAGCATCAATGTAAAATTTACTAGATTCTTTTCCATGTGGGTTTTTTTTTTAATAGTAAGGCTTGTTTTGTAACTTATGTTTTGGACACTCATTTTTAATAAAAGTATTTCGGTGATGTATTTTCGGATGCCCCAAGTGAAGTAATATCTTTCTTTCACAAAAAAGGGTGTTACTAATTTATTATCTTAGGTTCATGTATTTGAGAGTTCCACAGGGTTCAGTTTTAGGTCTAACTCTGTTTTGTATTTATAATATTTCATTGTTAAGACAGCCTATCAGAGGTGTATCAAATGCTTATGATGATGATGTTGGTTTCAGTTGATATAAATTGAGATCCAATACTGCATTTTCTACCTAACACTAATCTGAGATTTGCCTCAAATCTTCGTCAAAGTTCAAAGTTTTATCATACAAATTTATTTTGAAAATCTTGAAGATTATAAATTAATCATGTTTAAATCGAACTAACCTATTCTTATATGGCACTGAATGAGTCAGTCGTGGTTCTATTCAGTTCTTCACTAGAAAAAATGAAACTAGCAATTTTAAAGGTGCTGTCAAAATAAATCTTCTTCAAATCTTTTCGTGCGGTGGGAACAACAAATAGATTTATTAAATTTGAACTGAAAAAAACCTGTTATTGTATCTTCCATTTTTGTTCTTGCATTGTCTCTAGTTTTTCCAGCTGTAGTGACAAATGCTTTCAGTTGGCAAATGGGAATGAGTTCAAATATTTTGGACTTTTGTAACCATACAGAAAATTTGAGTGAACTTTCGTAGTATAATGTTATAGATTTTCATAATGGCGAGAAACAAATACAAAAGTTTGTTTTGAAGAAAATTTTCTTAGCAAGCTAAATATTTTAGGAAACTTAATAAAGACCGCAAGGGTATGTTCAGTTCGATAAAAAGATGCAATTGGCATAAAATAGGGCTGTGTCAATCAAGAATTGATGATTGAAATCACAAATTTTCATTTTAAACAATCTCGATCATTTCGAAGATTCTCGATTGTCTATCCCAATCTCAATCATTTCGATGATTCTCGATTTTTCATCTCAATCGTTTCGGTTATACTTAATTTTCTCTTCAAAAACTTGTGATTTTTAGATTTTTTTTAATCCATCGACATCGTAGCCATCCTTCACCCAGCGGCTCCATTAGCAATATTTGAGGCAATAAATTGCCTCACTTATTGCTATTGCCTTAAATAATGCAAATGGAGACGCTTTGTCAATGGCAATGGCAATATTGCCTAGAAGATTAGAGGCAATTATTGATTTCCATCTTCAAGGCAATAAATTGAGGAAAAATGGGATTCCCCGTAATTGTGAATGGCTTCTTTATTGATTTTTTCAATTAAATCGTAGAATATGAGAGCGCACATGACAAAATATAGTGAATTAAAATTAAATTTTATTAAAAACAGGGGATTTGAACAGCATTTGCAGTCAAATATTTCTATACACACATTTTATAATTGAAATTGCCTGTCAATGAAAATGCCCACCCAAGCAATAAATTGCCATTCCTATTCCAATTGCAATTGCCTCAAAAATTGCCAATGGAGCCACAGCGTCAATGGAATGTGACAGTTGATTGCTTGGCTTATAGGAGATGAACAATATTTTGACAGAAAAGGTGTATTTCTATCCATATTACCCAATTGCATTAAAATCACCTTAATCCGGAGTAGTAAAAATTATTCAAAAATTTCAGTTTTTTTGAGGTTTTTTTATCTATCATCCGTCAATGGAATTTAAAAGTTGATGGCTTGGAATATAGGAGACGAACTATATTTTGACAGAAGAAGTATATTTCGATCCATGTGTCACTCAATTAACTTAAAATCACATTTTTCTTGAGCACTAAAAATTCATCAAAAGTTTCAGATTTTTTAGAAGTTTCTAAATCCATCGACATCGTAGCCATCCGTAAATGGAATTTGACAGTTTATTTCTTGACGGATAAGGGTCGAAATAGGTATATTTTCACATTAAAAGTATATTTCAATCCAAATGTCAACCAATTGACATAAAATCACCATCAAAATTGAATTGAATTCCTTAAAATCGGAGAAATTTAATTCCATCAAAATCGAAATGAAAATTGAAGGTAATAAATTCAGTGAAAGATCATTGAAATGATCGATTCTTGAAAGATTCGTCATTTGAAATGAGCGATTTACACAGCTCTAGTATAAAATTAGACCAATTTGGCGTCAAACTATAGAGCCCCATAAACATACCAAATGGAATATTTTCTATACTTACAACAATTTAATAGATTAAACTGTTAGTTTCATAACATTAACGAGATCGTGTAAATTTCCAAATTGCATGTCAATTTGTATGATATACAGGTGCCAGTTATAAACGGCTTTGAATGACGAATTAAAATTATCTAATATTTGACAGATTAAACAAAAATGTTCTTCTCTTAATGAAGCATACATAAATAAAATCTTATTCTCATCCACATTACGTATACACCTATTTAAGCACGTGGTTTGATTACTTTGGCAATTTGTATTCATCATACATACGTCAGATTTGGAATGGACAAACGTCAAATATGTGAACCCCCAACACTTGATATAGAAATAGATGTCAGCGAACACTTCTACTGGTTCATCTGACGAATATAACACAACTATACATATAAGTTAAGTATCTTCACACACAATATTTATGGGGTAGTTTGCCATTAATTTAACTCGCACGCGAGTTTATTTTTAAATGCACTGCATAAATTATTAAATGAGGTAGAGATTGATTTAAATTGGAGCGGAGCGGTGTGAGTTAGGTTTAGAAATAAAGAATAGTTTTAAACGGAAATCATATCTTTCTGTCTTTTTTGTTTTTGTTCTATCTGACGAAGACGACACCAGACAGGGGATTTTATTTTAAGTAATTTTGTATTTAATCATTTCTTCTTTGCAATATAGGTTAGGTACTTAGCTATATGTCGCTAGGTTTTGCATGAGTACAATTCAAACAGTGGATTTGAATCAGATTTGACTCAGTAGGCTTACAAAATTTAAAATACTCGCAAAAAATGCTTCAACTTATTATGGATGGTTTTTCTTTCATGTTATTTAAATGGGGATATGTTTATTTTAATCTAAAGAACATGATCTGAGATTAATAATGGATTATAGCATTTGCCAAATGTCCACCACGCCTCTGCCCTGCCTCTAAATATATGAAATTTTTCATCACGTTTTGGATTAATTGCTGTATTTCACTATTTTAACACTTCGTCCGTGTGTGTTTTGCTAAATTAAGTGATAAATCACTAAAAAGCTTCCATGTTTCGCTTCCAAGGAGGAAATATCATTAATTTAATTTGTTATTAGATTACTCTATCAGAGTCTAAGACACCTGCTAGTTTATTGGTCCAGAAGACTTTTTTTCTTAACTAAAGTTGCAAACTACATATGTACTTGTACATTCATACATACATAATAACTTTATGTCAAATTGAAGGCCATTAACTATCGAAACTCAGACCACGTTTTTGTGTAATTTGGCTACCTATGTATTCAGCAGTATAAAAAAAAAGGTTTTGAGTGCAGTTAATTCATAAAGTTGTAAGTGTCACACCCGTAACAAAAATATGTTTTTTCTTATTACAACAACAACAATTTGATAATTTAAAGAAGGAAATACCTGGAATAATGAGATTAACCGTTAGAAAAAAAACATCAAACTTGAATTTAAAGTTTAAGAGGAGTTGCATTATTTTCATTATTTTTTTATTCTGCGTTTTTAACAAATATCATTTGTTCCCCAGTACTTACACCTAAACGACTTTGCAACAAAATAAAGTAGACGCATTAACCTTTTCAACGATGTATGACACATTCGTGTTGAGTAGGAGGACCAGCTCCCTCCCATACCCATTTACCCATTCGCCTTTGAATATTTTTTCTTTCAAATGAATTTAATTACATAATTTAAATTATACCTACATACCTCTAAAATAATTTTTGGCTAATTATGTTACAATTTCGAATAAGAATAGGTTAGTATAGCAAGCGACCTAAATTATAGTCATGCATTTCAATTTTTGTTGAACTTGAAAATGTTAAACTTCTCTTTAAGATCAATTAGGTGATTAAAAATGATGAAATAATACATAGCATTAACATTCCCTTAGTTTTGTTTTGTCTGAATTTGAAAGGTTTTATTGTTTGTATAAAAGTATTATGCAAAGTTTAAAACTCATTTGTATTTTTAACATTTTAAAAAGTTTTTTTCTTTTTCATTTTGCTTGAATTTTAAACTGCATCGTTAGATGAAACATAAGAAGGGCGCATCTGCATTTAAGTAGTTTCGACATATATATAAATGCATTTAACTGTTATTGATTTTCGCTCCACATCAAATGAAATACTTTATGACAAACAAAACTATAAAATATGTTTGAAATTATTACGGTTGTGACCAATTATGATTTTTAGGCTTAAACAAAATTAGAGAATAAATAAAAAAACGTTTGAGTATCGGGACTCACGTTGGGGATGTGTAAATATCTGTTATCAACTAGGGATCGGGTCATAACGGCAAATAGCAAAAATTGGAGATCTAAAACCAAATGTACGCACGACACAAACTCGAAAGCACAGTCAACGTAAACAAAATATGGTCAATTTTCCAAAAGCATGGCAATCCCACACTTTTATTTATTTAAAAAATCCCTTGCGAAAAATTACCTCCACAAAAATCTTTCACTAATTCTATTAACAATATTTTTTAGGATCACTTTTTGGGATTTTCTGAGTGACAAGATACGAGCCGAAACTATTAAATATCAAAGGTAAACTGCCTTATCTATTCAAGTTTACAGAGTTCTACCTTACCTACAACAATTAAGAAACAAAATGGTTCGGAAAGGAACTTGTTGGACCATATCCATCCAATACGACTTTCTAGGAAAAACGTATTTTTTGGAAAATTAAACTTTTTCTAACTTGAAAGTAAAATAATTTTTAACTTCAATAACAATTTTTTTTTTTACCAAGACCGATACCGAGACGATACTGAAATTTTTCGATTTTACCGATACCGAGACGATACTGAAATTTTTCGATTTTACCGATACCGAGACAATACTTACAAAAGTATATTGTTTGGTTTGGTATCGTGACCAGCCTTAGATTAAAACAGCACTGAACTTCTTTAACACTTAATTTACAATCGCTATTTTCCCTTTTTTCAAATTGATTCATTGATATTCTTTAAAATCGGGAAAAACTTGCCCAATTGATATTTGTTGATAAAAATGATAATATAATAAAAGCTTTGTTCTAGATTTTTTTTTTTTTTTTTGAGATTCGAATAACTTATGTGGTGTTATTTTATGTATTTGGTGTATACTGGAGGAAATGTAAGAATTGCTGAATACCAACAAATAAAATCCCTAATGTCAAAACTCTGAATGCCCACAATCCCTAATTGACAAAATCCCGAATGGACAAAATCTCGAATGCCAAAATCCTGAATGGATAGAATCCCGAATGCCAAAAATCCCATTTTTAGTACTATTTCAGTACTTTCCAAGAAACCGAACTGCTGTTTTTGGCTTCCGTTCATTTTGCGAATGAAAAAAATCTCGAATGCAAACATTTCAAACGAACAAAAATTCTAGAATAATAATAATAATAATAATACTAATAAGCACAAGAAAGTTCAATCTGAAGGGTAGAACCTCGAATAGCATTCGGGATTTTGGTATTCGGAATTTTGGTATTCGGAGTTCTGGCATTCGGGATTTTGTCCATTAGAGATTTTGTCAATTAGGGATTTTGTCTTTCAGGATTTTGGCATTCGGGATTTTTGTCCATTTCGGGATATAGGTACTCGGGATTTCGTACCCAACTCGTATGCCGATAGACCGCAAACTATTTAACTCATAAAACATTTGTTTGTTTGTACCTTACTTACTTACTTACTTAAGGTGGCGCTACAGTCCGGGGTGGACCAGGGCCTCAACCAACAAGCTTCTTCCAGCTGGCTCGGTTTCTAGCTAGCTGTCTCCAGTTTCGCACGCCAAGTTGGTTGAGGTCCTCTTCCACTTGCGTGCGCCACCTTTTACGCTGTCCACCTCTACTGCGTTGTCCCACGGGGTTGGATTCAAAGACTTTCCGGGCCGGAGCATTGGTGTCCATTCGCTCTAGGTGACCCAGCCATCTTAGTCGTTGGCTTTTCACTTTTGTGGCTAGGTCGGTGTCGCTGTACAGCCCATACAGTTCGTGGTTGTATCTTCTCCTCCATTCCCCATCTATGCAGACGGGACCAAAAATCACCCGGAGAATTTTCCTCTCGAAACAGCCTAACGCGTTCTCATCAACCGTTAGCAGTGTCTATGCCTCTGCACCATACATCAGGACCGGGATGATAAGCGTCTTATACAGGGACAGTTTAGTTGCTCGAGAGAGGGCTTTGCTTCTCAATTGCCTTCTTAGCCCGAAGAAACAGCGATTGGCAAGAGTAATTCTTCGTTTGATCTCAGCACTGGTATCGTTCGCTGAGTTTATAGCGGATCCTAGGTAGACAAAGTCTCTGACCACCTCAAAATTATAGCTGTCTATAGTGACGTTCTGTCCTAGACGTCGGTGTTGGGTGTCCTTTCTTGTTGACAGCATATACTACGTTTTGCTTTCATTCACCGTTAAACCCATCTTCTTGGCTTCCTTCTCAATGCTCACAAAAGCACCACTGACATCACGCTTTGTTCGTCCGATTATGTCAATGTCATCAGCGTAAGCGAGTAATTGGACGGACTTTTGAAAGATTGTGCCTCTAGTGTTGACGTGAGAGTTTTGCACTATTCTTTCAAGAACGATGTTGAAGAAGTCACATGACAGCGCGTCGCCTTGCCTAAAACCTTTTTTGACATCAAAGGTGACACCTTTGTTTGTACCTATGTATGAGGTAATCTCTGGAATTACTGAACTTATTTGAAAAATTCTTTAACTATTGGTAAGCTACAATGTCCAGTGAAGGGTGGTATGGAAGTCAAGCACAAGATTTGGCGAAGAAACGGTATTACAATGTGGACAACGCCTGCCACGATACCAAACTAAACGAGACTTTTATTTGTATCATCTCTGTATCGTTTAAATTGAAAAATGTCGGTATCGGTGTCGGTCTCGTACTACTAAGTCTCGTCTCGGTATCGTATGACTAAGTTTGGAATTGGTCTCGGTCGCATTCAGTTTTTATAAGAACATACTCCCAACATTTCTTCCAAATCGCTTACAAGCCGTTTACAAAAATTATGAAAATTTCATCCCAATCGTATAAGCAGTTCCCGAGAAACCAAGATATATTTAAAATTAGGCGTGGCAGTGGGTGCATTTTACTAAAATCGCTTCCTTATCCTTCCTCTAGCTAAAAAAAAGTAACTTTGAAAATATCATGCAAATCGTTAGAGCCGTTTTCGAGACACCGAGACACCAAGAACAAAAAGTTATTAGTTAATGCTAATATTCAAAAATCCATTTTTTCTGCCGATAGCAAACGATACCACCGAGAGTCTCGGTAGATTTCGGTACTTAAGGTTCGATCTAGGTATCGTTTTGGGTGTTTTGAAACTAGTTTGGTCTCGGTATGGTTTCGGTTTCCGATACCGATACCGATACCAAACGATATCGAGACTTTTCTGGTATCGTGGCCAGCCCTACCTGCCACCTTCTGAAATATCAAACTAGGCATTACACTATGAGAAGCGGTTAAGTGACATTTGAATAGTTTTGAGTTAAAAGAGCTCAAACTTTTTTAATTAGACATTTGTTTGTGTTTACAATTGAAACTTTCTGATGAGGAAGAAAAATTAAATACATTACAGTCTTTTTAAATTTAATTACTTTATTTTTAAAAAAATAGCTTGAAGCCTTAATGCACTTAATGACATTTTTACAAATAAACAAATATGCGAATACATATACAAGTATCTCTCATAAAACAATGAATTGGGATTCTAAAATCCTCGAAACGTGGAGATATGTCGAAATTTTCTATTCGACAAACCGATCCAATTTTAATAACTTCCAATAGGAAGTTGAAAAAGAAGGTATTGCTAGATGTATTTAAGAAAAGAGTCTTTTATATCAGAGCATGTTAGAATAGATAAAACCGGACAATATAAAATTTACACACGGTTATAAGGAAATTTGCACATTTAACTATTCTCAAAACTTATGAAAATAGTTGCATTAAGGGGGTAAATGTCCACTTAACTCTTTTTTGTCAAAAAACTTTTAATTCCTCCAATGTAATTGTCGCGATAAAAACGTATTTAATTTCTTTATGCAAAACAAAGACTTTTTGAATTTGAGTTTTGTAATGCCTAAAGGTGTTAGGTGTTTTTAACTCCTTTTTCCATTAATATCCTAAAGTTTTAGATTGCATTTACCTCCTTAACGCCATTTTTCGTAGAGCGAAATTGGAAACTAGAGATCAGAGAAAGACGCCCGTTAAATAATTTTAAATTTTCATGTAGCCTTCTTATTGGTGAAAAAACCGAAACATTTCAAAAATGTCACCTACCTCCTACTTTAATTGAACCCTTCAATTTATGTATAGGTATATTAACAAAGCGCTAATCCTGATTTGTCTGTGCGCGCTTAACTCAGAAACAGTATATGTGATTTCAAAAATTCTGTTGGAATTTAAAAGATTATTCATAGGAGAGGGCTTTAGGGTTTAAATATTTTAAAAAATTCTATTTGTAGGGTAAAATGGGGTAAAAATAGAACTGGTATCAAATTTCAAAAATTATTTTTATGTTTGAAAAGGTTTACTTAGAGGATGGACTTACGAGGATGGGATATAAGGTCTTGACATGTCTCGAGATTAAGCTTCATATTGAAAGGGTGAAATTGAGTAAAAACTAAAAGTATCCGATTTTAATTCCTTTGCCTATTGTTAATAGACCGAGAGCCCACAGCAGATTTTGGGTGTGATCGATAGCAAAAAAAGAAGTATATGCGTCGAAAGCTTCATTAAAGGCTATTCAAAAAATAAAGGTCTTGCAGTCCACAACTGGGGCCTTTGCGAGAAACAGTGCATCGAAAAAAAAATATGAAAGCAACTTCGAGGATAATCGTTTTAGCCGAAATTGGTTTTCACTCCTCCCTAGATAAGCTCCTCGGATCACATATCACGGAATCTGAGACATTTTGAGCTCTACCGGACCATTTAAAAAATTCAAAATTCTAAGTGAAAAACGGTTTTCTCAAACAGTCTGGCAGGGCGAATTAAACACTCAAATGATCTCTGATTCCGTGATATGGGATCCGCGGAGCTTATCTAGGGAGGGGTGAAAACCAATTTCGGCTAACACGATTATTCTCGAAGTTGCATTCATATTTTTTTTGATGCACTGTTTCTCGCAAAGGCCCCAGTTGTGGACTGCAAGACCTTGATTTTTTGAATAGCCTTTAATGAAGCTTTCGACGCCTATACTTCTTTTTTTGCTATCGATCACACCCAAAATCTGCTGTGGGCTCTTATTCTATAAGTTATATTTATAGGTTGGTTTTTATACTACATATTTTTCAAAATTTGCTTTATTCTTAGGGTGAAACTGGGTAAAAACAAAAAAAAAAGCGAACCAATTTAAAAATTTCCTTTTGTGTTTGAAAATTTTTAATTAAAGTATAATCTTATATACTTAGGCCAAGATATTTTTAAGTTCTATATATACTATAGGGTGAAATTGGGTAAAAAAATACTGTTTCCCATTTTAAACATATTTTTTGTGGTTTGAAGGTTATATTTAGATAAACTGTGGATATACTAAGTTGGCTTTAGGTCAAAGAAGAGATATTATACAAAGTATAGGTGATAGTATCCGATGTGCCAAGTTCAAATGCCAGTTATTGCCATTTATTCATAACAAGTGTATAAGAATGTTTGTTAATTTACACTAAATTTTGTAATTTTTCTGCCTGATGATGAGCATAATCATGCTCGAAACGTCGCTAAAATAAGCTAAAATAACATCTCTTCTTTGACCTAAAGCCCACTAAGTAAGTCCACAGTTTATTGAAGTACAAAGGTCACTCAAATAATTATTTATTATGGTTATATTTAGAGAATGGCTTTACTGTACATTTATACATAGGCTTATGATTTTAAATCATTGACAACCGGGAATGAACACCCTGAGGACGATTAAGTCAGCCGACTTTTAATTTAAATTTTTTGACATGTAATTTATATATCTATAATTTGTTAAGCTTAAGACATTGTGTAACGTTAGGCCCCCTATGTGCCAACAAATGTAAATTTATCATAGTATCATATTAGTTATAAGCCAGATTGTATATATTATGTTCAATAAAAGAAATTGAAATTGATTATGATTTTAAATTCTTTGTGTTGGAAAGATTATACTCAAAGAACTGTTTTAGGGCTCAATACTTTTCAAAATTTAAATATTTATAGGGTCAAATGGGGAAAAAACTGAAAATATGTAAAATAAATAAATTGGGTGGCGCAACAGCTCGTGGGGAACCAGGGCCTAGTGACTTACAACACACAACTATTCCTGTGTGCGTGTTTGTTGGCAGGAATGGAGGGGACCTACAGTTTTTTGCCGAGTCCGAACGGCTAAATAAGAAGCACTTTTTCATGACAAGTATACTCTTGGAGGATTTGTCAGTTCCTTGCAAGAGGCAGTACCTCGAATAAAACATTTCTGTTTGTAGATGGCACGGCTGGGAATCGAACCCACACCTTCATCTTGGTTTCGTTTAAATCGCAAAATCTCAATATCGTCACGGAATAGGTCCTTCCAGGTATAACTCGGGTTTTTTGTTTAAGAAATATGGACCTAAAGTTTGAATTTAGAACCAGTTAGGCCATTTTCGAAAACGTTATCTGCCTCAAAACTGAACCTGCAGGATGTTCTTAAATGAAAACTGCAAAAGTCTTATATTCGAGAACTGAAATATAATTATTAAACTTATTTGAACTTTTGGGAACTTGCCACATTAATTATTAAGAACTATTTATAAATTCTTCTTCCCGACATTTTGAAGAAATTTCACTCTTCGTGGTCACGGAAAGTTATGCTTGCTAAAGTCACATGTTCGAAAACATCATTAGCCGTGCAATTCTGCAGTAAGGAATCAAGTTGGCGACAAAAAATATTAAGAAGCCAGAGAACGTGTTTGTAAACGTCAAATGTGTTTGCAACTAAATTGACTGTCGTTGATCAAAAAGATTTTGTGCAAACAGGATGATTTGATTTGACGATAGTAATATCTGCGGGCAATAGAGGAACAAAGAAGCATTAGACCAGTCAATGAAGATCCAGTCCCAGCACCCAGTACTGAAGAGGTTAAGAAAGCCATCCACAAGCTTAAGAACAACAAATCCGCCGGCTCGGATGGCCTACCAGCGGATCTCTTCAAGTATGAAGGAGATGTTCTGGTAGGGTGCATGTACCAGCTAATCAACCAAGTTTGGGAGGAGGAAAGTATGCCCGACGACTGGTCAAATAGCTCCATATGCCCAATCTACAAAAAAGGCGATCCTATGTCCTCCAAGTACTACAGAGGCATATCCCTGCTTAATGTTGCCTACAAGATCCTATCCAACGTACTATGTGAGCGTCTAAAACCTTTCTGCAACACTATGATCGGCACGTACCAGTGTGGCTTACCAGTTCTACTCTACGGCGCCGAGTGCTGGACGATAAGTAAAAAAAAGGAATTGATCCTGGGCACTTTCGAGAGAAAAATTCTACGGCGGATATTTGGTCCTATATGCGAAGAGGGCGATTGGAGGAGAAGATTCAATCGTGAACTGTACGAGCTGTACCAAGATGTGGATGTAGTCCAAAGAGCCAAAACACGTCGACTACACTGGCTCGGCCACATCAAGCGAATGGACAACAACGCTCCAGCCAAGAAAATCTTCGAATCCCAGCCCCCAGGTTCGAGACGACCAGGAAGACCGAACCTCCGCTATAGGGACCAGGCGGTCACAGACGCAAGAGCGCTTGGTCTCGACGACTGGAGGGAGCGTGCGAGGGACCGCAACCGATGGAAGACCGCAATATCTCAGGCAGAGACCCTTCATGGATCGGGAGCTGGATAAGTAAGTAGTAAGTAATATCTGCGTCAAGAAATGATGATCATTTGACGTTCAAATTGACGTTGATATGATGTTTCCGAACACGGCCGTATATTGCAATTTCGTTATTTAATTTTTTTTTTTTTACTTGCAGTAAATTTCATTCCAAAAGGAACGGTCTTGACTCGGAACAGTCGGTTTCCCGAGGAAACAACGATAGTTTTCTCGTATTGTGGAATGCCCAACAACGTATGTCTATTCCTATCTTAGAAAGAGTTTTTTTGTGTCCACACTTTTCATCGATCAAAAAATATTTGAATATTTTTTTGACAAACGATTTTATACTGGTATGTCATAGTCATCAACTAAAGTTTTTATATGCTAGAGGATGATATTATGGGTTGGCTAAACAGGGTTGAACAAAGAAATCTGATAAACAAACCTTCCAATGAAATGTTATAAAAAACCTATAAAAAATTAAAATCACTGGCGCAAAATTATAGACAGCCCATTTTAAGGTACTTAGCGTGATACTAGTTAACAATTGTTTAACTTTAATGCAGTTCTCTAACTTTGCCTGAATTATAGACACATGCTAGTTAGTGACGCGGTAAGACCCTTTTCTAAGCAAATTAATGTTGAACTCGCCTAAATTCATGACAGTTCATGCGACAGACGTCATTTGAGCTAGTGTGATACTAAAAAATTGAAATCAGACTTTGGTAATTTTAACTTTAATGCAAGCGTTTAAACATAAAGTTGGTTTGACATCGTCTATAATTTAAGAAAATGCCATTTTCACCTAGTGTTACACTTAAATTTTTTTAGTATCGTGTTAACTTCACTATAATTTTGCGCCATTACTATTATAGCACAGGCCCAAATATTGTGATTAAGCTAAAGGCAATCACTTAATGCTTAAAGATGCCGGAAAGATAAAACAGAGGACAATTGAAATTGAAGTGAACCCAAATAAAAAAAAAAAAAACTTTGGAGTGTGGGTGTGCGGGACAAAAGCTATTTAAATTGAATTTAAACAAAAAAAAAACACACTTTTGATCTTTAAAACCAGAATGATTCATGCAATTTTAATTTTATAAGCCATTTTAATCCACTCTGCCACATCATTTCACTTCCGCTTTGTAACAACAAAATTTTCGATTTTTTTTTTTTTTTTTTTATGCAAAACAATGTCAGTATGTACCTACGTCATTCAACCAATTAATTCTCTACCTCATTCTAGTTGAGTAATTTAAATTCGAATTGCTTGATTGAAAATGTATGGAAAGTACATAAAACCCATAGTCAATAATTGAATATCCAACACCTGAAAATTGCTTCTCTTTATTATAAGAGATGTCATCTTCATTTTTGTTGATATTTATATTTTCTTTTTTTTTTGTCTGCTTCAGACGTCAGTCTTTTGGTTTTAAATATTTATAATCTTTTCGAAATGGGCAAACATTTTTGTCACAATTTCAACATGTGCCAAAAATCAACAATTTTTTTTTTTCTTAAAGAGGTGTGGTGCTACCAACTGACACGTAGAGGTAGACGGACTTACTCTACTGTTTAAATATAATGAACTGCAAATGTTTGATTTGTGAAACAAACAAGAAGAAATAAATTTATTATTTTTTAATGAATTGAAAATTTATTTGAAAACTATAAAGCTTTAAGAATGTTAGATTTGGGTAGTTAAATGTGTTAATATCCAATATATATTTACAAATACTGGTGATCACACTGGGAAAAAACTTCATTTCCGTCAAAAATGCAATTTCAAGATGTTCTTAAACGCAAACTGCGAGGTCAATAGTTGGAAAACATAAAACGAAATTTGCATGCAAAAGCATAGTTTCGATATCGCAGTTTGCTAAAGTCATATGTTCGATACTGTCATCTGCGACTCTGCAGTAAAAAAAAAAAACTAAAAATGACGAGAAAAATATTGAAAATCCAGAAAGTGTCTTCGTACGTCAAATGCGTTTGCAAGTAAATTGACTGACGTTGATCAAACAGATTTTGTATAAGCAGGACTTTTGTATATTTGACGATAACAATATCTGCAATAAAACACGACGATCATTTGCCAATCAAATTGATGGTGTTTTGACGTTTTGAAAAACGTCCAATCTGCCTTTCAAATTGATTTTGATTTGACGTTTTCAAAAACGGCCATATTCAGTCCAACGTCGTTCCCGTAACCAAAAAATTGGTATTTTCTCACGGAAGGGATTAAGAGAGAGTACAAATTTTGAGCATTTTTTGAATTCTGTTCAAAAAAATTCTGCGGGCAAAAATTCAAAAAATAAAGATATAGTCTGTAAAATGCGAAGAATTTTTTGAGTAAACACAGATTTGAACACAAATTCAACTTTCTTACTCGAAAACTAAGCCGATTTTGACAATTTTACCCCTAAGACTTTTTGTTCAAAACTAAATTTCCCATCGAAATGGATGGTTTAAAATTGTTTTTACAAATATTTTAGCAGGAAAAGTAAACAAAAACAAAAAATTGATATATCAAAGATTTTTTTAATTTTTTTTGGAGCAAGGGTAAGCTCAAGACATGCTCAGACAAAATAAAGAGGAGCTTTAATATGACATATTTACAACGCCATTTTGATTAAAAACTGACAGAGATATAGTCCCTCAAACTTTACCATTTCTTTACAAAGCCCACACACCAAATATTCCTCTTGCACCTAGTACTAAGTCTTATGTTAATTGGCCCACAAGTTCAATCTCTAGGTCTGGAAGCATTTAAAAAAAGTCGAAAATAAAATTACGGGCCTGCTTACTTTTAAATTTCTTACCAATTAAGGATAAAATTTAGCCTGGGAGTCATTCTTGTAATCCTGTTGCTTGGACGCCATATTCAAAAATGGCGCCCAATGTGTGGAAAATGGTGAATAAAAAAAAAACTCGCAAATTACTTGAAAAGTTTCCGTGACCCAAAATAACAATTGATGCCTTAAAAGAAAGATGTTGAGCAGGGGCACCTTCGGGTAAAATTTCAGTGCTGCCACTTTTCGGGAACATACTGTTTTATTTCGTTTTTTATGAACATGAAAACAGTTTCGGAAACGCTTCCAGGAGCCAAACATGTGTTGGAAAATAACAATTGATATCTTAAAACAAGAAGTTGAGTAGTTGCACTTTTGGTCAAAATTTCAATGTTTCCACTTTTCAGGAACATACTTTTTTGGATGTCAAAATGTGGGACTTCTCTTTTTTTTAGGAGTTTATAACGTGACAAAAAGTTGCGGAAACTCCTCCAGACGCCAAATGTGTGTTTGAAAAATAACACTTGATGTCTCAAAAGATAAGTACTAATTAGACGAGCCTTCGGGTAAAATATCAGTGTTCCCACTTTTTAGGAACATATTTTTTTATATCTAAGGGTGAGACTTTCACTTTTTTGGTAATTTTAAATATTTTGAACATGAAAAAGGTTGCGGAAATACAAACAAAAATAAAATGCACGACTGGGTCGCACGTACTTGCTCTTATGTTGAAGACACTGCGAGTTTAAGAACATTGTATACACAAACATGGAAATTATGAGAGAAAAATGTAGTGAAGCATGAAATACGACATTTAAATTAGCTAAAACAACTCTTTTGACAGTTTGAGGTGAAAAAAAAGTATGCCATCTTAATTCATGATGGAATATGATTGTATGGGAAAAAAAATTTTAAAATCGTTGGAGCGGTTTTTTTTTAAATTAATTTTTTATATATAAAATTCTGAAAACATTTTTAAGAACAAATTTTGGTATGCAGATTTAAACTATATATTTATGTGTATATAAAAACAAAATTTTGAAAAAAATTGTCAACCCGTTTTTGAGATATCGAATTTTCAAAAAAAAATTTGAAACTTTTTTAAAAAATCCAAAAACTTTTTGTTTGAAAATTTTGATATGCAATATTATTAAATCTTATCTGAAATTTGTATATAAAAAAATTCATCTAAATTCGTTTAGCTGATAACGAGAAAACTCAAAATAAAAATACGTTCTATGACAGGTACTACTAATAGTTGCTATGTGTAAAATTTTATAATTGTTGATGGTAGATCGTACTAATATTAGTTTATGAAAAAAGTTTAATCAAAATCGTAGGAGTCGTTTTCAAGCAAAAAAATATTTTCCTTTGCGGTTTTTTCACTTTTGTTTGGAAGGTACCGTTATTTTTTCATAAATGTAAAATTTTTTCTAAAAATATTTTAGAGAGTACTAAAAAAGTCTTAAATATAGAGTTTCAAAAAAATCTATGATGCCGTTTTCGAAATATTTGATTTTCCAAAAAAAATTTTGAAATATTTTTTAAAAATCCAAAAAATATTTTTTCAAAAATGTTGGTACACAAAACTATTGACATTTCTTGGAAGCTTTTGTATAAAAAAAAATAATTGAAATCGGTCATACTATTTTGAAGAAAATCAAAAATTTAAAAAATGGTTCTTGGGAGGTACCATTAATAACCATTTTTGAATAATGGTTTTCCACCCAAAGAAAGCCTTTACTAAAATAAATTTATTGAATTTTTTTTAAGAAAAGTTGTCGAGCCGTTTTTGAGAAAAATACGATTATGTTAATTTGCCAAAAAAAAATGTATCACAGGTACCGTTATATTTGGTTCTAAAAAAAAATGAAAAAAACGTGTCGGCAGAATCACCAAAAACCACTAAGTACCAAGTTTGAAGAAAATCGATCGAGCCGTTTAGGCTGTAGACGAACAGACAGACAGACAGACAGAATTTTGCCACCCACTTTTTTTAGTGTTCTCTATCATCGTAATATCATGTTTGATTGTTATCTCAAAATTTTTTTTTGCACGAATCCAAAACTTGCCTTATAGTATCTATAATCGCAAGTAAAAAACAAAAGAAGAGGAAGTCCGACCTTTCGACATAAAAAAGTATGTTTCCGAAAAGTGGCAACATTGACATTTTAACCGAAGGTGCCTCCACTCAACACCTATTGTATATATCAATTGTTATTTCTCAACACGCGTGTGGCACCTGGAGTCGTTTCCGTAACTTTTTTCATTTTCAAAATATTAAAAATCAGCAAAAAAGTGGCTTTGACATAAGAAAAGGTATTTTCCCGAAAAGTGGCAGCACTGAAATTTTACCCGACGGTGCGTCTGCTCAACACCTTTCTTTTAATATCAATCGTCATTTTGGTAATGGAAATTTTCCAAGTCATTTACCAGTTTTTTTTTTACTAACCATTTTCCACACATTGGGCGCCATTTTTGAAATTTAAATTCAAAAGCATTTTTTAAAATCTCCGACTCGCTTTTGATTTCAAATTGTGAATAAAATAAAGTGCGTGAACAGGTAAGTCGTGAAATTGTTGCTCATAGAAATCCATAGGTAACCAAATTAAATATAAAAATTCTATAAATTATTTCTTTTTGTGTAATGCTTTATCTACATTCAATCAAAATCAATAGTGAAGCTGAAGAAAAAAAAATAAAATAAACAACATCCTACATGAAGTCTTCTTAAAACAACAACTTGCATCATCATTGGTTAAGAACAAATATAGCATAAGTCTGCGAGAAGAGTTGTATAAAAAAATTGGACATTTTTTACTTTGAAATTATTGCATGAACACTTTTTTTGTTATTGTTTTCAATTCAGTCAAACTTTAATAGAGATTTTTCATAATGTAACAATAAATTAAATTTTAAATTTTATGTATGATTTTAATTGATATGTAAAATTCAAAGTGGGGTTAGACAAGGTTGTATAGTGCCACCAATACTGTTCATGTTGGTTATAAGTGATGTGCTGCAACTGCTTTGTCGAATACAAATGAGGAATCCAGACTACGCGAAGAACCTATGCTTACGCTCTCATAGGATCATGGATGTTCATATCAAATGACAAGAAGTGTGGAGAGAGAAGCTGAAACCTTGGGGCTTAAGATGAATACGGCAAAAGCAAAACGGATCAGACTTGGAACTTCCTCATCCACTCAAGTAGATATTTCTGGACAACCAGTAGAGATGGTTGTCTCTACAGATGGCGGAACCGAACTAGATATCATCAGCCGAATCGGGAAAGCAAAGCCTGCATTCGGAATGCTGTCTAAAATATAGAGAAAAAACTCTATAAGCCTAAAGACCAAGCTGTGACTGTTCCGCTCCAATGTTGAATCCGTGATTCTTTATGGGTGTAGCGCTTGGAAAGTAACACCCGCTCTCACAAGAAAGCTGCAAACGTTCGTGAATAGATGCCTCCGAAAACTCTTGAGGATTTTCTGGCCTAACTGTATCTCCAATGATGAACTTCAAGCGAAGACAAGTCGTCGACTATAATATCAGACGAAAATGTATGTGGCAGTGGATTGGAAATACGTTTCGAAAAAGCATTGCGAGTCAAGCGATGCAATGGAACCTTATCACGCAGCGAGGTACACGAGTGGGTCGACCTAGAAGTACTTGGCGAAGAACGGTCGAAGAAGAATCAGCACAACTGGGGTAGAATTGGAGAGAACTAAGGTAAAACTCCAGAAACGACGGCACGTAGGAATAGTGGAGGCCCTATACCCCCCAAGGGGAACCCCACGGGCGTAACAGGTCCGTGGACCTAAGTAAGTAATTGGTAGGTGAGTCGTCCTTAAATATTCAACAATAATGGCGGGGCTGTAAAAGTGCTATAATTTAGCCGTCATTTTGAAAAATAAACACGTTTTAAACAATATCTTCAACTTCTTCGTTTGGACAAAAAAAGCTTTCACTTATTTTCAAGGCATATTCGATAAAAGGAATAGATTTTGAAAAAAAAAAACAAAAGCCAATGAATGTTTTTTTTGGTTCTTTTAAAAATATATTTCTCTAGGTATGAGCTGTCTTTAGGACAACGTTTAGCAACATTACAGGGCCAAGGGAGAATGAGCCTTTCGTCCCATATGTTGTAACACGTTTTAACCTATATCATTGGAAAGGTCTCTGTATGAGTGCTATTTTTTGTTGTATGGACTTAAGTCTGTATCTCGGACAGGGAAAGTGTTATAGCCAAATAACTCTGGTATGCGCTATAACTCCTTTAACAGTTATTAGGCTATAATACTTTTCCTAAACTAGATATAGACCTATGCCCATTAAAAAATAGTACTAACTGAGACATTTCCAACGATAAAGGTCATTATTGGCCAAAGAAATTTTATTTCGATTTTTATTGTAATTCTTCGGTTATTTTTACAGTTTTATAACATGGTGACAAAACTAGGCGTATTATCACAAGATTCGTTTGAAATGTGTAATTTTTTACCACACTTCTAGTTTCATTTAACATATTTTTTTTTTCCTATCAGGTTACTTCTATTCTCGTTCTGTTCTCTGAACCAACAGTTCTGCAAATCACTTTAAAAGAAAGTTCTTTTAAATATTGATAGCCTACCATCGAACCATCATCATCAGACGACGCGCATGGCCACCGGCTTTGACTCTGCGCGGCGGCGTCCCTCATTTTAATTCAATTCAAATCACCAAACCCGATCACTTTGGTTGGCAACAAGACAACTTCGAGGCAACCGTATATAATGTATGTAGCTAAGTATGTAATATGTATGTATATTAGCTATCTAAAATTTATCATAATTTTGTTAAGCTTCCTTGTACGACATTTCACTATTGGTATACAGATGCAATAGAACAGGTAGGTAGAAGCATAAAATTATTTATGAACCAGTATGAAACTAAGCAAAATTTATAATGGAAAAACACTGGCTGCCAATTTCAATAAAACATGCGCCAAAAGGATAATTTCCATTTTATTTTTTTTTTTGTATCTATTTTATTATCAGTTTTTAGTGCGCAAAGATATAGATATGTAAATCATTGACTCTATTTATACAGAAAGAAATTAAAAATAAAAAAAAAAAAAAAACCGGAACATGTTTTGAACTCTTCACACGCTTTAGCGAGCTATTGATCTTGGATTTAAATTTGTTCCACATTATTTAATTTATTTTGATTTTATCACCACATCTAATTTTAAAGACGAATATCTTAGAGCGCGTGCCTCAGCATCAACGCACAGTGAAGCCACTAGAAATTGAGCTGTGAAAGCTTAGATTTGAATCAAACCTATAACATTACACTGATAGAGAAGTAAAAAAAAAGTGGTTTTCGTTATACCTCGATGTCTTAATGCGTATGTTCGTCTATAGACACTAGGGCTAGAGCCTAACATTTTCAAACTAGGGTGACAGCAAAGTTGCCAGTTGCTTTATGCAAAAACTAATCAAAAATTTAGTTTTCTATTTTAAGAGCTGATAGTCTGGTTGGGGAGGAATTAAAATTATAGTTCCAGCCAAAACGAGTCCGAAATGTTTGGAGCTCATGACACTCTGGAAGTTTAAATTTTCAAGCACAGAAAAATTTGAATGGAATGTGTGTTTTAGTGCGATTGAAATGAAACTGATTTGCAATATCTCAGATTTCGGTATGCAGCATTTATTTTTTGGGAGTAATTTCGTATACCTATAGGGGAAGAAAATGCGTAACGGAAATGCGTTAACCATTTTTATCTAGTAGAAAAAATGTTGAATTTTGAAAATGATACAATGGTCGTTTGATTTTGTGTGCTATTTATTTTTATCTTTTTAAGGGTTGCATTTAGAATGTTGAAAATTTAAAGGAATAATGCATGGCTTTGGATTTTTTGAATAAAATTTGAACTTTTAAATAACTGTTATGCGGAGTAATAGTCCAGTACACGAAGACTCAAAATTATAAAATAAATGCAATAAATCATGTTCTCTGGGTTATTATTTAATGTGGTAGGGGTGACCCCCAGGTATAACACACTAAAAGTTTTTGAGAAAATTGAAAATAATGAAAACTCCTTTTTTTAAATAATTTTTGTTGAGTAATTGTTACTAAGTGTTTCCGAAAAAAAAAGTAGTTTTCATTATTTTCAATTTTCTCAAAAACTACAAACCCTACAACCGTCTGGTTTTCAGCATTCGACTCAAGGTTAACAGCAAGATTGAATGATAAAAGGCAATTTTCTACTTTATACTGTAAAATAAAAACGAAAATTTTTGTTATTAATTTTGAGTTTTCAAACGAATTTTTCAAAAATTGTTAGCTTGATTGGACTATATAATAAAAGAATCTGTTTTAAGCTTTTAAAAAAGATGTAGCACAATATTGTATTGTATTTCCGTTGTTTTTAAATTGCTATTTTTCTATTTTCAGTAAATGTTTAGGGAATTTGTCTCCCCTTAGAGAAAGGAGGGGAAAATACACCTCCCCTTCTGAAGAATTTATTTTTTAGGATATGTCCAAAAATGCTTTCATAAAGTGTTGGCCTGTAACTTGGAAATATTCTGGGTGCTTCTTACCTTTGAAGAAACAGTATTTCTCATATAAAAATAAACACTACCAAAAAAAATAAATAAGGACATATTAAACACAACCAGCTTCTGTTCACTTCAACTTGCTCTCATGACGTCACTGAAATGACCATGAAGCAATAAGTACGTACTTTTCCAGTTAGTTCTGGGTTAATTGATCAAAAACCATTGTTGTTGTAAGACGATAACATTGTTTTTCAATTTTTTGAATTTTCTACTCCCCGTATCTTAATTAACCTTGCTCCTACCGAAAATATGAATAAGACTTTTTTTGTAGGAAATGTATTATTCTTTCATTTTGTACTGCACACTTTTCCGTTCAAGCGCTTAGTTTTCAAAATATTCCCGAAATATTAAAAAAGGGGACCTTTAACCCCCCCTCCTGGCTGTAGCTCGCGGCCCTGGGCTGGGGACTTTTAGTATGTTATACCTGGGGGTCACCCCTACCACATTAAATTATAACCTAGAGAGCATGATTTATTGCATTTATATTTTTCCTTCGCTGACTGGACTATAAGTATCGTTCTATAGAATCAATTAGTCCATACAAATTGGGATTTGTAGAAGCCATATCACTTGGACTCAAGAATTCTACAATTTCCATTGAAGGTCTTCTACTTGGATGATTTATTTTAGAAGTAGAATTCGTATTATAAAACAATAGTTTTACAGTGCCTTCATTTATCAACTAGTAACTCCACAATTCAAAAGTCAATAAACCATAAACCATAAAAAGTGTTGCCACTTTTCGGTAATATACTTTTTTTCGTGTCAAATTGTTTGATCTCTACTTTTTTGGTAACTTTTAATATTTATCACATGAAAAAAGTTGCCGTAAACGCCTCACAAACATGTGTTGGAAAATAACGGTTGATATTAAAAAAGAAAGATTTTGAGTAGAAGCCACTTCGGATAATACATATGTCAGTGCTGCCACGTTTTGGGAACATACTTTTTTCTATGTCAAAGTGTTTGTTGGTAATGTTTAATAATAAATACACTTTTTTGGTAATACACTTTAATAATAAATATTAAACATTACCAAAAAAGTGTTAATCCTTTGACATCAAAAAAAGTATAATCCCGAAAAGTGACAACACTGGAAAAGGATACAAAAACACCGCAAGATACTAAACGCGTGTTGAGAAAATAAGTGACTCCCAAGCTTAATTGCATTGTTAGTGTCTAAGGAATGAATTCAAATCATAAAAAAAGTCCCCGCCAAAAACCGCATCAAAATCTCGAGTTCGAAATTTAATCTTCTAAATTTATCGTCCGATTTTGAAAAACTTTGGCTAAAATTATTGTTATAAATATTGTTTTTCTCCTGAGTCCTTAAAATAATTTTTTTTTTACCAGCCAAGTAGAAGACGTAGCATTAAGGATTGGACTTGTTGAATTATTGATCCAAAATAGATTCAACGAAAATCCACTGTAAAATTCATGTAAGTTGAACCGAACTTAATACAAATTGCGTATGACAAAGCCCTCACTATGGCACTGATGAGTTCAAGTAAGTAAGCCGACGAAACGCCAATTTGTAGGACTAAAGGCCATAAAAAGCTATTTTGAATCAATAAATCCATTTTTATTTAACATAATAAATTTAAGCTAGACAAAAACAAATCTTCTGTCATTGTTATTATTGATTAATTATATCACTTAATATTATTCTGTTGGAGTTACAGGAAATGACATTGATGTCACTGAAATTTAAAGGAAAACCTTATCTATTAATCTACTAAAGATAAAATCGTTAATTAACGCATTGGAAGTAGGTACTCGAGAATGAAACAATGATAAATTCCTATTTAAGGAATTTGGACAAAGAAATTCCGACAACATTCTTAGAAAGATTATAAAAGAAAAATTGAAAAATAAAAACCACAAGAACAGAAAACCCAATTTTGGTTTAACGAACAAGGGAATTTTAACAAATGGTTCGAATGAATATGATGAATTTAATATGGGATCTCATATTATAAAGTATATACAAAAATATATCCATATTTTTTAACAAAAACACCAAAGTACTTACAAGTGTACGTGATAACTAACTAAAGTTTTTATGAAATGCAGGTAAATACTTTCAGTCTTAGTCACTGCTGAAACAAAAACAATGGTCATAAGCCCTTCAAGATTTTAAGTCGAAATACTGAAGGGGTGGTTTTCACGTGATTGTGGTAACTTTTTACTGACACTATATCTTTCCCAAAGTAAGGACCGATTTCTAAATTAAAGGATTTCTAACCGTTCAAACTAGGTCTAAGACTTTTTTAAACACAATTTTATTTTATTTTTAACAAATGTGTTATTTGGGAAGCATTTTTTTATAACAAAATTATTAAATAAGAATCAATTTTCTTACTATGTTTTCTTACCGGTGTAACTATTTTTTTTAACTGTTCAACTTTTTTTAACCTTAAACACCTAAGAATAATTAGTTTTACAATTAAAAAATCAACTTTTCTTGAATTTCTCTTATTTTTAATAACTCAAAAGATTTTTTTTTTTTTTTTTGAAAAATAACAAGTTATGTATTTTCTCTCAAATTTTGGCAAAAAAGAATGAGTTAAACATAAAGAGACACAAGATCATAAAACCATTATTAGTTCCAAAACAAAGCCTTAGAGGAGAAAATTTAATCTTAAATTTTGCGGATTAGAATGTTCTCAGAGGCCCATGGTTTTTGCCTGCAGTGGCGGCCAGCGTTAATTAATTTTTTTTTTTTTTGAAATTCTGTAACTCAAAAACTGGCTGATAATTTTGTTTTTAAATTTAATTCGTATTTATACAATAATAAATCCCGAAAATTTGCAAACTAGTTTTTTTCCTTAAAAATAATTCAAAAATACTAAAAAGTTAATTTTTAAAAACAGCTGCAATGTTTTTTTAAATTTTTTTGCATACATTTATATTTGCTTAAGAATTTACCCAGAAGACATTCCTTTTTTTATAACTTCTGTTTTCCTTTTTTTTTAAGTTTGAACATTGTGACTACGTAGGTACATTTTTTACTTGCGTACCTTACCAACATATAAATATATTTATATGTTGGTAAGGTACGGTTATGGCAAGCTATGCATTCGTAAACAAAAATGTGGGTCTCTATTTGTCTGTCTGTCTGTTCGGCTAAAGCCTAAGCAGCTGGATCGATTTTTAAAATCTTAGTACATATGTATGTAATGGTTTTTGGTAGTTCCTTCTACACTTTTTTCCATTTTTTTTAGAACCAAAAATAACGGTAAGTACCTGCCATACGATTTTTTTCAGCAATTTTGTAAAATCTTATTTTTCTCAAAACCGCCTCCACAACATAAAAAAAAAAAACAAATTAATAAATTATTTTAACTGGAAAGTGGATGAAAAGGCTTTTTCAAAAAATGGTTTTTAATGGTACACAGAAACAATTTTTTATTTTAAATTTTCTTGAAAACGGAGTGAATTATGTTAATATTTGTGTATGTATAAGCTCGCAAAAAGTTTGTTTTTTTGTTTATAAAAAATTGAATTTTTTTTTGAAAACTTAATATTTCATATTTCAAAAACAATTCACTTCATTTTCTTGAAACTTGGTACCAACTTAATGGTTTTTAACACTTTTTGAATAACAAAAAAAACATATTTTACATTTATTGAAGAATAACGGTACATTGCAACCAACTGTAAAAAAACCATTGAGTAAAATTTAATTTCTGTCAAAAACGATTATTAACTATGATTTTGATTAAAAAAATTCTGTGTGTGTAAGAACGGTTTTCTATAAAATATAAACAAAAAGCTTATACTGATTTTATTTTTGTTTTATTATAAGCTGATCGGATTTATTAATATGCAATTTTTTTTTATATAAAAACTCAAAAATAGTTTTAAAAATATTGCATATCAAAATTTTCAAAAAAATATATCAGGATTTAAAAAGAAGATACACATTTTTCTTTGAAAATTCGGCATTTCAAAATGGCTTTTATAATTTTTTTTTCAAAATATTTATAAGAACAAATTTTTGTATGCAAATTTAAGGTTTTATTAATAAACAGGGTGTCCCGGACCTGAGTGGAAGTAGTTTAGGGTGTGGTTCTTGGAGTTATTCTAAGAAAAAACTCTTACATTGACTTCAAATGCAAGAAAAAAACATTTAAAATCAACGAAAATACATCTAATAATGTGCTATAGTTCTTTCGAAAGCTAATACTTCATTCTAGCATTTGGTTTTTAAATCAAGTTGTTTTAGCGAATAGTTTTTGAAAAATTAAATTTCAAAGTCAAAATTTAAAAAAAAAATTTGATTTTTTTTTCTTAAGTTAATATTTTTCAAAATTTTACGTAATTAAGTACATTTTTTGTGTTCAATATTCAATGCCCTCATTATTTTTTAGTCCATTACCGAAAACCAAATGTAAAAATCTTTCTTAGTTTTTGAGAAATTAAGAAAAAACTAAAGGTACTTCTACCAAAAAAGCCCGAAAAAATGAATTTATTCATGAATTATCCATATTTTAACCCTTTTTTCGGGTTTTTTTGTTAAAAGCACCTTTTGTTCTTTCTTAATTTCTCAAGAACTAAGAAAGATTTTTACATTTGGTTTTCGGTAATGGACTAAAAAATAATAATGGCATCGAATATTGAACACAAAAAATGCACTTAATTACGTAAAATTTTGAAAAATATCGACTTAATAAAAAAACTCACCATTTTTTTGTTTAATTTTGACTTTGAAAATTAATTTCTCGAAAACTACTAGCTTAAGCAACTTGATTTAAAAACCAAATGTAAGAATGGAGTATTGGCTTTCAAAAAAACTAAAGCATATTATCAGATGTGTTTTCGTTGATTTTTAATGTTTTTTTTTTGCATTTAAAGTCAATTTTTCACAAACCCCCCCCCCCCCCCAAAAGGAAGGGGAGATACAACTTTCCCCCCATACAGTTTTTTCTTAGAATAACCCCAAGAACCACACTCTAAAATACTTCCACTTAGATCCGGACACCCATTATTTTAAAAAAAACCGCTTTAGCGAACATTGACAGTTGATTTAGCAATTTAATTAACGAATTTCATGCTGTTTTTCAAAAAATGTTCTCTCATACATAACGTCTATGTTTTTATTATGATGTAATTAAAATTTTAATAATCTAAGGACCCAGTTGTACAATCATGGTTCAAATTTAAATCCGTGGTTCAGAAAATTTTAAATCACAGATTTCGGCGAATTAAATGAGGTTTAACCATGATTCAAGGTTCAAGTATGTTATAATAGCTAACTACAAGCTTAAACCATCGCATCGTTAAACCTCATTTAGCTCGCCGAAATCGGTGATTTAAGATTACTACGGATCAAAATTAGAACTACGATTGTACAACTGGTCCTAAGCTTTTTGAACATGAAAGCAAGTACGTGCGATCCAGACGTGCATTGTATTGGTAGAAATATCCTATAGTTAAGCTTGAGGAGTAATTTATGTATTCGTGTTCAATTACCCATTTTCAAAATTAACTTAAAAATTATTTGAAGTAAGAGTAATTTTGAAAAATTTGGGTCAAAAGTTGATTCACCGTGGTCATCAATGTCCGTTTAACAAATAATAAGTAGCATCTTTTTTTTCATTTTTATTTATCTTGGGGACTCTTAATTGAACTAAATTCATAAATATGAGAAAATCTTTCTAATCTTTTTAAAAATTCTTGCTATACACAAAATAACCTCTTCAAAAAAAAGTCTGTTAAATTTGCAGAATAGCCTATCTGATTACATTCATTGATCAAAATAATAATAAACAAAATACCTAACTAATTTCACAAGACCCATATTAACCTCACTATAAATGCGTCTTCTGTAAATAAAATTAAAACTTAAAAAAAAATAAATATAGAAAGCTCCTCTTCAAGAAGGCAGCTAAGCAAAATTTTACACAAATATCTGCCTAACGCTAATCGATTGCTTGAATGAAAAATCAAACTCGTTTAACTATAAGCCATAAACAAAAATATCACTTTTCATCGATTAACAAAAAAAAAAAATGTAAAAGATAAAAATTTCATTAATATTCATGATAACAAGAATCTAAACTATCCATAATATCTATACTAAAATAAAAAAACATGCACCAATACAACTAAAAAGAAAATAAAAAAAAAATTCAAAAATTATCACTATCACGATCTACACGTTGAGACAACCATAAACTCAAACCAATTAAAAGTAATAAAAACGACCAAAGTCAAGTGCATCTCGGATGCATGCATGCATGCATCAACAACATCCAAGTGTATCTGCACTTTCTTGATTAAATAGTTTGACTTGAAGATGGAAAGATTCTTCAAAAGAATAAACAAAAAAAAAAAAAAATATAAATTACAACAAAAACAGTGCAAATAACTACAACTAGTAAAATTAAGGCATTCTCTTGATTAAACAGGTGCAAGGGGTTTTAAGAATAAAATTGACGCAGTCACATAAATAATACAAATAGTTACCCACAAAAAATGACACAAGTGTATTCCAAAATTTTCGATTGTACATTTATGTATGTCAATATTTTTTTCTTATTGTTTTGCAACAACTTTTTGATTATACTCGTATCAATCAATCGAAAAAAAAAAATAAAATAAAAGACGCACTTATTTAGGCACTTTTTTTCATGAATTTCAAGGCATTTTTTGATTTATTATTAATTTTAATTCTTTTATATTGAAAATCACTGTCACATTTAAATTTATTTATTAAAGCCTTCACTCTTGATCGTTGACATTATGCAACAACAATGCAAATGCTTTAAGTATGATCTTGCATACTGATTTGGGTAACCGGGATTAAATATTTATGTTGGCTTAACCAAACACAAATAAAAAAAAAACTTCACTATAAATGTAATTTGATTGCAGAAAATTTATGTTAAAATATAAATAAAAATTATATTTACATTTCTTTTTTTTTAAATGATTTTTACAAAAACTAATATTTTTGTGGATGTTTTGGGTAGTTCAGGACTTTTTTTTCTCCTTCGCAGTTTCGTAATCGGCAGGACTTTTTTTAATAAACTTCTTAAGTAAATTCGTTAAGTTTTAAATTTAAAAAAAAAACGTGCAAGTTAGTGATCGGCTTCAAACGTAAACTCGAAATTTGTATATTCCTTTTCTCGGCTGTGTAGCTTTTTAGCCCTGACATAGACGTTCGTAGCTTCGCGTCGCGTTATGATTGCTAATTGATTCTTGTTTCGTATTTTTTTTTTTAAGTATCTTTCTTTCTTTGAAGCTAGAGTCTGTTGACTGTGTGCCGAGTTTCTGAATACTGAATGACCAAAGACGCCAACCGCTTCGTATATAATCCAATTCATTCACCCGATTACGAATCGCGCAAGATATGATGAGTGAAATATACCTACAGAAAAAAATTGTTAAGAGGTGTTTTACGGAGTATCCCCTTGATTAGGTACTCGTCTCGTACTTTTACTCGGTAAGTTAGGCGATTAATTTTCGTATAATACACCTTATAGCCTGGGAGATACCGTTGTGATATGGTTTTTTGACAATGCCACATCTGCCGATGATATAAAAAGTCTAGTTTCAATTTTGAATTAGTGAGATTTGAGTTGAACCAAACATGACCCTTAACTTTGCAGACTGTTTTAAAAGGACTAAATGATTTTTTTTTAATTAAGTTTTAAGGCTTAAATGCTTTAAGCTAAGAGACTATTGAATTATTCATTCACAAAAGACGCTAGTTAGGCCCCCTCACCTATAGTTTATAATTAGCTGTTGTCTAAGTTGGTGGCTCATGATAAAAAATGCCATTACGAACACTTCTAGTAGTTAAGCTTGTATAAATAACCTAAATCGGTTAAGTCGTAAGCAAGAAAGGCAACCCGAGTGCGGCTTTTGGGTTTTCGCATGGCCGCACAGTGGTCCGTTTGTTTAGTTTTTGCGACAGTAATACATTTTCAATGCCAATTCTTATTATAAATTAATGAAATTTGGTATATTTAATGATTTGGGGATGTCAAATTAAGTGGTACTTTTCTACTAAAAACAGGTTAGGTGAGAACATGGTCCAAAATTTCCAAATAAAAAAATAAAAAACGCATTGTAGAAGTCAGGAACTGAATCAAGTTTATGTTCGAAATGTCCTTTAATATGAGCTTGAATGTATACGTTCATATTAAAGTATATAAAATACAGATTTGTACCAAATTTAAAAAATATAGTCCAAACTGTCGAGTAATGTGGGCTTGTTTCTATGAAGGGATTAGAACTTATTTGGAAATTATTTTTAGAACTTTATAGTTTGAATCTAAAATAAATTTGACAATTTTGACGGTTTATCCAAATCAGCTGTCAACTATCATTTTAAGCCTGGCGTACAATAAAGCCCAAAAAAATATCGGCAATATCAAAACTATTACTTCAGATTATTTTTGATGATTTGAGGTTTTTGAGCAGTCAAAATTGTCAAATTTCTTTCAGATTCAATAGAAATCAACATTGTCAAATTTCTTTAAGATCCAATAGAATTTTTTTTTTAACTTGCACTAAAATTATTTCTTAGCTCTTGGGAACATTCCTTAACATTTTGGACTAGCATTTTTAAATTTTGTACAAATCTGTATTCGAGTCATATTTTATATGAAAATATACATTCAAGCACATATTTTAGGACATTTCAAACATAAACTTGATTCAGTACCTACCTGACTTCAACAATGCTTTTTTTTTAATTTTGAGATTTTGGACCATGTTCTGACCTAAATTTTAAAGCTCCTGATTTGAGTAGAAAAAAATGAGCGTGGGAGTTGATTTTTATTGCAAAAATTCAATAAACGGACCACTGTGGTCCGGCCAGTGGCACCCACTATTGCACTAAAAATCATGTAGATATCTTCGAAGCAAATTCTGATTTCTCTTTGAAACTTGGAATGTGACATCTATATTTTTTTTGTATTGTATAATATAAGCTTCATTTTGAGATAAAACAAATATCAAAAGGGCGAGGTGAGCTTAAATCTAATTTGAAATGCTAACTCGCTGTATTCTAAGCAATCAAAATCGATTTCCGGTAAGCTACAAAATCTTCTTCAGGAGTATATTCTTATCTTGATGATCTTATAATGTTATCCGCTTTAAGTTTAAGCTAAAATTAGACGACGATATCTAAAAATAGTACACAATTGTGTATTTCTAACGGTAAAGAACAAATAATATCATGAGTTATGTTTATGGGTGGTTTTATACAGGGTGTCCCGGACCTGAGTGGAAGTATTTCAGGGGGTGGTTCTTTGGGTTATTCTAAGAAAAAAATTGTATGGGGGGAAAGTTGTATCTCCCCTCCCTGAGGCAGGGAGGGGCAGTTTCTAAAACATTGACTTCAAATGCAAAAAAAAACATTAAAAATCAAGGGAAACACATTTAATAATGTGCTATAATTTTTTTGAAAGCTAATACTCCTCTCTTGTATTTGGTTTTTAAATAAAGTTGTTCGAGCGAATAGTTTTTGAGAAATGAAATTTCAAAGTCAAAATTTAGAAAAAAAATTGCAATTTTTTTTTCTTAAGTCGATATTTTTCAAAATTTTACGTAATTAAGGGCATTTTTTGTGTTCAATATTCAATGTCTTCATTATTTTTTAGTCCATTACCGAAAACCAAATGTAAAAATCTCTCTTAGTTTTTGAGAAAAAACAAAAGGTACTTTTACCAAAAAAGCCCGAAAAAGGGTTAAATTATGGATAATTCATGAATAAATTCATTTTTTCGGGCTTATTCGGGAAAAGTACCTTTTGTTTTTTCTTAATTTCTCAAAAACTAAGAAAGATTTTTACATCTGGTTTTCGTTAATGGACTAAAAAATAATGAGGGCATTGAATATTGAACACAAAAAATGCCCTTAATTACGTAAAATTTTGAAAAAAATTGAATTTTTTTTTCTAAATTTTGACTTTGAAATTTAATTTTTCAAAAACTATTCGCTTAAACAACTTGATTTAAAATCCAAATACAAGAATGGAGTATTAGCTTTCAAAAAAATTATAGCACATTATTAAATGTGTTTCCGTTGATTTTTAATGTTTTTTTTTGCATTTGAAGTCAATGTTTTAGAAACTGCCCCTCCCTGCCTCAGGGAGGGGAGATACAACTTTCCCCCCATACAATTTTTTTCTTAGAATAACCCAAAGAACCACCCCCTGAAATACTTCCACTCAGGTCCGGGACACCCTGTATAAACCCAGGTTTTAATGTTTGGTAATTCTAAGAATTTAACGAAATATTGCACACATTATCATAAATATATTTCATTTCAAGTGATATACATTTTTTGAGTGTAAATAATGTTTATTTGTATTCAAAAATTATGTATGTAAACATACAAATGCTAGATTTTATGGTCGACCATAATAATAAATATTAAAATATTGCTACGTATGTACCTATCGTTGACTTAAAGTGAAAAGTGGCTCGATATTTGTTTGAATATTATATTATTCGGTTCGAAATACACTTTATCCATCAAAATCCACTATCTTTCAAGTTATTATCTGTCAAATTCTATTCATAGATGGCTACGATGTTGATGGATTAATAAACCTCTAAGAAATCAGATATTTTTAAAGTTTTTAACTGCTTTGGAAAAAGGTTATTTTACGACAATTCGGTGACATTTGGATCGAAATACACTTTTTCGTCAAAATATAGTTCGTCCCGCATCAGTCATGCCATCAGTTGTCAAATTTTATTGAAGGATGACTTCGATGTCGATGGATTAAAAAATAACCTACCTGTTGTGTGGGATAAATATACATACAGTGGTGGCCATAGAATTAGAAATGACGATTATATAAAGGTATCAAAACGCGGAGCTTTATTTAAGGAAACACAGCATCTTCTTTATATTTTGAAAAATCTTTTTCGAATGTTGGTGTTTTTTTGGGCTATAATCCTCCCTC
Organism: Dasysyrphus tricinctus; assembly: GCA_963921185.1. NCBI lineage: Eukaryota > Metazoa > Arthropoda > Insecta > Diptera > Syrphidae > Dasysyrphus > Dasysyrphus tricinctus. Next base: position 106,868,153 of record OY992532.1, on the reverse strand, counting down.
GTCGTCAATTTGTACGGGAAAAGTATGGCCTAAGGGACACGGGGCGGATTATCATCAAAACGGTGATATATACGAAAATTTTATTCAAGCAAATTTTTGTAGAGCGTGAAACTTTGTATCGAACTAATAAAGTAAATCTTCAATGAGATATAAGCATAAGAACACAACACCATGTTTTTGTCCATACATTTTGTATGAGAAACAGAAAATTGGGATGCACCATGTCTAAACATCAATATAAAAGCTTAAATTTTAGGAGGATACATATTTTAGGAGCCCGAAAGTTTGAGAAAAATCATGAAAAATAAACATTGAGATGTACTTTACTTACAATGTAGGTACATGCATACACACATAATAATTAAAAAAATATCGTTTTCCAAATTTTTGACGATGAACATTTAACAAAAATATTGAAGCTGAAAGTTTATTTAATGTGATAAATGATATGTAGTTAATGTGCCTTAATAAATAAATACAAATTATATTTTACTTTCTTATTTGAACGGTTCGTGAATGGATATTCAATAGTTCCCGTGTGATTTATTCGGGACCGAACCATATTTTTTAGATCCCAGGAGATTTGATGCGATCGTAAAAAAGAAAAATAAGATTCGCGATCGAATCGAAAATAAAATTTCCTCTTGAATTTTTCTCAAGAGAACGAATCATATTTTTAAATTCTAAGAACCTTGAGAAAAATACGAATCGGCACCACAAAGATCTGATCAAAATGTCATATTATTAAATTTCAAAATTGTTTTTGTAAACACATGATAATTAAAAACGCCTATTTTTATTTCGAGATTATATTCAAGCGAAGTTTTTACCTACGTATAGTTTCCAGTCAAAATCCAATCTCAAGATTTCGGTAGGTGGAGTCATACTACATGCGTTTTTTGCCTTAAAAGACACCGAGCTGTATAAGAAAATCCTTGAAGGCAGGGAGAATAACAAAATTTCGCTTTTTTTTAAAATCTCGAGAAACGAAATCTCGAAAATAAAAAATCTTGTTTTTCATAATCTCGCAATTACAAAATCTCACTTTTAATAATCTCAAATTTACATCTCACACCTAAAAATCTCGCAGTTAAAAAACTCGCAAATCAAAATCGCGCAGATTCAAATCTCACAAGAACGTCTCACTCTGGGTTTCACACTGAAAAATTAAAATCTTGCAAGTGGAAAATATAAACTCGAAAACGAAAAACTTTTTCTGTTAATTTTTCTGAAATACTTTTTTAAATAATACCTTAGGTCTTTTAAATGCAAACTTAATTGCACGGCACTAGTTAGAAAGAGTAGGAGGATAGGAAAGATTTGGCACAGGGGATTGAGATTAAATCCCACGAGTGGCGTCCAGTTAAGTTGGGAGAATATAGAAGAGAATGCTGCCTAGAGTGGGGCTCGAACCCACACCTCTAAGTTAGCAGTCAAGCACTACATCCACTGCTGTATTGCACCGGAGTTGTGCTATTTTTGAATTATTTGTCGGTGTAGGTATTGCCGTACGTATGGGAGGCATCGAACATCATCATTACTACACCTTCATTACCGCAAGATGTGACCGAAAAGCCGACTTGATTCAAATATTAATACAAACACGGTGTACTACAAGGCCAAATGAATGTAAAACTTGTTGGTCTTCATGTATACAAGGACAAGGATAAGTACATGTTATCTTGCAAGACTTGGGACCTAATGGGTTTGTTTTTCCACCAGCTGCAGTTGTCAATCCATAAAAAAATCACTTGAACACACCTAGGAAAAAAATATTTATTTTCGCAGGTATAAAAACCTATAGTGCTCCAACACCCTCCAATGAAATCTTAAAAGGGCGGAAAGAACTGTGTTCGTTTTTCCACTGATTCAATGTAAAAATTCATAAAAATCATTTGTTTATCCCCAGCGAAAAAAAAGTATTCAACTTTCAACTGTTATTTACCGGCAAAAACAATAAAAAAGGGTCCTAAGCCCCCAAATGAAATCTAAGGGGGTTGAAGTCAAGTGTGTTTTTTGTGGACCACTTCTAATCTATCTAAAATCTATAATAAAAATTTGTTTGTCCACCCGCTGTTAGGAAAACAAATATTTAAATTTTCTTTTTTATAGAATCTTATTGGGTTGTTTTTTCTTGCATTTAACATTCAAAACCAAAAAATTCAGTAAACTTCTCGAATAAAATTTTACAATGGTATCAATAGTAAAAATTATGTTTCCGTTTTTAATCAAAATAAGCAATTTCAGAGTTTATCGATATCTAAAAGAAATTGTGAAGGAATAATATGCATATTTCATAAGACTAAATACAATTTAAATTCTTATGCACCATTTAATTTAATTTAATTTAATTTAGTTTAATTTAATTTAATTTAGTTTAATTTAATTTAATTTAATTTAATTAAATTTAATTTAATTTAATTTAATTTAATTTAATTTAATTTAATTTAATTTAATTTAATTTAATTTAATTTAATTTAATTTAATTTAATTTAATTTAATTTAATTTAATTTAATTTAATTTACTTTAATTTAATTTAATTTAATTTAATTTAATTTAATTTAATTTAATTTAATTTAATTTAATTTAATTTAATTTAATTTAATTTAATTTAATTTAATTTAATTTAATTTAATTTAATTTAATTAATTTTATTTTATTTTATTTTATTTTATTTTATTTTATTTTATTTTATTTTATTTTATTCAATAATTCAATTCACTTTAATTAAATTGTATTTAAATTATATTGAACACAAAATATTGAACACAAAAAATGCCCTTAATTACGTAAAATTTTGAAAAAAATTGAATTTTTTTTTCTAAATTTTGACTTTGAAATTTAATTTTTCAAAAACTATTCGCTTAAACAACTTGATTTAAAATCCAAATACAAGAATGGAGTATTAGCTTTCAAAAAAATTATAGCACATTATTAAATGTGTTTCCGTTGATTTTTAATGTTTTTTTTTGCATTTGAAGTCAATGTTTTAGAAACTGCCCCTCCCTGCCTCAGGGAGGGGAGATACAACTTTCCCCCCATACAATTTTTTTCTTAGAATAACCCAAAGAACCACCCCCTGAAATACTTCCACTCAGGTCCGGGACACCCTGTATAAACCCAGGTTTTAATGTTTGGTAATTCTAAGAATTTAACGAAATATTGCACACATTATCATAAATATATTTCATTTCAAGTGATATACATTTTTTGAGTGTAAATAATGTTTATTTGTATTCAAAAATTATGTATGTAAACATACAAATGCTAGATTTTATGGTCGACCATAATAATAAATATTAAAATATTGCTACGTATGTACCTATCGTTGACTTAAAGTGAAAAGTGGCTCGATATTTGTTTGAATATTATATTATTCGGTTCGAAATACACTTTATCCATCAAAATCCACTATCTTTCAAGTTATTATCTGTCAAATTCTATTCATAGATGGCTACGATGTTGATGGATTAATAAACCTCTAAGAAATCAGATATTTTTAAAGTTTTTAACTGCTTTGGAAAAAGGTTATTTTACGACAATTCGGTGACATTTGGATCGAAATACACTTTTTCGTCAAAATATAGTTCGTCCCGCATCAGTCATGCCATCAGTTGTCAAATTTTATTGAAGGATGACTTCGATGTCGATGGATTAAAAAATAACCTACCTGTTGTGTGGGATAAATATACATACAGTGGTGGCCATAGAATTAGAAATGACGATTATATAAAGGTATCAAAACGCGGAGCTTTATTTAAGGAAACACAGCATCTTCTTTATATTTTGAAAAATCTTTTTCGAATGTTGGTGTTTTTTTGGGCTATAATCCTCCCTCGTCGTCAATTTGTACGGGAAAAGTATGGCCTAAGGGACACGGGGCGGATTATCATCAAAACGGTGATATATACGAAAATTTTATTCAAGCAAATTTTTGTAGAGCGTGAAACTTTGTATCGAACTAATAAAGTAAATCTTCAATGAGATATAAGCATAAGAACACAACACCATGTTTTTGTCCATACATTTTGTATGAGAAACAGAAAATTGGGATGCACCATGTCTAAACATCAATATAAAAGCTTAAATTTTAGGAGGATACATATTTTAGGAGCCCGAAAGTTTGAGAAAAATCATGAAAAATAAACATTGAGATGTACTTTACTTACAATGTAGGTACATGCATACACACATAATAATTAAAAAAATATCGTTTTCCAAATTTTTGACGATGAACATTTAACAAAAATATTGAAGCTGAAAGTTTATTTAATGTGATAAATGATATGTAGTTAATGTGCCTTAATAAATAAATACAAATTATATTTTACTTTCTTATTTGAACGGTTCGTGAATGGATATTCAATAGTTCCCGTGTGATTTATTCGGGACCGAACCATATTTTTTAGATCCCAGGAGATTTGATGCGATCGTAAAAAAGAAAAATAAGATTCGCGATCGAATCGAAAATAAAATTTCCTCTTGAATTTTTCTCAAGAGAACGAATCATATTTTTAAATTCTAAGAACCTTGAGAAAAATACGAATCGGCACCACAAAGATCTGATCAAAATGTCATATTATTAAATTTCAAAATTGTTTTTGTAAACACATGATAATTAAAAACGCCTATTTTTATTTCGAGATTATATTCAAGCGAAGTTTTTACCTACGTATAGTTTCCAGTCAAAATCCAATCTCAAGATTTCGGTAGGTGGAGTCATACTACATGCGTTTTTTGCCTTAAAAGACACCGAGCTGTATAAGAAAATCCTTGAAGGCAGGGAGAATAACAAAATTTCGCTTTTTTTTAAAATCTCGAGAAACGAAATCTCGAAAATAAAAAATCTTGTTTTTCATAATCTCGCAATTACAAAATCTCACTTTTAATAATCTCAAATTTACATCTCACACCTAAAAATCTCGCAGTTAAAAAACTCGCAAATCAAAATCGCGCAGATTCAAATCTCACAAGAACGTCTCACTCTGGGTTTCACACTGAAAAATTAAAATCTTGCAAGTGGAAAATATAAACTCGAAAACGAAAAACTTTTTCTGTTAATTTTTCTGAAATACTTTTTTAAATAATACCTTAGGTCTTTTAAATGCAAACTTAATTGCACGGCACTAGTTAGAAAGAGTAGGAGGATAGGAAAGATTTGGCACAGGGGATTGAGATTAAATCCCACGAGTGGCGTCCAGTTAAGTTGGGAGAATATAGAAGAGAATGCTGCCTAGAGTGGGGCTCGAACCCACACCTCTAAGTTAGCAGTCAAGCACTACATCCACTGCTGTATTGCACCGGAGTTGTGCTATTTTTGAATTATTTGTCGGTGTAGGTATTGCCGTACGTATGGGAGGCATCGAACATCATCATTACTACACCTTCATTACCGCAAGATGTGACCGAAAAGCCGACTTGATTCAAATATTAATACAAACACGGTGTACTACAAGGCCAAATGAATGTAAAACTTGTTGGTCTTCATGTATACAAGGACAAGGATAAGTACATGTTATCTTGCAAGACTTGGGACCTAATGGGTTTGTTTTTCCACCAGCTGCAGTTGTCAATCCATAAAAAAATCACTTGAACACACCTAGGAAAAAAATATTTATTTTCGCAGGTATAAAAACCTATAGTGCTCCAACACCCTCCAATGAAATCTTAAAAGGGCGGAAAGAACTGTGTTCGTTTTTCCACTGATTCAATGTAAAAATTCATAAAAATCATTTGTTTATCCCCAGCGAAAAAAAAGTATTCAACTTTCAACTGTTATTTACCGGCAAAAACAATAAAAAAGGGTCCTAAGCCCCCAAATGAAATCTAAGGGGGTTGAAGTCAAGTGTGTTTTTTGTGGACCACTTCTAATCTATCTAAAATCTATAATAAAAATTTGTTTGTCCACCCGCTGTTAGGAAAACAAATATTTAAATTTTCTTTTTTATAGAATCTTATTGGGTTGTTTTTTCTTGCATTTAACATTCAAAACCAAAAAATTCAGTAAACTTCTCGAATAAAATTTTACAATGGTATCAATAGTAAAAATTATGTTTCCGTTTTTAATCAAAATAAGCAATTTCAGAGTTTATCGATATCTAAAAGAAATTGTGAAGGAATAATATGCATATTTCATAAGACTAAATACAATTTAAATTCTTATGCACCATTTAATTTAATTTAATTTAATTTAGTTTAATTTAATTTAATTTAGTTTAATTTAATTTAATTTAATTTAATTAAATTTAATTTAATTTAATTTAATTTAATTTAATTTAATTTAATTTAATTTAATTTAATTTAATTTAATTTAATTTAATTTAATTTAATTTAATTTAATTTAATTTAATTTAATTTAATTTACTTTAATTTAATTTAATTTAATTTAATTTAATTTAATTTAATTTAATTTAATTTAATTTAATTTAATTTAATTTAATTTAATTTAATTTAATTTAATTTAATTTAATTTAATTTAATTTAATTAATTTTATTTTATTTTATTTTATTTTATTTTATTTTATTTTATTTTATTTTATTTTATTCAATAATTCAATTCACTTTAATTAAATTGTATTTAAATTAATTTTACTTAATTTAATTTTTATTTATTTTTAGATAAACAAACTAGTTTTCTTGATGGAAAACAGTCAAACATCCCCGTAGGATTTCATTTGGGGATGCTATAGTAGTTTTTTTTTTCGAGGTTTGTTATGAAAAGTCAATTTTGTATTCCTGAACCACCCAGAAATTTTGAGGTCGAGGTTCTGACTTCCACAAGGCTCAACAGACGGGTTGAAAACTCGCTACGCATAAGACGAAGTGCACGTTAAAAAAAAAAAACTCTTAAGCTACCAGTGCTACTTAACAGCTCCGAGTGTTGGGCGATAAGTAGACACGAAGAGCAGATACTAGAATTTTTCGAAAGAAACATTATTCGAGATTCGACCGATAATTCAGAAACTCAAAACACGTCAACTTCATTTAGCTCGGACACATATCCAGCGAATGAACAGCCGAAAGAGTTCTATCGAATGCCAGGCCCAAGATTCCAGTAAAAATTAATATCGAGCCTCCGGTTAAGAGACCAGGCCATTGCGGATGTCGGGGCAATTGATCTGGACGACTGGAAAGTAGCTTGCCTGGGACCGAGGAGGATGGAAAGCTACCGTCCAAACTTAGGTAAGGGTCGTGAGCGAGTAGATAAAAACAAATTGTGGATCGACAGCTCTGCAGATACTGGGCCTTCCATTGCGACATAAAGTTCTCAAAGATGCCTGTGTGCATGTTGTTTGTTAGCCGATTACTACAGGGTCCGAAAGATTAAAATGAGAATCACGTTTCCATGACAAGAGAATTTATCACTTCTTAGTAAGAGACAGTACCCCTGGAAAAAAATCATTGGTGAAGGACTCGATCCAAGACCCCTTATATGGAAATGCAACAATTCGCCAAGAGGCACTAAAAATAGGTTTTACGTAAAATACAACACTACATCTTAGACTATATAATATAACTAATGAAAGGTTATCTTTAATTGTAAAGAACTTCCCACTTTTAGTCGAAGTAATAGTGATAGCTAATAACGCTCACCTGATGTATTCTCGTTGACAATATAGTATTTGAAACTTTTTTTAAATGTTCATAAGAGTGGATATTATCTTTAAGTTTTGTTTGATGCTTTATTGTTCATCAGAGATAGTTTAACTATCTCTCGGTTTGATGCGGAAAAAATTTCCCAACATTAAATACTTTGTTTTTTTTTTGTATACGACTTAACTGGATGACGTGCTAGCAAAAGGTTTTAAATTTTTTTTAATTAAAACTAAAATCGTTGCACTTGTTAACAATTACCGTATGTTCTGATATAATATGAGGTTTATCTTTGGAAAACTGAAGGGTTTCTACAATATTGATAAGGAAAAAGCGTGACTACATAGGAGTAGATACATATATGCGATTGATGGTAAAGACATAATATTTTTTATTGGACTGACTTTGTACTGATTTTGATATTTTATTTGAAGTGGGACAAATGATAAAACGCAGGGTTTATGTACTTAATTGTAATACTTCAATACCATAATTCCGCTAACACTTAAAGGCTTGTTTCGCACTTTTCATTGATTGTGCTTCTTAAGACGTCATACAATTTATCAGCCATTTGTCTTTTGATTATTACTATAGAAGGCCAAATGAAATATTCACGTCAGGATTTGTTTTACTTAACTTTCAATTCAATCTTTTTTGATGGCCAGTATAGAAGATAAAATTTGTATGCAACTATATACATTTTGGAAAGAAAACCATTCCGCAACCGATAGTTAATTTGAAAAACTAAGCTATATTGATGTGATGTCTTGTTTTATAAAATTCTAAAAAACAAAATATTTATAAAGCTTTTAGAATATATGAAATTTTAAAGACAAGGTAAAAAACAAGCACCCTTTATCCCTATAGACATCTTCTGACATATTAAATTAATTTATTAACTTAGGAATTTGACGTGAAATCACGACTTCAGCTGGAAGTTTAAACAACGACTCTATCTCGCTACTGTGATATACGCGTAGAACTTTAAAGTCACGAAAAGAATAAAATTCCCCTTATTCATATCAAAAAAAAAAAAAAAAAAAAAAAAACAATAGATCACTCATAAATAGCCCTTACAGTAAATATTGTCAATCTGACATAATATAAAATACCTATACTTACTGCTTTTGTATAGCTAAGTTTGCTTTCAGATATGTTTTGTAGGTATACCCTTGGAATTTTCTCTCCCTTGCGATGCGATGATGCGAACACTTGTAGCTGGGGGAGTTTTTTTTAAAAGTTATGTATTTTTTATAAAAAAGCATTTTTTGTATTTGTAAACCCCTAAGTAAAGTAACTTACTGTAATAAAACAAAAAACAAAAATTGCATACAAATAAAACAATGGAATTATGCTAACAAGCTACTAGTATTTTGGGATTTCTTATTTTAATGTCGGGGATTTTTATTTACCCATTGATTGGGGGAATTGGTACCTAGATAAAAAAGGATACATATAATTTACCAGATTGACGTCAAACAGTCAGATACAAACAAAATACCAGGACGTGTGTCGTGTAGGTAAGATCAAGATAAGACAAAAATCGTACTGAAGGGAGTCTATTCTCCTCATTCTCGCAGGGGTGCAGAGATTTCTATCAATTTACTTAAAATATAAAACAAATTTCAGCTAAAGCTTTTCAATCCAAAATTATTTTAATTTTAACTTTTGCTCAAGGAGTTCAGAGGGAACAGACGTAAATTTGGGGATACCAACGTCAACAGATTTTTACTTGTGATATATGTAGACATAAATAAAGATTTTATTGTACCTAAATAATGTTTGAAAAAAAAAATATTTTTAAACTTAAAAAAAATTAGTTTTTTTAGTTTTAAGTTTGAAAATATGTAATTTTTTGAAAAACTATTCACAATAAAAAAATTTATTTAAAAATCATATAAGAGAATAGATTTGTGGCTTTAAAAAAGCTTTATCGTGGCATTATTAGAGTTCTCGTTGTTTTTTAATAATTTTTTTCTATTTTGAGTCAGTTTTCTTGAAAATAATTCCTACCGCCTGAACGGGGGGAATATACCCCCTACATGATTTTTTTTTTCTCGTATGAATCTCATGTTTAAGATCTGATGTTTATTCGCATGTTATAAGAATCACCCTAACCATAATATGTAGGTAACTTAAAGGAAAAATTAAGAAAAAAAATTGTTCTTTATTTGGAGCCATTAGATGCCTATCCAGCTCAGTATTAAAACAAAAACAATAATGACTATATAGTCGTCGTTCAATGAAAACTCCCTAAGCCCATTTTGTTTTATTTTGAGGCATCTATACTCATTGTGGGTTTTTACTGACCAGGATTTGAAAATCTTGGATTTGGGGGAATTTTTCCCTTAGCAATAGACCAGCACAAGATTTCAAGACCTTTTACGGAACTTAAATGTTAATATTTTATTAAATATATTGTATTTACGAGAGGTTTCTCGGTTTCGGAAAAAATGGAGTTAGGGAGTTTTCATAGAGCGACGACGATATGGCAAAGTTGGTTATTCTTCAAGAAAATGAACTCGATATTTGAGCAGACTCGTTATTACAATAATATGGAAGATGAAATAAGTTGATTTCACAATTCTGTCCATCTGTCCTTTGAGCAACAGCCTAAACGGTAGGATCGATTTTCGAACGAAAATAACGGTGCCTGCAATAAATTTTTTTAGCAGTATAACTTAATCATATTTTTCTCAAAAACGCTTGCATAACTGTTTTTAAAAATAAATGAAATAAATTACTTTTAGTTAAAATAGTTATTAATGGTACCTCCCAAAGAACAATTTTTTAATTTCGATTTTCTTCAAAGCAGTATGACTGATTTAAATAATTAATAAATATGCTATAAAAAAGCGTTTGAAAAATATATAAATATTATTGTAAAAAATATATAAATCGTATTGTGTAACAAATTTTTTTTTTTTTTTGAAAACTTAATACATACTTCGAAAAGGACATGGTCGATGTTTTTGAAATTCGGTAGCTAAGCGATTTCTAACACTTCTTAGCATATTTTGAGAAACCATTTTCCTTTTATGAAATAATAATGGTACCTTCCAAACAAATATTTAAAAACCGTTATGGAAAATATTTTTAGTTTCTCAAAAAATTTTGATCAAATATTTTTGCATGCTAAAATTAGTGCGATATACTACAAAAATACTATGAAAATTAACGCTAAGTACCTCTCATAGAACTTTTTTTTTTAAATTTTGAATAATATAAATATCGGCTGAATGGATGAAAATCAATAAATAATAATAAGTAGGTACTTATGATTTGCATACCAAAATTTTTCCTTAATATAATATGCCAACAGCAGTCCAACAATTGACTCTTCGAGCATATATCTTTAATTCCTTATTATGGTAGTTCATTTTTCAAGCAATCATTCCTTATGCATGTCCAGTCTGGGGAAGATGCGCAAAATCTCATATCAATAAATTACAAATTTCTCAAAACAAAACTTTGAAAATGATGTTAGACCTGCCCTGACATTTTTCAACTTCAATCCTATATTAAAGCCGCGGTGTATTAAAAATTTCAGAGAAAATTGAAAAACTCAATGAAAATTTTTTTCAAAATTGTAAAAGTTCAAAAAATGTACTTATTAGAAATTTGCAAATGTAATACCATAAATAAACTCTGTGATATGACCGTCAATTATTTATTTATTTTGTTATTCGTTCAAATATATGCATATTATTTATATATTAGGTGTTTTTTAATTCATTAATCTATTTAATTATCTTTTTTTTGTGCTTTGTTTTTATTGATTCACTTATTTATTTATTAACTTGTTTATTTGTTGAATGTTACTTATTTATTTGTTAATTTATTTTTTAATTAATTATTTATTTATTTTATTTATTACTAATTAATTTATTTATTTATTTGTTTGTTTGTTTGTTTGTTTGTTTGTTTATTTATTTATTTATCTATTTATTTATTTATTAATGTATTTATGTATTTATGTATTTATTCATTTATTCATTTATTCATTTATTTATTTATTTATTTATTTATTTATTTATTTATTTATTTATTTATTTATTTATTTATTTATTTATTTATTTATTTATTTATTTATTTATTTATTTATTTATTTATTTATTTATTTATTTATTTATTTATTTATTTATTTATTTATTTATTTATTTATTTATTTATTTATTTATTTATTTATTTATTTATTTATTTATTTGTTTATTTATTTATTAATTTGTTACTTATTGGTGTTCAACTTCAAAAATTAAATGTTTATTTATTAAATAGTCAGCAATTTGATAATTTTGTTCTGGTTATTCCATTAGTTTTTAAGTTCTTTTATCAAAAGTCAACAGATTTCTAAAAAAGAAATCTTTGCTTAAGAAAATCAGTTAAATGAAGGTTTTTTCGTAGTTCTCCTTCAATTGTATTCCATTCTCTATTCTTAATTATCATACCAAATTTTGTTATTTTTTTCAGTTGTAAGATATAAACTTAAAAATCATATCTCTGTGTAAGCTGTGTATTCACTAAATTTTTTAAATTGAAATGCTTTATTCTACGACAATATATATACATACTAGGTACTTATTAGGGTAGAGTCGTATAGCATCAAAAAGTGCCAATCCGAGAATTTCAAATACTTTGAATGATTATGTTATGTTATAACTTGGTACAAAGTCGTTTGTGGTGATTCCCCGCACGTTTTTTTTTTTCATTTTTTTTAGAACAGAAAAATCTTATTTTTCGCAAAAACGGATCCACAACTTTCTTTAAAAAAAACTCAATACATTTCATTTAGTAAAGGCTACCTTTGGATAGGAAACTATTTCTCAAAAAGTTGTTATTAATGGTACCAAAGAACCATTTTTTTAGTTTCGGTTTTCTTCAAAACAGCATTTTTGATTGAAATAATTTTTGTATACCTTCTAAGAAATATACATTATTTTTGTTTACCAAAATTTTCAAAAAAGGATTTTTGATTTTTTTTTTAATCAAATACAGCGCACCCTCGTTAAAGCAACACCCAAACTTTTACCATTAGTTACTCAGTAATGGCAACTTTTCAAAAAAGTATGACTCAGTAAACTCAACTTTCCTTCCAATTACATAATGTATCTTTATTTCGTTTGATCAATATTTTCGTGTTTTATATGTAAATTTTTATAAGCCGTGTTTTTAGTGTATTTTTATCTTCGTTTGAAAAAAATTGCATGTTAAATACCACAACCATTTGGTATTACTCTGTATTGTTGTTGTTTTTAACATGCTACTTTTTTCAAGCGAAGATAAAAATGCACTAAAAAACAGGGCTATTGTAACTGGGCTGTTATTTTAAGGCTACTTCTCAAAATATTGTACACTCATAAATCATAAGTGTATTGTATTTTCATTTTGATTAACCATTGTTTATACGTTTTTGTGACTCGGTCATAGCAACAAACCCAATTAACGCAACTGCTCGAATTTTTATTGGTTGCTTTTACCGAGGGCGTACTGTATTAATATTTGATCAAGAATTCAGATGGCATTCTCTTTTTTCATGTCAAACTATTTGAGGAATTGTTTATTGAATTTAAATATCATGCTTTTAAAAACTTTTTTCTCATAATATTCCTGTCTTAATATACAATTTTTTTTAACCTTAAGCCTATTGAAGATAAGAGTAAGTACGTGCGATCCATTCGTTGGTTTTGTTTAACTTCTCCTGCTAAATTTCTATAAAAATTAGGTCTATTCGTGTACTTACTTCCCACAACTTGCAATTTTTACCCATTTATGTCCAAAGTTATGTTAAAGTTCATATAACAAAAATGAAATTGGCAGAGCTTTGAACAAAAATGATCTGTTTTTGGGAAGCAAACGAACAGAGGCAATATTGAAATATCCATTTTGATTGGGAATTTAATTTTAACAAAAACTTTTAAGTGTCATTTATTGTCAAATTCGAATTAGTTTTCCAATAAAACGCAACATACTAAAAAGTGGCCAGTGTGATTATTCTCTCAGAAACGCAAGGGTGAATTTAGAAGCATTTTCTGTTTTAAGCATGCTTATGCTCCAATAATAAAGGGTTAATTATTTTTGCCTAAATAATAATCCCCAAAGACAAAATCCCCAAGTTTAAACATAATATAAACAAAATTCCGAAAATAAAATTTATTAAAACAAATATCCCCAAGAGAAGATATCAAAAATAAAGCCTAGTTAACAGTTCCTGTGCGAAAAAAATATAGGCAAATATTTTCGCATGTCAAAAATGATTGAGGTGAAGTAAAAAATTATTTTTTACGTCATTAGTTTACAGTTTCATGCAAAAAAAATATTGCTGTCATGGAATGTCATGCAGAACAATGGACCGGCAATTGTTTTGCATGCGAAAAAAAGTATAGTGAATAAAATAGGTATATTTTTTTTTGAAGGTCGGTTTACACTTCAAAAAAAAATATATTCACCTCAAGGCATTAATAGCATGCAAATGGTTTTTACATCCACAAATAATTGTTTTCCATTTTTTATTAAGTTAATGAATCAATGTATGGCTTAGGCCAAGGCAAACATTTTTCGCTTTGAATGAATGAAAATTTCCATTTTTATTCGCATGGTAACTGTAAACTACGTTTAATACGTGCAAGTAATAAAATCGTGCAATTTCATCCAAAACATAGAAGTTACTAATTCTTCAAAAAATTAATACAACAGCCTTACTTACTTACTTACTTAAGGTGGAGCTACAGTCCGGGGTGGACCAGGGCCTCAACCAACAAGCTTCTTCCAGCCGGCTCGGTTTCTAGCTAGCTGTCTCCAGTTTCGCACGCCAAGTTGGTTGAGGTCCTCTTCCACTTGCGTGCGCCACCTTTTACGCTGTCCACCTCTACTGCGTTGTCCCACGGGGTTGGATTCAAAGACTTTCCGGGCCGGAGCATTGGTGTCCATTCGCTCTAGATGACCCAGCCATCTCAGTCGTTGGTTTTTCACTTTTGTGGCTAGGTCGGTGTCGCTGTACAGCCCATACAGTTCGTTGTTGTATCTTCTTCTCCATTCCCCATCTATGCAGACGGGACCAAAAATCACCCGGAGAATTTTCCTCTCAAAACAGCCTAACGCGTTCTCATCCACTGTTAGCAGTGTCCATGCCTCTGCACCATACATCAGGACCGGGATGATAAGCGTCTTATACAGGGACAGTTTAGTTGCTCGAGAGAGGGCTTTGCTTCTCAATTGCCTTCTTAGCCCAAAGAAACAGCGATTGGCAAGAGTAATTCTTCGTTTGATCTCAGCGCTGGTGTCGTTCGCTGAGTTTATAGCGGATCCTAGGTAGACAAAGTCTCTGACTACCTCAAAATTATAGCTGTCTATAGTGACGTTCTGTCCGAGACGTCGGTGTTGGGTGTCCTTTCTTGTGGACAGCATATATTTTGTTTTGCTTTCATTCACCGTTAAACCCATCTTCTTGGCTTCCTTCTCAATGCTCACAAAAGCACCACTGACATCACGCTTTGTTCGTCCGATTATGTCAATGTCGTCAGCGTAAGCGAGTAATTGGACGGACTTTTGAAAGATTGTGCCTCTGGTGTTGACGTGAGAGTTTTGCACTATTCTTTCAAGAACGATGTTGAAGAAGTCGCATGACAGCGCGTCGCCTTGCCTAAAACCTTTTTTGACATCAAAGGTGTCGGTGAGGTCTTTGCCGACCTTGATGGAGCAGCGTGCATTCTCCATCGTCATCCTGCACAAACGGACGAGTTTGGCAGGGATGCCAAAACTAGACATTGCTCTATATAGCTCGTCTCTATAGATGCTGTCATACGCGGCCTTGAAATCGATAAAAAGGTGGTGGGTATCGATTTGGAACTCCTGGGTTTTCTCCAAGATCTGCCGTAGTGCGAATATTTGGTCGATGGTGGACTTCCCTGGCCTAAAGCCACACTGATATGGACCTATCAGGTTGTTGACGAATGGCTTCAGGCGTTCACAATTACAACAGCCTTACAGCTCTACAAAAATCTCGCAAAGGAACAGCAAAACTATATGTTGCGGATTTTTGCAGATTTAGGGATTTCGGACCAAAAAAATATTTAATGGGAATTTTGACCAAGGGGCCCCTTTTCAAGTGGAGATATTGTCTGGTTGCATTTAATTCTTTTGTGGATTTCGTCCCATTGAGATATTATCTTGATTTATTATAAATACGTACGTGAGCTCACGTAGGTATATATAGAAAGGTCACGAAAAAGGATATACATAATTTATATTGTCTTAAACGTTATTGTTCCTTCTAAAAAGTACGGGCTGTAACTATAGTCTAAATCTAAAATACATTTTTGGATAATCATAAAAACAAATGGTTTCAACTGATTGGCTTTGATTTGAAAGTTCTTAATGTTGGGAAGTTTTCAAGAGCGTATATAAAAAAAATCAATTTCTAAATATAATTTCAAAGAAATAGTGGCTGGGGTACCACAAGGTAGTGTTTTAGGTCCAATTCTGTACCTTCTATTTACACGTGATATACCTCAGAAGACACTATCGTAGCAACGTTTGCTGATGATACTGCAATACTAGCAGTAGGCAAAACGATTAACGAAGCTACGAATAAATTACAAAATGCTCTTAATAATGTTAATGAGTGGGCAAAAACATGGCGAATAGCGCTCAATGAACAAAAGTCAGTCCACGTGGACTTTGCGTATAAAAAAATAAATATATTGCCTGTCTTTCTACATACCGGTCGTGTTCCATTTCCGAATGAGGCAAAATATCTGGGAATGACTCTAGACGCGAAATTAAAATGGAAGCCGCACGTAAAAAAGAAATGCGAAGAATTAAAAAGGAAATAAAAAGATATGAACTGGCTACTCGGTAAATATTCTAAGCTTAGTATTGATAATAAGTTGATTTTATACAGGCAGGGGTATCTGCATAAACCTGTCTGAACCTACGGTATAGAACTCTGGGGTTGTACCTGCGATACAAATTTAAATAACTTACAAACGTTTGAAAATAAATTGCTTAGGTCATTTGTAAATGCACCGCGGTATATAAGAAACGAAGATCTTCACAGGGAGCTCGGGATTCCAACGGTTCTTAGACGAAATAAAGAGTTTCGCGCGAAAACATAGAAATCGGCTATTAGATCACGCTAATCCAACGATTATTGACATTCTTGACGAGTCAAATTTAGTACGCCGCCGTCTGCAAAGAACAAAACCTTCCGACTTGGTGCGGTGAACACAAAACTGCTTTAAAATCGCGGAATAAGCAGGAACTTTCACCGAAAAGTTACCTGCAACACGTTACTTAACTTCGTTAAAAATAAATTGCTAGATAAGTTTCAACTTAGTTGCAATCGGGAAGTGGAGGTGGTTTTAGTGTAGTAAGAATCTCACACATCTATGAGCTTGCGTTTTTCGGTCCTCATAGAGCCTGATGAAGGTTTTGAAACTACCCACGGAAAGAAAAAAAAAATCTAAATGTCGTTGAGTTTTCCATTGTTTTGTTTTAATATTTCTTGTTTTGGAAAATTGAACCAAGATTAAAGTAGATTTCACAACTTTTTATTATTCAAACAATTTTTGCTTAGGGCTTATTTTCAACAGTTATATTTTTTTTTATTTTAACAAATAATGTCCACGTAACTTACAACCTTATTTGGTACCTTGATAATATCAGTTTATAGCTCCCTTCCGAATGATATCACATAATAGGTTGTCATTTTAATTAAATGCTCAGATATAAATGAGAGCAAATATTGAGAGATAATTTAAAAAAAAAGCAATTTAATATGAGAATCAGAAGATAGCCTTGTCTAGAAAACGTCAACAAACCATCAATATCGTTCTCAATGTTTTTTATTTTTCGTAATTTTTTTGATATGTACTTACGAACATTTATTTGCTCCCGAGACTTTGAATGTTTTTTAAATTTTGAAAACCAAAAAGCATTAAGTAGGCTTTAAAAAACATAATTTGCATTCAAAGATAATCATTTGAATCATCAAAATTGTTTATAATCATAATAATTAATCTTTCAAATTGTGTCTATTGTCTTATCAAGAAAAAAAAATATATGCCCAATTTTATTGATAATACTCGTACCTATACATGAGATACTCATGATAAAGAAAATTAGTGGATCTTGCAATTAAGTCTATCGACTAACAAAAGATTATTATTATTTTTTTTGTTTGAACCTTAGACTTTTGTTGTTTATAAATTAAATTCTGTAGATAAAAGGTTAAGAAACACGCTTATAATAAAAAATTGCTAAACAAAATTTATACCACTAACAATTCATAATCTAGTTAAAGTTGGATTGGTATTATAAAAAATTTAAGACGTAAAGGATGCAAATACATTCATAAAGTGTGAACTGGGTTTATTGTTTTGTTTGTATAAAATTCAAATATCTGATTTTGATAAAGTTAATTTAAAATAAAAAAATAATTTAAATGTTTGATTCAAAATGGCAAAACCATTAGCCATTTACTAGAAAAAAAAAGTGATGAAACTTCTTTGCAATCAGAACTTGTTAAAGAGAAAAGACAAAATATAAGAATTAAAAAAAATGTGTGGTTCTTACTTAAAATATGGAAACTTTGCCATCCAAAGAAGATGTTTTGGATGGTTTCAAGCCTGAAGTTCGCAAAATTAATGCTGCTGTTCCTTAAAGCTCTTTTTTCTCTCCAACTCTTTTTTTAATTTTCATAAATAATCTCTTTTCTGAACATACTAGTCCAGCTGCATTCCTCCCTTTTAACAATTTAAGAGAAATACCCGCTCCGCCAGGAATGCTCATCAGTACCTACATTATATCCTTGAGCCAAACTTTGGACGTACCGTTAACTAACAGAGATTCTTTCCTCAGTCGTACTATGCGAATGTGGAATTCCTTACCCAGCTCTTTTTTGTATTGCATAGTTTTTTCTACCTAATCCTCCTACTACTTTCTATACACTCGCACATTATTAGAATACGAGCTGGCCACTCCAAAAGAAATTGTAAAATTGAACATGTATTTATTATTTTTCCCCTTTCTAAAGATACAAAATACTTGCATTGCATCCTTCTACAAGAATCCGTTATTTTTTTGGGCCACTGTACGAACCATAATTCCCCATAACGAATAATTTTCTGGATATTGGCAACTTTGTAATGCTGTATTTCAGACATTTTTGTTCTACATAAAATAAATACATATACAAAAATGTAAGAAATTACGTGTTCTAAAAGAAACTATCAAAGTAATTTTTTGCTCAGATGAACAAAAGACGAGATAATTTCTAAAGCCCATTTCATTTTACTCAAAATTTTTGACAGTTTTTCGATAATAACTTTCCATCTAAAAGAGATGTCACAAATATTTTTGAGCAAAAGTTCTATAAAATATTCTTACCTTCAAAGTCAAATAAAAAATATTTCTCTACGTTCAATAGGAGCCGAGAAAATCGCATTTAGGTCTTTCAAACCATTTTTCAAAATGGCGGATAACGCATATACCTTTTTTTATTTAAATTCTCCAAGAGTTACTTTTAATTTAATATAAACTCCCTCTAAGTCGAAATTCTCCCTAACTCGAATACATTCTTTCAATTCTTGACCGATTTGGTCTGGGAATCAAACCCAGACCTTCGGCATGACAGTCCAACGCACTAACAAAAAAGCAACCAACAAAAAATGAACCTTCTTGTTGTAATAAACTTCCAATGCCGAGACTGATTTCGACGTTGCTGCCAGTGAAATATATGCTGCTCCATGTTCTGTAACAACTAACCAGATAGAAAGCCCAAGACAAACTGCAAATGCTCGTGATGCTCTAAGTTTATATGCGATGCTTGCTGCAGCTACGGAAGACGTTTGTGAACCAAGGTCTTATGAGGAAGCTAGGCAATGTGGCGAGAAAGGTGAGTGGGAGGTTGCGATGAAGTCTGAGTATGGGACTGTGGTGGAAAATAACACTTGGGAGCTGTGTGAGCTGCCTGCTGGGCGAAAAGCAATTGATAAATAAGTGGGTCTTCAAAGTCAAGCGCGATGCAACTGGTTGTATTGAAAGGTACAAAGCTCGGCTTGTTATCAAAGGCTACAGTCAAGTTAAGGGCATAGATTATGATGAGACGTATTTGCCCGTTGCTCGTTACTGCTCAATTCGTTTTTTGTTGGCGATGGCAGCCAAGTACAAAATGATCATTCACCAGATGGACGCGGTGACTGCCCTTCTTCAAGGCGATTTGAGAGAGGAGATTTATATGCGTCAACCAGAAGGGTTTAGCGATAACACGGCAAAGGTTTGTCGTCTGAAGCGAGCGTTGTATGGTTTGAAGCAGTCGAGTCGTGTGTGGAACGACAAATAAAATGAAGTACTTGTTCGTGTACTTAAATTCAAACGATCATCAATAGACCAGTGTATCTATTATAAACATTCACATCAAAATACCATAATACTGGCTGTGTGGGTGGATGATATTATGATATTTTCGAGCAACGCAACGATGTGTACCAAGTTAAAAAATGAATTGTCAACTCATTTTAAAATGAAAGACCTAGGTGAGGCGAAATCGTTGCTTGGTATGAATATTACTCGATATGCGGATGGTTCTCTTTCGATTGATCAGCGTCATTACATATCAACATTTCTTAAGCGCTTTAATATGGAGGAATGCAATCCAGTAAACACACCATTGGACCCCAACCAAAAACTGTCGGAAGAGTTGTGTCCGAAAACAGATAGCGAGAAACGAGAAATGGTAAACGTTCCTTATCAAGAGGCGATAGGGTGCATTATGTATGCTGCACAGATTAGTCAGCCAGATATTTGCTTCGCTGTTAGTGCACTTAGTAGGTACAATAATAACTATGGTCGCGCACACTGGGCGGCGGTGAAGAGGTTGCTACGATATTTGAAGGGTACAATCGACTTCAAATTGTTGTTTGATCCAAAGCAAAATGATGAAGTGGTAGGTTACTGTGACGCAGATTGGGCTAGTGACTTGGACAAAAGACGTTCAACAACTGGCTATGTATTTTTGTCACAAGGCGCTTCAATTTCTTGGACTTGTCGTCGTCAACCAACAATAGCTTTGTCTTCTACCGAGGCAGAGTTCATGTCGATGGTCGCAGCTATACAAGAGGCACTCTGGTTAAAGCGTTTTAAAACCGAAATTTTTTGGAGGCATCGAAGACGATTCTTTTGTACTGCGATAACCAAGGGGCAATCAGCCTGGCGAAGAATAAAAATTATCATGCGCGCACTAAACATATTGATGTGCGCAAATACTACATACAAGAACACTTGTTCCAAGATAACGAAGGTGAAATCAAATTTAATCTACAATATAAGTCGACAAATGAAATGGTTGCGGACATATTGACCAAGGCCGTTAGTAGCTCAAAGCTTAACAAATTTATTCCAGATTTTGGACTGTATTGTAAATAATAATTTTGAATATTTATATCAATAATTTCTTTAATTTCTCTTATACATACATTGAATTTTGAATTAACTTTTTTTTAATGAAACACTAGTGAGGCTGTTGTAATAAATAATGTATAGTGTTCCATTCAGTTCTAATGTAATCATTGAACAACCCTGTAATGTTTATCTCATAACACTATCCGTATAACAATTAGAAAGCTCATTACAAATGTCATTTATACTTAAGTCAGAAATAAACACCTCTTCTCTATTGTACCATCAAAGTACTTGGACGTCTTTTCATTCATTGGGTAATTAATCTGTTCGCTTTTTATTAATCCCAACTTTATTTCATCACTTCTTACAGCATCTATTCTGATATAAAAATCAAACACATAACTACACTCTTTATTTATCTTTTAATGTTACATATTAGGGAATAATTAAAAAGTTAACATATTTATCAGGAACTTTTTTTTAATCTTGTTTAAACTGTTTTGCTTTCAGCTTCTACGTTAAGTTGGAAAAATAATAACACAAGATTTAAGTTTTAAAGGACTTTATTCTTATGTGAGCAGGTAATGCCTTCTACACAGGGCTACCTTTATGGCTCTAAAGAGCCACTTTGGCTCTTTTTTTCATGTATGGCTCCTTGGCTCCACTTTTCTAAAATCATCCAAAATTGGCTCTTTTTGAGATTTTCGTGGCTCTTTTCACTCTTTTTTAGAATAAAGGCCAAATTACAATCATTCACTTTTGTACAAAAGTGAAAAATACAAATATATTCTAGTGACACCTTTCTGTGAAAAAGCATATGAGATTTGAGTTGAGCTGAGTGCATTCAAACACGAAAAAGGCTAGAGCTAGAACTATAATGCTCAGAGGGGCTCTTAAGAGGTCGGAAGAAAACAAGCATATATAAGGAAAGCATTTGACGCGACTATAATTGCGGAGTGGAGCGTTTCGTCAAGTTTCGTTCAACTTTGCTCACGGAAGTGAGGTGCGCTCCCGTATCTAAGTTAAATGACATTTGTGTGTGTGTGGGTCCCCCTTTTTGACGCTACGGAAAGCTACTTTTCGTTGGTTTTTGACTTAAGCTTCAGTGGCTTTCTGACCATTATAGTTCTACCTTAGTTCAGCAACTATTATCCATGTGAGTGACATCTATGAATTAGTTTTTTTTTTACTATTTGTTTAGATGTTGTTGTGTTTCACTTTTCTGCAAAAGTAAAAGGTAGGATCGATCTTACTTTTATACTTTTGTAAAACTCGAGATAAAAGATTGGATTGAGCAGTTTATTTGTAAAAGACAAAACATTTTTTCACTTTTGTAAAAAAGAGAATTGAATGTAGTTAGGCCTTAATATTTCTATCTACTTAAATTTCCTTTTTCTAAATTTTCGAATTTCCCTCTACTAAAAAATTCTTGGAAATTCTTCCTCTGAGTAAAAAATTTTTGAAATCTGAACGCGTGTATTTTCATTAAAAAATTAATTTCTTTCATAAAAATATCGATGCCTTTTCTTGAAACACAAACAAATTCAAGATATTAACTACGAAAACGAATTGCTCATTAAAAATTTTGAAGATATTTATATAGGCCACGAAGCTGAAGCTTGTTTCAAAAAAGAAAATGTTTCCCATGATGATTTTGTTGCTATAAGAAAATGTTTTACTATACTATCAGACAATCTGCGATGAAATCACGTTAAGAATCGATTTCAAATATAAAAGATTGTTTGTGCTAAGATATTTAGATCCACTCATTATTAAGTCTGATGAAGACATATTCAGCCCTATCAATAAAAACTGCTCAGATATCTTCTAATTCACAAATTAACTAAAACGTCAATCGAAGTTAGTTCACGAATTAAAATTTCATATCAATAAAAATATAAACTGCTAATCCACGTTAAGTTCAAAAACTTAACGAAAATCTACTACAATCAACAAGAACTCTGCTCTTTTCAAAGACTATTTATGGAACTGCACAAACACTTTCTCACTAAATGTGAACTTTCGCACATACACTCTCTCATTTGAGGCTGTAAATAGCATGTGTGTCACAAACGTCTGTTTCCTTTTATCTCTAGTTTTTGGCAACAATAACAGAAGTATTTTTAATTTAATTACTCGTTTAATGTACCTACTTTGGTGAGTTAGTTTAATGCCATGAATTTTGATTTATTGATATGATTTGACACTTAACTCACTGATCAAAGATAATTTGTATTTCATTTGCGTTTATGAATACCGGTGATTATGTTTTGATCTAGGTTATAAATTCTGCCATTTAATAAGCTATCCAGAAAAAGTTATAATTTGACTTAAGCTTTTTCAATTGAAAGAAAAAGAAAAGGCTTACAGAATTTATTTT
Organism: Dasysyrphus tricinctus; assembly: GCA_963921185.1. Classification (NCBI taxonomy): domain Eukaryota; kingdom Metazoa; phylum Arthropoda; class Insecta; order Diptera; family Syrphidae; genus Dasysyrphus; species Dasysyrphus tricinctus. Next base: position 106,844,781 of record OY992532.1, on the reverse strand, counting down.
GTAATCACTATTATAAAGGAATTTCGGTTAAAAATTGGAAATATGTTCATATTGTTTTTTTCCACCACACATTTTTACTCTCCCGCATAGTAGCGTGTGTGCCGGAATATTTTGTTCAAAATTGTTTTTAATGAAAAATAAATGTACAAACTTCCTTAAAGTAGAACCATGCCAATCGAATCTTTCAGCTTCGAATTTAATTGTTAACGAAGAGCTACAAAATTGGACAACAAAGTTAATATGTAATTTTTTTTACAACTGTTTCTCTTAAGTTTTCGTAATTTTTTCAAAATTGTAAATTATATTTTGGCACTTTTTTTATTTGGGGGACGTTTGCCTTTGCAGTGGTGGCTCTTTTTTTGTTTAAATGCTCTTTTTATTGGCTCTTTCTAAAAATCTAGAAAGGTAGCCCTGCTTCTACAAGCTTCTGTTTATTTATTTATATTTTAATTTATTAATTTATGTTTACATCTTTCTCTACTCTTAATACTTTTAAACAAATACAATTTATTTCGCTATAGCTCGAGTTATCCCAAAACTCCCTCTAACCTGAACTAATTTTAATATCCCGTGAAAATTCGACTTAGAAGGAGCCCGACTGTATTACCTTAAGAGCAAAAAGAATTTATAAAATCGGATACTTTTTCTTACCTATTTCACCCTATAGATATAAAGCAAAATTTTGAAACATATCTAACCCTAAAACCAAACTCTAAATAAAGTCTTTTAATCTAATGATACTTATTATAAATAATAATAGAAAACAAAAAATTTGTATGAGAATAAGAAGAAATCTTGCAATTTATTATGCTCTATCCAACAAAAATTGTCAGTAAAGGGAAGATAGGACGTTTGCCTCTCAGTCTGGTTGCATTGGCCTGCATACATCTGTCTCAAGTTAAAGCTCTCACAGGGTTTCCGTACTTTGAATTATAAATTGCCACAAATCGAAGAACAATGTGCATATGGTTACCATTGATACCATTTCAAACATATTAAAAAAAAGATCCATTTATCTTTTTTTACCACAGCACACCTTTTTAAATGAATTTGATCACGTAACGCTTTGTGAATGTTTCAAAACTTAGCGCAAATAACTTTTTTCTTCTTAAAGACTAAAATCGTACAAATTTTAAGTGCATTTTATAACTTTATTCAAATATACAAACAAATAATAAGGGGACAATCAAAACGACAACACTTTTGGCTCTCACCTTTATAAATATTGTTCTCAAAAGCTTCAAAACTGAAAGTTCTTTCATAAAAACCACTGAAAAAGCGCTTTCGTACTGTTCCAACATGGCAAAGGCTACTCTGTTGGAATTTGAATTTTTTGTTTTATTTCCCACAGCGAAGGTAGAAGCGAAAGCGAGTATACGATCAGAATGCTTTTGGCTTTGAAAGACGACGGCCATGCTGGAGCGTACGAAATGTTTCAAGGAGTTGCAACAACAATTCCTGTATGTTTATCAGTGGTTTAGTATCTTTTTCAGTGGCAGGTTTGTTATTTGAGTGTTGTGATGGTATACACTGGCACCACTGTTTTGAAAAAAGCTCGCCCATAAGCCCTGTACTGACAATTTTTGCTGGATAGACTATAGCCCAGGAAAAATATACAAAAAAAAAGGCCAAAGTGCTGAAAAAATCCAAGTGAAGGTTTTTAAATGCAATAATCTTTATTTTGGTGTAAGGAATACTCACTCAAAAGTCCATTGACAAATCGTATGCGCGTTAGAAGTTATTCAAGGTCAACTGTCAAAAAAATTGGTTTTTCGCTAAAAACTTTTAAACGGTAAAAGCTATCAAACAGTACTTCATACAAACCTTGTAGATCATATAATTTTCTATAAGAAATGTTAACGCACTTTTTTTTCTCCGACTGATCGTTCAGGAGATATCGTCATTTAAAAAAAACGTTATTTGACGTTATTTGACGAAAATTTATGTTTTTCGCCTGTAACACATGAACGGTGATTGCTATCGAAAACAACTTCATACAAAGTTTTTACACTATTGAATTCTTTATAAGAAAATATAATTTTTTTTTTCTACGAGTGATAGTTCCAAAGATATCACTTTATTTAAAACTTCGTCAAAAGTTAAAAAAATCTGTTTTTTTTTTTGCTTTTTAGTCTTCTTTGACAATTTCGTCAACAAGAAGTATTATCACAACTTTTTTGATACGAGTGCTCAGTTACGAGATATTGCTGTTTTAAACATTTCGAATTTCGAAAATACAAGTTTTTCGGTGTATATACATTGAAAAACTTATATTTTCGAAATTCGAACGTTTTTAAAACAGCAATATCTCGTAACTGAGCACTCGTATCAAAAAAGTTATGATGATACTTCTTGTTGGAAATCTGACTATCTCAACAATGAGCATAAATTATTTTTCGACAACTTCGTCAATTAAGAGAAAAGAAGTAAGACCCGGTATTTTTGGTTTTTGACCAATTTTAGAAATATTAATATGATTTAATTGATCAATTTTACAACAAAAATGAAAATGTTTTCCTGTAGGGAGTCATATAATCTGAACATTGTGTAAAAATTTTTTGACAAAATTTGTTGTTTAAAAGTTGAAGGCGAAAAACTTATATTTTGAACTTTTCACCTTTTTGAAGTACTAATATCTTCTAACTGATCACTCCTATGAAAAAAGTTAAACAGTATTTTTTGTAGATAATATAATAACACATAAGGCAGGTATAAATTTATCTTTGATAATTTCGTCATCTGAGAGTAAAAAGCAAAAAACCAGATTTTTTTAACATTTGACGAAGTTTTTAATATAGTGATATCTTTGGAACTATCACTCGTTGAAAAAAAATTTTAAATTTCTTATAGAGAATTCAATAGTTTAAAAACTTTGTATGAAGTTGTTTTCGATAGCAATCACCATTCATGTGTTACAGGCAAAAAACAGAAATTTTCGTCAAATAACGTTTTTTTTTAAAATGGCGATATCTCCTGAACGATCAGTCGGAGAAAAAAAATTACGTTAACATTTCTTATAGAAAATTATATGATCTACAAGGTTTGTATGAAGTACTTTTTGATAGCTTTTACCGTTTAAAAGTTTTTAGCGAAAAACCAATTTTTTTGACAGTTGACCTTGAATAACTTCTAACGCGCATACAATTTGTCAATGGACTTTTGAGTGAGTATTCCTTACACTAAAATAAAGATTATCGCATTTAAAAACCTTCATTTGGATTTATTCCGCATTGAAAGTACATTTTGCCTAGGCTATTATCTATAATATACTAATGATACTTCATTAAATCGGAATAGCAAAATGTTGAAAAATACCAAGCTAGTGATTTCGAGACCTGTAGTATAAATATAACTTTTTCAAACACAAAAAGTATGTATTAAATGGGATGCTGTATTTTTTTCACGCTATAGAAAAAAATATATAGGCCTTAAGTATGCAAATGCATGTTTAGTAAACCATTTCAAACACTAAAAAGAGTTTTTGAAATCTGACACAATTTTTGTTTTTACCCTATTTCAACTTTAAAATAGAATCGTTTACAAAAATTTAACTCTTAAGCCTTCCCCTAAGAATATCCTTTGTAATTCCAAAAGAATTTTTGAAATCGGATCTTAGTCCAGTCAAATTAGTCAAAAAAAGGGAATGAAATCGCATTTTTCGGCGTACACAACTTTTGTTGTGGTATCTATTCGGGTACGTCTCCTTATTATAAAAACGAGTTTTCGGGATTTTCGGGGTTAGGGAAGAGCCGCCATCTTGAAAAGGAGATTGGTTTTGTTTTTATGTAATGAACTTTTTTTATGTAATAGCTCGTTCGCATTTCACTTTGCAGAAAAACATCCAAGAACAACTATGTAGAGAAATAAATTATCTATAGAATAAGCTATCAACGGCCTCTCCGGGTTGTTTCATCTTTGAGTTAGAAGATGAAACAAAGTTATAGAAGATGTGCAAGTAGTGATTCAAGGGGAGATTTTGTTTTAAAAAGATTGTGTCTTGTGGATTTTGCCTTTACTAGGTTTCAACTTAGGGATTTTGTCTTTGGGAATTTTTGTTTGGGGATTATGGCTTTTGGGCAAACATCACTAACCCATCAAGCCTGCTTTTGCGACATCCACAAGCCGCTCCATATTTGGATGCGCAGGAACAAGAAATAATCGTAATTATTTCGGAAGGAGCAGGTTCCTGGGTGGTCATCACAGGTAGTTTCCTAGCCAGGTTTGAGCCTGGTGATATGTTCGAAATATATGCTGTCGAAGCGCAGCTTCTGTGCGGGGTAGTGAGGATAGACTATTTTTGTTTTTTCTCACGGACTTTGTAAACTTCTTATAACGAAGTTCGCTAATAGAAGTTGTCTTACCTCCGCCATAGAGTACTATAAAGAATTTTTCTCCTGCTACAATAATTTCTTCTGGGTCAACGATTATTCTATACCTAGGTAATTTATTTCTTTACATAGTTGTTCTTGGACATTTTTCTAAAGTGAAATGCGAAGGAGCTATTACATAAAAACAAAACCAATCTCTTTTTCAAGATGGCGGCTCTTCCTTAACTCCAAAAATCCCGAAAACTCGTTTTTATAATAAAGAGACGTACCCGAACAGATACCACAAAAAGATTGTGTCTGTCGAAAAATGCGACTTTATTTTCTAAATTTCAAGGTTAAATGTCGAAAATACTGGTTTTTCGAGTATAACTTTTAAACGGTACATGGTATTAAAAAGTAATGCGAACAAAACTTGTAGATAATGAAGTTATCTACCAAAAATATTTGAGTATTTTTTTCTCCGACTGATAGTTAAGAAGATATCGGCGTTTCAAAAAACGTTATTTGACGAAAATAAAATGAACCCTTCGGATCCAACCGAAGGGTTCAGGGTTCGAATCCTGGGCGTACCCAACTTTTAAAAGTGTCAAAACATTTTTGGTGGATAACTTCATTATAAACAAGATTTCAACGCATTAGTTTTTAATACCATGTATCGTTTCAAAGTAATACGCGAAAAAACAGTATTTTCGACATTTAACATTGAATTACTTTTTACGCAAGCCGTTTCGTTTGTAGTTACAATTAGTCCAGTCATTAGGTCATTTGACCTTGCGCGCAGAGGCACTGTCTGATTTTTTTTCATGGATCGATAGAGGCTCATTTAAAAAGCTTAAATCCAAATTTGCACCACCTGACAACTTTCTTTACTAAAGTTATTGGTAAAAATGTGTTTTTTGCCATTTTTTCGTCTTTTGGGAATATCTCGGCTGCAGTATATCGCACAGAAAAAAATAAAACATGGATTTATTTATAATAAGATTAGCTATTATATTATAAAAAAATTTATTTGTTTAAACAAATAAAAAAAAAGTTATAGTTAGTTAAAGTAAGTTTTTATTGTTTGAAAATCACTCTTTCGTGATTATTAAGAAAAAAGCTCATTTAACGATGAAGTTTTTATTTTTTAGTTTTAAAGTCTTTGTAATTACCTACAATTTAAAAAAAAAATCAGCCCTTAACTACTAACACAAGCCGAGAAATAAATTTATGATCATAGGTAAGTCAGCGCACCCATGCAATTTTATGTTTTTAGGTTTTATTTTATATCTCAGCCCCAGTATGTCGCAAAGTTAAAATTTAAAAGTTTTATTGTTTATAATAATTCTTTCTATCAACATGCGTTAAATTTAATTTGTTTAAACAAATAGAAAAATAGTTACAGTTCATTAAAAGGTTTTTTTGACTTGATTTTATACCTTTTTTCATAACTATTGAGAAAAAACTGTATTTAACGGTACTTTTTTTCAGGTTTACTTTTTTTGTTGTAGTCCTATAAATTTTCTATAAATTAAAAAAAAAATTAGTCCATTACGACAAACAGGAGCCAAGTTATTCATGAATTAAAAATGACGCGTCAGTTTACCAACGCATAATAATATTCTTACTTTTTTTGTGAAAAGGCTATTGATTATGTCCTAAAAAACAGGTCAATAAGAAAGTAAGACGTTCATGGAATTTTATTGTAACAATCTTCAAAGGGGTCTTTGAAGATGAGAAAACAGTGGAGTGCTATTAAATTAGAGGGTGCATTTTGGAGAAAGGGGTACAAAAGCACCCTTTTTGGTTTTTTGCATATAACTCGAAAACGAAGCAAAATTTCGAGATTTTTTGTAGAGAATACAATTTACTATCAAAATGGATTTTTGAAAAAAAAAAATTTTAATTTTTAGTTTGCAAAATTTTTAAAAATGCATTGCCAAAAAATGTGAAAATCGCATTTTTTGTTTTTTTTTTTGTACGTACCTATTTGCTTATAATTTTCTTACCAGCAGAGATAGGTATAGGTATTCCTTCATATAAAAGAAAGATAATTAAATTTCCTTTAAATAAATTTAAAAAAGGAACGGTTTGGATAAAAATCGACGAGAAATAGTCGTTCAAACTGGGCTGATTTTAAGTTTTAAAGCTTTATGAATGACATTTTTGGCTATTTTGATGGACTTGTTAGATAATACACTCAAACTGGATGTATTAGTGAGCCATGCCCAGTTAAGTCAAAAATAAAATAAAATTTCAATTTTTTTACAGTTTTAGGGTTCCCATCTAATTTTTTCAAAATTAAGAATAATTGCCAAAATCAACACATTTACTCTTACAAAGTCGGGTTTTGAACACATGTTAGCTTATACCTTCTCGAACATGAAAAAAAATAGTTCCAGACAAGTTTTACGGTTGAAAGTCCTTGCCAGACAAGCTCAACATTTTTAAAGTAGATATTATAAGAATTTACTTTTTTTTTAAATTTCAAATAACTATCAAATCTTGTTTAACAAAGCCGGATTTTCAATATATGTTAACTAATGTCTCCTTATATAGAGACAAAATTGTGCCAGACGAGTTTGGCTGTCGAAAATGCATGCCAGGCGGCCCTTAATGGTATAAAGTTGGTGATTTTTTTCCTTTTGTTCTCTAATTTTTTAAATAATTATCAAAACTATCTAATCTACTTTCACAAACCGGGGTATTAAGTAGTTTATGCCTTTCGTTATATGGACAAAATAGTGCCAGACGAGTTAGGTATTCCAAAATAAAAAAAGTTATTTCTTTAATACCTACATATTTAGAAAATGTTGAGCTGCTCTGGCAAGGACCTTCAACCGAAAAACTGGTCCAACACTATTTTTTTTTCACGTTTGAGAAGGTATACTAACTGCTAACATGTGCTCAAAGCCCGGCATTGTAAAAGCAAGTGTGTTGATTTTGACAATTATTTTAAATTTAGAAAAAATTATCTTTCTTTTATATGAAGGAATACCGAATACGATTTTCACATTTTTTGGCAATGCATTTTTAAAAATTTTGCCAACTAAAAATTAAAATTTTTTTTTTTTTCAAAAATCCATTTTGATAGTAAATTGTATTCTCTACAAAAAAGTTTCAAGAATTATCTCGAAATTTTGCTTCGTTTTCGAGTTATATGCAAAAAACCAAAAAGAGTGCTTTTGTACCCCTTTCTCCAAAATGCACCCTCTAATTTAATAGCACTCCACTGTTTTCTCATCTTCAAAGACCCCTTTGAAGATTGTTACAATAAAATTCCATGAACGTCTTACTTTCTTACTGACCTGTTTTTTAGGACATAATCAATAGCCTTTTCACAAAAAAAGTAAGAATATTGTTATGCGTTGGTAAACTGACGCGTCATTTTTAATTCATGAATAACTTGGCTCCTGTTTGTCGTAATGGACTAATTTTTTTAATTTATAGAAAATTTATAGGACTACAAAAAAAAGTAAACCTGAAAAAAAGTACCGTTAAATACAGTTTTTTTCTCAATAGTTATGAAAAAAGGTATAAAATCAAGACAAAAAAACCTTTTAATGAACTGTAACTTTTTTTCTATTTGTTTAAACAAATTGAATTTAACGCATGTTGATAGAAAGAATTATTATAAACAATAAAACTTTTAAATTTTAACTTTGCGACATACTGGGGCTGAGATATAAAATAAAACCTAAAAACATAAAATTGCGTGGGTGCGCTGACTTACCTATGTTCATAAATTTATTTCTCGGCTTGTGTTAGTAGTTAAGGGCTGATTTTTCTTTTAAATTGTAGGTAATTACAAAGACTTTAAAACTAAAAAATAAAAACTTCATCGTTAAATGAGCTTTTTTCTTAATAATCACGAAAGAGTGAGTTTCAAACAATAAAAACTCACTTTAACTAACTATAACTTTTTTTTTATTTGTTTAAACAAATAAGTTTTTTTATAATACAATAGCTAATCTTATTATAAATAAATCCATGTTTTATTTTTTTCTGTGCGACATACTGCAGCCGAGATATTCACAAAAGACGAAAAAATGGCAAAAAACACATTTTTACCAATAACTTTGGTAAAAAAAGTTGTCAGGTGGTGCAAATTTGGATTTAAGCTTTTTAAATGAGCCTCTAGCGATCCGTGAAAAAAAATCAGACAGTGCCTCTGCGCGCAAGGTCAGGCCCTTTTTCACGACGTGATGACTGGACTAAATAGTCGGAAAAAATATTTTGGCAAAAAAAAATATTTCGCATTTTTCTATTATATTATATTGATAGAAAAAATCTGAACAAAATATATTATTATCGTATCAAGATCAGCTTCCAAAAAAAACATACAAAAGTTAGATTCATAATTATAGTTTCGAAAATGAAAATTGGATTTCAAAAACGTATAGCGAAAAAAGTATTTTGACAAAACTAAAAATGCTTGTAAATAAAGGTTTACTTTTTAGTATAGGCAATGAGGATTGGTTTTTAGTAAATTTTTGGGTGCTGAATTCAAATCCGTCATCCGTTTTTGGCTATCAGCTTGGGTTTTTTAAGAAATTCCCGCTAGAAAATTACCAAAAATCGTTTTTTTGCTATTTTTGAAGCCTTTTAACATAGGTATAGAAATAATTATTTTTTAACAAGTTTTATACTTATCTACCCCTTGGTTTAAATAATAAAAAAAAATGCATATCTTATTAAAATCAATTGATTGTAATATATTTCGACCTAATGTATTTACTAACTACATACTTATGTCCTCGTTTACATATATTTAAAAGTCAATTTGTGATTTTTTATTCACCAAGAAATCTTATTAAAACAAATGTCAATATGTATCTGCTAACTACGAGTACCTACTTCATAAACGAGTACAACAGAATATTCATATCACAAACAAAAGCAATCTTTTTTATCTGCAAGATTATTAGGTACTGGTACTGTTAAAAACATTAAATACCCATTTAATCAAAAAGATTATCAGCTTTTTTAATTTACAAAAATTCAAAATAATAATCTTTGCGCTTTCTAGCCTCCCACGCTTTTTATTTTTTGAATGTATAATATGGGTTTATTTTTTGTCTATTTTTTTCATCAATTCTTATAAATTACAAAAGCACTTATTGACGTACTCAGCATGTCCCACCGAGAGACGAGGGATCAAATAAATGAACAACGCCTTCAAGGCCAGTTGATTCGATCATGAGAAGCATAATATTATATTTTCATTATTAAAACAGCATGCACAAAAAGACACAAAGAAAAAAAATCAAGTTCAAGTTGAGGGCCAAAGACTTTAGTTGAGTATTATACCAAACCCACCTACAAACATTTCTACATTATGAAATGAAGCCTCACTTAATAAATGATTGAATTACGATAAAAATTTAACTTTAATGATGGTAAAGAAGTTAGGAAATTTGGTTTGTTGTGTTTAGAGATAACTTGATTTTACCGCATTAACACCGAATGTAATCGGTCATAATATTATCATTTATTTGCAATAAACGTTCTTTTATGACAGGTAACTATGTACTAATAAATGGAAGAAATTTAGCATTTGATAATTTTTAATTTCTTGCTACAGTTGCACGTATTTCAAAGATCTTAAAAAGTTTTAAGAATAGATTTTATTTCCTAACAAATGTTTAAGGAAACTATGACTTGTGGGTTGATTGTAAGAACCATGGTATTTGTAAGAAATTAATTGGGATATAAATTCAAAAAGGCACTTAGATTCGGGACTCAGTCAAATAACTGAAGAAAAAAAATTAAAAAATAATTAAATTAACATTTTAACAACATTTCTATCAACTCATGTATTTGTCTAGGTACTTAAATGTTTATAATATTACTCTTTATTTTTGCGAAAATTAACGAGATATATGTACATACATACATATACGTCGAAATAAGCCAATTGTAGGTCTGTTGGTGAGATTTCTCAATTAACTTCAAGAATAATTCTTAATGATATACAAATAAAGGGAAATGATCAACTTAAAACCATTTTAATAGAAAATAAATCAAAATCCTACATAGCGGTACTGTCCGAAATATTTCAGTTCTTCTCAGAATCAGAACTCGATCGACGAAAGTCTTCATAAAGAGATAAGATTTGATTTTCAGTTCTGGTTGGATAGGGGTAGGTTGGGTTTTCTGGGCGATATCTCTCTGAAGTCTCGCTTTGTTCTCACCATGACATCTACACGTGGTTTTTGTAAGGAGTAAAAACCCAAATGAGATCCCACGAAGCGGGTTACGCAAGGTACAGTCGTTCAATAAAGCAGTTGACTATCCCTAAAAGAACCCAAATTTTTTAAATACGACCATGACTAGATGACAATATAGCCATAAACGAAAAAAAAACTCGTATTAATGCATACGCTTGTTAATCTTTGAAACTATACAGTAGGGTGTGTCATATATTTCAACTCTGGAATTTTCACATCTAATCAGCGTTGCCAGACTTTTGGCATGTCGATGTCGGTTCCCTTTTTTTCATCCAAAATTTTTTTTTCTCTTTTCTGATTTCAATTTTTCACGTTTTTGTTCCATATTATTTTTTGTTTACAAAAAGAATTTTCCACCTTTTCTGTACATAATATTGTAAGATATTCAAGGCAAAAATGTTTATCTGACCTAAACCACCCATTGAGTTATTAATATTTACCCTTAATTAATAAACTATAGGCCTTTAATTACAAAAAAATATGTTTGCATGCAAATAACGCTGTGAGTTGAATATATACTTCATTTTTGGAAGTGTAAGCCGACGATCCCAAAAAATGCCGTCAATTGTTTTGCATGACATTCCATGACAGCAATGGGTTTTTTTTGCATAAAACTGTTAAACAATCAAGTCAATAAAACACCTTATAGTCTCATAGCTGCCATCATCGGGTCAAAATCGACTTATAAAATTATAAATGCAAGAAAATAATTTTGTATTTTACCTCAATAATTTTTGACATGCGAAAATATTTGCATTGATTTTTTTTTTCGCAAGTAAACTGTAAACTAGGCTTGATTCAACAAAACAAAACAAAAATATCTTAGAACACTAAATCACATACATATTTCAATATATTCTATACAATTTTGGTCTTTCATCAACATTAATTTGTTGAGAAGAATTTCGCGGAAAGTGTTCGATTTTTGAGTTTATTTTTTAATTAAGTTTTTATTAAGTTTATTGCTGAAACAGCGCACTCAGCTTTAGCTTCACTGTGTAGAAGACAAACAAATAAATGAAACCAATTTTTTCATATTTCGGAACCTAAACCTATCATCCATATCAAATTTCGTTTTTGAGATATCATTCACAAAATTCTTGAATGTTTTTTGATGGTGTAGTTGATATGTAAATGTTTCTTAGTGACATATATTCCATGTCTTGATCACTTAGCTCATTCAGTAAATAAATGAGGAAAATGCCTGTAAATTGAAACTTAGCGAAGAATTATTCAGATTTTTCACAGTGATTGGGATACTAAATTCGAGGAGCTTTAAGACTTGACTGCATGATACAACTTTAATCGCTTCAAAATCTCTCACAAGCTGTTATAAAAAACTTCCTGCATTTTTTTTAAACAAACACACATTTTAAACTCACTGATTTCAGGTCGTTTTGATAAAAAAAACTCAGTTTTTTAGCGCACTATTTTTCTAGTTTTCTGGTTTGGTTTTCCCTTTTTTTCCTTTATGGTCAAAAATCCCGAATCTAATACCTTCCAAAAGTTGCATTACATATTATAATTAAATTCTTCATTTGGACTTTTCATTTAAGGTATTGACTTTGGCTCGCTAAATGAGCTTGAAAAGAACACCAAAAATCGTTTCTTAGCTAATATTCCAGAAATTATAAGAGAAGTGTTTTGTGCAAATTATTAAAAGACTTACAAATTGCAACTAGGGATTTTGGCGTGAGAATTTGAAAATTCTAAACAGATTTTAAATAAAGAGAAATAATACTTTCAGATTCCGGAAGGAGTTTCTGAAAAAAAAAATAATTTCGTGATTTAGCATACCCTCAAGTACGGCGAAAAAACGTTTTCTTTTGTTTGGTACCTTTTATAAGTCAAAATTAACTTAAAAAAAAATTATCAATATTTGCCGCACTAAAAAAATTGTATAAGAATATAATTTTGAGTGATCTCGATTTCTTATTTCAAAGGACAATCGGCAAAAATGTATGGTAGGTGGTCTAGGAACCAATAAAAACGAGACGTATGTCGTTGGAAAGGTATATTCATGCCCTACAATAGTCACTATGGCAGCTCATTTCAAATCACTGTGTGAAAAAAGTTATTCGCTAACCTAGGTTTTGTTTTAGTGCATTTTAGTGTGGAAAAAATTTATACAAACTGGTCTAACCAATACCAATAAGATGTATATCGTTGAAAAGATATTTTCATGAACAGTAATAGTTACTCTAACAACTTTTATAAAATCACTGTGTGGAAAAAGTTTTTCGCTGTTTTAGGTAATTTTGGTACATATAAAATTAATGGAGCATGGGTAATAATTAGCGAATAAGTTTTTTCACACAGTGATTTGAAAAAAGCTGCCTCACTGACTATTGTAATGCATAAAGTTACCTTTCCAACGACATGCGTCCCGTTGTTATTGGTGGAAGTTGCACTCACGCTTTTTTGCCCATACTAGAAAATAACAGTTTTTTCACACTAAAATGAACCACACTATTTCATTAGTTTACGAATAACTTTCTTCACACATTGATTTGAATTGAACTGCTATGGAAGATATTGTTGGTAATGCAAATACCTTTCCAATGACATATATATTGTCGTTATTGGTTAGATCAGTTTTCATAAACTTTGCCTATACTAAATATATTTTATTCGTACTAGAATGCACCAGAACACAATTCTGTTTAGCGTATAACTTTTTTCACACAGCGATTTGAAGTAAGCGTCCATAGTAACTATTGGAGTACATAAAAATACCTTTCCAACGACATATGTCTCGTCGTTATTGGTCTTGTAGACCGTTTTGTCCTATTCTCCTTTGTATTGCCTTATAAGTTTGTTTCTATTTAATTGTTCGTACACTTTATGTTTAACTATCTAAATTAGTTAAATGAACTCAGATTAGCTCTAAACATATCCGAGCTATAGACGGAAAAAGTACTAAGCACAAAGTTTTCGAAAATTGACTTACTGCCCGAACAGAATAGAGTGCTGCAACTGGAGCTGCAGCTGCAGCTGGAATAGCTGTCAAAAAATGTCGTACGTGATTTTTTTGCGCACCCACAATGCAGCTGTACAGCTTTCTGACATTTAAATATCGAAAATAAAAATGAAAACAAAAATAAAAATGAATAATGATGAAAAAGAAGCTAAAATTGCTTAACGTCGTTATGAGAGATTGAAAAGAGTTTAAGAATCACTTTAACCCACATGTAAACACTACGTTTTCCTCGCAATTTTGAAACGTCAAAAACGCTGCAAGCTAAAGTTAAAAGTTGGTCAACTTGTCTAGCTGCGTCTGCAGCTTCGTTTGCAGCTATGTCGTGTTCTATTCGCATCATTGAATTTGTGTATATTCAACGTTTTGACAGCTATTCCAGTTGCAGCTCCTACTCCATTCTGTTCAACCAGTTAGTTGTTTCGAGCCAAAGAACCATTTAATTTCAAACTTTTTCACATAATGTATTCTTATTCTTACGATTCTAATGCAACTCTTGGCAAGTATTAGTTTTTAAATCTGAACTGTATTTTTTTCGCCATTCCAAAGTGACACTATACAGTCTTTTATCAATTGTTGTCTTCGATACATTCGACAGATTCGTTGGCAACAAACCATAAGTAATGTAGAGCTATGGAATAGGGCTCTTCCAGAGAAGATTGGATCTTGATATCAGGCAATTAAAATGGCGATGTATTGGCCATACTTTGACGAAACCAAACGAGAACATAGCGAAGCAAACCTTCAATTAGAATATTCATCAGGGTGTTAGGAGAGTTGGAAGACCAATAAGCACTTGGAGGTCAACTGTACAAGCAAACGTGAGCACAGCACCATGCCGTCAAATGAGATAGATTGAAAAAATCTGTTACTGCCATATGTTCCAGGAGGAGTTAATGTGTTGCTGCGAAGACTGCAGCGACTGGACCACATGAACAATGTGTCCCTTAATTCGCCAATAATATTCTAAGGCCCTGGCAAAAGAAAATTATGGATGGAAAGTTCTATCCCCCACCCTTTGAGGCAGGGGGTGGAATTTTTGAATCTTTGACTTTAAATGCAAGGAAATATTTTAAATCAAAAGAATTACATACAATAATGTGCTACGGCTTTTTTGAAAGCAAATTCATTCTTTTATTTGCTTTTTAAATCAAGTTTTTAAAGTGAATTGTTTTAGAGAAATACAATTTCGAAGTCGAATTCTCTGGAAAATTTGTGATTTTTTTTTTTTCAAGTTTATATTTTACGTAATTAAACGGTATTTTTGTGTTCGATATTTAATGCATTTGTTTATTTATAGTCAATAACCGAAATATACAAATCTTTCTAAGTTTTTGAGAAATAAAGAAAAAACAAAAGGTACTTTTTCCCAAAAGAAACCGGAAAACCCCGAATTATTCATGAATTATCCATAATTAAACCCTTTTTCGAGACTTATTTGGAAAAAGTACCTTTTGTTTTTTCTTAATTTCTCAAAAACTAAGAAAGATTTACATTTACTTTTCTGTAATTGACTTAAAATTAATTAGATCATTGAATATTGAACACAAAAATAGCAGGCAATAATGCATTTTGAAAAATATCAATTTCGAAAAAAATTGAATTTTTTTTTTCGAAAAATATTGACTTTGAAATTTAATTTCGATTTATTATAAAGATAAGTAGTACCTCGTGGCATGATGGTTAGTGCGTAGGACTGTCATGCCGAAGGTGTGGGTTCGATTCCTAGCCGTGCCACCTAAAAACAGAAATGTTTTATCTGAGGTACTGCCTCTTGCGTGGAACTGACAAATCCTCCAAGAGTATTACTTGTCATGAAAAAGTGCTTCTCACTTAGCCGTTCGGACTCGGCAAAAAACTGTAGGTCCCCCCCATTCCTGCCAACAACACGCACACAGGAATGGTTGAGAGTTGTAAGTCACTAGGCCCTGGTTCTCCACGAGCTGTTGCGCCACCCAATTTATTTTTTTATTTATAAAGATAAGGGTTTGCCATTTTGTTTTAAAAATGATTTAGGGCAAGTGGCCGCTGCGGCTGCATCGAATAAATTCCAGCCGAGGCCCAATTTTCGACCACTTTTTGCAGCAAATGGGGCTGTATGTCAGCAATAACGCGTTGTTGATTGTTTCATTGGGTGTATGGTATGTAGCTCCGTCTTGTTGGAACCAAAGGTCGTCAACATCAACATCCTCCAATTCAGGCACGAAAAAGTCATTAATCATGGCTCTATAGCGTTCCCCATTGACTGTAATATTATGGCCGGCTTCATTTTTCATCATTTTTCAGAAGTAAGTCTGTTCATTATGAAATTGCAAACCAAACTAAGCATAAATCAAGTGACAGCTGTGAAAAAACCAACTCCGAAAAAAGTATTGCCAGATAGAAAACCACACGTCTAAAAAAACACCCTTTATAACTTTAGGCGAATTTGAAAATTTTACATATAAAACTTTTCGTTCAAAATTAAATGTCCTAACGAAATCGATGTTTTCAAAAATTTTATATACAAATTTAATAGGAAAAGTAAAAAAAAATCGAAAAATAAAATATTTGTAAGTTCTTTTCTTGATTGCGCATAACGTTTTTGGAGCAAATATACGCTCAAAGCATACTCTAACTAAAGAAGGAGAGGCTGAAACCTTTAATTTGTCATGTTCAAAAAGTCGTTTTTAATTAAACTAACTGAAATTTACCCATTCAAACTTTACCATTTTCTATCATTTTTTGCAGTTTTTGCCCGAGATCCCGTTTTTTGGTACTACATGACAGATTTAACAATCCTAGCACCTACAAAGTACCAAATCTTGTATTAGTCGACTCAGCCGTTCAGTTTGAAGGTCTGGAAACATTTAAAAACAGCTTCAAAACAAAATTACGGGCTTAACTACTTTTTAAATAAATCTCTATAATCGTAATGTCATATTTCATTCAAATCTTGAGTTCGAATATTTTTACGCGCAGTTTAGTAATAAATTTAGAAATCTTAAATTTTATATTTCTGTTTTTGGTTATTTTTATTGTTAATTTTTCTGGTGATTTTTTTTTTTTTTTTTGAAACCATTCATTTCGATAGAAAACTTAAATGTGAAAAAAAAGTTTTAAGTGTAAAATTTTAAAATCGGCTTATACCGATTAGCAAAATATTGAAAAGTGGCGTGCCATAAAAGTTGAAGTTGCCGAGTTATAATATTATAGAGGAAACTCCTTTCTCAACACTGCCACAAAAATATTCACCAGGTGTGATTACTAAAAAGCTTACTGAATGGGTACAAGAAAAAAAATTTGATGAGTAAATACCAAGCTGGGTTCCCAATGATTTCAAACGGAAACAGGAGTAAAGTAGGGTTGCCTTCTTAGCCCGCTATTATTTTTATCATTTTTGGATGATCTTGGAGAATTTCTACCGAGAGGAATAACATTTGCTGGAATGAAGATAAAACTTTTGCTTTACGCTGACGATATAATCATACTGGCAGATAATCTAAACGGGGTGCTATTGATGATTAACAAGCTTTACAAATATTATACTTTAAGGAATCTACAACTCAATGAAAAATCATGATTTTTCTACATGGATCGGGAAGGCCTACACAAGAAATGAGAAATGGACTTGACTTGGCATGATCAAATGAATCATGTGCTCTGCAACTCAAGTTTGGGGTACCAATCTGAAGAAGTGGAGAAGCTGCTTAGATACTTCCCCAAATGAATATTTATTGCAGAACTTGAGGTTACTATTCTCAAAGTGAAGTCAATGCAATCTTTAAATTGAATTTAAATGATTTTTAATTATTGCATTCCCAAAGATTGAATTCTTTTACAATCCTGCTAATTGGCTGAAACAAATTATTGACTTAAAACCACCTGTTTAAGAATTGTATTAGGTACTAAATATACAAGTTTTGTTTTTGATATAAATATAAATTTTTAATCCTACAACACTTCATGCAATAAACCCCTTAAACATTAGTACGGACGACCAAGTCATGCGTATTTTATTTTTTGTTTTCAAACACGTGAAGCAATTTTTTGATAAAAATAATATTTGGATAGCGTCAGTTACCTTGAAGATTAAAAACAAATACGAGTTAATAATCTTAAGTGCATTTCTTGACGATATGAGCAACTAAAGAGACATAAAACTCTTATCCTAGATTGATTAATTTCAAGTACGACTAAAATTGAATATTTCCATCGCACTTCTTAACTTAAATTTAATTCCTTTTTGAAAATGCTACGATTAAACTTTTATAGAAATAAAAGCTATCTTATCATTCGAAATGAGATTCTCATAGGCAAATTTTACCCATCGATAGGATATCGAAGAAAAAAAAAACACTTTTAACTGCTTTTGATCAGGTGATTAAGGCGCAGTATTTCTTATCTTATTATTTGTTTTCATTTTCAGTAAATAAATTTAATATGCTTCCTCTAATTCAATTATGATATCTAATAATAGGAGTGGTCAAAATAATAAACATATACACAGCAATTTAGATCTAAAATGCATGAATGTTGAAAGAAAGAAGAACTACATATAATTAAAAAGAAAGATAGAAACATTTTCTATAGGTATTCAGAATCTGTAAATGAAACCTTTTTTCATCCATCAGTTTGAGTTTTTGAGATATGGGTGAATCTCTGCCAACTGTGATTCTTTTTTTAGAAAATTATCAAAAATTAAAACTTCTTGAAAACAATTTTTGTTTTGTGTAAGTGGCTTCATTTAGTCAGAGTATCATATCAGTAAAAGCATTTTGCTACAACTTTAAAAGAACAAAAAATATAGTGAAATGTACTAAAACTAGTATAGACGATAATGATACCTTTTTTCTTTTTTTTATTTTTAATTTATTCTCCCTCTTTTCGACCATATTTTTGTTGAGATTCTTGATTGTCTAATACGTTATAACCTCTTGACATCTCAACTTCCCTTTTTTTCTTTAAAAAATTATCTCTTTCGTTTTTGAAGTCTGTTCTTATGAATGGCAACCCTTTTCCTTGTGCTGGGTTATTACTTAGTTTTTATTGCACGGAATGATTTTTGTTTGGTTCGTCTGAGGTATTGCTACCGTTTTTACAAAGAAAATTGTTAGAAAAAAATATTATTGCAAGAAATTATTTAATTATATTCAACTAAAGCTCAAAAAGTATTTAAATGTCACGGTACTGACATCCACGGTACTGACATTTAGACAGTTTATGTAACCTCACTTCTCTATGCTTTTGAGAAAAAATAATTCCCAGGACAATTTTAACTTATGCCGTCAAAAGGAATACAAAATTCTGATAACCAACCAAAAACATGTTATAACATGCTTTAAAAGTACTACCACGGTACTGACAAATAAATTTGTGACATACTTTTATCGCATGAAAACATATCACTCTCAAAGTACAACAACGTACGAAAATTAAAATGATTGTTGTTACCTATACATAAATAGTTTATCTTTTAGAAAACCACAATACATAAGCGTCAAAGATAAAACAAAATGGCGGTTGAGCGGGAAATCTTTTGAATTCAAAAATAAAATTTAAACCTCGGACAACATTCATTCATGATTATTTTATTCAGCAAAACGTATTTTGACTTTATGTTTGCATTATTTTGTCAAGCAAAGATTGCATTCAAACTTTTCTAAGGACAACATTTCTATTCAATGAAGTATTTCATTAGAAAAAAAGTAGATTTAATCGGAAAAACATGGAACGGACATGCCACGGTACTGACATTTTAGCTACACTTTCCCAAGCCATATGGAAGAAGTAACAATTTGGGTCATGATATTGAATGTAGATTGTAGTAAAAAGCCATTTACACAATTCAAACCAAAAATATATACGAACATTTTACTTTAAATAACAAAAAAAGCACTGGACGCAAAGAATCACAGTTGGGACGGAATCACCCATATGTACTTTTACAGACAAAAGCTTACCAATGCAAAATAAAAATACAGTTATTTTTCAAAGCATCCAATTATACATATTCAATAATTTTCTAAAATAAAATGTTTTAAATTAGTCAAATCTTGAAAATACCGGTTTTTCGAGAATATTATTCAGCGTACTGCACCGCCTGTCTGTTCTTTAATTTTATATTTTCAAAAAAGTTATTTCTATCCATTTATTTAAAAAAAATCCAAACTCGAGATTTTGGGAAACAAAAGCACCTATGTCACTAAAACCAGTATTTTTGAAATTTGACTATTTTTAAAGTCGCAATATTTTGGAACTGAGTCCTCGTATGAAAAAAAGTGTCATTGAACTTCTTTAATAGACTATTATTATCTACACAATTAGCATAAATTATGATTTAAAAACTTTGCTATTTAGGAGCAAATTGCAAAAAACCGGTATTTTTGAGTTTTTGATCATTTTTGAAGTACAAATATCTTTTAAATGATAACTATTAAAAAATATATAGTAAGGCTTTCTGTAAAAAAGTCAAATGATCTACAAACTTCAGTCAAAATGTTTCCACAAAAAATACTGTTTCAGTGTTGTTTACGAAAAACCTATATTTTCATTATTTCACTTTTTTGAAATAGCAATATCTTTTAACGCATCGCTTTTATGAAAGAAAAGGGTCATAAAATTTTTTGTAGGCAATTCTAAAATCTATTAAATGAACAGCGATGGTAGATACGAGCAGGTTGAGCGTGAAATGCTTCGTCTAAAGATCAGTATCCTGGGCATAAGCGAAGCTAAGTGGAGAGGAAGAGCTGAATACAGATAGACTGGATAAACGAGAATGCTGTATTCCGGGGAAGATGAAAGAGAGGGTGGCCTGGGCGCCCATTTCTGCGAGATTAATGACAGCAAGGTTTCGTTCACAAATCCGTAAAGTCACAATTATTCAGTGCTAAGCCCCCACAAATGAAGGGACCGAGGAAGACAAAACCGCGTTCTACACTCATCTTAACTCGGTGAGCAGTAGTGTTCCGAGAGCCGACATCATAGTCGTTATGGGAGACCTCAATGCCCAAGTCGGTTCAGACAATAACGGGCTGGAACACGTGATGGGAAAAAATGGCTTGGGGTCACGGAATGAAAATGATGACTTACTTGTCGATTTTTGTAACGCGAATCGTCTTGTGATAGGTGGGACTGTATTTAAGCATAAGACCTGCAACAAAAATACCTGGGTGCATCCGGATGTTCAAACCGAAAACCAAATTGATCATATCATGATTCAGCAGCGATGGAGGAAGTCAATGTGTGATGTCCGTAGTATAAGAAATGCCGATGTGGAAAGCGATCACCATTTGGTTCTGATGAGTCTCAAACTACGAACTGCTGCCGTACAAAAACCAGCGCAGGATGCAGCAAGGAACTCAAAATTCATTACGAATGCTTTAAATGACCACAACATATGTCGAAACTATGTCACCACCCTCAACGACAAGCCTCGTCATTAAACGGAATCCAGCATTCAACAATTGATGAGATGTGGAGTGAAATTATAAGTTTTTTTATGAAGGCTGGATCTGAAACTGTACCCAAGCGAACGAGACGTAGAGACTCTTGTATATCCCAAGACACCTGGGATAAGATCGAACTTCGCAAATCGTTGAAAATCCAAATAAATGCCGAAGCAGATGTTCATGTTCAATGAAAGGCTGAATTGCGAAGCGAGTACCACATTGCACATAAGATGGTCTATCACTGTGTGAGACGTGACAAGAGGGTGAGGGTAGATGGACTCGCAGATAATGCGGAAATCGTTGCCAGAAGAGGAGATATCCGGGAACTGTACCAAATAGCCAAAGATGTTATTGGGAAAAAAAGCTACACTAATCATCCTGTAATGGATGTGGATGGCACACTTTTGGAATCAACTGAGGATCAGCTACGCAGATGGAAGGACCATTTTTGTGCCCTGCTAAATGAGGAATCAGTTGAGCAGAGTGCTGAAATGTCCCAACTAAACGAGATGCGCAGGTCATAAAGGGGTATTGACGTGGAACCCCCGCCCCGTCAGAATCGGAAATCCATACATCAATAAATCTCCTCAAAAGCAACAAGGCAACTGGACTGGATGGAATATCAGCTGAATTCCTGAAAGCCGATCCCGTAACAGCGGCTAGTATTTTACATCCGTTGATACAAAGCATTTGGAATAACGAGAGCTATCCCAGGGACTGGTAGGATGGTGTGATTGTTAAGTTGCCAAAGAAAGGTGACCTAAAGAATTGCAACAATTGGCGTGGTATTACCGTTTTGTCCGTTTTCCCAAAACTAATGGCAGCCATCATTCTCCAGCGAATAAAGGATAGAATCAAGTCTACACTCAAGAGGCATCAAGCTGGCTTCCGCAGTGGCCGATCGTGTGTCGACCATATCAACACCCTGCGTATCGTCCTCGAGCAGTCGATGGAATTTCAATCACCGCTTCACCTCATGTTCGTGGATTTTGAGAAGGCCTTTGATCGAGTTAACCAAGAATGTATATGGAGATCGTTGCTTGGTAGAGGAATTTCACCAAAAATTGTTGCCATTATTAAAGTCTTACAACAACACAAGGTGTTTTGTTTTGCACAATGGGCAGCTATCCGACTCCTTCGTAGTGCAACAGGGTATGAGACAAGAGGATGTTCTATCGCCAATTCTCTTCCTGCTGGCGATGGATGACGTATTGACGGCCAGTGTTGGTACAGCTGAGCGAAATGGCATTCAACGGAGACCGTGCGAAAGGCTCAGTCATTTAGACTTTTAGACTATGCCGATGACATATGTATGTCTACTGGCAAATAACATCAGTGGGCTGAACGGGATGTGCCAAACACTGCAAGTGAAGGGAGAGTCGAGTGGTCTAAGAATAAACAGCAAAAAGACAAAAATAATACCCACATGCCGCTCCACACAGCAGCGTATTATTCTACAGGAGACGCTAGTTGAAGTAGTGGAACAGTTTAACAACCATGACAGTATTGTCTCTGCAAACGGTGGTACGGATCTGGACGTTAAAAGTAGAATAAATAAAGCTAGTGCCGCCTTCGGTACTCTGTCCCCAATCTGGAAATCAAGTCAAATCTCCTTACGCTCTAAGTTGAGATTCTTCGAATCTAATGTCAAATCCGTGCTGTTATATGCTTGTGAAACCTGGAAAGTCACGTCTATCATTTCGAAGAAATTGCAGGCTTTTGTGAATCACTGTCTTTCTCACATTTTTAAGTTTCGCTTGCCAAAAATAATATCAAATGAGGAATTGTGGCGCAGGACAAGTCAAGAGCGGCTGGACGTCAACATAAGAAAGCGTATATGGCGTTGGATTGGTCACACACTAAGAAAACCAAACGATGAAATTGCAAAGCAGTCCTTTGAATGGAATCCTCAGGGTGCACGGAAATCAACTGTCTTAGCGGAAGCAGAATCCCAGAGAAAGAGGTGGCCACAGCTGAAGTACCTTGCGGCAGACCGTGAAGGATGGAAACGTTTTGTTATGCCCCAGCCGGGGTTACAGGACACGATGATGATGATTAAATGAACACGAATTATTTTTTGATAGTCATTAAAGAGTAAAACGAAGAAAACTGTATTTTTTTTATTTTGATGAGATTTTGAAAAAAATATATCACTGAAATTTTTGCTCTTAGAAAAAACAAAATTTATGTTCTTTTCTGTAGATAGTTGCACGATCTACAAGTTTTGCATTAAATATTTTTCAATCGCTTAAAAGTTATATGCGAAAACCCAATTTTTGACATTTGACCTTGTATAACATTTAATGAGCACACAATTTGACAATGGGCTTTTGAGTGAGTGTTCCCTATGCTAAAATTAAGAGAATTGCCTTTAAGAACCTTCACTTGGATCTATTTCGCAGATTGGCCGTTTTTTGACATTTTTCTTAAGTTATGTGTTGATAAAGCAAAAGCTAATGAATAAAAATGGATGTCAGGTAAATCTTTTAAAGCGAAATTTTGTAGGTCTGTGTAATCTTGTAATTAAAATTAATTTATGAAAGCTTTAAAATAATTGGTAAATAGAATAAATTAGAAGCATTATTGAATAATATATAAATCACGCAATTTGTTTTTATTAGTCATCCTTTGCTGTATAAAGATATAGCCTAAGAGCCCATGCCAATAATGCATATGGATTTCTTTGTCTAGAACCATAAACATAGTATACCTATAGCTGTGATAAGAATATTGTTTACGGGTGAAGTTCTTAAACTAAATTGACTAAGTATCATACAGCGATTGGTAATTATATAGGGGTGGTAACAAAGCATACAAATATGAAGTTTTTGACACAAAAACCACATTTAGCTCACGCGTGTGATATTTTACTATAGAAATATATTTGTGGCACATAAAAGTTTACTATACGTTGCGGCTATAAATTTATGGCATAATTCAATATCATAACTACTAAAGCTGTTATTTCATTTCAGATAAATGTAGGTACATAACTGTATGTATCTACATATGTATATATTAGTTTGAAAGAAAAAAAGACACAATTTAGTAATGGAAATTTTTAAGGTAACAACGCAATTTAGTGCTTATAAAAACTTTTTGCTGGAAAAACAAAAGAGTTCTTAATTGGTTAAGATATCACAGCAGATTAATATTTAGAAATGCACAGCTCTTTTTAATTTTCTTTTGTCTTTGCAGAGATTTTTCGAATATTATCGTTTTTATTCTGAATAACACAAAATTTCTCATAACCATTTTAAAGGGTCTAAGCAAAGGTACTAGTCAACTATTTTTAAACTTAAATGCAGTTCGACTACTTTTCTTGAACTGTGTATGCATTTCATAATTACTGTCGCACTAAAAACATTTCGTTGAGAAATTTAAGTTGAAAAAATATGACGTACTTATGTCATCGAGCTAGTGTCATGCTAAATAAAATGCACGACTGGGTCGCACGTACTTGCTCTTATGTTCAAGACACTGTGGGCTTAAGAAAATTGTATATAAAAACATGGAAATTATGAGAGAAACATGAAATACGACATTTAAATTGGATAAAACAACTCTTTTGACAGTTTGATGTGGAAAAAAAGAATGCCATCTTAATTCTGATTGAATATGATTGTATGGAAAAAAAAATTAAAATCGTTGGAGAGGTTTTTATCAAAAATTTATTTTTTATATATAAAATTCTAAAGACATTTTTAAGAACAAATCTTGGTATGCAAATCTAAAGTATATATTTATGTGTATATAAAAACAAAATTTGAAAAAAAATTGTCAACCCGTTTTTGATATCGAATTTTCAAAAAAAAATTTTGAAACTTTTTTTAAAAATCCAAAAACTTTTTTTTGAAAATTTTGATATGCAATATTATTTGATCTTATCTAAATATTGTATATAAAAAAATTCATCTAAATCCGTTAAGCCGATAACGAGAAAATTCAAAATAAAAAAATACGTTCTATGACAGGTACTGTTAATAGTTGCTAGGTGTAAAATTTTATAATTTTTGGTAGTAGATTGTACTAATTTAAATAAAAAGTTTAATCAAAATCATTGGAGTCGTTTTTAAGCAAAAAAAAATATTTTCCTTTGCGGTTTTTCAACTTTTGTATGGAAGGTACCGTTATTTTTTCATAAATGTAAAATTTTTTCCAAAAATATTTTAGAGAGTACTAAAAAAGTCTTAAATATCGAGTTTCAAAAAAATCGATCATGTCGTTTTCGAAATATTTGATTTTCCAAAAAAAATTTTGAAACATTTTTTAAAAATCCAAAAAATATTTTTTCAAAAATTTTGGTACACAAAACTATTAATTTTTTTTTGGAAGCCTGTGTAAAAAAAATAATTGAAATCGATCGTACCGTTTTGAAGAAAATCAAAAATCAAAAAAATGGTTCTTTGGGAGATACCATTAATAATCATTTTTGAAAAATGGTTTTCTACCAAAAGAAAACCCTTACTAAAATAAATTTATTGAATTTTTTTTAAGAAAAGTTGTCGAGCCGTTTTTGAGAAAAATACGATTATGTTAAATTGCTAAAAAAAGTTGTATGGCAGGTACCGTTATTTTTGATTCTAAAAAAAAAATGAAAAAACGTGTGGGCATAATCACCAAAAACCACTATGTACCAAGTTTGAAGAAAATCGATAGAGCCGTTTAGGCTGTAGACGAACAGACAGACAGACAGAATTGTGCCACCCACTTTTTTGGTGTTCTCTATTATCGTAATATCATGTTTGATTGTTATCTCAACATTTTTTTTTGCACGAATCCAAAACTTGCCTTATAGTACCTATAATCGCAAGTAAAAATTGAAATCATACTTTAGTGGTTTTAACTTTAATGCAAACGTTTTTAGTTTATAGGCCGCACCTCTGCCTACAATTATTGGTGATCAGTTGTCGAAGTAGGTACTGCTTTTTGAAGCTCCGTACTGCCGTATTGCTTATACGAATAAATAAGTCACTGCTTTTTTTAAGACCTCTTTACTAAACTTTCAAATTATTTATTTATAGACTAAGAGCCCACAGCAGATTTTGGGTGTGAACGATAGCAAAAAAAGAAGTTTAGGCGTTGAAAGCTTCATTAAAGGTTATTAAAAAAATCAAGGTCTTGCAGTCCCCAACTGGGGCCTTTGCGAGTAATAGTGCATCGAAAATAAAATATGAATGCAACTTCGAGGATAATTGTGTTAGCCGAAATTGGTTTTCACCCCGCCCTAGATAAGCTCCGCGGATCCCATATCACGGAATCTGAGATCATTTGAGTGTTAAATTCGCCCTGCCAGACTGTTTAAAAAAACCGTTTTTCACTTTGAATTTTGAATTTTTTAAACGGTCTGGTAGAGCCAACTATACACTCAAATGGTCTCAGATTCCGTGATATGTGATCCGAGGAGCTTATCTAGGGAGGAGTGAAAACCAATTTCGGCTAACACCATTATCCTCGCAGTTGCATTCATATTTTTTTTTCGATGCACTGTTACTCGCAAAGGCCCCAGTTGGGGACTGCAAGACCTTGATTTTTTTAATAGCCTTTAATGAAGCTTTCAACGCCTATACTTCTTTTTTTGCTATCGTTCACACCCAAAATCTGCTGTGGGCTCTCGGTCTATTATTAATGTAGGTGCTTCTCTCTAAACACACTCAAAAATCATAATATTATCCATAAAGTTGTAGTCCTTCTTTATGAAATTACTTTTTTTAAAGTATAATTGGTACAATAGAAAAGGAAACCGCGAAATTTTCCGCTTCGAAAAAAAACATCTTAACGACTTTTTGATGACATTTAAAACGAAATATTTCACACGCGTCAAAATGTAGTCCATCTGTCAGGCAGTACCTAAACTGCCTTCGAATGGAAAAAAGTGGCTTCGAAATTCTTCTAGAGAATATAAGCCGTGTTTAATTATCATCGGATCTGGGTCTGGATTAACTTTTAACACGTGCTACAAAAACAATTTTGAAAATTTCCCATTATTTTGTTTTTGTATAACGTGTTAAAAGTCAATTCAGATCCAGATTTGGATTGCGATAGAATTTAATAAAACACACCTATTAGGCTTGTTTTATTACATATTATCATCAGGATCTGGATCTGGATTAACGTTTACACGTAATACAAAAACAAAATAGTGGGAAATTTTCAAAATAGTTTTTGTAATAAGTAATAAAAGTTAATCCAGATCCAAATCCCGATGATACTAAAACACGCCCATTATTAGGTATCGATGCAATAAGCATAAATTAAGTTTTGACAACTTTGCCATTTAAGAGGAAAAAACCGGTATTTTTAGGCTTTGATCAATTTAAAGAAGTAATAATATCTTTTAAATTATTAGATAATATATGTTATTGTTTTATTGAAAAGGGTCACATGATCTACAAATTGCATTCAATAGTTTTTGACAGAAAATACTGTTTTACTGTTGCTTACGAAAAACTTATACTTTCAATACTTCACCTTTTTGAAATAACAATAGCGCAAAATTTTAAGCAGCCTTTTGTTAAGGGCTTAGTATGATACAAGTTAACAATCTTCTTAATATTATTATTAATTGAGTAATTTACTAGCTCTTTTAAATTTTTAAACTTTTTTTTTCGTTTTACAAACTTGTACCATACTAATTCCATTTCATTAAAAACAGTACACGTCCAAACAGTGACAGTTCATATAAAAAAACAAACCAAAAAAACCTTTTTTAATAATTACAAATTTCAAAATGACAACCAAACATTTTACTAATTAATAAAAGGGTGCTTACTTGAAATTAATTCTTTGTTTGGTTATAGTACCTGGTTTAAATAGAGTTTGTAAGAAACTCAACTTTGATTTTATGTTTCGGCTATTATTGGATTTGATTTTAATCAAGACATGTCATCCGCTCTATGATGGTTTTGTTGTTTACGAAGAATTTTTGCTGAAATTTTTGTAGATGTTTGGAACAATTAAACCGACAGTAAAAAAAAAGGAAAATATGAAACTCGGCTCTTTATAAAAGAGCTGTTAATTTTGAGCGTCCTAAACTCAAGTAAAGGTACAATTTTTCGAAAAAAAAGCACAACTCAACTCTTTGAAATACAATTACCAAGAATTTTTTTCATTAGGAAAATGAACGATACTAAAAAATTAAAATAGCCATTTGGTGATTTCAGCTTTAGTAAAATGTTAAGATATAGTACGATGTTAATATCGTTTAAAATTATGAAAATTCTCTTTTTAACTTGGTATCATGTTAAAATAAATTGCTTAAGCATCGTACTAGATCGTTTAAGCTTTGGCACCCATATCTTTAAACTGATCACTTACTGGGCAAAAATGTTAAAAACAATTTTTAAGACAATACTAAAACCTATTTAATGAGCATAAATAATTTATTGAAAACTTCATTATTTAAAAGTAAGCGCCAAAAATCGCATTTTTTGGCTTTTAATAAGATGTTTAAAATAATGTCATCTTTGAAATTATAATTTCTAGAAAAAAAAAATCATTTTTTTGAGGAGGGGATTTATGGTGAACAAATTTTGCATTAATTATTTTCGATAGCATTCCGTTAATGATTTATACGCCAAAACCGACATTTGCGTCAGTTTACCTTTTTTTAAATGGTGATATCTTGTATGCCATTTTTTTGCTGTAGAAAATTGTATGATGTACAAGTTTTCAATCGTGTTTATCAACTTTACTGAAAAAATTACATTATGTTGTTGCATAACCTTAAAGTAGCAAAACATTTTTTTTTTATTTTCTTCAAAACTTTAGAATGAGATTTGTCTGCCTGTGTCAAAAACCGTTTAAATCTCTGTAATTAAGGGAAGATCTTTTATTTGTCTACTTATTTAGAGTTGTGCTGTTTGAAATCTCTACGGAAATCTGGGATTTTCGTCTTTCTTAAAAAAAGGGATTCCTATTTTAGATTCCTATGGGTGTGAAAATACTTCATATCAAGTAGCAGCAATACAAAACAAAACAAAATTTATACGACAAGTTTGAAATTGTCACAACTAATTAACGACAAATTACTCATCTAAAAATTTTTCAATCGGTGAAACCTGCTTTGTTAACTTGAAAATCATCCATAACTTTGATACTAAAGCGCCAGGTATAATAATTATTATCATTACAAACCAAATTAACAGATAATTGGAATTATTCTTGACAAGTCGGTGATAGCCAATTAATAAATCATTGAAAATTCCATTAATTTAAAAGTATTTATTTTCGTTTGTAACCAGACCAACATTAAGTTAACAGTTTGTCATTGAAAAAAATCCTTACAGATGAAAATAGAAATAGCAACATCATCGCATTAACAATCTAAAACCATTTTTTTCTACATTTTCATTTTAGAGAAACAATACATTTTTTGTTTGCATTTTTATTCAAAAATATCTTTTTCTCTAATATACCTAAATGTTTTGTTAGCTCATAATAGACCAACAAAAGAAATTATTATTGTTGGTAATTCAATAATATCGATTTAAATCGTCTCTGCACCAACCAGATAAAGCTCGTTTCTCGTAAGCCAATATACTGCATCTCTAATTTAATATTTTTTTTGGAAATGTAAGTGCATTCAAATAAATTTTCTTTTCGTTCCTTCAAATTAAACTATATAGATCAGCTGTACTCGACCTGCGGCCCGCGGGCTCAGAGAGTAGCTGTGTGAACGTTTAGGTACAAACAAACCCAAACTTCAGAATCAAGAAATGGGCTTCAATTTGTTCGTTTGGCATTCTGTAATAGAGGTGCCGTGAAATAACGCCGAGCGAAATAAAGCCGAATGTCGAAATTCGGCTTTATTTCACTTTACTAAAGTGAAATAACGCCGAATTTTAGCGTTCGGCTTTATTTCGCTGTGGCAGAGTGAAATAAAGCCGAATGTTAACTGAGAAATAAAGCCGAACCAAACAAATTCCAAGTTCGATTTTATTTCTAAGTTTCATTAATCCAGATTCTATAAAAATACAAAAGAAACTTTGCATACACCCAACCTCGCACCCACCCCAAATCTTATAGCGAGTCCAAGCAGGGGGGTTGCAGGGGGGCAGCATGCCCCCCCATACATACCTCACTGTTTATTCGCAATTCTAAAATTTTACAAACCATAGGTATAAAGGAGAGGATTTAAAGGGTGATTTTTTAGCTGGTTTGGTTTTGGCAACACTGGTTTTGACAGCTGACGTGTGTTTAGTACCTTGTGTCACTGTCAAATAGCTTCAGTTTGGTTTGCAATTTAACCATGGATCGTCTTACAAATGAACAACGCTTGCAAATTATTGAATTTTACTATCAAAATTCGTGCTCGGTTCGAAATGTTCATCGCTGTTCAATTGTGTTCAGCGATGAGGCTCATTTTTGGTTGAATGGGTACGTAAATAAGCATAATTGCCGCATTTGGAGTGAAGATCAGCCAGAAGCATTGCAACAGCTACCAATGCATCCCGAAAAAGCCACTATTTGGTGCGGTTTATGGGCCGGCGGCATTATTGGGCCATATTTCTTCAAAGATGATGCGAATCGCAGCGTTACTGTCAATGGTGAACGCTACCGAGCGATGATAACAAACTTTTTTTTGCCCGAAATGGAAGTTCTTGACTTGCATGATATGTGGTTTCAACAAGACGGTGCCACATGCCACACAGCACGCGAAACAATGGCGCAATTGCGAGGCGAGTTTGGTGAACAGTTAATTTCACGTTTCGGGCCGGTCAATTGGCCGCCTAGATCATGCGATTTGACACCATTAGATTATTTTTTGTGGCGGTATGTCAAGGCTAATGTCTATAGGGACAAGCCCGCTTCGATTGACGCACTGGAAGCCAACATCCATGCATTCATTCGTGAGATACCGGCCGATATGTGTGAAAGAGTATGCCAAAATTGGACTCAGCGGATGGGCTACCTGAGACGCAGCCGCGGTCAACATTTGCATGAAATTATCTTTAAACATTAAATTGCAAGGTTCAAACTATCGATTCAAATAAATATTTCATTCATTTTTTCGAATTTTTTGTGTTTTTTTTTTTTAAAGTTCTAAACCTCTTAAAAAATCACCCGTTATTAGGTTTGTGAAATTTTAAAATTCGTGAATAAACAGTGAGGTATGTTTGGGGGGGCATGCTGCCCCCCTGCAACCCCCCTGCTTGGGCTCATTATAGGATTTGGGGTGAGTGCGAGGTTGGTGTATGTAAAGTTTCTTTTACATTTAAAGAATATGGAACTTTTATATTTTTTAACTAATTAAATATGAAAAGTGAAATAACACCGAATCGGCCTTATTTCTCTTTTCAAAGCGAAATAAGGCCGAACGATAAAATTTGACGTTATTTCACTTTAGTAAAGCGAAATAAAGCCGAATTTCGACATTCGGCCTTATTTCGTTTGGCGTTATTTCACGGCACCTGTAATAGAGCTGTGTAAATCGTTCAATTCAAATGATAGAATCGTTCAAGAATCGATCACCAAAATGATTCGATCATTTGAATCAATCGATCATTTATATTTCACAGAATTTATTACCGATTCAATTTTCATTTCGATTTCGATGGAATTAAATTTCTCCGATTGGAACGAACTGTACCGATTTTGATCGAATACAAAATAATACAACTTGGGTGGATCAAAAAAGTTAAAAGAATGAAATTTTCAGTTTCTTACTGCTCCAGAAAAAGTTGATTTTATGTCAATTGGTTGACATTTGGATCGAAATATACTTTTTGTGAAAATACAGTTCGGCCCCTATGTCAAATTCCATTGAAGGATGGACTAAAAAACATCTAAGAAATCACAAGGTTTTGAATTGAAAAGAAAATCGAGATTCATCGAAATGATTGAAAGCAGTGAATGCATCTGACACATGTATTAGAAAATCACCACAATTTGATGAAGTGATAAATACTGGAAAGGTATCATATCTTTTTTAATAAGAAAAGTTATCAAAAGTTGTCTATCCGGCCAGTTAACACGTGTTTTAAGGAGCGGGGTTTGTTTATTAATACTGCTGTAAAAATGTAAAATGAGTAACCACAACATAAATTTTTCTCCTTCTTCTTCAGGTAATATAGATAATATTGCTGACAGAAAAAAAGTCAGAAAGCCGATGCTGGATTGAAAATTAACATTTTGGATCAACATACGTTTGGGAATCATCATTTTCAATCCTACAAAAAGTGTGTAAAGAAATAAACGCAATAGGTTTAGCGTGCAGGAACAAGCCAGATCTTGAAAAAGTGTTCTAAATTTTAGAAATCAAATTAATTCTTATATTAAAATGAATAAACCATTCAATCTAAATTACTTTACACCTAAGTGCAAAAAATAATTCTTTTTGCGGCCCGAGGAAAGAAAGGTTGAGTATGGCTGATATAGATGTATTTTGAATAACTTGAAAAAACTATATCTGGGCTTATCTATATCTATGTATGTCTTGGCACCTTATACATGGGATATTCGCAAAAAAAAAGCCATCTAATTGGTCAGCACTTGGTCAAAAAAGGTCAACTAGTCTTACAAATTGGTCAGCCCTAGAAAACCAGTTCAAGGTTTTTAAGATCAAACGCAATTTTTGGCACATCATTTGTAGGGTACCTTCCTATTCGAAAAAAGTGTATAAATCATCCAAAAGATCGTTAGATCGTTATTAATGGTCAACAACATGTTTGCAGTACATAATTTGTCAGCCAACAACATGTTTGCAGTTTTTTTTTCAAATAATTTTATGGCCACAGAAATATTTTTGTCACCTCATGGCACCCTTTTTAGCATTTACTGACCAATTAAATTGCTTGATTTTTTTCGAATATCCCGCTTATAGGTTCATTGAGGGAAAAAAATGCAATTTAAAATCTATTAAAAAATATTTAATTTAAAGTTGAACAATATTCAATGAATCATATCTAATTTTACGTTGAAAACCTGTTGATTTAAATAGGCAACGTAGATTTCACAAAGCCAACTTAGTTTCAAAGCGAAACGTATTCAATTTTACATTGAAATCAACTTTTCGAACATTTGAAGTACACTCAACGTAGTTTCAAAGTGCAACATGCTAATATTTTTTCGAAATCGAATTTCAAATTTCCATGCACGTACTTTTAAAGTTTATATTTATATTTTAGCTTAATATATAGAATTTTGAGAGCGCTTCGTAATTTCGCAAAGTATCTACAAAACATATGTGAACAAAATTAACGCGCACTCAAAATTCACGTACATTTAATCGAAAAAAAAAATAATTACTTTTCTCATATTTATTTTTATAATTCGTTTAATGAATTGGTTTCCATTTTACTTTAAATCAATAACTGGACGAAGTTGAATTAAAGTATTAAAAAAGTATTTAAAAATTTTAATGTATTTCAATCAACGATGCATGTACTTGTACTTTAATCGAAGTTGATACGTTTGATAAATGAATTCAAATCAAAGATGATGACATCTCAAATGAAGAGGAAAACATGGTTAAACCAAATTATGAACATATTTATTTTAAAAGAGGTAAACACTTACACCGGTATTCATAAACGCAAATGAAACACAAATTATCTTTGATCATTGAATTAAGTGTCAAATCATATCAATAAATCAAAATTCATGGCATTAAATTAACTCACCAAAGTAGGTACATTAAACGAGTAATTAAGTTAAAAATACTTCTGTTATTGTTGCCAAAAACTAGAGATAAAATGAAACAGACGCTTGTCACACACATGCTGCCTACAGCCTCAAATGAGAGAGTGTATGTGCGAAAGTTCACATTTAGTGAGAAAGTGTATGTGCAGTTCCATAAATAGTCTTTAGAAAGAGCAGAGTTCTTGTTGATTGTAGTAGATTTTCGTTAAGTTTTTGAACTTAACGTGGATTAGCAGTTTATATTTTTATTGATATGAAATTTTAATTCGTGAACTAACTTCTGATTGACGTTTTAGTTAATTTGTGAATTAGAAGATATCTGAGCAGTTTTATTAATAGGGCTGTTAGAACTGATGTCATGCTAATTTGAATTAAAAATTTTCGTCTTCGAAGCCAAATCGTTCCGAAAAATATTCAAATCAAAGTGGTTTCCTTTGATTTTACGTTGTTTTTGCCCAATTTGAAATTTTTATTAAGCATTGAGCTTTGTTTGTCCATCAATATAATAAATGATTTTGCTTTTTAAACGTCTCAAAGTAATCATAAAAATTTTCAATTATGAGTTTCATTGATAGCTATAACCGGAGCTACCTTCGGAAAACCGATTGGCTCAAATATAGGATTACACTCCAGGGGCTATTAAAACCAGATCTCTTAAATCCTCCTTCTAATAATAATGAACTTGACTGCAAGGTCAATGATCTCATATTGGCCCTCAACAAATCGATGGCTACATCCTGCCCACTTACTCTAGTTAGGGGGAAAAAGAAACCACATTGGTGGGATTCTGGGCTTGAACCACTCAGGAAAGACTGTCGCAAGTGTTTCAATCGAGCTAAAAGCACTCGTGAAGTGTCAGATTGGGAATCTTATAAAATAACCCTCAAACTGTATAAGAAAGCATTGAGAAAGTCAAAGAGATCCTCTTGGAGAAATTTCTGTGGAAAAATAGAAGAAACTTCAGAGGCATCTAGACTAAGAAAAATTTTCTCTACAAATCCAGTAATGCCAAGCTGCTTAAAAAATGCTGATGGCTCATGGACAAATTCCTGCGAAGAATCGCTTAACTTGCTATTGGATACTCACTTCCCTGGTAGCTCCCAAAACATTAGTAGCTTCGACCGTAATAGGGTTGATATGAATCAAAGCTATCTACAAGGTCTGATTACAAGGGAAAAACTGCAATGGGCGCTCAACAGCTTTCAGCCTTACAAGTCTGCGGGACCATAATACCAGCCGAACTCCAGATGAATAAAGATTTAATTCTGCCAATTCTGGAGTCTATCTTTACTAGCTGCTTAGCACTCATCTACATCCCCTTGTCTTGGAGAGAGGTTAAGGTTGTGTTCATACCCAAAGCTGGAAAGTGCTCCCAAGTAAACCCAAAGGATCTCAGACCTATTAGTCTATCATCATTCCTTCTAAAAACATTTGAACGATTGATTGATATCCACACACGATCATGCATTGACACGCGACTTTTGTCTACGAGTCAACATGCCTACTGCAAAGGGAAATCTGTAGACACTGCCTTACATAGTTTAGTAAGAACTTTCTTAGATATAGAAGGAGCTTTTAACAATGTCGACGCATCTGCAATCGCATCTGCGCTGACATCTCTGAAGGTAGATGGTTCGCTTGGAGAATTGATTAACCAAATGCTGACTAGCAAGGTTATCAACTCAAAACTAGGTAGCTATTCTGCTAGAAGGTCTGTTAGTAGAGGTACGCCTCAAGGCGGTGTCCTTTCTCCCCTTCTTTAGAACTTGGTGGTAAATGAGCTGCTAATATGCCTGGAAGAGGAGAGTTACAGAGTGATTGCCTATGCGGACGATGTTGCTATTGCCGTATCAGGAAAGCATCCTACCACCTTAAAAGAACTCTTACAAAACGCTTTAAATAGGCTAACTAATTGGGCAGACCGGTGTGGTCTGGGCGTCAACCCTCATAAAACAGAACTGGTTCTATTCTCAAGGAAATATTAAATCCCTCATGTAGATCCTCCCTCTATTAAAGGTGTTCCATTAACATTCACTGATCAGGCAAAATATTTGGGTCTTATTTTAGACAAAAAGTTAAGTTGGAAACCTAATATACAAGAAAGAGTCAAGAAGGCCACAGTGGCACTCTTCTCATGCAAAAAAGCCGTTGGGAACAAATGGGGCCTTCAACCTCGTATTACTCATTGGCTATACACATCGGTGATTAGACCGATTCTCACATATGGAGTTGCAGTATGGTGGACTGCTCTAGATAAAGCGGTAAACTGCGACAGACTAAGCAAAGTACAACGCTCGGCTTGTTTATGCATAAGTGGTGCGCTTCGCACGACATCCTCTGCTGCTCTAGACGTTCTGCTATATCTGACCCCCCTCGATATCTTTAGCAAACAGGTGGCTGCAAATACAGCCATACGCCTACAAGCTTCCTCACAATGGTACAACAATAATATTGGCCATTCCATCATTCTGAATTCATTCAGGTCACTACCTAGTCACATTGACTACACCATCCCAAAACCACAATTCGGTTTAAACTTTCAAGTCACCATTCCTTCTAGAACCCTCTGGGAGTATATGGCTTTCTTGGAAGATGAATCGGTTCATATCTACACGGACGGATCGAAAACTGATGAAGGGGTGGGTGCCGGTGTGTACTCAGAAAGACTAAAATTAAGTCTCTCATTCCGTCTTCCTAATCATTGTAGCGTGTTCCAGGCGGAACTTATGGCGATTAAAGAAGCCTTATCTTGGCTAAAGGAAAACGTGATATCAACTACAGATATCCGCATCTTCTCGGATAGTCAAGCAGCAATCAAATCCCTGGAATCGGTTTCGACTAACTCTATAACAGCCCTAAATTGCCGTTCGTCTCTGTTGGAGATGGCACACCAGTTTAATATTCACCTGTGCTGGGTGCCGGGGCATAGGGACATCCCAGGTAATTGTAAGGCCGATGAACTCGCTAAAAATGGTACAACTTTACCTCTTCTACCTAGTAAGGCAGAAATAGGTATACCCATCGCTACATGTAAACTTTTGCTGAAGCAAGATGCCTTAGAGAGAACAAATCTTAGGTGGAACAACATCACCACTTGTTTGGCAACAAAACAAATTTGGCCAGTAATGGATTTAAAGCGATCTAAGTGTTTGATATCTCTAAGTAGATTGCACATTTGCTCCATGATTGGTGTTATAACCGGACACTGTCTCATTGGCAAGCACGCAACGCGTCTTGGCTTATTCGCTGACGATTTTTGCAGAAGCTGTATGGATGAGGAAGAGATAGAATCGATCCCTCACCTTCTATGCACGTGCCCTGCTCTATCTCATAGACGAAGACTTCA
Source organism: Dasysyrphus tricinctus (assembly GCA_963921185.1). Lineage (NCBI taxonomy): Eukaryota > Metazoa > Arthropoda > Insecta > Diptera > Syrphidae > Dasysyrphus > Dasysyrphus tricinctus. The sequence continues at coordinate 106,807,849 of OY992532.1, read as the reverse complement.
CCGTGGTGAGTTCTACTTCAATGATCCTAGTGATCTGATAAACTTATACATTGGCAGTCTATTACGATTCATAAGAAGCTCCAAATGTATCACCGAGTAAGGAAAAGGGTTTCCTAGATTCATGTGGTATCACAATGGACCAACTCATGGTCTAAGTGTGTCAGTCTCCACGACTGGCAGCCACTTCAACCTAACCTATAACCGGAGCGGTACCCCAAAAGCCGATTATGGGTATTGCTTTGTTCACTTGGTCCGCAATTGTCCAATTTTAGTTTTTGGTAAAAGGTGACCATTTAAATTACCAATTTTGACCACCATTTTAATTTTTTGGGCCACCCATCTTTCGAGAAAATCGATTTTGAAAAATGGTGGGCCAAAAGAAATGTCTCAAAAATCGATTTTTTCAAATTTGACTAATGTTTTCGATGGGTTTTTTTTTCTTTTTGAAAATCAATAAGTTTTTAGCTTTTTTGGCCATCTCTAAAAACAAATTTTATTTCAATTTTTTTGTTGGTATCATTTTGTTTTTAAAAACTATATATAAAAACTATTATATAAAATGACCCCCCATTAAAATAAGTCTAACTTAGGTATCAAAAAGTTTTTCTGTCGAATTATGAAATATGGCTATTGGTTATTTTAGAGAATTGAGTTATTTACAATGGTCATCTTTCAAAATTAAAAATTTAGGTGGTCAGTTTAGATAATTAATTTTTTTCACAATTGTTATTTTTAAAAATTAAAAAATAAAAAAATATTTTCTAGAGATGGCCAAAAAAGGTAAAGGGCGCTCATTGATGTTCCAAAAAGGCCTAGCGAAAATAATAATCAAATTTGAAAAAATCTGTTTTTGAGAGGCAGTGTTCTTTTTACCCACCATTTTTCCTCAAAAGCTGTGGCTGGTCAAAAAAAATTGAAAAACAAAAGTGATCATTTAAATTGTTATCTTTTACAAAACAAAAAAAAAATTATACTTTTGCGGGCCAAGTGCACACAGTTGATTTTCAGAATTGATTTTCAGAATCGATTTTCTCGAAAACTGTGTGGTCATTTAAGTGGTCATCTTTTACAGAACAAATACAAAATTGGTCACTTTAGCGGGCCAAGTGAACACAGCTGAATTTTTTTTAGTAAGTTTCAATTATTTTGGTGAAAATTGGATTTGCTACTTTCTTGCTTAGTACCCAAGCAACACATTCTCTTCTTACAGATATCTTTCAGAATTCTTAAATAAAGAGCATTCAACACTGCAAGATAACTTAAAGATGTCTCTAAGACCTAAAAAGGCCCAAAGGGGCCGAGCCAATTGTATGAAGTGAAGAGTTCTAATTAATGTCTTTGTAAATGCTTATAAAGAGGACTTCTTTTGTTGATGTATTGACGACGTATTCAAGATATTTTAAAGAGGTTTTCAATAGATCTAAAATATCCTCTTAAAAAGGTCTTTAAAATCTCTTTAAAAGTAAACACGGAAGCGAGAAAAAAAATTACTTTTTCTCTTTTACGCATGCATCATGGCAATAAATAATATTTTCTCTTTCACGCATGTAAACATTGAGTTGCATTTTAATGAAATGGAATGAAACTTAAGATGAGTGGTGAAAACATAAGGAATTGTTTTAATTTCATTTATAAGAAGCTCGGCCAAGTTAGTTATTTTAATATGACAGTCTTAACATATTTTGTGAAGCATATCTAGAATGTGTTTCGACATGCGCGATCATATTTACTTTAAAGTCATAGATGCTACCCTCCTAAAAATTCACGCGCTTACAAAAATAAAGATATTTACATTTTTTTTTTCATTTTCTTTCTAGACAAAAAACTTGTTACTGAAGTAAAACAATGTTAATTGCATTTTGTTGGGTTATTATGTTATTTTAAGAGGTCTACACAAAATTATGAAACGAATCTGCGATTATTTAAGCCCAAATTGTCATTTATTATATTTTATACAAAATAGTTTTAGAAATTGAAATCAATAAATATGGCGTGTAAGCGACAGGGTGCCTCTTATATATAAATAGTTACGCAATTATTTATTTTGTTTGTTTCTATAGCTGCATTTTATTATTTACATAAGTCACAAACAAAAAAAAGATAGAAAGTTGTCTGAGTGCTGAGACTCATGGTTAATATGTGTAAACATCAACGTTTGTTCTTACCTGCTGTCACGGCCAGCGCTTTAGCTCCAGTGGAAACCCGAAAATTTGCAGTTCAGAATTTTAGTACGCCGGATCGAGAAACAGAGTACACCAATTGATTAATATTACTTACTAGTGTCACGTCTGACGTTCTGGGTCTACTAGAATATTTTTAATTTGGCAGGTGTCAAAATGTGCCAAAACTGTTGATACGGCGGATCGAAAAGCGGAGCACACCAATCGATTTAGGAGGTGGATATTACCTAGTGTCACGCCTGACCTTTGGGGTCCACTAGAATACTTTTAGTTTGACAGGTGTCAAAATGTGCCAAAAGTTTTGGTACGGCGGAATCAAAAAACGGAGTACGCTAATCGGTTTAGGAGGTGGATATTACCTAATGTCACGCCTGACGTTCTGGGTCCACTGGAACACTTTTAGTTTGACAGGTGTCAAAATGTCAAATCAGAATTCCGAGAATACGCGCTACGAAACGTGCTATACTCCGTAATGTTGCACAGAGGAAAGTCCACGTTTTGATTACACATCAAAATTAAAGCTATTTTCACCCTTCTGAGTTTCGCAAAATTTTCAAAGTTTTATTCACATATTATAAACGCTTTTTCTATTATACAAATCTGATCAAAAAGTTTTATAAAATGCGGCTTATAACAATAATGTAGCTATTTGGTCTCAAAATATAACCTATCATGCGTAGCAGATAGACAAACAAACCAAAAAATATACAAATATCAATTAAACATTTAAATAAAAATATTTTAATTTTTTAAAGTTAATGACACCCTGTAAAAATATACATAAATAAATTAATATTTTTTCCAAATCTCAAAACGTTTTAAAAAGTTCTTAAAAAACTCTTAAAAACGTCTTGGATATAGTCACTCTTCCCCAGAGTCAAATCACGCTTAATTACTTCTAAATAAGACACCATTAAGTGGTCATTAATTACTTTTTAGGTCTTAAAAAAACGAAATGTCAAACCAGTATCAATGGCAACAACTGTGTTGAACAAGTGCATAGCAAGACAAGAGGAACTTTATAAACTGATCAGATTATGGTGCAGGAAATATGATTGAACTTAGGTTGCTTCCAAGAATAAATTAATGGCAGTTTTTTTCCATTTATCCCAACAGTTTCTTATATTCAACATTTTTAAAAGATATATGTAACTTCTTATAGTGAGATTTCATTTCGCTATACAGAAACATAACTTCAAGTTGACAGATAAGAAATCAGTGCAACAATGTCTTTAAAGATATCTGGAAGACCTCTCTTCAAGATGTCTTTGAGAGAGGACGCTAGTAAACTCTTAAAATACTCTTATTTTTAAGGAGTTATAGAGGTTTTGAAGAAGTTTCATAAAAAGATATGAACAAATAACTTCAAAAAGAGGTCGATAAGATGTCTTCAAGATGTCTTGAGAGAGCAAGCTAGTAAACTCTTAAGATACTCTTATTTTTAAGGAGTTTAAGAGGTTTTGAAGAAGTTTCATAAAGAGATATGGAAAAATAACTTCAAAAAGAGGTCTATAAGATGTCTTTGAGAGAGCAAGCTAGTAAACTCTTAAAATACTCTTATTTTTAAGGAATTAAGAAGGTTTTGAAGAAGTTTCATAAAGAGATATGAAAAAATAACTTGAAAAAGATGTCTATAAGGTGTTTTTAAGATGTATTTATAAGTATTGGCTTTAAATTATCTTTTTAGGAGTTCATAAAGTGCTTATTAAGTGCAATGGTATCAAGAAGACTGAACTAAGATGCCATTAAGAGCTGATAAATTTATTTCAAGAACTCTGCTACAGTTTTTGTGTTGCTTGGGTAAGATAAGAACCTAAGCAAATTACTTGAAACTTGCAATGAAATTAGCATTTTTCTCGTTTTTGAAACAATTGCCGTTTGAAATATGACTTTTGAGTTTTACCATTTAAAATATGCCTCTTTTATTTTTAATCATTTTTGTCTTTTTTCGTAGGACGGCATAAATAAGATTTTCGAGTTCAGGAGGCCAAAAAAAGCAAAAAAAAAATGGCAGCATCAAGTTTACAAATTGAATATTTTCAAGTGTTATCAAATAAAGAGAGGGAAAAAACAATGAAGTGCGGCTGGCAATAGTACATTACATACAGTGGCTGAGTGCTTGACGCCTAACTAAAAGGCGAGGCGTGGGTTCGAGTCCCATTCCAGGCAATATTATGCTACTGCTAATAATAACTATTGTTGTATCTTACACCGAAATATGTTTAGACCATTGTCATAGAAAAAATTAGGTAATCAAGATCATGGCAGAAAAACACACATGTATTACGAGAAAACAATTGATCAATCTTGTGTCAATTTAAATTGAAATTTTGAGTTCTACAATAGCCTATATCACAAGTAAAAACAATAATATTTGGCTTCTGTTGATGGATTTGGTGTAGGCAGCTACTTATAAAACCTGCTGTCTAACAATAGAATTCATAGAAGACAAATCTACCAGATTTAACACAGTCGAGCAAAGTCGCAATTCTTTAATTATAAAAATGTAAATTGACTTTGTTTTTATTTCAATTTTAATGTTCGGCAAGTGTCTAATTTATTTAGGGCTATATTCAAATTACGTCTTAACATTTTTATGAAGATCATTTTGCTACGCTCACAAAATAAACAAATAGTTAAATGGACATATTAGTTTAGAAACGTATTTTATCTTAATTCCTTAATCTCTTTGTAAGTATCTACACGTTTTTTTTTTGCTAATGACTATTTTAACCAGGTACAATTTTAATGGTTTAATGTGTCAACCCGGTAATCTGTATTGTTTTTTTTTTTTTTATTGTTAAATTTTAATATTCAATTTGTAAAACATTTTGATCGTTTATAATAATTTCCGCAATCGATGTCCCTATTAGTTATGGTATAAGTAAGCGTTCAAATTGAAATTTTATGAACAAAATTTGGGAGATATACCTACATACATACATGTGAGTACATATTTAAATGAAACTGACAAATTAAAATTAAATGCGTAGGTAGTTATTTATCTTAAGGCCAGTTTTTCAGTGCGATGCGAGATAATCCTTGTCTCGGGGTTAAACCTGAGTAAACTCCAGAAACGTGTTTTCAGTCCATTTAAATCCAAAGTTAACTCTTCTACTTGAATGAGTTAACTCAGGAACTAGGCTGAGGGCAATTTTCATTGTGGCGCCAACTTGACTTTAATTTTGAAAGTTTTTTAAATCTTTGAGTTAGCCCAGTACTGAAAAACTAGCCCTTAATCCCTGTATTCTGTTTTAACATAAGTTACATGAAAAGAGGTTTATATTTGTTCTAGTACCGTTTGAAATTTTTTTTAAAAATTTTAAACTAAAAAACTATATTTTGCTCTAGAGACATGGTTTAATGGTGGATGCTGTGTCTACTGTATGTATAAGTTCTGCAACCATTCTAAGGAAAATGTACTTAATTTCATTAAAAAATTATAATATTCTAACCATACATAGTTGTTAGGTACTCGTACAAAGCAATGTTTAAATTCCAGAAAAAAATTTTAACACATACCGAAACTGATGAAAAAAGCCCCCAAACTTCTTGAAGATATGTTCAGTAGGATGATTGGAACTTGAAAGTTTTGCAATGACTTGAATTGGGTGCACTTATCTTGGGATGAGTTGCCCTTGGATGAGTTATTCTAAAGTGATCCGTCTTAGGATGAGTTATCTTGAAATGACTTGATTTGGGATAAGATAGGAATGAATTGTCTTAGGATGAATGAGTTGTTTGTGTGTTCGTTCAGCCATGGGATGAGTCATCCAGGATGATTTGCAATGGAATGAGTAGGGTTAAGATGAGCTTATTGAAAAAATAAAAACGAACACAAGGTACATAATATTGTAATTAAAGAAACGATAAAATCAACACGTAAAAACCCAAACGTTATTTTTCCAGGAATACGACAAAACGAAAACCAGAGCTTAGCTCTAGCTTAGCAGAGAATAGGCCCATTGTGATACCACATAAAGACTGCGAGGTGATCCTCGCTAATTAAACCAATTGGAGCTTTTAATGAAGCGATGAAGACTGTGAAAGTCGATTTTATTTAAATCACTTGGATCGTCAAAGAAAAAACTTCCTAAGTGCATTTTACGTCTTTGAGAAAGAGCAGGACATGAGCAAAGAAGGTGAGGGATAGTTTCTTCCTCCTTTTCGTCCATGCAGCTTCTGCAGAAATCATTTGAGAAAACGCCGAGTCTATTGGCGTGTTTGCCTATGATGCAGTGTCCAGTAATGACACCAATTGTGGAGCTAATATGCAATCTACTTAGAGATAACAAATATTTCGAACGCTTCGGATCCAGTGTTGGCCAGATCTGTTTCGTCGCCAGACAAGTAGTGATACCTGTCCATCTGCTGTTTGTCATCATCATGGAATCATGCTTAAGCATAAGTTTACAAGTAGCAATTGGTATTCCAATATTCACCTTGTTAGGTAATATTGGTGTAATAGTTCCCAGCCTGGCGAGTTCATCGGCTTTGCAGTTTCCTGGAATATCTCTGTGTCCCGGCACCCAGAAAAGGTGAATGTTGAACTGTCCCGCCATCTCCATTAGAGACGATCGACAATTTCGGGCAGTTACGGAGTTTGTAGAAACGGCGCCTAGTGATTTAAGGGCAGCTTGGCTATCTGAGAAGATACGGATATTTAATGTAGATATTACGTTTTCTTTGAGCCAAGATAAAATTTCTTTTATCGCCAGGATTTCAGCTTGGAACACGCTACAATGATCAGGGAGACGGAAGGAGAGACAAATGTTTAGTCGTTCTGAGTACACGCCACCACCCACCCCCTCTTTAGTTTTTGAGTCATCCGTGTAGAAATGAATTGCTTCATCTCTCAAAAACTCCTCATCATCCCAAGTGGATCTTGTTGGAATTGTGACTTGGAAATTTTAGCCAAAAACCGGCTGAGGGATGGTGTAGTCGGAGTGTTTAGGGATTGATTCGAATTTGTTCAAAATAATGGTATGGCCAATAGAGTTATTGGACCATTGAGAGATGGCTCTGAGACGAATAGCTGGGCTCGCTGCCACTTGTTTAGTGTATATATCGAGGGTTGAAATATTAAGCAGTATGTCTAGAAAGCGGAAGGTGTCGAACGGAGAGCTCAAGCAAGCTGATCTCTGCACTTTGCTTAGCTTATCTCGATACGTTACCTTATCTAAAGCAGTCCACCATATAGGTTAGGTTAGGTTGGAAGGGGTGATGATACGGCAAGCCGCACCATCTCACTCGGATCTCAGTGGATCCATTGCGCTCCCCGGGGTATAAATGATTAGTGAGGAGTGATAGGAAGGGAGTTAATAGGAAGTTTTAGGTGTGGGGGGCCTCCTTGAACCATCCTGAGTTCTGAATGAATTTCAGGATGTTCTTTAGTGGCAAGACAGAGATGTCACCCAGTTCGTCGAAGAAGTATTCTCCAAGGGCCTCTTTTCTGGTTCTAGCTAGACTGGGGCATTCGCAAAGGAAGTGAGGGGAGCCCTCCTCTGCCTCTACATCATGACACCCTCTACATAAGTCCGATGAGCTGATGCCCATTCTGTTCATGTGGGTTCCCATTGAGTTGTGGCCCGTAAGGACACCAACCATGAGAGATAATTGAGGCCTGCTTAGCTTGAGTAAGTAATCAGTTTTTTTCTTTGAAATATTTGGCCATAGATTCCTAGAAACCCGACAAGTGTCGATGGATGACCATCCGACATTTGCAGCCTCTAAGAAACCCTGGTGTATTCTACTTTTTTCTTGCTCCAGTGGCATAAGCACCGAGAAGTCGGTTTGGCTCGGATCAAGAGACGATCCGTTTTTGGCCAGCTCAAGCAGTCCACCATACTGCCACCCCATAGGTTAGTATCGGTCTGATGACCGCTGTGTATAGCCAGTGGGTGATATGTGGGGGCAAGCCCCATTTGGTTTCAATAGCTTTTTTACAGGAGAAAAGCGCCACTGCGGCTTTTCGGACTCTTTCTTGTATATCTAGGTTTCCAGCTCAACTTTTGTCTAAAATCAGACCTAGATATTTAGCTTCATCTGAAAAGTTGAGTAGGATACCATTTATTGATGGAGGGTCTATATTCGGAATTTTATATTTCCTTGTAAAGAGGACAAGTTCAGTTTTGTGGGGATTTACACCTAGTCCACATTTGTCTGTCCATTTAAGTAATTTAATTTTTGTTGCATTAGTTCTATAATTATTTGAAGATGCTTTCCCGATATTACAATGGCAACGTCATCAGCATATGCAATTACTTTGAAACCATCCGCTTCTAGATTAACTAATAGTTCATTGATTTCGATGTTCTATAAGAGTGGGGATAGGACTCCACCTTGCGGTGTGCCTCTGTTGACAGATCTTCTAACAGAGAAGTCACCTAATGTTGAGTTGATTATTCTACTTCTCAACATGAGGCTGATTAACTCCCTAAGTGAGCTATCAACGTTCAAGTTCTCAAGCGCGGGTAAAATTGCAGTATTGCTGACGTTGTTGAAAGCACCTTCAATGTCTCAGAAAGCAACCAGGGTATATTCTCTATGATGAAGGGAATATTCAATAGTACGTACCAAATTATGCAGGGCCGTTTCTACCGATTTCCCTTTGCGGTAAGCGTGTTGTGCCGGAGAAAAAAGATTAGGTTCTATGGCACTACGCAGATGGATATCAATCAGTCGTCAGGATATAAGTTATCCTACAAAGTATTTTTAAAACTTGATCAAAAACGGAATAAGTATCGATTATAGTGAGAAATTATTTCACTTAGAGGGAAAAACTCACTTTATAGGGATATTCTACTTTGTGTGAGAAATGTTTGGAAAAATGGATGAAAATGATATTCCATGAGAATTCTTGTTTATTATATTCAGATTATGCGTAAAAACTAAACCTTGTCGAACCCTTGCATTCTCGTTTTTGCTTTATGATTAAACTGACTTTATATTTACCAAACTACCACGGATTCTTTAAGTGTTGTCTTCATTAAAACAAAAACTTTTAACCGCTCAAGCGTGGCCCACTAATTTTTCATGTGCGTTCAAATATTTGTCCGCAATTTATTACCAAAAAAGATAATTTATGTTTTTGATAGTTATCATTTTATTCAAAATAGTCATTAATATTCCAGTCATTTAAGCTTTTTGCTTCGGAAAAATGTCGGGAGCACGAATAGATGGGGGGGCGTGAAGGATGGGTTGAGAAAAGAAAAAAAAATCGTATTGGATGGAGGTTCTATTCTCCCCCGTTTAACCGGGAGGGGCAATTTTTTAAAAAATTGACTTAAAACAGAAAAAAATATTTAAAAACAACGGTAACACTTACAATGTAATGCTATATCTTTTTGTAAGGTAAAGCAAGTTAATTTAACTTTAAATAAAGTATTTTGAGTGAGAAGTTTTTGAAAAACTAGTTTTAAAACTTAAAATTTTGAAAAAAAATATAAAAACAATAAATTTAAAACCATTCTCTTTCCAAATTTTATGTAGTTATGTACATACTTAACTATTTGAAATTTTTTGAAAATTTTTAAAAAATTAGTTTTAATTTTTTGTTTATATTTTTCTCAAAATTTTGAGTTTGAAAATTAATTTTTCAAAAACTAATCACTCAAACAACCTTATTTAAAGTCAAACTTACAGGAGATTTTTGGCTTTACAAAAAGGTAGGTATAGCATTACATTGTAAGTGCTGTAACAAAGTGTTACACTTTTCACTTTCCCCCCCCACACCAAGCGTTCAACAATTAGTCACCGATCCGTCACCGTCAATTTATAAATACACCCACCGCCAGCAACATCAGCTATCAGCATCCTACATCACCATTAAACCGCCATAGACCAGTTATCAGCTATCAACATCAACTACCAGCACCCTATATCAGCATAACACCACCCATCGAATGATCAACAGCCACAGCACACAGAATACAATTGTATACACTCTGATAAGCAGCAACGACTGCACATTGCATTCGGTGCTGCCGTCGCCATACGATTTTACATTTGACCTTCTTACAATTCACACTGTCTTGTGGCACAAAAATCGTGATGAGGAGGTACAAAAATCCGGAAAAGCCGAAGCTTATTACCTCAAATTAATTCCTAATTATTAATTAATTTTGAATTTTAAGAGAATTAAGTTTCCAGCGGTTCATCGTTCTTAGCAACTTTGATAAGCTTAGGTCCTTTACTTGGTGCATCCGTGTATCATTTAAAGAAAACCTTTTTGGCATCCGCCGTTAAAAACCCGTTGTTGTCCCTTGGACTAGCCTTGGGCTGGAATCAGATTCCTACCGTTGTTCTCCCTGCTTGCTCTTTGGAGTTGGTTCAGGGCTATACCCACTGTTCTCCCTTGGACTATCCTTGGGCTGGAATCATATTCCTACCGTTGTTCTCCCTGCCTGCTCTTTGGAGTTGGTTCAGGGCTATACCCACTGTTCTCCCTTGGACTATCCTTGGGCTGGAATCAGATTCCTACCGCTGTTCTCCCTGCTTGCTCTTTGGAGTTGGTTCAGGACTATACCCGCTGTTCTCCCTTGGACTATCCTTGGGCTGGAATCAGATTTCTACCGTTGTTCTCCCTGCCTGCTCTTCGGAGTTGGTTCAAGGCTATACCCGTTGTTCTCCCTTGGACTTCTTCTAAGTGGATTTTGTGGGCAGAGTCTACTCCTGTAGCTCTACAAAACCCAGCTTTGATTTATATGAAATACCGTGTTAGTTATCATAAAACAAACCGAAATTGTAAGATTTATATGAAATACCGTGTTAGTTTATCTTAAGACAGAAGGAACCAAAATTGTAACATTGTAAACCTCTTCTTCTTATTAAAAAAGATAAAATAAGCTAGTGTTTAACCCGAGTTCTTTCCTTCTTAACCCGAGTTTTAGCTGCTTTTCATCGGGAAAACCCTGGACTACGACGAGCCTACCTCAGCCTCGAATAAAAAGCATCACAGTGCTACCGTCGTTTTTTAATTATTTTGTTCTGTTTTTCTCAACCCACCCTAACCAGTTAAGCTTTTTGTAACATTTTATACGAATCCCCTGTATAAACGAATTACCATGTTTCGCGACCGTATCATTAATGTAGTGGAGCTAGAATCGAGGGAGAAATTTCCCAAAACCATTCAATAAATTCCTGTATATATTTTTTAAGGCTGTTTTCTAATTTTCCTGCACAGTACATTTTATATAGAAACATAAAATCCAGAAATGCTTTTGAATTATCTCGAAAACGGTTGTTCTTATGAAAAAAAGTTACTTAACATTTTTTAGGCGGTTTTTTAAGCTACAACCTATTACTCGAAATGTTTTCTGTTTGATTTACTTTTCAGGAGATATCTCTTAACAGCCGTTTGAGCGGGCCTTTGACCCTTGTTAAATTGTTAACGGCACTCATGTCGATGGAGTATCCTTAGAATGCCAGGAATGCCAAAATTCAGCTTTCCGCCATTTTTTCGTAGTTTTTCTGATTTTTCGGCTAATAGTACAATAAATATAATTTTTATTTTTAAACTACGCGTTTTTCTTTTTTATCTCTAAGGAGAGCATGGAGGAGAGTTGAGCGATCAAATTTAACTCTGAGTGGAGTATAATCAGAGCTCTCCTATATAATTTCGAAACAAATCTAAGCACTGAACTTTTTTTATCTCTAAGGAGAGCATGGAGGAGAGTTGAGCGATCAAATTTAACTCTGAGCGGAGTATAATCAGAGCTCTCCGATATAATTTCGAAACAAATCTTTGTAATACGATTTGATTTAAATCGTTCAACGCACCAAAATTTATTACTGACCAAATTTTCATCTGACAGCTTAAACAACTCCAAATTATGACAGAAATTTGGTATTTAATGATTACTGATAAAAATTTAGTGGGTTTACTGGTCAAGTTTTCACACATTTAAATTTGTGATTAAGTAAATAATTAAGAGAAAACTTGCCAAGTAAATCCACTACATTTTAATCAGTAATCATTACCAAATTTCTGTCATAATTTAGAGTTGTTTCGATGTTACTCCACTTAAGATATTTGATATTAAACTTCATGAACTTAAAACTTGGCATTTATTTTAGATCTCATTCCTTTTTTGGCTGACTTTTTACGCACAGGTTTCATTAAAGAACTTGGCTCTTTTTTTAACATCTATGTTTTTGTTGTGATTTCAATCCTTTTTGCAAAGATTGAAAACTAAGCCTTACCGCTCTACAAAGTTAAACAATTCTACGACAACCAAAAGTGCTCCATATAAATAATAGCAATTCTGAGAAAGTGGGTTGGTGCCACGCTCCCTGAATGGAAAATCTCAATTTTTATTTTTCTCAAGTCATACCGTTCTACCAATTTTCATAAAAGTGCATTATATAATTGATAACAATTTTTAAAAAGTGAGTAGATGCAACGCCTCTTGAGCTGAAAATTATAAATTTCCAATCTTTGCATGCACGTCAAACCTTAACGCTCTACCAATTTTTATCGTTCTACAACAATCGGAAGTGGTCCATATAGTTTATAACAATTTTTGAGAAAGTGAGTGGATGCTACGCCCCCTGAATGGAAAAATACAAATTTTAGAATAGAAAATTGCAGTTTTTCGATTTTTTTTTCTTCGTATGCACCACAAGGCCTACCGTTGTGCAAAATTTCAAGTTTCTACGATGTCGGGAAGTGCTCCATAATGTTGATGATCTGTCAGGGACTCAGTCAGTTACGGTTTTTGCGATTTTTTAAGTCCTCGGGAATTACTATTGCTAAAGAGTTGAAATTTGGTGAGTCACCTGTGATTGATCAGCTCAGTAAATTTGAAGTTTCTGACTTTATTGGTGCTGAAGTAAGAGGGGGTTGAAAATCGCCTGAGTTTGCTCCTGTAAAAAGGGCTGTTTTCTAATTTTTTGTGTAGTGGTACGAACTTTGCTGCGCAATACCATGCCCTTTGATAATGCAGGTATACGTGGACTTATCTATAAATTGGCTTAACTCTTAAATGGCAAATAGTTAAAATAAGGTGCAGGGAATTAACTTCACGGGAACTACCTTCACATGGGAATTTACTTCACCACTAGTGGGAACTAATTTCACCTTTTTATTGTGGTGTAATTTCCCACTGAAGGTGGGAAATAATTTCATCCCAAAATTGTGTGAAGTTATTTCCCACTTATGATATGATAAAAATTACAAAAATGTAAAATTGTGTTTCCTTAAATCCAGATTGTTTAAATGCAAAAGAAACTTGCAAACACCCAGCCTCGCACCTACCCCAAATCCTATAATGAGCCCAAGCAGGGGGATTGCAGGGGGGCAGCATGCCCCCCCATACATACCTCACTGTTTATTCGCCGTAATGCTTACTGCTAGCACTATTTGTATGTAAGGCAAAGCATTACGGCGAATAAACAGTGAGGTATGTATGCAATCCCCCTGCTTGGGCACATTATAGGATTTGGGGTAGGTGCGAGGCTGGGTGTATGCAAAGTTTCTTTAGCATTTAAAGAATCTGGATTTAAAGAAACGCACATTAAAGTGAAATTAATTCCCACAAAAAAGTGAAATTATTACTCACTTTCAGTGGGAAATAAATAAATAAATAAATTGGGTGGCGCAACAGCTCATGGAGAACCAGGGCCTAGTGACTTACAACTCACAACCATTCCTGTGTGCGTGTTTGTTGGCAGGAATGGAGGGGACCTACAGTTTTTTGCCGAGTCCGAACGGCTAAATTGAGAAGCACTTTTTCATGACAAGTATACTCTTGGAGGATTTGTCAGTTCCTCGCAAGAGGCAGTACCTCGAATAAAACATTTCTGTTTTTAGGTGGCACGGCTGGGAATCGAACCCACACCTTCGGCATGACAGTCCTACGCACTAACCATCAAGCCACGAGGTACTACTTCAGTGGGAAATAGTTTCACTTCAAAAAAGTGCAATTAATTCCCACTAGTGGTGAAGTTAATTCCCATGTGAAGGTAGTTCCCGTGAAGTTAATTCCCTGCACCTTAAAATAAATGTAAGTTTAAGCAATTTATGTAACGTAAGAATTGGTGTTCCACAAGGCTAGGTTTCGGGGCCTTCACTTTATTTTATTTTTATCAATTATTCTATTTTCTTACAGAATTTCAAAGAAGAAATTACATTTTACAGCTTTTGCTGATGATATGACTTTTGCATGTGGTTGTAGATTTCTGGTCAATTTTGTTTGATGAGTACTCGCCAGTAGCTCTGGTCTCAAGTTTGTTAAGAGTGTCTGTTTGGCTTACCGAAAGATATATGATGTTTGGAAGATCACTACTTTAAAATTTTTGCGTTGTAAACTATGTATAGTATACATTTAATATAATTTTTGTATATATACATATAGAAAAGTATTGATAATTCGTATCAATTTAATTAAATATTCAATCGATTAATCAACTGCGGAAAATACGATGGCAAGCAAAAAAACCGATCGAACAACGAAGAAAAAAATACCCAAAGTTTCGTTGCACAAGAATCTATTTATTATAATAGTTACCAAGATGTTTACTGCTTGCTGGTTGATTAAAGAAAGAGGCAGATTTAAGTTTGACATAGTTGACAATAAGCAAAAAGTAAGTATATGCATATGTATGTATGTAGAAAAGAGATTAGCTTTTACAGCAATTTAACAAGTTGAACATAGGCCGTTAGGATTATAAAAAATATGAAATGCAATTTGGTAAACAAGTAGGGTATAGCAGAAATGTTTGGCAAAAGGCCGTAAATTGTTACAAAAAATTAATTGATGATTAAAATTAGCAAATATGATAGATTTAACGAATTTAAATCGAATTTAAATAGCAAGTTAGTATTTTAAGTACAAAACATATATTATTTATTGTCACTGTTAATATTTTGCTTAAAATTAACTCTTAAAATTGCTTTTGTAATCTTCTATAACTTGTATTATCTTATTTTATTATACAGGGTGTCCCGTACCTGAGTGGAAGTGTTTTGGAGTGTGATTCTTGGGGTTATTTTAAGAAAACAATTATGTGGGGGGAAAGTTGTATCTCCCCTCCCTGAGGCAGGGGGGGCAGTTTCTGAAACATTGACATTAAATACAAAAAAAAACATTTAAAATCAACGAAAACACATCTAATAATGTGCTATAGTTTTTTTGAAAGCTAATACTTCATTCTTGCATTTGATTTTAAATCAAGTTGTTTAATTTTTACGTAATTAAGTGCATTTTTTGTGTTTAATATTCAATGCCCTAATTATTTTTTAGTCCATTATCGAAAACAAAACGTTAAAATCTTTCTTAGTTTTTGAGAAATTAAGAAAAAACAAAAGGTACTTTTACCAAAAAAATCCCGAAAAAGGGTTAAATTATGGATAATTCATGAATAAATTAATTTTTTCGGGCTTTTTTGATACAAGTACCTTTAGTTTTTTCTTAATTTCTCAAAAACTAAGAAAGATTTTTACATTTGGTTTTCGGTAATGGACTAAAAAATAATAAGGGCATTGAATATTGAACACAAAAAATGCACTTAATTACGTTAAATTTTGAAAAATATCGACTTAAGAAAATAAATCACATTTTTTTTTTAACTTTGACTTTGAAATTTAATTTTTCAAAAACTATTCGCTTAAACAACTTGATTTAAAAACCAAATGCAAGAATGAAGTAATAGCTTTCAAAAAAACTATATCACATTAATAGATGTGTTTTCGTTGATTTTAAATGTTTTTTTTTTGCATTTAAAGTCAATGTTTCATAAACTGCCCCCCCCCCCTGCCTCAGGGAGGGGAGATACAACTTTCCCCTTACACAATTTTTTTCTTAGAATAACCTCAAGAATCACATCCTAAAATACTTCCACTCAGGTACGGGACACCCTGTATATTGTAATTAACTTGATGATTTAATAAATAAAAATACAATAAAATATGTACAATACAATAAAATATTAGTATTACATACTTTTAACTTTACTTTGTATGAAAAGATCATATTGAACCAGGGTTGCCAGTTTGGGGGTTTTTCCCAGATTTAGGAGTTTTTTTCATCGTAAGGGGGAAATCTGGAGTGACAAAATGTCTGGGGGGAAATCTGGAGGTATTATTTTTAAAGGTAAGAAAATTAAAAATTGTATGACTGCTTAATATTCTTCATTCTCAAAATTACATCGTATGGGAATTGAAATAACTGAGAGTAATTAAGGCCATGAGTGTAAAAGTAGCGTTACCCATATATTGGAAAAATTGATACTTTTCTCTCGTAGTCCAACATTTATGCATGAAAAGTCAGAGAAGCAAAAAATCTGAATTCTTAAATATCTTAGCTTTCCAAAGATGTCACTTATCCTCCATGAATATCAAATAAAATAGTAACAAAGAATTTAAAGTTACCAGGAAGTCGCATCTCATACAAATTTTGACGAGTTCCAATGTTGGAACCCGTCAAAAGTATCCTCCTTTTTACTATCCTTATAGTACGAATATTGAATATTATGGTATGCCGTGGCCGTGGTGTTTGCCAAGATTGTATGAGAAAGAGCTTTTCTCTTAATTATTTGTTTTTTTGTTCTTTTTATTATTAGGTGCGTTTTATTGGTATTTATAGCTAGCGCAGCAATGCAAGCACCAATAAAACACTATACTCACTTTTATATTCACTTTGTATTTTTTCTGAAGGTTGGCAGACATGCCACTTAATGTCAAAACTATTCGCCATTAAAAATTCGAACAAATCTTTACATAAAAGCAAAGGCTACCAACCTTCAAGTAATGAATATTTGTTTATAACTTAGTTCAGCGTCGCCTTAGTTTCAACTTTACGAAACTTTATCTCAACTTTTATATTCACTTTTATACTGCCTTATTTATCGACACTTTTGGGGTTGTTGTTGTTTGCCGAGTTGTTGTTTTACTGTGCTAGCTATAGTTTTTCCCAATAAAACACGCCTATTATTAACTTTATATTTTTTGATAGTAATCAACATCGATTAAAAATGAAAACTATGCAAACAAAAATTGGGTTACACCACTTTTGTACTCACTGGCTCATTTGTGTTGTGAGTGAGATGTTCCTTCGCAGAATTTTACGCCGTTAGAGGAAACTCTGAAAAATGTCGCTTGTACAAAAATGAAGATGACGATCGTATTATTCTTTATTTTTTCAAACTAAGTATTTAAGTGTAGGTGGATGCATATTTTCATTTTTACTATAATTTTTTTTTAAATTTCATCTGAAATATTTAATGAACTTATGAGTATTGAAGGCTACCGAATTTCGCTAGTGTATTTCAAGCTGAAATACTGGCAATCAGGGAGGCATGCAAGATGCTAAAAGCAGATCCAAACCAAAATCGTAATACAGCCATCCTTACAGACAGTCAGGCGGCTGTTAAAGCCATTGATTCGGCTACATCATCTTCTAAATTGGTACAACAATGCCGAGATGAGCTCGCAAGTCTAAAGATTAACCTCAAGGTCACTCTTATCTGGGTTCCTGGTCACAGTGGCATTGAGGGAAATGAACGGGCAGATGAACTAGCCAGGCAAGGATCAGCCCTTCACATATCACTTGCGGAAAGAGTCTACATTCCCCTTGGAGTTGTGAAGGGCAATATATTGTCAATTTTCCTTAGGGAATCTAATCGTAGGTGGAGCAGTTTGACCAATTGCAAAATATCCAGAACGATCTGGACCGCCTTAAATAAATCCCGAACAATTGATCTCATATGTAGACCCAGGCGGGACTTTCCGAAATGAAGTACAAAGACTTGATCTCTTTTCTTAACGCCACGAAATGGTTCTGAGACAGAAATCTGTTGCGTTCTGCATCATATTCCCCCCCAGATCCAAAGTCCGCGAGTAATCGAAACCCGGGTTTCTGAGGAGCTTCATGATGCTCAATGGCAATTGATGATCACATGATCTGATCGATCGATTCGTTGCTGCTCTACAACCTGCCGAGCTCGGCATAATGTGGCAAGCTCGGGCGAGATGCGATCCGATCGAGTGAGTGTCCTATGACCCAACTCACAAGATACATTAACCATACTCCACAGCCGTCCTATTTCAAAGCAAGGAACGCTTTTATCTACTTTCATACACAGGTCAAACGAGTTATGGTATCAAAACGGCGCAATCCAGTGCTAATTGGGCAACAGCGAGTGTTACGCTCTTGCCACCATTTTTACCTACCTACCTATGAGTATTGAAAGTAAAAAACAAATCTAGGGGTTTTTTTTGTCAAAATGTGGTAATCTGAGGGTTTCTAATTTTTTCGGGGGGGGGGGAGAATTTTTTTCATCTGGCAACACTGTATTGAACTAATTTATTATAACTCAAACAATATTTTTAATATCACTTTTATCCATTTTCCATTTTGCATTTAAATTTAAAAAAATTCAAAGTACCTGTAAACAATAGTGAATCGTATTTCTTCATAGACTTCATTGAATTTAAAAAAATATTTTTCATCATACCACTTCTCACTGAAAACACAATTCCTAAATTTAAAGGTAAAAAACTTGAATGAAAATATTTTAAATAAACACACGTTACTTCCAACAGAAAAATTCTCTTATTATAAACTTTTGTTTTTAAATAACACGCGCGTCAGTGTGTCTGTTGCACATCTTCAAAACTACCTTAATTACAAAACAATCAATAATCAAATTTTGTATTTCAATTCACAACTATTCCTGCGGTTTGTGATTTTATTATGATAACAAAACAGCCATACCTTCCCTAACTATCAATATTACGTCACATGCCACAATAGTGTAATGCGAAACGTTTTCATGACCACTGTACTGTAATGAATGCGTATCCATTATACCGAACACATGGATGCACGCCATGCGAATTCTTCAGAATATACTTGTAGCATGTTCTTCAGTCAACACCCCACCCGATAGAGACTCTTGTTTGTTCCACATTGATTTTGTTCATTAAAGTTTTTTCTTCCATTTTTTCGTTGATGTGTTTGCTGTGAGTGTGCCTTTTGTGAACAGCGCACATGTGTTTGCTACCGGCCAGCTATAGATTTGGCGGGCTGGGCCGGGCTGGCCTAGTCTCTCGCTGCGGCATCGGCACCTTGACAGTGAACTTAAATGACTACCTCGGCAGTTGCTTGTGCATGTGGTGACTATTGGCTACTGACGAGTAGGCAAAGCGGCTTGAATGCGCCTCCGGCTTTCTATAACACACTGCCTTTTTTTGCACTGAAGTGTGAATTTAAGATTAATGAAGGTAATGATGCGTTTATTAAGGTGGTGGCAAGAAATTTACGATATTACCTATCAATAGAAATAGATCTCATAAATTGTCTTTACAGTAACGATTATATTATACAGGTTGGAATTCACTTAAACTTGAGTTACGTTTATTTCACTTTCAAACTTTCAACATGCTTACATAGAAATATCGCTAAAAAAAAAAAAAACTTTTTGAAAATATTTTCTCTAAAACTGGTTTCGTAAAACCAAATAAATTGCTGAGAACCCGACCAAAGAACGACCTAGCATTATTCTGAATGAGAGGTAGAGGTATAATTCTAGGTAGTGGGTTGCTTATCAAGGTTTAGGGTTGCCACGCTTTAGAGGTCCTTTTTTTTGTTGTTTTTTTTTCAACTACCTGGCCCAGCTAATATAGAAGTACGGCTCTAAAGTATCTAGTAAATATCACGAGAAAAGAAATTGTATATAAAAACTAACTAATGTTGGATTTTTTGAAATTAGTAGGGTTTTTGTGGAATCGATAGATTTCTTAAAAATAAAAAAAGTATTTTTGTGGAGGCACTTACTCTCAACCAAACACAAAAATAGAATCAATACTAGATTTTTGTAGATATAAAATGCTTATTTTACTGGACTACTCGTATTAGAAATTGAAGTAGGTAAGAAACTCCATCAAAATTCAGGATTGTCGTTTTTTTTTCTGAACTTAACCATTTTTTGGTTTAGACAGAAAAGATGACTGTGTTAACTTTAAATTAAGTCAACATATTCGCACATATTCTACCCACAGAACCGCTTTCATCTACATGATTTACAAACGTATGTAGAATTTACTATCAGTGTGACACTGATATACAAACATACATATATTCCCATCTCATTTCCGCAATCCTGTCTTCTTTTTCCCTTCTTCCTTTTGCCTTTATTTCGTTAATAGAAACATAACACAAAACTATAAAGAAAACATTCATCATCATCACGTAAAGTAAAAAAGAAAAGAAAATTAATTTTTAGGGAAAAAATTGAACTAAAAAGATTGGAATCTAAACATTCGTGTAGCGCGGCTAAAGAAAGAATATCTGCAACTGACCAGAATATGCAAAAGGGAAACTGAGACAATTAAAAAAACACCATTAGTCACTGAAAGTTAAAGCATTACAAAACACTGATGTTAGTTTCAAATTAAAACAAAAATGACAAAAAAGTACGTATACGCCCGAGTGTATTATTTGTTTACAAAGTATACTTATACTTAAATATTCTTCATTTATACAATAAAAGGCTTAGAAATTGGCGATTCCATTATCGCAGTTGCAACATTTAGGGGCATTTCAGGCTTGTTGCTAAAATAATGGAAAACATTTTAAATATAATTATTTCTTGAAGGGCTACATTTTTAACTGTTCTTTTGTGCTTTTTTATGAAATAAATATTAAAAAAGAATTCACAAACAACTCTTCCTTTGAGGAGGTGAGTGTTCCATAAGGAGTTGAGTTGAAATGCTATTGCGATTACAGAAAAATTAATGACAAATAAAATCGAGTCAAAACAAAACCATATTTGGACACAAACAGTCCATAATGCATTATCTGTAAGACCAACTCTTCGACCCAAGTTTCTCATCACCAATTTCGACGCGACTGCGCTCCCCGAGTGCGAAATCGAGTCGAATCATGCCCATTTCAACTCGATGCAAATTTACAAAGAGTCAAACTTTCAGTACCACATGTAAGCGTAATAATTCACATTGTTTCAGGTGCATGAATTCATCACCATACCAAGGTTATTTTTAAGGAGTGGTTGGTGGCCTTTGTGGTGGTTTTAGCTGCCTTTTGATGATGTGGCAATACTGGGAACTAGGACCACTGATTTATTGGCGTGTGTGGTAGGTGAACTCACAACGGAGAGTTTTTCGCCCAGGTGCTCACTGTGTTCTTAGGCAACTTCAAGTAAGCTGAGGCGTCAAGCGTCAAGTTTCATTCTCTGGACGGTTTGCGGTTTCTTTTCGTTTGACAGTGGTTATAAATTTCGGAATATATTCTCTTTTTCGTACATCATACGTCATACGCATACCTAGTCCTTATTCATCGTATCTCCTGTAAAGGGGTAATATCAGCTTTATACTTCGTGAGAATCAATCTTTTAAGTTGCACCTGCGCCTACACGGAGAGAATTGAAAAATCACCAATTGAAAAATTTGCAGTTGCAATTTACGAATCATGTTTTATTCGTAAATCAAGGCATTTTGTTCCCAAATTAATACAAAAACTGGTAATTTCACATTCAAAACGTAGCAATTTACAAAATTTGTTTCTTCGTGATTTGCAATTAAAATCCATGATTCAAGCTTGTACTTTTCATAGCAAAATACAACTTTTTTGGCGTAGTTTACTCTCCAAAGGAATAATATCACAAACAGCATTTGATAATATTGATTTGCGATAAAAATTTAGTAACTTACATCATGCTAAATCACTGATTTACGTTTTTTCTGTCGCAATTTGCAACTCCATGAGAATAGTCGCAAATCACCAACAAAAAAAATCCTAAATCACGACTTTCTTGTCGCAATTCACTTCTCGAAGAGATAGAGCACCACAACATGGCAGGTATCTCATCATCAATGTGTGACACCAATGATCTGTAATGCAAATTGGCCTGGTGGTTGCATGCTCGCTCGGCAACTGGAGGATTGCGAGTTCAAATCCAAGTAGAGTCAAGCGTAAAGAATTTATTTCAAATAAAGTAAATTAAATGTGTATACCTGCAAAATGAAGGGTAGAGCCGGATTGATCTTTCCAAGTAGCAATATCACGAAATTAAAGTGGTGATCACAAATCTTTTTTGCAAATTTACAAATTGTGCAATTGAGGAATATTTGGATCAAATTGCGATTTGTTGTTCGCAATTTTGTTTTCTCTCGATAGCATGATTGATACTTAAAGAGGGTTGATTTACGATTTTTGAGGATCAATATCTTCATTTTGCTCAGTTTTGCAAATTGCAAACAAATAGTCGTAAATTACGAAATCCGGAGCCAAGGTATAAATCGGGATTCATTTTTCGTAATTTGCAGCTCATTTTTCGTGATATGATCCAAGAATTCTTTCCGTGTACAGTATTAAGTGTTTTTTACATTTTAGGTACATACTTTTAAGTGATTACCTGTTGACGCTCTAGGTCTTGTTACAACTACCTGCTTGAGACCGAGTTGACACTTGCTTAAAGACTGGACGAGTCCAACATGGGTTGAAACCGGGTCGAAACTATGTTAAAACCTGGATAAAACGGGTAGAAACTGGGTTGATACCGGGCTGGAATCAGGTTGGAACTAGGTTGGAATCAGGTTGAAATCTGGTCATAACCAGTTTGAAACAAGATCGAAACCTGGTTGAAAACGGGTCGAAACTGGGTTAAAACTGGATCAAGATAGGTTTGACACTGGGTTGAATCTGGGCTTAAGCCAGGTTGATCCCATAGTGAACCGGGTTAAAACCAGTTGGACGCTTGGTTAACTGGGTTGAAATTGGGTTGAAACTGGGATGAATCTGGGTTAAAACCGGGTTTAAACCAATTCGAAACCGGGAAAAAACCAAAATGATACCGAATTTAATCTGGGTTGAAACCTGGTTGAAACTGGGTGGAAACCGGGTTGAAACTGGATGAAAATCGGGTTGAAACTGTCTTGATCCAATCCAATACGTATCGCAGACAAATTAAAAGCGCATCGAAGAAGATCCAAGACAAATCCCAACAAGATTAGAAGCGCATCGAAGAAGATCCAAGACGAATCGCAGATGGATCAGAAACGGTTTGAATATAGATCATAGTTGCAATGGTGTAGGATCGGAGAAGGATTAGAGACTGATTGGAGATGGACCACAGTCGGATCAGTCGGATCGAAGACGGATCAAAGACAGATCTAAGACAGATCTAAAACAGATGTAATACAGATCTAGGATAGATCTAAGACAGACAGGCCTCAATGTATTAAATTGTATTTGCCCCAACGATATTTTACTATAGCAATTACATGTTGAGTACATAATGAAATGATTCGCTCACAAGATTTGCAAATACATATGTCAATAGTCAGTTGCAGTTCCTATTCGTTGATGAACAATGAGGTTGCGTACAAAACTGCACAATAAAGTTTATAAATTATTTTAACGAAGAGAAAACGGGTAAACCTAGTGTAATCATACCATAAGCATGAGTTTCAGGCTATGGAAGTTAGATGTCGTAAACTTATTAAGTGAAAGTCAGGAATTGAAATATTGAACTGAAACAAAATTGTTTCTTGAGAGCCAGGAGAAGTTCATTTTATTTTTTCCAAACAATTTTAAATAAACTATTGGAAAAAACGAAAACTGAAAATTTAAAATTTATCAAGCCTATTGAATAGACCGGAAAATGAGAGGTATAGGAACAATTACGTGCAAGGGTTTTTATTATTGAATATGATTGTTTGACCCATAAGCATGCTTAAAACCAAAAATGCTACTAAATTCACCCATGCGTTTCTGAGAGAATGGTCACACTGGCCACTTTTCAGTATTTTTGGTATAACTCGAAAACTAAGCGGAATTTGACGATTTTACATATAATACTTTTTGTTCAAAATTAAATTTTCTATTGGAATGGATAGTTCAAAAAATGTTACAAAAAAATTTAAGCAGGAAAAGTTAACAAAAACCAACTTTAAAAAAATCAAAAATTAAGGATGTCTTAATTTTTTAATAAATTGGGCATAACTTTTTTTGAAGCAAAGATAGGGGCAAGACATGCAGAGACAAAACAAAGTAGAGACTAAAGGCCTTAATATGGCATGTTCAAAAATTAATATTTGTTCAAAATTGACATAGATATTCCCATTCAAACCTTATCATTTCTTATTATTTTTCTCAGTTTTGGCCCGAAAGTCCTTTTTTCGGTACAATATGACAAATTTCACTTTCGTAAAAATGTGCGAAATCAAAATTTTGATATAATATGACATTAGAACTATAGAAAATTTATAAAAAGGATATAAGTCCGTAATTTCGTTTTTCGGCTGTTTTTAAATGCGTTCAGACCTACAGACCGAATTAGGTGCTAGGAACGTTAAATTTGTCATAAAGTACCAAAAAATAGGCTTTCGGGCAAAAACTGCGGAAAATGATAAGAAATGGTAAAGTTTGAATGGCTATATCTCTGTCAATTTTTAAATAATATGGCTTTTTTAACATGTCATATTAAAGCCGTAAGACTGCAGTTTACTTTGTCCATAAATGCGTATCTTTACTCCGAAAAAAGTTATGCGCAATTTAGAAAAAAATTTAAAAATCATTGTTTTTTCAATTTTTTTATGTTGGTTTTTGTTTACTTTTCCTGCTTAAATTTTTTTAAGAAATTTTCCAAACTATCCATTTCGATAGAAAATTTAATTTTGAACAAAAAGTATTATATGTAAAATGGTCAAATTCGGCTTAGTTTTCCAGTTATACCAAAAATACTGAAAAGTGGCCAGTGTGACCATTCTCTCAGAAACGCATGGGTGAATTTAGTAGCATTTTCGGTTTTAAGCATGCTTATGAGCCAAACAAAAATATTCAATAATAAAAACCCTTGCACGTAATTGTTCCTTTTTAAAAGGTCTATTCAATAGGCTATTGTTCTTTTTTTTGAAAATCGTATATTGTTCGGCATATGGCAGCACAAAACAAAACAAATTTCTTTTTTAAGCAAATCGAAAATTTAAAAAAAATTAAAAGGTTTGAAAATTTGCTACTTTTTTTTAATTTTTAGGCACAAGGCTGCACAAGTTTTGCACAATACAGCACACCTTTTTTTTTTAATCGTGCTTGTGATTTGGCCATAAAAGAAGCAATATTATGCTATTTTTTTAAATTGGTGACAGCACAAACTGAACACAAAACAGCACAATTTCCATTTTCATTTCAATTTTTTTTAAAGTAGGGCAAAATACAGCACAAATTTTTTTTACGAAAATCAAAAATTCCAGCGCTAACTTCCCACACATAAAACCTCATTCTAGCTTAAAATGCTTTCAATTTTCCCATCCATTGATTTTAATTTGACTAAATACAAAAGACAATCTAAAATAAATCGACAAAAAATTGAATGCTATAAAAATAACTAGCATTTTATTATAATTATTAACAAAACGGAAAAAAATATATATCCATCATTGCTGTGTACTCTATTGTGTGGCTGATTGTTATAAGTAATTACTAATTACGAATTGGGTAATTTATGACAGGTTGGGTGTTTTCCCTTTGTATCAAATTTACAAGTCATTCGCTAGAGGTTTTTCGGTTATGTATATTTGTAGTTATTTGCCTTTGTGATCACAGCTCACCTCGAAATGGGTCGAATAGGAATGCATGTTATTATGACGATTTTAATTAAACATTAGAAAAAGGTACAAGTATATAGTTATATTGCTATAAAGGTTGCAGTATTCTTTTTTAAAATTAATAGGTACATAAACAAGTTTTCATGCTGATACTGAGGTCAGTTTTTTTTTAAATGTAAATTGCTAAACATAGACCTTTTGCTTGGCCCTTTTAATAGATTACCTTTACTTATACATATATACATGCAACTACTCTGGCTTTCTATATTATATATTTCGTGATGAGGATAAGACTATGAAACTACTGAAATTTTAATATTTAGAAACTAGTCATTGAAAGAACTTGAAAAAAAAATGTGTAAAATTGATAAGAAAATTTCTACCACTGACCAATCGATGAAACTGGTTGGCCTTCCATTCTCATTTTCTGACTTTTTCGATGGTAGGAGTATATGTACCTATAAATGTACTTGTTTTTTCGATTTTTACAAAATAAGGTGATATACGATCTCAGGGGCAGTTAGGTTCGATATTTGTTTTGGTTGTGTAAGACTATGTAGTAAAAGGGTTAACTTTTTTTTTTTTTTTTGTTACTAAATGGTTTCACAATTTGAGGGCAAAAGGCTATTTGTCTTTATTGTAACTCAAAGGACGTTTTGGTGTTATTTTAGTTTGTATGGTTTTTTGGACAGTTTAATCATAAAATGGTAAGTGTCACTCACGCCCGTAGCAAAAATATTTATCAAACTGATAATTTGGGGAAAAAAGAAATTTTATGATCTTCTGCAGACGAAATTTGAAGAATTTAAAATTAATACTGGGCCCGTATTTAAAATATAAAGCTATTCCCATAACAGGTTGGCATTTCAAAACTTATTCTTTCTGTTTTCAGTTCATTTTCAGTTTTGTTGCATGATTTTAAGAAAATTTACTTTACATGAGAATTTAATCGACTTTAAGTGAGAGTTTTTTGTACTTGAAAAAAATAGAAAAAAATCTCATTGAAGCGAGAAATTAATTCAGTACAAAAAACTTCTTTTTTTACGAAGAAGTGTTTCTCTTTATGTGAGAAATTTTTATGGATCTTTGTATATCTATGACAACAATTTTCCGTTCAAATATCATTTATTATACTGTTTTCATGTGTTAAAATTATAATCGGTCACACCCGTAGCGTTGACTTGTTACATCCATTACGTTTTCAAATTCAAATTTTTAATAGTTTTTTTAAAGTTTTGCTTTCATTCTTCAACTGAAACTGTTAGGTGAATATTTACAAGAAAATAAGGCATAGTTTTCATACAATAGTTAACACTACGTAACTATATACAATTTTCGTCGACCATTTTCACAGTTTTGAAATGAAATAAAAAGTACGTTTTCCAAAAAAAAAAAAAAATTTAATTTTTTTGGAAAATGTACTTATTTTTTATTTCATTTCGAATCAAAAAAAATATTTAATCAACGCAAAACTGTGAAAAAAGCCGACGGGAATTATTGTTGTTTTTATATTCATATTGATGTAAACTACGCAATGTTTAGGAGCAACACTATTTGTTATTTTAATTGATGTGTAAGACTTTGAAAATTTGTTGAAGAAAAACGGTTTGGTGAATCAATTTGAAAATTTACAGGAATGTTTATGCTATAAAAAAAATCTGCATACCGGCCCGTGAAATAACTCCCCAAACTGAAAATGAAATAACTCCGAAAATTGAGGAGTTTTTGCATTTTTAAATGAGTCCCCAAGTTTAGAGATGAAATAAATCCCCAAAAACGAATGAAATAAATCCCCAAACCAAAAATGCCCAAAAGATTTCTTAAGAATTTTTTATCTAAAGTGGAAAATTAAGTTTATGATTAAAAAAACAAGATACTATGTATTTACATTTTTAATGTAAAGAAATAAATTATTACTTTTACACTATGAACAGTTAGCAAATATTGATGTCCTTCGGCAATTGACTGTGCTTGCAATTTCATATTACATTCAGAACATATTTAAAGAATATCCGTGGTCAGAACGCGTTCCGCCCGATGCGTTCCACGCGGCCGCCGGACGCACCACTCCACGCGCCACCGCTGCACCGCCCCCCTCCGACCCTACGCAGTAACTTTGAAATCAATTTTCCCGTACTCCTGATTTTAGATTTTTCTCTTGTTTGACAAACAAATCGAAGAGAAATCTAATACATTGAAAATAAAATGCACGACTGGGTCGCACGTACTTGCTCTTATGTTCAAGACACTGTGGGCTTAAGAAAATTGTATATAAAAACATGGAAATTATGAGAGAAACATGAAATACGACATTTAAATTGGATAAAACAACTCTTTTGACAGTTTGATGTGGAAAAAAAGAATGCCATCTTAATTCTGATTGAATATGATTGTATGGAAAAAAAAATTAAAATCGTTGGAGAGGTTTTTATCAAAAATTTATTTTT
Source organism: Dasysyrphus tricinctus (assembly GCA_963921185.1). Lineage (NCBI taxonomy): Eukaryota > Metazoa > Arthropoda > Insecta > Diptera > Syrphidae > Dasysyrphus > Dasysyrphus tricinctus. The sequence goes on along the minus strand of OY992532.1, from coordinate 106,779,653 downwards.
TATATATAAAATTCTAAAGACATTTTTAAGAACATATCTTGGTATGCAAATCTAAAGTATATATTTATGTGTATATCAAAACAAAATTTGAAAAAAAATTGTCAACCCGTTTTTGAGATATCGAATTTTCAAAAAAAAATTTTGAAACTTTTTTTAAAATCCAAAAACTTTTTTTTTGAAAATTTTGATATGCAATATTATTTGATCTTATCTGAATTTTGTACATAAAAAAATTCATCTAAATCCGTTTAGCCGATAACGAGAAAATTCAAAATGAAAAAAAACGTTCTATGACAGGTACTATTAATAGTTGCTAAGTGTAAAATTTTATAATTTTTGGTAGTAGATCGTACTAATTTTAGTATATAAGAAAAGTTTAATCAAAATCGTAGTAGTCGTTTTTAAGCAAAAAAATATTTTCCTTTGCGGTTTTTTAACTTTTGTATGGAAGGTACTGTTATTTTTTCATAAATGTAAAATTTTTTCTAAAAATATTTTAGAAAGTACTAAAAAAGTCTTAAATACAAAGTTTCAAACAAATCGATCATGTCGTTTTCGAAATATTTGATTTTCCAAAAAAAAAATTGAAACATTTTTTAAAAATCCAAAAAATATTTTTGCAAAAATTTTGGTACACAAAACTTTGGAAGCTTCTGTGTAAAAAAAAACTAATTGAATTCGGCCGTTTTTGAGAAAATACGATTATGCAAATTTGCTAAAAAAAAATGTATGGCAGGTACTGTTATTATTGATTCTAAAAAAAATGAAAAAAATGTGTGGGCATAATCACCAAAAATCACTATGTACCAAGTTTGAATAAAATCGATCGAGCCGTTTAGGCTGTAGACGAACAGACAGACAGACAGTATTGTGCCACCCACTTTTTTTCTATCATCGTAATATCATGTTTGATTGTTATCTCAAATTTTTTTTTTTTGCACGAATCCAAAACTTGCCTTATAGTAGGTACCTATAATCGCAAGTAAAAATATTTTTGAGGACTTCTTTCATTGCATATTTTGGGGACTTATTTCATCATGAAATAACTCCCCAATTTAAAAATTAAAAAAGTCCCCAAAAAAACCATGAAATAAATGCCCAATTTTGGGGAACTCTTTCATTTGAAAAAACTTCCCAACTTCATACAAAATTTTGGGATTATTTTATTTTTATTTTGGGGAGTTATTTTATCGGGGAGTTATTTCACGAAGCCCTGCATATCAACGGAAGTCATGCAATCAAAATTTGCAAAGAAACAAAAGATTTACAAAAGATTTTTAAACTAACGGTGAAGGGTCAGGAAAAAAAAAATTCTAAAAACCGTACAAAAATCTTGTAAAAAACTTATTCAAATATCCAAATCTATCCTTGTATTTTCATGATGTCATTTTGTCATCATTTGCTGAGATATTGGTAATCAAAACGAAAAATATCTTTTTTTTCATTCAAATGCAAAAATAAATTGTTCGACAACAACAAAAAAAATTGAATTAAAGCTGAATAAACAAGGTGACCTTTACATTTCACTGTCTCAAAAAAAAAAATCCAGAGAAATGAGGACCTTCAAAGAAAATAAAAATAAATAATTTTGTTGTCTCTTGTCATTTCTTGCAATAACGCAATAATGGTACTTCAAGAAAAAATTTTGCAAACAAATATCGAAACAAAAAAAAACAGAAAGCTGTAGAATACTTATTCCAGCTCAATACGACCACTCGTCACAAATATACAGCTCTTAAAAAAAAAACACAAAAAAAAATTGTTTTTTTAATTGCGTTGGGTAGTGTATTTCAGAATTCTAATTCACAGTTTTGCAATAGTTAGATACTTTTTTGAATGGAAATGAAATGAAAAGTACATTTTTCCAAAAAAAATATTTAAAAAAAAAATCAAGTTTTTTTGTTTGAAAAATTTTTGAAATAAAATTTTTTTTTGTTAAATGTACTTTTTATTTCATTTCAATTCAAAAAAGTATCTAACTAATGCAAAACTGTGAAAAAAATCCACTGGAATTGCGGTTTTCTTGTCATTTTGATGACGACTACACATTGTTTGGGAACAACACAATTTGTTCCTTTACCTGGTTTGTAAGACTTTGAAGTTTTGGTGAGGAAAAACGGTTCGATGAATCAATTTGAAAATTTACAAGAATATTGATGATTTAAAAGTCTATAAATTTGCATACCAACGCAAGCCATGCAATCAATATTTGCAACAAAAAAAAAAGATTTACGAAAAGACCACAAAACGTCGGTTTTTAGTACTTTTTTTAAACTAACGGTGAACGGTAAAAAAAATATAATTTCTACAAAATCTTAAAAAAATCTTGTAAAACGATTTCTCAAATTTCCAAAACTGTCTTTGAATTTTTTATAACGTCATTATTTGCTGAGATACTGGTAATCAAGGCTAAAAGTATCTTTTTTCATTCAAAGTCAGATAAACCATGTCGAAAAAAATCGTACGACAACAACAAAAAAAAACTGAATTGAAGCTGAATAAACAAGGTATCTGATTATGACATTAAATTGACTCAAAAAAATGTATCCATAGAAATGAGGACCTTCAAAAAAATAATTTTGTTGTCTCGTCTCATTTTTTGCAACAACGCAATAACGGTACTTCAAAAAAATTTGTTTGCAAACAAATCTCAAAACAAAAAACATATAGTCCAGTAACCTTGTAGTTTCATAGTACTGAGACCTTGCGTCAGGTCCGGTAGTTCTGATTTTTTGCTGAGTTGTTTATGATGTTGGCCTAGTATTAAATCTGATTTTTCGACCTCGAGCGCCGAACGCAACATTAGTAAAAATCCAAAAAAAACGCGAATTTTTCGCGGTTTTTTCACTTATTGGCTATTTTAACCATTACGCCTTAGCTTCCGAATAAAACATTGCTCTACGATTTCAACCTTACTAAATTTGCTTCAATTTGAGTCCAAAGCCGGTTCTGTAGACATAACGGATTCCAAGGGACGGCATTTCAAAATATAGCAATAAAAAATTTAAAACAACAAGTAGTATATAAAACAGTATAATAACAAAAACATGGTCTTTGACATATGCTGCATCAAAGAAATAGAGCGTGTATATTGGGCCATAAGAAGAAAGCAATAGTACCGGATGGGGGGTATATATCCCCCCGTTTAGGCAGGAGGGGCAATTTTAAGAAAAGTTGACTTCAAATAGAAAAATAACCATAAAAATACAATGGTAATATCTGCACGAAAATCCATTCCTCATCTCAAAGCCAGAAATCCATTCTTTAATTTTTTTTTAAATAATGTTTTTTAGCTGATAGTTTTTGAAAAATTTACTTTCAAACTCAAAATTTTGAGAAAAAGACGATTTTTTTTGTTAATCTATTTTTTTTCTATTTTATGGTATTAAGTACTATTTTTGATTTTGATCCTTTTTCTTCGGGGTGGGAGGGCTCTGCCTCAGATGCGGTAGTTCTGATTTTTAGATGAGTTGTTTATGATGTTGGCCTTAGCAATAATCCAAGTTTTCGACCTCGAGCACCGAACGCAACTTTGTGAAATACGCAAAAAACCGAGAAATTTTCGCGGTTTTTTCAGTTATTGGCTATTTTAACCTTTAAGGCTTGGTTTGCGATTATAACTTTGCTCTACCATTTCAAAATAATTAAATGGGCTTCAATTTGAGCTAAAAATCAATTCAAATTGTGAATTTTTTCATCAACTTTTGAATTTAGAATGCTGCAAATCGAATTGAAGGGGGCTTATTCACCCCTTGTGTGAAATCGTTTCCCCTTTTCAATGATTTTTTTTATACTGTGTATCGTGTCATGTTGGCTTTATTTTAAGATCTTAATCATGAACATCGGATGAGTAGAAATGGAGTTATGATTTTTTAAAGTCAACCATATAAAACTCGAACTAAGACAGTACTCAGTTCAGTAACCACCAGTGAGTTATCTGAAGCGAATGTTTTAGTTCGAGTTTTATATGGTTGACTTAAAAAAATCATAACTCCGTTTCTACTCATCCGATCTTCATGATTAAGATCTTAAAATAAAGCCAACATGACACGCTACACAATATAAAAAAATAATTGAAAAGGGGCAAACGATTTCACACAAGGGGTGAATAAGCCCCCTTCAATTCGATTTGCAGCATTCTAAATTCAAAAGGTGATGAAAAATTTAACAATTTGAATTGATTTTTCGCTCAAATTGAAGCCCATTTAATTATCTTGAAATGTTAGAGCAAAATTATAATCGCAAACCAGGCCTTAAAGTTTAAAATAGCCAATAACTGAAAAAACCGCGAAAATTTCTCGCTTTTATGCATATCTCACAAAGTTGCGTTCGGCGCTCGAGGTCAAAAACTTGGATTATTGGTAAGGCCTACATCATAAACAACTCATCTAAAAATCAGAACTACCGGATCAGAGGTAGAGCCCTACCACCCCAAAGAAAAAGGATACTAGACTGAAAACAGTGAAGTTGATTATGTTAATTTCAGTTTTCTCAAAAACTAGAAGTCATTTTAGCATTTGGTTTTCAGTTTTTAACTAAAAATGAATAAGTGCATTGAAAATCAAAAACAAAAATAGTACTTAATACCATAAAATAAAAAAAAAGATTAACAAAAAAAATCGTCTTTTTCTCAAAATGTTGAGTTTGAAAGTAAATTTTTCAAAAACTATCAGCTAAAAAAACTTTATTTAAAAAAAAATTAAAGAATGGATTTCTGGCTTTGAGATGAGGAATGGATTTTCGTGCAGATATTACCATTGTATTTTTATGGTTATTTTTCTATTTGAAGTCAACTTTTCTTAAAATTGCCCCTCCTGCCTAAACGGGGGGATATATACCCCCCATACGGTACTATTGTTTTCTTCTTATGGCCCAATATACACGCTCTATTTCTTTGATGCAGCATATATGTCAAAGACCATGTTTTTGTTATTATACTGTTTTATATACTACTTGTTGTTTTATATTTTTTATTGCTATATTTTGAAATGCCGTCCCTTGGAAACCGTTATGTCTACAGAACTGGCTTTGGACTCAAATTAAAGCAAATTTAGTAAGGTTGAAATCGTAGAGCAATGTTTTATTCGGAAGTTAAGGCGTAATGGTTAAAATAGCCAATAAGTGAAAAAACCGCGAAAAATTCGCGGTTTTTTGGATTTTTACTAATGTTGCGTTCGGCGCTCGAGGTCGAAAAATCAGATTTAATACTAGGCCAACATCATAAACAACTCAGCAAAAAATCAGAACTACCGGACCTGACGCAAGGTCTAATGTATACAGTTACTGGACTAATAAAGCTGTAAAATGTTTTTTATTTCAACTCAATACAATCACTCGTCGCAAAGATACAGCTCTTCAAAAAACGCTAACAAAAATTGAAAAAAAAATTTGTTCCTTTAATTTCGTTGACTAGTGAATTTCCTATTAAAGGTATATTTACTAGCTTATTAAAAGTGTGTATGTATCAACTGGATCAACGAATAAAACATTGACAAATATCGACAAATGTTGTCCCAAAATGAGTTCACGTTTAATGTGTGTGTCAAAGCAATTGGTCTTTCTTGGTATTAACTCCATTGCACGTAAAACTTTGACTACTGAGACTACGTCAACAAGACCAAAAATCAATCTTTTTTTGACATTGACGATAATACGACGTTGACATGTTAAGCTAATGTGACTTATCGCGGCCAATTTAAACTTGTTCTTTTGCTTTTCAAAATAAATTGAATCGTATTAAATAATAAAAAGTATTTTTTTATGAAATGGGACTGGAAACCAAAATCAATGAAAATAAGTACAGGTCCGCCTTCACAAGGCATCGTTATATCCAAATAAAAATCCTTAAAGTAAGTTTTACTTTCGCTTGCGAAACAAATTATTTTATGGCTTTTGCGATTGATAATCCGGAAAAACCTTTCGATATGTCTTCAGACTTCAATTCTGAAATTAGATCCAGACATTTTTTTTTCATTTTTACGAAAAACGAACTGTCATTCGATGTCTATCGAAAGTGGCATTTGTGTTTGTTTTCCGTTTCCAATCCATTAGAATTGGCTAAAACAAAACACCTCCCAAAGGGTGAATAGTTACGCAGTGTATCAGGGCCGTAGCTAGAGTCGAATTTAAGGAGGGGCAGCGGTTAAAACAGGTAGGGCTGAGTTAAAAATGTTACTTGATATAATGAGGTTAAAGTACTTCTTAATTGTCCGAAGGAAGTATAGATAGATAAGGGCAAAAGATTTATTTATTTAACTATAAGACAATAATGTTCAACACATCGGCCATTCAAAACAAAATTGAAACAAAGGAACTCAATGTGAAATTGAGAACAAAAATATACGGTCAGCTTTCTGTCAAAACCTCGTAAGTCCTTAAATAACTCTTTAATGTATTTCAGATCAAAGAAAATATGTAACTGAATTTAAGTATCAATGTCTCGTAGCTTTCTTATGGTTCTTTTTTGCTCCTTCAACCGGTTTCAAGGATTTTTTTGATCTAAGAATGTTTTCGTGTCCTCAACAGTTTTCAAATTGGACTTGCGTGGTTTTGACAGAAAACCGACGATATATAGGTAGACTAATATTAAGCATATACATAAATAAGAATTCACGAAAAAAATGGAGACATAGAATTCTAGATACTTGTTGTTGTAAAATAGAGAAGTGATAAAAAAAAACTCATACCTCATACGTTATCTTCCGTAAATTCGCATTTTCCGTTTTGTTTGCTGATATTAGTTCTCTATTAAATATTGGTGATGCACATCGCGATGTGCAGTGAAATTTTTATAAGTAGGTACTTTCAATCAGAGATCACAAATAAAACTCAACCTTTTGAAAGGTTCTTCAATAACTTTTATTTGTTGTCATTTTCAATAGAAATCACTCTTTATTCTTTATTCTAAAAAAGAAATTTTTTCGGTCAAGTTCTTGGAGAACCCTTTATTTTGATTTTTTTTTCTGTTTCGGTCAACCAGTGAGATTTATCACTGAGAGAAAAAAATCTCATCTGCAAATTGATCATTCAGAGAGACCATTTGAGTGTATAGTTCGCTCTACCGAACCGTTTAAAAAATTCAAAATTCTAAGTGAAAAACGGTTTTTTTAAACAGTCTGGCAGGGCGAATTAAACACTCAAATGATCTCAAATTCCATGATATGGGATCTGCGGAGCTTATCTAGGGAGGAGTGAAAACCAATTTCGGCTAACACGATTTTGCTCGAAGTTGCATTCATATTTTTTTTTTCGATGCACTGTTTCTCGCAAAGGCCCCAGTTGTGGACTGCAAGACTTTGATTTTTTTAATAGTCGTTAATGAAGCTTTCGACGCCTATACTTCTTTTTTTGCTATCGTTCACACCCAAAATCTGCTGTGGGCTCTCGGTCTATATACATGGTAATGATTTCGACTGTTAGGAAAAAATAAAATATTTGCGAAAAATATATTCTTTCTTAGTAAAAAATACTAAAACATGTTGGTAACTCACGTTACCCTATTCGGACACGGGTTTTGTAGCAGTACCGTGGATATTTTCTAAAAATTAAACAAACTAATAAAGCTTTACGGTTTGTTGAATTAGATAACAAATTTATCAGCCTGTTTATTTCTGTACACAAATTTTAAATTTTTGAAAATATTTTATACAAATTTAATAAAATACATGGTAACTCACGTTACAAAAAGTCGGTAACTCACGTTATTTCACGTTTTTAATTTAAAAATTTAGGGCTTAGCCTTTTATAATTTTATTTTATTTTCAGCCGTATGCTTGTTACTTGTAGGATATTTTGTAATTCTAATTTTAAGACTAGCGTACAATAGACAGGGGGCGAGATAAATTTTCCATTTTTCTATCTTCATGTCCACTTTTTCATGGAACTACCCCACTGAACTAGGATATTGCAGTGGAAGCATAGACGCACAGATATACAGACGCAAACACCGATGGACGTCTTGACCAATCCCACTTTTTTGTTTATTCCATCATCACAATGTAAGAATAATTGTTTAAAACCTAAACATAATTTATCTGTGATTATGTGATTATGAGCCATTTCCTTCAAATCCTTTTTTTCTTTGTGTTTTTTTTTTCGGGAATAAAAAAAAAAGAATATTTTACAGATAGATGCCCTACCGTAGCTACGGCCGTGAGTGTATGAACCCTTATTAAGGCTCTATTCCATGTTGAGTAAATAATTATTCATTAAATATTTTCCGCCCAATTTTAGTTACAATGCCCTTGTTTCAAACAAAGTACCAAAACGAGAAATCTATTACGTTTAGATGTAGCCACTATTCAACCTATCAAGGTGTTTAACTTAAAATGGCTCCATTCAAAGTAACATCACTTTAATGTATAATATTTCAACGTTTAAAGGCATTGTAACTTAACGCATTCTCTAAAACGCGTTGATAATTTAGGTTGTATATGTATAGGCTCGTAAATATAGTTCGTTCCTTATCTGTCAAAAATCAAATCTTATTATACCGGTGTACGCGCATATACGCTTACAATAAAAGTACCTTCAAATCTCCTTAAACGAATGATACCGTTTATTTCATTAACCTCTTCCTTTGGTCACAAACTCCATACACAATATGAAATATCCCTTTTGCAAGAAATTCAGTGCAAAGCTAACAGCACTCAACAGAGATTATAAGTCTAAGTAGGTGCGACTGAAATTAATTATTTGTAACGGAAAAAATTTAATTGATTAATATCTCTCAGTAAATGCTTTTAAATGTTTTATGTTTAATCAGTGATGTCTATGCCTAGTGAAGTTTTTATAACAACTTGAATTCAATTGCGAATGTTGAATAACGTATAGTGTCAATTGAACATTAGATATACTTGATACCAAATGATAAAAAGCGGTGTCTGAATTTCTTTGTTTTGAGAAAGTAAATTTTCACAAACAAATTAATCATCTAGAGCTAGACATTTATATGATTTGGAATTAAGCAATATATATTTTTACGAGTTGATGATAACAATTATAATAATTTTTTTTTATAAATCGACAGGAAAATTATGGTTTAGAATTTAGATAAACCATATTCGAAGTTAGATTTTGTTTTTATTTTTTTTTTTTAACAATAAAAATTTTTCGTGTGCATGCTTATGAAAATATACGTTGTTTATTTCTTAAGTTTATCTTACAAGGGAAAAATTTTGGTGGAAATATTTGGTTGGATCGTTCTGAATCACCATAAGTCTGACAAATTGAAGGTTTTGAGGTTAATGGCATCAGTCAATGAGAGGATCGACACAACAACCTGGGGCTCCACAGCCAGTGGACCAGGCACGTATCCTTCATCTTATACATACAAGCATAGACTAACTAATAATAATGGATTCTTAAATATATTTACATACATTCAAAAACTGCCATTATTAATCCTACCTGTGAATTATATAGTTCATATTATGACGACACCCACCAAATGATTTTGGTTTTCCAAAATTCTATTTTGCAAAACCAAACTAAAATTTTAACACACATTTACGAGTATGTTTATGTGTATTGCTCACAAGCTCCCAAATAAATTTCAATTAATTAATCACTTACAAGCAAATTTGTATTTTGATCATTTTCAAGATTAAGCAAAAAACAAATCAAAAAAATGTCGATCCCGCTGCATTAAATTCTATATAAGTCGAGAAATGCTGCTTGGATTTTCAAAAACTAGATATCTGTAGAAAGTGGAAAAAATCTTAAATTTTCAAAGCATGCAAAAATTATATTTGCATTTAATTTGAGTAGTTGAGAGGTTTCGAAAGGCTTAAAAGCAAATTTTCACTCCATTTACAATAATGTTCTCATTTTAAATATGATTTTAAAAATTTGTATTTTATAATATGTAGTTTTGATTAATAACAGGTTATTTTGGTGTATCAGACATATTTCTAGGTTACCCACAAGATTTTATATCGATTTTTGAACATTACTCTACCCAAAATGTTACAAACTAGGTACAAATACAGGATTTGAAATATCACGAATAAGCTCTCCGGAAATGGTTTATAAATATAATGATTCAAGTGAACATGATAAATTACTATGAGAGGTGCAAATTCGTTTAGAGTGAAAATATCGCTATTTTCGGGCGCATTTGCCTTGAAAATTAATAGAAAACAACATGAATGTTTAGAAATAATGAATCTTTATTTATGCTTTAAATATGCAAAAAAATAGCATTTTAACTTTGCAATTAGTTTACTCGATTTAAAGGAATGTTATACACATAATTTTCGAACATACTCCTCGACTCGGTAGGTTTATTTTTGCAATTAAATAAATAAGGTATGTTATTCACCTGTATTTCTTAACATTTTTTTATTTCGGTACTGAATAAATAAATAAATAAGATATAAAATAAACAAAATATTCCTTCATACCACCTACCTACATATTATTTTTATGCTGTATAGAAGTCCTCGAAACCACCAAAAACGATAATTCTAATGTCATTATTAGAAGATCGAGATTATATGAATGTATGCAAGAGTACACAAGCAAGCGCACAAAAAAGGATAAATGAGAGCAAAAAATTGCAAACACCAACAACCGCCACCAAGTCTACCATTGCTTCAGAACACTCATATAGTCTCCACATCCACCCCAAACGTGAAAACAGATAAATCCTCTAAAGAACAAATTTTTCCTTCAAAAACGAAAATTCTTGCCAAGATCGACAAGAATGAAATAAATATACCTGAAGAAGTGTACATACACACAAGCAAAATTTAAGTTAGAGTAAACTATGAAGACAAAAAAACTACCACCACACAACCTTCATTAATTGAAAAAAAAAACAGACAAAATACCCAAAACCAACAACAAAACCAGGTACACTTGCAATAGTGGTGAAATGAGTTTCAGTTCAAAACATGTATGAGAGGTGGAGGCAATCTAAGTGGAGGCAATCTCAAATCGGGTCCTTTTTCTTTATATGAAGCGGCCTGTCTTTATTATTAGTTAGTCTATGATACAAGTAAGATGCACCATGGCTACAACAATATATATCTCCACCAAATGACAGGAATTTGACAAATATATTGAGATAACCGAATTTTTATAAGCAAGGAAAGTATTTTGTCGAACTAAAAAGGTTAAAAAAGGCAAAATAAAATCCTTAAAAAGGGCATTTATTAAATACAGAGAATAATAGTACGAACAGTTTCTCAAAGTTCAAAGGTTACAGCTTTCTACAATTGTCTCTTTAAAGCGTCTCGAAGGAGCTAAATAGGGACCCCCTCTACTTGAGCATGAAACGAGTGGAATTCATTTAACACTAGATACATCCATTCATTTCAACGTTTTCAGGAAGTTTGGAACTGTCGTCGCCAGTTGTATGTCCCGTATTTGCATTTGAAACCAAAAGCATTTATCTACCAAATGGTCTTTGATATTCTTTAAAGTTGAGAGCACATGCCCAATTGATATTCCTTGATGAAAATAATAGCTTTATCTGTCATGTTGATGAAATTCTATCAGATACAAGCAAATTGCCGAAAAAGTATGGATTTTTTTTTATATACCTGGCGTCTGACGTACGTCAACCTCGCATTTGCCAGACCAAAGAATTTGCAAATTTTGATATTCCTTGATAAAAATAATATAGACTAAGAGCCCACAGCAGATTTTGGGTTTGATCGATAGCAAAAAAAGAAGTATAGGCGTCGAAAGCTCCATTAAAAGCTATTCAAAAAATCAAAGTCTTGCAGTCCACAACTGGGGCCTTTGCGAGAAATAGTGCATCGAAAAAAAAAATATAAATGTAACTTCGAGGATAATCGTGTTAGCCGAAATTGGTTTTCACCCCTCCCTAGATAAGCTCCGCGGATCCCATATCACGGAATCTGAGATCATTTCGTCCCTCATCTCACGAAGTGACGTAACTCGCAAATTGTCGTTTTTGAGATTTGGGCATATATGTGCTTGGTTAACTTGATTGCATATTTCTACATCATTAGATTCCCTGAAAAATTTCTGGAACATGGTTCAATGCGTTATGACATAGTTGGCATAACTGCAATTTTAGGTAAAAAGTTTCTCACGAACAGACGTAACTGCAATTATGTGGGTAGCGGTTTTCGGTTTTATTGCAAATTATTGTGTAAATAAAGTGGTTTCAGGTACTAGGTGCATTTATCGGTGAGTAGAAATAAAAGCGCTTTAAGTTTATCCTAAGATGTTGCTACTGACCTATCACTAAATTAAATTTAAATTGCATTCGGTTCTTTCTGTTAACAATACTCTGTCAAACAAAAATTGTCAATACAAGGCTTATGGGCGAGCTTTTTTCAAAAAAGTAATACCTGTGCATACTGTCACAACACTAAAATGCCTCACTAATAAGCTTTTTTCAAAACAGTGGTGTCTGTGTATACTGCCACGACACTAAAACTTGTCACTAAAATTTCTCACGGACTGACGTATCGGGTTGATGGATTATTTGTAACTGTTTTAAGTATTGCATTTACATTGAATCTCATATCATTTGAAACTTTAACATATTCTTGTAATTTTACAACAAAAAAAAATACCAAAACCGTTATGAAACACAGAAGTAACGCTCATAGAAGGAGGACACAAAACTAAAAACTGCTCTCCTGTAAAAAGCAGATACGTCAGTTCGTGAGAAGAGGGATGATTTGAGTGTTTAATTCGCCCTGCCAAACTGTTTAAAAAAACCGTTTTTCACTTAGAATTTTGAATTTTTTAAACGGTCCGGTAGAGCGAACTATACACTCAAATGGTCTCAGATTCCGTGATATGTCATCCGAGGAGCTTATCTAGGGAGGAGTGAAAACCAATTTCAGCTAAAACGATTATCTTCGAAGTTGCATTCATATTTTTTTTCGATGCACTGTTTCTCGCAAAGGCCCCAGTTGTGGACTGCAAGACTTTGATTTTTTGAATAGCTTTTAATGGAGCTTTCGACGCCTATACTTCTTTTTTTGCTATCGATCACATCCAAAATTTGCTGTGGGCTCTCGGTCTAATAGCTTTATCTATCATATTGATGAAATTCTATCAGATACAAGCAAACTGCCGAAAAAGTATGGAATATTTTTTATATACCTGGCATCTGACGTACGTCAATCTCGCATTTGCCGGACCAAAGAATTTGCAAATTTCGCATATTGGCTCACGAAATTTTAGTCGCCAGCCTCAGATTCTGATTTAGCACCTTCGAAAACATTTGTTTAGTAGGAAAAAAATTAAAACGACCCCAAAATTTGGTTACTAAAGGCACTTTCGAGCACAAGTTGACTGGATTAAGAGAACAGAGCTCCAAAGGACACCGACAAAGCACTGTGTTTCAGGGGTGTGGTAAAAAACTTGTCAAACTTTATTTTTAAAAGGTATTTCCTACACATTTTATTATTTTATTCATATTTTTTAGGACACGATAAAAAATTGAAATTTTGTCAAAAACGCTCTTAAAAGTGAGCGGAGCATCATGTTTTGTTCTTAAGCTGTTATTAGGGCAATTCGTTTTGTTTTCATAGAAATTAGTCAAAAAACTAAATTTTTGCCAAAAACGCCCCAAATGTGGGCGTGGAAAAAACTTTAATATGGAAGAATTATTACAAATTATGTACAATATTTACAACTTTTCTTAGAAACACACCCCTCATTTACGTCAAATTGCGACGATTAGATGACCTACCTATATCAAAAAGTGGGCGGAAATTTTTTCTGATGATGTCTTATGTTATTCTTTATCACTGCTGAAAATTTCATTTGAATTTGTTGACTGCTTCAGATTTTATAAATTTTAGATCACCTTTCCATACAACCTGAACCACTGTGTGGCGCACAGTGTTCTGCTTGTTGAATTTTGTCGACATTAATCATAACCCACGCCAATTCCTGATGAATATTAATCATATTTGGCACATTAACTGATTTGGGGATGCTTGATTCATTAATACTTTCTAATTTTTACTTGCGATATACAGTGACGAGCAATAGTGGACAAATATTTTTACTAATTTTTAAAAGTGGGTGCGAACTTAGAATTGTAAGCCGAGAGGAAAAATTTTAATTTTATAATTTTGTGTATTTAATCAATTATTATTTTCTTGAATTAAATTAAAAAACAAAATCTTACAATACACTGAAAAAAATCTTAAATGAATTTTTGGAATTGGCCACTTTTGCCCGTTTCGGGATAAAGTTTTGTTCACATTATTTATTCCATAAATCTTTGTTCTTTATCACTTGCAAACACCGTGTAGGCATGCTCTCTACCAAATTGCAAAGTAATTGGTCGGAAATTCGACTCCCCTCCAGTTAAATGCGACCCCTAAGCTCATTAGTGTGGGATGGATGAATTTCTTACTGTCATAACCTTGACTGCACAATTGACCAGATATTCTCAGTTGGATTGCCGTCAGGGCCATGCCATCGTCTGAAATTCCTGATTTTCGAACCATTCCTTGACAATTTTGGAGGTATTTACAGGGTCACCGTCTTATTGGAAAATGAGTTCAGACTCTCTGTAGCCACTTTTTGCCAAAAATATTGGCAAATTATAAGGTAATAAGTCAAAATATTTTTCTTTATTCATTATTCACTCGATCTTCATTAACTGTCCGATAGAACTTCAAGAAAAACTTCCCCACGCTATAATCCCGAAACGAGCAAAAGTGGTCAAGTCCAAAAATTCATTAAAATTTTTTTTCTGTGTATTGTAATATTTTTTTTTAAATTTAATAGAAGAAAAAAAGATTTGATTGAATACAAAAAATTATAAAATTACAATTTTTTCCTAGCGTATCCGCACCAACTTCTTCATATAAAAGTAAACATCTGTCCATTTTTGCTCGTCACTGTAGGTACTATAGGGCAAGTTTTGGATTCGTGCAAAAAAAAAATTCGAGATAACAATCAAACATGACATTACGATGATAGAGAACACGAAAAAAGTGGGTGGCACAATTCTGTCTGTCTGTCTGTCCGTACCTCAACCTACAGCCTAAACCACTGAAGCGATTTTTTTTAAATTTTGAACTTAAGGGTTTTTGTAACTCTCCAGAGGGGAAATTGAAATTTTTTTTTAGCTTAAAAAATAACTGTACTTGCCATACAACCGTTAAGGAAAAGCTTATTTATCTCAAAAAACGGCTCCAACGATTTTGATAAACAAAAATCAGTGTATTATTGTAGATATGATGTACCTTTTAGTAAGAATAATAATCACCAAAAACATTTATTAACGGTACCTGCCATATAACGGTTTTTTTGATTTTTCGTTTTCTCATTAACCGCTCATCCGATTTCAATAAAAATTTTTGCACAAAAGCTTTGTAAGAATATAAATAATACTGCATACCAACATTTTTGAAACAATAAATTTTTGATTTTTAAAAAAAGATTAAATTTTTTTTTTTAAATTCAATATATCAAAAACGGGTTGATGAATTGTTTTGAAATTTCAGTTTTAAATTCATATTAATATATGTACATATATTCAAAATTAGCATACCAAATTTTTTTTTGAAAATATTACAAAAATTTTATTTATAAAAAATTAATTTTTAAGAAAACGACTCCAACGATTTAAATTTTTTTTTTACATGTATTCATATTTTTCAAGTATTTATCAGACTGCTTATACAATTAAAAGAACGATTTAAATGCTTTTTAGACTTTTTCTATAATTACTTGAATATTTTTTAAAGTCCTTAAGTCCCACACAACTTGAACATAAGAGCAAGTACGTGCGATCCAGTCGTGCATTTTACTTTAGGTAAATTAAGTGTCTTAAAGTTCTTCAAGTGCGTGAAGTTAGCACCGCCATTTTCGATTTTCAATCAAAAAAAGTTGTGTAATGTGCCCAACTTGCGCTGCTATGTGTCGTATTTAAAAAAAAAAAAGTTTCTATCATGAAGTTAACACCGCCATTTTCAATTTTTGAAAAAAAGTTGTGCTGTATTGTGCGAAAAATCGCAAATTTTCGAATATTATGGATGAAGAAAAATGAAACTTGGGCTGTTTTGTGCTCAGTTTGTGGTGCCATATAAGAGATAAACAAAAAAAATCGGTGCTAACTTCAGGCTTCGCAAAATAGTTTTTTTGCTGTAAAATTTGCAAATATGCGAATTTTTTTATCACTTCGGCGCATGGCAGCACAAACTGGGCACACAACAGCACAACTTTCATTTTTCAAAAATTGCGAAATGTAAAAAAATTTCATTCGTAACATTTGCAAATATGCGATTTTTTTTATTTACGGCACAAGGCGGAACAAGTTCAGCACAACTCTTTTTGAAAAACGAAAATGGCGGTGCTAGCTTCACGCTACATCCCTTGGCAAAGTTTAGTTTTGGCCATTCTAGTTGCAATTATGCGAATTTTCTTAATCTCTTTGGTTCTTAGCATCATATACTGAGCACAAAACAGCACAAACCTTTTTTTTTTTAATCGAAAATAGCGGTGCTAACTGCACGTCCATAAGTTATTCTTTCATTATTTTTTTTTATAAAATGAAATTCGATAAATAAAATCAAAATCATTCTCTCTTACAAGATGGCAGCCTTTCCCTTACCCCGGCACCTCAAAAAAAGTTTTTTATAATGAGAACTAAGTCAACGGACAGAGTTGTAAAGACTGCAGTCTATCAAATTGTATCACAATCTAGAGATCTCTCGGGTGATAAAATTTTTTTCAAATTTTCCGCGAATGAGGTGCAAAAAAATCGCGCGTGACCTTGAGAAACTTTAAGCCTTGATTGTCTAGGGCCAACCAATTTCTAGGAAAAATTGACCTTTTTTGACCAATTACTGACATTTCTCTTTTTTAATTTCCCATATGAGGTTCCAAAGGTCCAGAGCCCTATTTTGAACTATTTACACCACTTGACTAATTAGAGAACTTTCTAAATAAATTCAAAAAATAACAGTGTTCAAATTTAGAACTATCAAGACACTGGCTTACTATAGAAAATGAACTGAAGATATATTTTGTTCATTTCACAAACAGGAAAAAATAATTTCCTTTTTCAAAGTAGAATTCCGACACATTTCAACATTAATTTCGTATTGATTTATCTAAGAACACTCACCTAAAGAAACGAGCAATCATTTAAAGTTTGTTTTAATTTCCTGCTGACAGACCAATCGTAAACAATACAAGACAACATTTTCAATTAAAACCAAAGAACCAAAATTCGATGAGAACAACTAAAGTCAAAATTCAAAATGACTGATTAGGAAGTGAGACATCGTAAATAATTTTAATAATTGTCTAATGCAATAATTACAATTGCAAATTGCCTTTTAATTGTCTTTGCAAATACTTTGTACACTCTTGGTCATTTGAATAGGTAAAATACAGTCGACTTTAATGTGAAGGTGATATACTACAGTCGTCATTTATGAAAAACGCGTTTTACCCAATTTCTCTAGAACTTATCATCGTACAAAAAAGTTGTTTAAATCTCTGTTTAAGGGAGATCCAACTATCTTTCTTTTTTTTTGTGTTGAATGTTTTTTGAGCGATTAATAGATTCAGAAATGGAAATTTTTTATTATTCAGTGTTAGCTACTTGAATAGCAGCAGTTGTGGTTTTAAATTGAAAAAAGAACTGAAAAAAAACGAAAAGTTCTCCCATTTCCAACTATTTGAGAAAATACATCAAGCTCAAGCCCTACAACCTCAACCTATACTTATTGTACTCTATTATTTGCACACAAACTTTTTTTTTTAATATAATGAGCTGCACCTTTCAAAACAACGTTCTTAAACCTATTCAAATGGCTAGTAGTGTATGCATCAGAAATCAAAGGTGTTATCTTGTATGTTTGGACACAAAGCTTAGTTAAAATTATAAATTTTATATTTCGTGAAGTTAAACATTGTCAATAATTATTAATTATTGTTTGCTTACACTCTAGAGGCAGCTTAAATGAGTTATGATGTATACCTACCTACATTTATCTCCAGACGACTTTGCTATTTGCTGATAGAATTAGGGTGTGGGAGGGATGCATTCTGTGTGTCAAATTTAAAAAAATAATAATAATAATTTCACATCATGAAAGCATGTCTTCATGAAGCTATATAATAATCAAGTTCAAAACTCATGTGTGTGCAATTACTCAGCTGCTTCACTTAAATTGAAAAATAGGGTTATGATTTATGTTGAACTTAATAGCAACCACGTGCATTTCTAATGATGATGCATTCATCAGCAGACTGAATTAATCCCACAAATCGACTCTTTCTACGATTAAAATTGGTCTTATAATTGAGAAGGGAGGTCAACATAATTTACAAGGATATATAGATACATATCAGTTCCATAAGGAAAAGGAATTTACATAAGCATTCGATTGAATACACATTTTACATGCGCTACATTGAAAAGTAGTATATTCGTACAAAATTGAACTCGATATTTTGTCAAATATGATATATACGATGGTAGAATTGACCATACACCAAATAATCACTTTCAGTCAAGTCCTGCAAAAGACCAATGAAATTCCAATCGATACTCACCATCTATTCATCGATTTCAAAGTTCAACGGGGCGCATACGACAGCATTCATCTTCAGGAGCTCTACCTATATGGTGATGGATCAACATGTTATCCCAGGAAAACTAATCCAGCTGTGTCGCGTGACATTAGAAAATATGCGATGCAATTTGCAACTAGAGAAAAGCTCCTCCGAACTTTTCCAAACATGTAAAATGGACAGGGTTTCGGCAAGAAGATGAGCTATCAGGTGATTTATTCAATTTAGTTCTGTAGCAAATAGTTTGCAGGGCATTCGTTAACACTGAAGCTACTATTTTCAATAGATTTATCCATATTCTACGGTATGTCGATGATATCGACATCATCAAACGCTCCCAATAGGCCGTTATAGTCGTTCATGGTAATTAACAAGCAAAACTTGTTGGTCTTGAAGTAAAGTAAACTAAAAAGAAGTAAAGTAAAAAGATCTGTCAATCAGCTACGATAAAACTTCACTGTTGATAGCAACAACATCGAAGTAGTTAAGAAGCTCATCTTCTTAGGGTAGTTATAAGCATTAATATCTTTCTTAGTGGAGATCCTGCGAAGGATATGAAACTACCTTAGCAAACCAGTGCTTATTCGGTTTGACGCAACAAATGGGTTCAAAACTCGTCACACGTAAGACGAAGTGCACACTCTATAAAAAACCTTATTCTGCCAGTCCTGCTTTATGGCACCAAGTGTCAGGTTAAAGCAAGATGTTCAATGGGTAGACACGATGCGTTGAAGCACCAAACGAGAGAGGGGGGCAGGAGTTTTCCCACTAAGGCAGTTCTCCTTTATCCAGGCGGCAGCAGAAGAATTCTCCTGATGCAATCAACGGTGGCGTCTGTTAGAGCAAGATGTTCAATGGGTAGACACGTTGCGTTGAAGCACCAAACGAGAGAGGGGGGGAGGATTTTTCCCACTAAGGCAGTTCTCCTTTATCCAGGCGGCAGCGGAAGAATTCTCCAGATGGAATCAACGGTGGCGTCTACAGTTCTAGTTAGGCTGAACTACTTAGTGAACACCTTATACGGGCTACTATGCCATATTCGGAGCTCAGGCCTATAAGGAGCGGTTAATCCGGCTCCCCAACCTTGGAGTTTTATTGTAAGGGTCTGGCCCTCCAGGTTGGGGGTCACGCCGTCAGGGCCACGCAAAGCTATTAAGCTGCGAAGCAACAATAAGCCTCGTATACGGACGGATTTACTGTTGACGAACCTAGCAAACGAAATAAGTACAACGAACTTCAGATTCGCACGTGGAATGTTCTGTCTCTCTACAGACCACGTGCAGCCGAACATTTAGCGGAAGCCCTAGACTGCTACAAAGCACACATCACCGCCATCCAAGAAGTTCGATGGGATGGGCCGGGCAAAAGAAAAATTTAAAACTGCGATATCTACTACGGTGACTGTTACCTACCACAAGGGCAGCGTCTCATTGGATGTGGATTCCTCGTTAGAGGCAGACTAAGGCAAGAAGTTTTGAGTTTCAACTATTTGAACGAGGGCCACACGACAGTTCGCTTCAAGGCTAAATTCGCCAACATAAGCCTCACATGCCCCCACAGAGGAGAAGGATGACGACAGCAAGGATGAGTTCTATGAGCTCCTGGACAAGACATATGAGCAATGCCCTAGCTACGACATTAAAATTGTCTTGGGTCATTTTAATGCCAAGCTAGGAAAAGAGGACGTCTTTGGTGGCATAATCGGAAGATATAGCCCGCACCACCACCACCTCCGTTAACGGACTCAGGCTATTCGACTTTGCTGCGGGGTGCAACGTTGTGGTAGCTAGTACACAAGGGGACATGGCGAATTCCTGGTCAATCAACCGCCAACTAGATCGACCATATTGCGATCTACGCAGGGCACTCCTCCAGTATCAAGAATGTCCTAACGTTCCGAGGAGCCAACGTTGACTCGGACCACTACCTCATTGTAGCCAAGGTAATGCTACGGGTATCCAGACCAAAGCCAAAACAGGGAAATACTGTGAGAAAGTTCGACGTCGGGCGGCTACAGTCGCAAGAAATCGCCATATCCTTTTCCGATCGAGTCTCTGCGCCCTCTTAAATAGTCATATGCTGCCAACTGCAAGTATCGAGAACCAGTGGAAGAATTGCCAGGAACCCAGCAGAGATGCCGCCTCTGACGTGCTGGACATCGCACGACCACCACAGGGATTTCAGCGAAGAGACTAGTACGGAACATCATCGACCACCCGAATCAGCTAATGAGAAGGATGACCACTGAACAACGACATCCGGAGGCAAGGTACCTCAGTGTAATGGAAACACTTGATGACAACATAATCATGGACAACGAGGAAGCAGTCTCGTTCTACGCTGACATTGGGTCAGCCTTCTACCGTGGCTAAACGCCAAAACTTCCCCCAACCTACACCAAAAACACCATTGACAACCGGGAATGAACACCCTGAGGACGATTAAGTCAGCCGACTTTTAATTTAAATTTTTTGACATGTAATTTATATATCTATAATTTGTTAAACTTAAGACATTGTGTAACGTTAGGCCCCCTATGTGCCAACAAATGTAAATTTATCATAGTATCATATTAGTTATAAGCCAGATTGTATATATTATGTTCAATAAAAGAAATTGAATTGAAATTGACCACCACAGGGAAACCCCTGGTTCGACGAAGAATGCCGGCAAGTACATGCAGCCAAACAACAGGCATACAAAGCGGCGCTGCATAGATGAACCAAATCTGCTCGCGAGCTCTAGGAACAGAAGAGGAGAGAGGAACACAAGCTTCTATGAAGGAAAAAGAGAGAGCATAAGAAGCGCGCGATCGAGAAAATAGAGGGATGCCATTGTAGGAATGAAGTTCCGAAGTTTTACCAAAAAGTAAAAAGAACCTTCCAGGGTTACAATACCCGAACCGAAGCCTGCAAGGATGATCAGGGGAACAACATAGTAGAATCGCAGTCGGTGCTGAGGATATGGAAAAATCATTTCTGCAAATTGTATAACGGCAATGACGAACAGAATTTCCCTTCCATGGAGATTGCACCATTAAACTTAGACGACACGAAGGTGAACCATTCCGTCCACCCGATCTCGACGAAGTGAAGATAGCTAGGTATACTTGACTTAAATCCAATAAAGTTACTGGAGCATAATACCTTGCGGCCGAGATGTTCAAAGTGACTGGCGATGAATTGGTTAGGAGTACGCACCAGCTCATCTGCAAATATGGTAGGAGGAAAGCATACCCGATGAATGGAGCCTCAGCATTATTTGTCCGATCCTGAAGAAAGGTGATCCTTAGGACTGCACCAACTACACAGTTATCACCCTCCTTAACATCACATACAAGATCTTTTCTACCGTACTTTGTGAATGCTTGAAGCCATTCGTCAACAACCTGATAGTGTAGCCTTACGCCAGGAAAGTCCACCATCGACCAAATATTCGCACTAAGGCAGATCTTGGGAAAAAACCCTGGACTTTCAAATCGATACCCACCACCTTTTCATCGATTTCAAGGCCGCGTACGACAGCATTTATAGAGACGAGGTATGTACATATTATAGAGCAATGTCTAGTTTTTTAATCCCTCCCAAACACGTCCCTTTGTGCAGGATGACGATGGAGAATGCACGCTGCTTCATCAAGGTTAGCAAAGACCTTACCGATACCTTTGATGTCAAAAAAGGTTTTAGACAAGGTGACGCGCTATCGTGCGACTTCTTCAACATCGTTCTAGAAAGAATAGTGCAAAACTCCATCCAATTGCTCGCTTACGCCGACGGTATTGACATAATTGGACGAACAAAGCGTGGTGTCAGTGGTGCTTTCGTGAGTACTGAGAAAGAAGCCAAGAAAATGGGTTTAACGGTAAATAAAGCCAAAACCAAAACCATATATGCTGTCAACAAGAAATAAAGTGCTGCCCTAGTTTTTTAATATTTTTTCTTCATTTTCAATATCTTTTTTCAAGAAATCACCCCTCCTCTGCGAACAATATTTGCATTGTATTTTTCTGCAAGAGTCCGTTATGTTTTTGCGCCGCAGTATGAATCATAATTTCCCATAAGGAATTATTTGCTGGATATTGGCAATTTTGTAATGCTCTATTTAAGACATTTTTTGTATAGGTTCATAAGATCTAAATATAAAAAAATGTTAGAAATTACCTACGTGTTCTACAAAAAAAACTATTCAAGTAATTTTTCGCTCAGATGAATAGGAGGCGAGATAAACTCTTCAATCAATTTTTTACTCAAAAATTTCGACAGTTTTTCGACAATAACTTTTCATCTCAAGGAGATGACAAAAATATTTGTGAGCAAAAGTTCTATAAAATATTCAAATATACCTTCAAAGTCAAACAAAAAATATTGATCTACTGTCAATAGGTGCTGAGAAAATCGGTTTTAGGTATTTCAAAATTCAAACCTTTTTTCAAAATTACGGATAACGCATATACTTTTTTTGTTCGAAGTATGTGTTTTAAGATTTTCCAAGAGGTACTTTTAAAGAAACATAAAAAAAAATTGACGCAGTATATTTGTAGATATTTCGAATTATTTTATTTTATTTTACCGGACTATACGCAATTTTTATTAAATCAACTTGAAAAAAAAAATCATAATTTTTGTTCGCAAAATTTTAAGTTTGAAATTTAATTTCTCAAAAACCATTCTCTTAAACAACTTCATTTAAAGAGCAAATGGAATATTAGCTGAAACATATAGCCATTGTATGTGCTTTTGTTGACTTTTTAATATTTTTTTTTCCATTTCTGGTTAATTTTTCAGAATTCGGAGATAAAAAGTATAAATAAAGATAAGTGGCCTTTTCGATTTCTAATCTCGAAGCGTTCGGAATGCGTGTAAACCCTTCTGAAGGCGGTCTAGGTGTGATATACAGAATGAAAGTTCTTCTCCTGAAATGAGGAGAAAATGATTCTTAATTTGATTTCAGAATCGAAACCAGAATTACTCAGACATTGAAACAATGAGCTGTTAAAATGTTGTCGAATGCTGGTAAACCTAAATCTCAAGCTAGAAACAAGCAAATTTATGAAATTTATTCAGTAGGTACATTTCATAATTTTTATTGTTCTAATTTCATTATAGATTTCTCCATTTTTGTGTCAGCCATGTTTACAAAAATGTCGACATCTGCAAGTGGGATTGGGATGCACACATACAGCGATACAAAAAACTTGAGGATTGAATTGAGTGTGTTTGTTTGTTTGTTTTCGGAGAGTTTTTTCATATTGTCAATCGAAAAGGTAGTTAAATACAAATTACAAGAATCAGGTCTTTTTTTTCCAATACATAATTTTTACAGAACGATTGCTATATAACGAGTCTCCCAACAAGAGGTTTCATTTTAAATTTCACACCATTTGCAAACTTGTTAACATTTTGACTGATTGGGTGCGTTTTCAACTTTGAGCAAAAAATATTAATTTTTTTTTTTGTTAATTAAATATAATAAAGTTAAATCAGTTGACATCAAGTTAAAAGAGATTCAATTCTCTGATCTTATCAAATCGAAAAGTAACAAAATTTTACAAAACAAAAAAAACTAAAAAAATAGACCAAAGAAATCCAATTAAATGTGTTTGTTTTATGTATATAAGCTATTGTGTTTTATATCTATCTCATCACATTGATTAATCTTACTAGTGACGTTAATTAAACAATTTAAATAGATAATAATCAATCAATAATTAAATCACCATGCACTTAAAACTTAAAAAATATATACATTCATACCAATTAAATTCAATTACATGATATTATTATGTAAAATAAATTATTTAAAATATTTAAGATGTGTATCACTATCACGAAGGTTTATAATCAAAAATGTTAAATTGTAAAAATGTTTAATTTTTTAATTGTAAAATAATATCTATATTACTTAAGCATAGCAAATACATAAATAAAAAGCAAGCATAATGATATAAACAAAAAGTTTTTTTTTTCTTACAGATTGGTCTCCTGCGCATCCTGGAAAACTCCAACAAAAAAATTTAAGCGGGAACAATAGATTGATTAACGTTTTTAAAAATTGACACTTGCAAGTTTTTAATTCAATAAATTTTCTGCCGACAAGATTTTGATTTCTTTAATACACTTTGTATGCACCACAAAAAAAAACGAATAGTTAAAAATTATGTACAATCAGTCATTTAGGTTGCAGATAACGTTAAATCAATTAAGTATTAATTTAAATGCAAAACAACATCACTTCTAAGCTGATATTCTTTTGCTAATTAAAATTAAAACAATTTTTGATAAGTGCATAACTATCTTTAAATGTAATTAACCATCATTGGGATGCGATTTTGTAAATAGAGTAGAATAAACAATATATTTTCAATGAATTTTTAATACAAAAACACTAATTCCAGCAGAAACAAGTAAAAAGCGTTGATCGTTTTTACTTGCGATGCATAATATGTTACGGCAAAATTCAGAGCTCGTCTATCTAACGAAAAGAAATTTCAAACTACCCAGAAGAAGAAATTCGTCGTTGGACGCTTTAAAGATCTGAAGTTTCTAGAGTCTACAGAGAGAACCTGAACAAGAAGCTCTTGGATGTGCGTTCAACTACCTTTCCTCAGACAACCAACAATCAGTGGTCCCAATATCGCGATATCATGACAGAGGCAGTCGAAACCAACGTAGACTACTAACCACTCCCACTCCAGACATATAAATTGTGGTATGATGATGAATGCGTGAACTGGAAAAAGGTGATAGAAGATCTAGGTAGAGAATAGTATCGAGCCAAGAGAAGGGGCGGGAAGAAGATCTGGTGTATAAATTTGGGGGATATGCAGCCTCCCCGCTGAAGGCAATAGGACATTCTCGCATTCGAAAAGATAACTACTATAAGGATTAAAACTACTAAAACTAGCAGCTAGTTGCTCGTATTAATAAGGGAAGGCAGGGTCTTCGAAACAGTTATTGTAACCTAGTTATCTAATCGCAGGAAATAGTAGATGGGTTAGAGCAGTATTTTCAGCAGCTGCTAATGTGATAGTGCAAAGAAAGAAACCAACTAAACCCAGTTACATCACCCAGTATAAAAGAAGTCGACTTATGGACATACAAAATTTAACGAACAACAACAAGGTGGCCAGAGCCTGTGAATCATGTGAAGTTATAAATATGATGACACCCAGTGTGAAAAAATGAAAACAAATGTTTTCATATGATGATTTTTTTACTAAGCCTAGTTTATACTTCAGAGCGAAGTGAAATCAAATTTGAAATGAAACATCAATAAAACTGGTCAACAAGGTTCTTGTTACAGAAACCAAAATATACTCTCCATAGGTTTTTGGTGTGCTGAACTCGAATCTGAAGTCAGAAAAATTCTATCGGGCTACGTTTTTGAGATATTCCGTTTATAAAATTTAAAAAAAAAATAAAAAGTTGTATAGTAACGAGAGGTAAATTGTTTTAACAAAATTTTTAATGGTTTCTGAAAAAACTAATTTTCTTCTTTTAAAATCAGTTTAAATCTTCCTGAGACCTTTATTTCTCTGAGAAATCTTCAGTTAGTTGTAGGCCTTTCATTTATGACATAAATACAATGTAAACGAGAATGGGGAAAAGTTTATGAGAGCTGGTCGATTTCTCAATACGAATGTGTCATACATCGTTGAAAAGGTTATTGTGGGTACATAATTTCATCATATAGCCGTTAAGCTCTAAGCCATGGGGTTCCCGAGATATTCGGCTTCAAAGCACCAAAAAGAACAATAGTGTAATTCCATAATTGGACATTGTGTTCCTAATCAACATTAGTGCTTGTGAAGTGATAAAATGATAAAACTCTGTCAAACACCGAAATGATAACTTGGTTTTCAGTTCACATTTTCAAATATCGAGAATTGACTCTAGATCTGATGGAATACAGGCAGAGCTCTTGAAATACGGAGGAGATGTGTTGAAAGGCTGTATACTCATCCAATTATAAAATTTAACGGTAAAACTTATAATTTTTCAGCAGCATCGATAAAAGCCCGAAATGTTTTGTTTTCAAAATTCATTCCGGACTTTTACCTCCATTCATTTTTTAAGCGGTTCAACCAATGTACTATTGTCCAAAAAACTATTGCCACCAAGCCCATAGACCAAACCTTCCTACTGGAGCAAATACTGGAAAAGACCAATACATTTCAAGTCTAGATCCGTCAGGAGCTGAGCTCGGGATCTCGGGAAAACCGACCCAGCAGTGTTGCATGAAATTAAAAAATACTGGGTGGAATGTGAATTAATAAAGAATGGAATTTTTAAACTATTCCAACCAACCACAGAAAGTTTCGACAAGGAGATGCGCTATCATGTGACTGCTTCACTTCCTCACAGCTAGCGCATAGCGAAAGGCTTTAACTTGGCAGAAACTAGGCATGTATCTTCGCCAGATCCGTCGAAGTACATACTTAGGTAAGCGGACGGTATCATCGGCCGTTCCCAATGCCAACGCTCCGTAGAAGAGGTCTTTATGGTATTTGAAAAACAGTAAATTTGTTGGCCTGGAAGTAAATGAGGCCTGGCAAAACAAAAAAAAGGGCTGTTAACTCTTTAAGCATTAGATGAGGTACACGCTTGACAACCCTCATACTAGACTTTTGAGACATGCTTAAAACCAAAAATGTTACTAAATTTACCTTTGCGTTTTGGGGAGAATGGTCACATTGGCTAAACTTAATTATGTTTGGTATAATTCGAAAACTTAGCCGAATTTGACAATTTTACACTTGAAACTTTTTGTTCGCAATTAGTTTCCCTATTGAAATCGAAATTTTATAAAAAAGATTTAGCAGGAAAATTTGACAAAACCAACCCAAAAAAATGGAAAAAAAATGTCTAAATTATTTTAATAAATAATCAAGTTGAGGTTAAATATGGTTAATATAGCCTATTGAATAGACCTTTTAAAAAGGAACAATTACGTGCAAGGGTTTTTATTATTGAATATGTTTGTTTGGCCCATAAGCATGCTTAAAACCGAAAATGCTACTAAATTCACCCATGCGTATCTGAGAGAATGGTCACACTGGCCACTTTTCAGTATTTTTGGTATAGCTCGAAAACTAAGCCGAATTTGACAATTTTACATATAATACTTTTTGTTCAAAATTAAATTTTCTATGGAAATGGAGTTTTGAAAATTTCTTAAAAAAAATTAAGCAGGAAAAGTAAACAAAAATCAAAGATTTTTAAATTTTTTTCTAAATTGCGCATAATTTTTTTCGGAGGATTTTGTTAACTTTTCCTGCTTAAATTTTTTCGTAAAATTTTTTTTTTTTTTAATTTTGAACTATCCATTCCAATAGAAAATTTAATTTTGAATAAAAAGTATTGTATGTAAAATTGTCAAATTCGGCTTAGTTTTCAAACTACACCAAAAATATTCAAAAATGGCCAGTGTGACCATTCTCTCATAAACGCATGGGTGAATTTAGTAGCATTTTCGGTTTTAAGCATGCTTATGGGCCAAACAAACATATTCAATAATAAAAACCCTTGCACGTAATTGTTCCTTTATACCCCTCATTTTTCGGTCTATTCAATAGGCTAATATGGCATGTTCGAAAAGTAATTTTTTTATTCAAAATTGATACCCATTCAAGCTTTGCATTTCTTATCAATATTCCAAGTTTTGGTCCGAAAACCTCTTTTTCAGTAGTACTAAATGCCAATTTCACATTCGTAAAAGTATTTGAACTCAAGATGTTCATAAAATATGACATTACGATTATATAGAATATTTAAAAAATAGGTATGCTTGCTTTGCGGCTGTTTTTAAATGCTTCCACACCTACAGGCTGTACGGCTGGGCCTGGGCCGATTACTTAAAGCCTTGGTACTAGGTGCGAGGAATGTTAAATTCTCATTTAGTACAAAATAATAATAATAATAATCTAAACTATATGCCTGTAAGACCTAAGGTCTTTTAAATGCAACCTGAATTGCACGGCACTAGTTAGAAAGAGTAGGAGGATAGGAAAGATTTGGCACAGTGGATCAAGGTGTTTATTCAAAATGATTCAAAATGATTCAAAATTATAAAGTTTGAATGGCTACCTATATCTACATCTACATATACAGTGGTGGCAAACTAATTAGAAACGATGAAAAAAAAATATTAAATTTTTTGTCTCGTCTCATTTAATAATATTAAACCAATAACAATGCAATGGCGAAATACCCTGCCAGAGAACATTGTTATAGTTCTATTAATTTCTTGTTTATTGCTCAATGTTAAATGCATAGAAACGGAAAATTTCAAAAAAATTGGGCGTGCATTGAGATCGAAAGTGAATTTGATTGGAAATATAATTAGAAACGATCGTAAATTTGTTTAAAAAAAGCACATTCGGTAGGTAATTGTCTTGGGAATATATTGTTTATGTTTCAATTTGTAGTTGGTTTTATTTAATGTCTCAGAAAAATGGTAACATATAAGATCTGTGCACCCGAAATGCGAAAATTAATTGCACAGATGAGCTGCAATCAGGAATTCTCAATGGTAGCAATTGGAGAGGAGCTAATATTCTCTTTGAAGATGGTACATGGTGCTATCAGAGTGAACACACAGATTGTGAGCTTTGAAAACCCTGAAAGAAAATAAAAGATCAAAAAAACAACACCAAAGATGTTCCTCTCACTTTCCGTCAGAGTAAGGCTAACTCTTTTGCCGCCATTAAAGATATCCATGCAGCCATTTCATCTCAATTTAACTAGGAATGTACAGCTGGGAAGTAAAGAAATCGAATTCTAAAAGCAGGTTTGCTAGTATGCATTGCTCGCAAAAAACATGCCTTTCAAGCAAAAGTCTTTAACGCCGTTTGCGAGATTGCTTGTGAAAATACCGCTCTCACATTGGCAAAAGGTGTTCAAGAGCGACGAATCCAAGTTTGCCATCCGATCCAAAGAAGATAAACCAGGATTCGTCACTCCAGAACACCTTTTGCCAAAAATGATAGCGGTCTTTGCAGATGCAATCTCACGAACAACATTCGAATTTTTTTGACAGGCATGGTTTTTTGCTAGCAATGCATGCCCGCAAGCCGGCTTCTAAAAGTCGATTTCTTACCTTCCCTGCTGTAAATTCCTAATGCAATTGGTATAAAATGGATGCATGGATACCTTAATGGCGGCAAAAGGATTAGCCTTACTCTGACGGAAAGTGAGAGGAACATCTTTGGTGTTGTTTTTTGGATCTTTTATTTTCTTTCAGGGTTTTCAAAGCTCACAATCTGTGTGTTCACTCTGATAGCACCATGTACCATCTTCAAAGAGAATATTAGCTCCTCTCCAATTGCTACCATTGAGAATTCCTGATTGCAGCTCATCTGTGCAATTAATTTTCGCATTTCGGGTGCACAGATCTTATATGTTACCATTTTTCTGAGACATTAAATAAAACCAACTACAAATTGAAACATAAACAATATATTCCCAAGACAATTACCTACCGAATGTGCTTTTTTTAAACAAATTTACGATCGTTTCTAATTATATTTCCAATCAAATTCACTTTCGATCTCAATGCACGCCCAATTTTTTTGAAATTTTCCGTTTCTATGCATTTAACATTGAGCAATAAACAAGAAATTAATAGAACTATAACAATGTTCTCTGGCAGGGTATTTCGCCATTGCATTGTTATTGGTTTAATATTATTAAATGAGACGCGACAAAAAATTTAATATTTTTTTTCATCGTTTCTAATTAGTTTGCCACCACTGTATCAGTTTTGAATTAAAATGGCTTTTTGAACATGTCATATTAAAGACTTGGGTCTCTACTTTATTTTGTTTCAGCATGGCTTTTTCTCCGCAAAAATGTATGAGCAATTTAGTATACAAATTGAAATCGTCAAATTCGCATAAGTTTCGGAGCTATACCAAACATA
This sequence comes from Dasysyrphus tricinctus, assembly GCA_963921185.1. Classification (NCBI taxonomy): domain Eukaryota; kingdom Metazoa; phylum Arthropoda; class Insecta; order Diptera; family Syrphidae; genus Dasysyrphus; species Dasysyrphus tricinctus. The sequence continues at coordinate 106,749,194 of OY992532.1, read as the reverse complement.
TTGAAAATTTGCCTGTAACCATTCTCTTAGAAGCCCAAGGGCGAATTTCGGTTTGAAGCATACTTATGCACTAAGGCCTAAACTTAGTTCCTTTATCTCCCTCATTTTCCTGTTTATTCAATAGCCTACAAAGCTTCTTGTTTTCTTATACAAGATTCAAGGGTAAAGTGGCAAGTATCGACGTATGGTTTAATATTGCCTCTACAACTGAAATGTGCAAAAAAAAAGAAGTTTAAATATTCCAACATATTGTAACAACTCTTCTGCAATGGAAAAATAATAAAATAGTTACCTTCTTATTAATTCTGCATTATTAACAAATGGTTATAAAATTGTAAACTTGTAACCATTTCTCTGGTACAATTCAAATTGTTCAAAATCACTTGTTACGGTGATAATAATGATTTTTGTGGCCTTCGAGGGTTTCATAAGTATATTTGTTTGTCATATCTTCATATTAAAATGGTATTGCAGCTTATGATATTCTTTTTCTATAAAATCGTTAAAGCAATATTTTACGGTAAAAAAAACTTGAAAAAACATCATTAATTTGTAATATAATTGTAATAAAAAATAAAAAATATCAAGAAGGCGTTTTCTTAGGTTATAGGTATCATAACAACTTTTAAGCACAAAAATCATTAAGGCAGCAGTAATTAGTTACACATATTTTTTCTTCAATATCGATATAAGTTATTTATAAATTATAAATAAAAACAACCGCAAAAATGATTATCGTAACTCAAGTAATGATTTCTCTCATCCAGTCAAATGGGTGAACCAAGTTATAATAATTACAGACATAAAATTTGTAATAAGCTTACAGATAGGTACTTTTGTGTGTAAATTACTTACTAATTGTGTGGTTTTTTTTTCAATTAAAGGAAAGATTTATGTAGTTCCATTTAATTTAAATGTATAACAATACAAAAATGATATGTATTTTTTCATAGGTGAGTAAGTTTTATTGTAATGTTGATTTAGGTTTGACTAAAAAATAATTGAAATGAAAAAAAAAAATAATAATAATATCTAACAAATTATTGCGCATTCTTAAAGTGCAATGAAGTTAAGGCCGCGTTTGTATTTTAAGTTCTACGTTCGGTCCCAATTATTATTGTTGTAGGTCACGGATGTGATAATTATTTCTTTTTTAAACTGGAACAAAAAAAATAATTTCTTGGCAAGGACTTTTCAAAAATACCTTCGAAATTAGGGTCGAAAACAGAAGGCCTATTTAAAGCATCGACATTTTTATTAAAGCAAAGATTTTGGCAATTTAAGGTTTAAAATTGAAAACAAAAAACACTTCCAAATATTGAAAATTGTGATTGGCTCAGAGAGGAAATGTTTTTCTATTCAAACCATATGCCTGCATATAATTAGCCCAGGTGTTTGATATTTGAACATGTTGTAAAATGAAAAGAAAAGATCCGCACAAACTTGAAATCATGCCAAAATATTTAACATTAATTTTAAACATTAAATCAGAACAGAAATGTTATATTCGAGGTACTGCCTCTTGCGAGGAACTGACAAATCCTCCAAGAGTATACTTGTCATGAAAAAGTGCTTCTCATTTAGCCGTTCGGACTCGGCAAAAAACTGTAGGTCCCCTCCATTCCTGCCCAACAAACACGCACACAGGAATGGTTGTGAGTTGTAAGTCACTAGGCCCTGGTTCTCCTCGAGCTGTTGCGCCACCCAATTTATTTAATTTTTTTTTAAATCAAATAAATACAAAAAGTATTTATGTATTTTATCGTCCTGTTGAAAATCTAGCTTGCTTCGTTTATCTGCTAACCTTGTTGATGAATATAGCCCTTAAAGTATGTTTTTTTTTTCTCATCAAAGCTTTAATTTATTTACATAGACTATATCGTCTCATTCGCATATAATATGATTCCACCCACTATCAGTTGTAATTCAATTCGGAAATCACAATTTCAGTGTATGCTTGCATCAGTGATTGAGATTCAGCGCAATGCTGATGGCATAGCGTAAATTAACACCGGGACACTACAAATGCAGCACAATCTATCTATCTTTGCCTGGTCGATGAGATTGAAATAAAAATAGAACATCCACTCAAGCCCCGTGCCAAAAAAAAATTATAAAATCTACAACTGTTGGGTGCAGTAAATATTATTGTATGCAGGGTGTTTTGCATAAGATGCATGATGAATTTCCTTATCCTCCCCCAGTGGAATCTCTCTTGCAGCTCAATAAGAAATTATTTTTTTTAACATTCTTAAAAAGAAATTCACCTTAGAATTGGAACATTTCTGTTTATAGATCGAACTGCTTTCAGTCAGTGCTCAAAAGATAGAGAGTGATGGCTTAGATATGAGTGAAGTTAGCACCGCCTGTTTCCATTTTTTTTTTTTTTTAAGGCCCAACTTATGCTGCCATGTGCGGTTTAAAAAAAAATCGTACTTGGATAGTAGCTGCTGCCATTTTCGATTTTCAAAAAAAAAGAAATGAGCTGTATTATGCTCAACTTGTGCTGCCATGTGTATCATTATTGTATTTAAAAATTTGCAAATTTGCAAATTTTACGGGAGATTTATTTTTTTAATTTCCGCTTTTCTTAAAAAAAAAAGTTGTGTTGTTTTGTGCTTGGTTTGTGCCCTAAAATTTGAATATGAGATTTCTTTTCTTTTCGGCACAAGTTGAGCACAATACAGCACAGCTTTTTTCAATCAAAATTGGCAGTCCTTAACTCACGCTTCAGCACTATTTGCAAATTTGTGATTTTTGACAACATGGCAACATAAATTGGGCAAAATACGACATAATTTTTTATTTGAAAATCGAAAGTTGGGGTTCTAATTTCACACGTCGCAAAATATATTTTCGCCCATAAAAGTTACAATTTTTAATTGTTAACAGCACATAGAAGCACAAATTGGGCACAATATTGCTCAACTTTTTTTTTTGAAAATCAAAAGCACTCTGAAAGTTGGGCAGAGTACAACACAACTAAAATCGAAAATAGCGGTACTAACTTCACATTTAAAAGAAATGGCTAACAAATAAAAACCAAGCCCATGGAACGATTTATTTATTAAATGCGGCACACAGCAGCACAATTCGGGCATATTGGAGACAATTTTTTTTTTTTGAAAATCGAAAATGGTGATGCCAACTTCACGCACATGGCAAAGTTTAAAAAACAAATGAAATTTAGCTTTTAAGTCATTTTTGTAATCCTGTCGTTTGGACGTAATAAAGAAAAATGGCGCCCAAGCTGTAGTCCGGTCGGAGAAAACAGTAATCCCTGCATTTTTGAAGGGGAGGACCTTATTTTTATGTATGTAAATTAATTTTGACATGCTCAGGATGACATTAAGCTTTCGATTTATGTATCTATCTTTCATTTGGACTCCATTTTGAAAAATGGTTCCCAATCTATGCCATATGGTAAAATAAAATAAAATGCACGACTGGATCGCACGTACTTGCTCTTATGTTCAAGTTGTGTGGGGCTTAAGAACTTTAAAAAATATTCAAGTAATTATAGAAAAAGTATTAAAAGCATTTAAATCGTTCTTTTAATTGTATAAACAGCCTGATAAATAACTTAGAGCTCAAAAAAAGAATGCCATTTGATTACTTGAAAAAGTATGAATATATGCAAAAAAAAAATTTAAAATCGTTGGAGCCGTTTTCTTAAAAATTAATTTTTTATATATAAAATTTTTGTTACATTTTTCAAAAAAAAATTTGGTATGCCAATTTTGAGTATATATTAATATACATTTAAAACTGAAATTTCAAAACAATTCATCAACCCGTTTTTGAAATATTGAATTTTGAAAAAAAATTTTTGAATCTTTTTTTAAAAATCCAAAATCTATTTTTTCAAAAATTTTGGTATGTCGGATGAGCGGTTAATGAGAAAATCAAAAAAACCGTTATATGGCAGGTACCGTTAATAAATGTTTTTGGTGATTTTTTTCTTACTAAAAGGTATATCATATCTACAATAATACACTGATTTTTTTTTATCAAAATCGTTGGAGCCGTTTTTGAGATAAATAAGCTTTTCCTTAACGGTTGTATGGCAAGTACCGTTATTTTTTGAGCTAAAAAAAAAATTTCAATTTCCCCTCTGGAGAGTAACAAAAAAACCATAAGTTCAAAATTTGAAGAAAATCGCTTCAGTGGTTTAGGCTGTAGGTTGAGGTACATACAGACAGACAGACAGACAGAATTCTGCCACCCACTTTTTTCGTGTTCTCTATCATCGTAATGTCATGTTTGATTGTTATCTCGAAATTTTTTTTTGCACGAATCCAAAACTTGCCCTATAGTACCTATATCGCAAGTAAAAAATATTAAATTACTTGGAAAATTAAAATGGTTAAAATAACGATTGATGTCTTAAAAGTTATGTATTTAGTAGACGCACCTACGGGTTAAAATTTCGGTATTGCCAATTTTCTGGAATATAACATAAATGTATATAACAAAACATTTTACCAGAGGGAACATCTACTCAACACCTATCTTTTAAGACACCATAACACGCGTTTGGCATCTCGAGGCATTTCCGCAACTTATTTCATGTTCAAAATATTAAAAATAACCCAAAAAATGGTTGTCTCAAAATTTGACATAAAAAATATGTTCCTGAAATGTGGCAACACTTAAATCTATACCTATACTCAACACCTTTCCTTGAAGACTTCAACCGTTATTTTAACCATTAACCAATTTCCTAATTAATTCACGAGTTGTTTCTATTTTACCATTTGGCCTAGATTGGCTGCCATTTTTTCCAAGCCATCATGACAATTTTTCAAAATGGCGTCTAAGTGAAAGTATTAAAGAAATTACTCCCAAAGTCCAAGCTTAATTTCGTTCTTAGTACCTATGTAATAAATGAATTCCAATCTTGAAATCAAAAACGCACGGGTTTCGATTTCGGACGGACTATAAACGGGAGAAAAAGACCTCCATACCTTCTTTTTCTTTATGTTTTTTTTTTACTTTCCTTGGCCCAGCCTACACGCTTTTTTGTTTTGTTGCATCTTATACAAAACACCCTGCATATTTTGTTATGAACAGTGTGATTTGATTGATTAGATGCACTTTAATTTTTTTTTTATCTCAATTATTGTTTTTGTTTTGAATTGTGAATTTCAATAAAAGTAAATTCAAACTAGGTTTTGACAGAACAAACATATTAACGTGTCTTAACGTCTAAAGCCTAGTACGCTGCTGATGCGAAACGAAATTTTTAGTTGGTCTCCAACAAGACAACGCAATGCTTACCAAAACGCAGCGAAAAAATACTCATTGACAGTTACACCAACTCAAAAATTCAAAACAAATGCAACTGAAAAAAAGAACACAGACAGCCACTCTGTAATGAAAGAAACAACAAAAATACACACGAAAAAACACAAATGTCATTTTTTCGCACAATAAATGGCCTGGGTAATTAATTGTGTGCGAAAAATGAGTGTAGAAGTCTCCAAAAAATATGCAACAATTTTCAAACTTCGTTCATCGGACAGTGACTGCAGAACGAAAAGTAAAACTACATTTTTCGTTTATGATTTCGTTGTCACTTTTGTATGGGATTTTTCGTTTCGCATCAGGAACGTACTAGGCTTTAAGCCTGCGTGAGCATTTAACTAATCAAAAAGATTTGAATCGAAAAGCTTTGAATTTTTTGAGAAAAACCGATTTTAAGCTGGCAGAACATGAAAATGTATGGGAAATTGGAAATCAGATCTTCGAAAATTGTTTCGAAATTGGAGCATTTAATTGCATTTAGGTGAGCATTTAACTAATCAAAAAGATTTGAATCGAAAAACTTTGAATTTTTTGAGAAAACCCGATTTTAAGCTAGCAGAACATGGAAATGTATGGGAAATTGAATTTTTTTTTGTTGGGCTCAGATCTTCGAAAACTGTTTCGAAACTAGAGCATTTAATTGCATTTAGGCGAGCATTTAACTAATCAAAAATATTTGAATCGAAAAATCTAAAAGACAAAATTAATTAATTTTGCACAAATTTTTCATTTCACAGGTAAGTTTTCTCTCATAATCTACTTAATAAAGTGATGTTTTTTATGGTAGCGTACTTTTAAACCGAAACAAACACTTCTTGACGAAGATACAAATTCAACAAGATAAATAGGGGTCTGCTATTATCCCTTTAAAAATATTTTATTAAAAGCGTTAAAAAATAACTCTGCACTACGGGCGATAGACGGATTTGAGCGCCTTGCCACCACAAACGAAAACTAGATCGACCCTGTGCGAGAATTTCTCATTTGACAGATGAGTCTCAACGAAATCACTGGATTAAAGTATATTTTTGTTTTCAACAAATTTGTTATTTTTATAGCAAATTGCGATAAAATCTTAATTTTAAAGTATTCTAAGATAATTTATTTACCTAAATAACATCACTTCACGTTACTTTATATGAAAATATCAGACAAAATTAACTTGTAAAATAAAATGTTTGTATACTCCTTAGTATAGGCGTTTTTAGAGGATTTAACGTAGCCACCACATACTGTTTTATATTTTTTAAATAAATTATTGATAGTATTCACTATTCTAAATTTTATTTCACTTTTTTATTTAGTTTAAATAAACTTTTACACTTGTTTAACAAATTGAAATTTCAAAACACTTCCTTTCAGCTCGGCAAAATGACAGATGAATCTCAATTTGTTTTTTTTTTTTTTTCAATTCTTGCTGCTTCACTCACGTACACTGTATATGTGATATACACCACTTCCTTAACTTCTTCTTCTATGTTATAATGCCATCACAAAATATATGTTCTGCTCACCTTGCTCTGCTAATTTGAGGGACGTGGAAAAAAAATTGTAACCAAAAATTGAGTCAAAGAGTAGCCTGTACTAGAATTAACTTCAATGACCTACCACAAAGTTCAAGAGATCTACAGGATCATCGGACTGGTTTTTGTTAAGCTTAATCCTAAGATGATAAAAGAAACCCTTTTTCCGTGAAAAACTGTCTCACAAGCCCATTTCGCTTCTTCCTGTAATACCAAAAGGTTTTGAATGAATACAACTCCTGCGCCTACAGCCAATAATACATAGAAGAACAACGAATAGTACATGAAGATCAGTTCGGATTAAGAAGCAAGCATTCGACAATTGATGGTGAAGATGGGGTTTCAATCCCTGTGGACGGTTTTAGTGGGCAGCAAACGAGATAGGGGGGGAGGAGTGTTCCCACTAAGGTACTTCTCCTTTATCCAGGCGGCAGCGGAAGAATTCTCCAGATGGAATAACGGTGGCGTCTATAGTTCCAGTTAGGTTGAACTACTTAGTGAACATCTTATACGGGCTACTACGACATAATCAGATCTCTCTTTGGATGTGGATTCGTCGTTAGAGGCAGACTTAGGCAAGAAGTTTTGACTAGGAAGAGAAGACGTCTTTGGTGGCACAATCCGAAGATAAAGACTGCACGACACCACCTCCGATAACGGACTCAGGTTAATCGACTTTCAAGATGCAGGGCGAAACGTTGTGGTAGCTAGTACGCAATTCCCGCATCTCAATATACATAAGGGGACATGGCGAATTCCCGGTCAATCAACCGCCAACTAGATTGACCACATTTCGATCGACGCAAGGCACTCCTCCAGTATCAAGGATGTCCGAACGTTCCAAGGAGCCAACGTTGACTCGGACCACTACCTCGTTGTAGCCAAGGTTATGCTGCGGATATCCAAAGCCAAAACAGGGAAATAATGAGGAAGTTCGACGTCGGACGGCTTCAGTCGCAAGAAATCGCCAGGTCTTTTTCCGATCGAGTCTCTCACGCCCTCTTAAATAGTCCTTTGCCACCAACTGCAAATATCGAGAACCAGTGGAATAACTGCCAGGAAGCCATCAGGGATGCCGCTTCTGACGTGCCCTGGTTCGAGGAAGATTTGTGTTTCAAATCCGTTGAAAACATAGTAAGTAATCCATTTGAAAAACGTTTTCCTGATGCCACATTTTAAGAGTGGGAAGATGATTTTCGAAACAAGTATGAAAATTAGTAGGTATCTTCCTTAAAACAACTGGGTCGATAAGAAAAGTTACAACTTTTGTACTGGCTAATGCAAGGTTACTTTTTCCAGCAAATAAACCCAAAACTAAATTTAACTTTACACAATTTTGTTACTTGTGTTTTTTTTTTAAGTAAAATAGTCTAACTCAGTGAACCGCAATGTATGCAGAGCAAATTGCATCTTATTCAGATGAATATTTTGATACATTTTTATTTTCTCCTCGTGCCACACAGAGAAATTTATTTTTATGCACTTGAGATAGTTGTTATACTTTGCGACAAACAAAAATATTGTAAGGAATTATTTTTTGATTTGAAATTAATATGTATAGTTCTAGAAATCAGCGCACTTTCATTTGTGTATTTCCGCTAGATGATAAGATAAAATTACGTTTTCAAAATATTTATATTGTTTTAACTATAACGATAACAAAAGAAAACACTTGATATAGTTAAAGGTGGTTTTGCACAAACTATAAATTTAAGGAAAGTACAGCAAGAGCTTCAAACTTAGAAGGCACTTCTAATATTTTTTTTTTTTTTGGGCTTAAACAATGAAAAGTGTCTATTGCTTGGTGTTTTTTTTAATTTCTTAGAAGCACTCAAAACCGCTACGATTTAATTCCCGCTCATTCTCAATGAGAACTGAACTGCAGCTATACCTACTCAAATTGATAAGAAAGTTGGCAGACAAGGAGTTAAAATAGCAGACAACAATGTTAAAATTTACGATCGAGGTATCTTGATGAAGGAATTAAAAAAAGAATTTAGATAGTAATGCCAAAGATGTCAAATCAAGATTTATGCCATTAGTCTAAAATATTAAGTTTTGCGCCAGATGGCAATGAACATGGAGACAGGCGGTATGGTATAAGAAACAGGGGACGAAGATTATCTTTTTTCCTATGTTTAGTGTCGGCATTTATACATTACAATAAACAAACATACAATTAATGTCTCTAGATAGGTCCCGGGTATTGGGCCGGTTGTTTTATTAACTGCCTTATCATTAAAGAATCTAAAGGTTAAAAGCATTGAAAGGTAAGAGATATATATTTGAAAGAAAATAATGACACCGACACCGTTATAGCCAAAAGTCACATGGGCATGACCGGGTCATGGAAAAATTCTTACGATTTCCCCAATGTTTTATTGATTAATTAGAAAATTTTCAGGACTTGGCCTTGCAGTGAGTGACAAATTTTAATAATTCTACGACAACCGAAAGTGCTCCATATAAATAATAGCAACTCTGAGAAAGTGGGTGGATGCCACGCCCCTTGAATGAAAAATCTCAATTTTTTATTTTTTTTTTATTTGTATTCTCTTCAAGTCATATTGTTCTACCAATTGTCGTCGTTCTACAACAATCGGAAGTGCATTGTATAATTGATTACAATTTGTAAAAAGTGCGTAGATGCGACACGCCCCTTGAGCTGAAAATTATAAATTTCTTACTATTATAAATTTCTTCCACGCCCCCCGAACGGAAAACTCCAAATTTTGATTTTTTTCTTTCTAAGTAGTTCAAGCCCTACCGATCTATCAATTTTCATCGTTCTACAATAATTGGAAGTGCCCCATATAATTTATAAGAATTTTTAAGAAAGTGGGTGGATGCCACGCCCTATGTACGGAAAACTCCAATTTTTTTATTTTTTTTATTTCTGATTACTTCAAGTCCTATCGATCCACAGTACACAAATCTAAGGTATTATACTGCGCAGGTTGTCACTCGAAAATAAAAAATGGCTGTGAGCGTGAGGAAGAAAACACACGTAAAAACAACAACAAATTAAAATTGAAATTGTCAGAAATAAAAATGGCTGGGAGTGTGATGACTTAAATACACGTAAAAACAACAACAAATACTGACATTTGACACAAAATTTGATACATGCGCAGAAGAAACAAAAATCAAAACTCTAATGATACCTTTAATATGTGTACTGTGCTATCGATCTACCAATTTTAATCGTTCTACAACAATCGGAAGTGCTTCATATAATTTATAAGCATTTTTAAGAAAGTGGGTGTATTCCACGCCCCCTGAATAGAAAATTGCAGATTTTCGATTTTTTCCTTCGTATGCACCACAAAGCCCACCGTTGTGCGAAGTTTCAAGTTTCTACGATATCGGGAAGTGCTCCATAATTTTGATAATCTGTCATCAGTGAGTCAGTCAGTTACGGTTTTTGCGATTTTAGAAGTCCTCTATCTCGGGAATTACTAATGCTAAAGAGTTGAAATTTGGTGAGCCACCTGTGTTTCATCAGCTCAGCAACTACTGTGAAATTAAAGTTTCTGACTTTATTGGTACTGAAGTTAGGGGGAGGTTGAAAATTTCCTGAGTTTGTTCCTGCAAAAAGGGTGTAGTGCGAACTTGGCTGGGCACTACCGTGCCTTTTGATTTTGTAAAATTGTTAAAAAAATGATTGTGTGGCAGGTTCCGTTATTTCTGGTTCTTAAAAAAAAAATCAAAAATGTGTGGGCAGAATCACCAAATACCAATATGTACCAAGTTTTGAGAAATTCGATCCAGCCGTTTAGGCTGTAGCAGAACAGAGAGAATTGTGAGACCAACTTTCTTCGTCTTCCCTATCATCGTAATGACAAGTTTGATCAAAATCTTTTTGCGATTGCATAACTTGCCATACAGTGCATATATCGCAAGTAAACATTTAAACGTATGGATTGAAAAGTAATTAAAAGTATGCTTTTGTTCAAATTAAACTAATTTGTAAATTTAAAGACATCAGCTGTATAGTAACAGCAAAGTTAGGATAGAGGTGAATGACAAAATATAGGTAGTGGGCACAAATAAGCTGTGCCCATTACATTAAATAATCAACAACAGGTTTGTACAGTACAGTGTGTACGTACTCACTACATATGTACATATGTAATTAGTCCACAGAATTTTGTATTGCCTTCATAACGCATACTTATAAAGTTATGTAGCCAGTACAGAAGATTTTAAAGAGTACTCAGTACATAAATTATTAGGTGTGCAGAAATCTCTCACGAGCAGATACTTTTATGAACTAAGAACATCCCTCAATGAAATCTTAAAATAATTTTTTAATTTACTACATTTATTTTAAACAATAAATTGCATGTTTTTTTTCTACTTAGAAGGGCGGTTTGGGAGAAGGAACAACGACGAACTGTACGCCATCTAAACGACTCAAAAAACACAATGGCATGACACCCCTTACCTACGCTGGAACAATGGCGACCATACATATTTGATATTTTTTGATCTAGATAAGATTATGGGGCTTGTTGAAGAAGCGCGTGAGGTTTTGATGCTCAGGGTAGTTTGTTTCATCAAATGGTCATAATTTCAAAATAACTCCAAAATAAGTAAAAACCTATTAGCCAAGATTAGGTAAGATTTTTTGGCACTCACACACACTTAAAGATCTTAGCATACACAAATCAACTGATCTAGATTTTATTTTAAATAGAAGATGTGTTCTTCTGGTCTCTTTCCGAATGTTGGAAAACTGTATTTGTTCTGCCTACCCTTAAAAAAGCCGAATCATCCTCCCCCTCATATTATGATTGGTCAATTGCCCAAACGCATTTGCTTTTTTCTATGATAACATATCCCATTGAAAAGTAGAACCGAACCAACCTCTAAGCAAAATTATTTCGCTTGATAATTCTTAAAAATAAAATTAAATAGAGTTTGACATCAAGCTCTTTTATCGAAATGAGTTTCATTCGGTTTTGACGATTCTCTACTTCGATGGATTATAAATTTTCTTTCGGGTGGTTAAATAGAAGTATGTAGGTACCTAGTATTGGATGGTTTAAAATCTGACACCCACTTAATAAATTTTGATAGTGTGCTGCAGGACTCTATTTTATCTCCGAGCCTTTTTTTATTTTTTATGAATGATCTTTAAGCTGACACTTCGAATACTAGGTACCTACTATAGAACAACCACATTCTTGAAAGCTCAGTGTTTAGGTTTTGTTGGACATTGCAATAAAATTTGTACTCTTTCTGACCTGACTACAATATACAAATAATACATCCATCCAAAGTACATGTACAACTCTCACATCTGGACAGAAGCCCCACAACAAAGCGTTAAGATTGATAGGGAATACCTCTATCAACTAAAAATTACTTTTATAAGGTACATAAAGTCAATTCCCCTTTCAATTAATAATTTTTTGTTTGTTTGGCATTTCAAAATTTAATTGACTTAACATTATTGCATCTGAGAATAAAATAGACTGAATTTAATTTTAGTAGACCTTTAGTAAATGAATAAAAAATATACAACACAATGTACCTACATACGTTCACTTTTCTTTAAAACAATTTTACTGAAAATCATTAAAAAAACAAAAAGCACGAAGAAAACTCTGTAAAAGTAAACAAACACCAATGTTGATCAGTGTAAATCTATTACAAATTTAATTACATAAAATGTCTGTAATAACAATAAGTTAGTACCCTTAAGGAATACTAGCATTCTCAGACACCTATTTATTAAAATTTATAATCAATGCGGAAATGTTTGCTTGTATGTAACGTTTTTCAAATATAACTTCGTAAATATGTATTTGTAGGTAAGTGCAAGTAGTGAAAAACTAGTAAGTACTTGTTAAAAGCAATCTCTATAATCTGTCTGTGACATTTGATGTTCCCATAAGCAATCATTTTTCTTTTATCTGAAACTATATGACTTTTATCTGATGCACTGAATTAACTTAGGGTTCATAATAATTATAGATTTAGTGTTCTGGGAACTATTTTGCAGCATTTCTAAAAGTCGAATTTCTGGAATTTTAAAGGCCAGAAGACATAGTGTACCTACAATTAAATAGCTTAGATCACTCTCACCCCTTAAAATTCCGGAAAGTTTATGTTTGCTTTATTTTAACGGCAATGTTTATTTTATCTATTTGAAATCCAAAGAAAAAACTTAACGAACAAAACTCTAAAATTCTAAGAATAAGCGAAAGGACATCCTTCCATAAAAAAAACACTAGATTAAGTGTTGTCAATAGATACACCAGAGCCGACTAAATGCCTTAACACTCTGCGTCACCAAATGAAATAATTACTTTTGAACTAATGAAGATATCGTTTCGCTTAAAGAAAGTTCTCAAGGTTAAATAATCGGAATACTAGAACAAATTGAAATGGGCAGATTTCAGACATTTTAAGATAAACTTTTCAATTAAATCTAAATTTAATTAAGGTTGAGTAAATTGGCGCTTAAAGGGTTTAAAATAAAATTTACAGTTTTTCTAGTGTAGGAATAATAGACAATAGACATTTATTCAACAAGCGATGTGAAGGTTGGAGAATTTTGTTAAATAATCAATAAGAAGACAACATATATCTTAACTTGATCTTAAATACAAAATATTACACTCATTGCTTTTCTGAGAAATCCATTAGCTCAAAAATATACCAATAGAAAATTGCTCTTAAAGCATTGTGTTCAGTACCATGCAAAAAAAACATTTTCAATAAAACACTTTCACCTATTCTGTGCATAATATTGTATGATTCTCAAGGCGAAAAATGTTTGAATAAACTGAAGGCCTTAAAACGAAAAACATTTATTTTTGCATCCAACAGTTTATTAATTAAGGGACTCGATGGGTTGTTTAGGGAGACCAATGCAAAAGTGTTTCGCCTTGAAGGGTGAATAGGTATACAATAATTATGCACAGAGTAGGTGGACATATTTTTTTGAAAATTCTGATTTTTTCGCATGGAACTGAACACGGTGCTTAAAAACACAACGTCTGTATCGGGAGAAATCTTTATAATCAATTTTGTTCACAAAAGATGGAAAAAGTTGTAGTTAAAATTTGAAAATATTTTAACCAATACTTAAGTCATTACATCTATTCTACTTAAGCATGGAAAATTTCGGAACTTTTTATACCACCACAAAATCGAAAAAGTATAGCTTGAAAGTATAAAAATAAAATAAAAACACCATTAATTTGAGATTACAAAGTTAATATTTTATTGTGTAACTTAACTACCTATGATCTGAAAAAATGTAACAATGTATGTATGTAATGAAAGCTTTCTTAAATAAAGCGATTTTGCTATCAGTCGTGTTGCTGATGATGGCTGGTAGACCGACCGAAATGTATCCAGAGCCATAGTTTTTTAAATAAATAAATTTTTTTTAAAACTTTTAACTTTTTAATCTCAAATTAATGGTGTTTTTATTTTATTTTAATATATTTGAGAGATTACGTGATTCCGAAATAATAATTAAATAGCTTGAACGTATTTTGGACAATCTTAAGCTTTCATTTAATACTCATTTATAGAAGTTTCTATAATTGGACAGGTACCTACAAATATTAAGTCAAAAATGTAACCTGAAAAGTATATCTAAGAACCAGGGCAACCATTAAAAGCTTGTCGGACCAGTGGTTTTCTAAATGTTTGAACCAAAGCTATTGGCTGGAGTAAAATAAATAAAACTAAATAAATTGGGTGGCGCAACAGCTCGTGGAGAACCAGGGCTTGGTGACTTACAACTCTCAACCATTCCTGCGTGCGTGTTGTTGGCAGGAATGGATGGGACCTACAGTTGTGAAATTGTGAATCACTGTAATGCCTCAATCAAAAATAAAAAAAAAATTAAGCAGTTTTGGTCAAACAATATGTTGAAAACATAAAGAATTAATGAGCCCTAAGAGCAAGAAACTAGTACGTTTTATTTACCTATTTATTTTTCTAATCTTCTTTTTAAATTAAAAAAATGCTTTTTAGCAAAAAAAATATAGGTATTTCTCTCAATCGAATTTTTCCAAAACTTTCTCTAACTCGAACTAGTTTTGGTATGCTTTAAAAATTTGAGTTAGAGGGAGTCAACTGTATAACTTTAAGAATTAAAAAACACTATCCTTGAAATCAATTTTAAACCACGCACATGTATAAGGAATATGAAATAAAATCCACTATTACTTATGTACTTACTTGCATAAAAGAAATAAACAACACCTGCCCACTGACCAATTAAGTAGGTACATTAATATAGCTGGTCAAAAATTTAATAAAAAATGGTTTGTTATTTCTATTGAAATTTTCTTTTACTGAGAAAAATTGAAGAATTGAAAAATAACAACTTTCAACAACAAAAAATACATAGCATAATGTCCTAATGCTGACAGGTGGCAGTCTCGCAATATCGCTAATTAAGAATATTCTCCTCTCGATTGTATCAGTCGCGGCTTAGCAGGTGATAATAAGGTAATTGCGCGAATTGAAATATTTAATAAAAATAAAAAGATATCAAAGAATGGCAATGACAATTAATGTTAATTGCTATCTTGTTTTAGTCTTTAAAAGAATTAGATTTTATTAAACTAAATGAACTAATAGCAGATTTAAAGGCATTGTTATGAAAACGATATTGGAAAATAAGAAAAAACAAAGTGCCGTAGATTCGAAATAAAACCCTCAAATCTTCGGCTAAGATTGACGCAACTAAAGTGCTTACATAAACACTGTTAAAACTAATATGAATAAATAAAAATTTTAAAAATTTTATTTTATGGCGTTTATTAAAAAACGAATTTTAAACTTTTACACAATTATTTTAAAAAATTCAATACTTAGCAACGCGTTTCGGAAGTAAATTCCATCTTCGGGCTAATTAACTTAATGATGAATTTGGGCTTTAGTTCTTCATGGTTTGTTGTGCTTGTCTCTTTTTGTTTTTTGTTGTTTTTTGGTGAAGCTTTATTAAATTTGTTTGTTAATATTTGTGTTGTGGGTATTCGGTTGTCTTACTTTGTTAGCTGTAGTGTCTCAGTGCAGTGTCATATAGTGCATTTGTTTTTAGTGTTAATTTGTCGTTAAGTACATTGTCTTCCTCTAGTTTACGTGATTTATATATTTCGTATTCTTCGAGGGCGTCAAGTAATTTCCCTTTCTTGCAGTGGTGTAGGGGGGTAAGGTTGGTGTCGAAGTCGGTGTAGTTGTGGTTAGTGTCAATCAAGTGTGCAGCGAAGTTAGATTTTGTGTTTGGTCTAGGTCTATGTTCGTTAAATCTGTCGAGGAATGTTCTCCCTGTTTGTCCTATGTAGTATTTGTTGCAGTCGTTGCAGCTTAATTTGTAAACACCTGTGCTTGTTTTTGGGTCGTTTTTTGTTTTAGACTAAATAACATACACATATCACATAACTACAAAATGATCTCATTTGACATAACAAATATGTACACTAATATACCAATTCACGAAACAATAATAATAATTAAAGAAAATCTTGAATCCACGGCAAAATTAAACATGAACCAAATAGAAGAGTTAATAACATTATTAAAAATCATCCTTAAACAAAACTACTTTACATTTAATGACAAATTCTACACACAAGACGAAGGCCTAGCAATGGGTTCACCATTAAGCGGTCTAATCGCAGATTTTTATTTGAATAACTTTGAGAACAAATACATTTTATCGACACTCAATCCACTCAACAAGAACATCATCACATACTCCAGATACGTTGACGATACATTCGTCATAATCGACGGAACAACAAGACAAATAGACAACCTCAAAAACTACTTAAACAACATTAACGGACAAATAAAGTTCACTTCCGAAATCGAAAACAATAACGAAATCAACTTCCTCGACCTAAACATAAAAAAGACTATGAACAAACTCAAATACAAAGTGTACAGAAAACCGACCACGACTGACATCACAATCCACAAAGACTCCCACCATCCACAGTCACAAAAAATGGCAGCGTATAATGCACTTATCAACAGACTGCTTACTATACCAATGGACAAAAATGACTACAAAGAAGAAGAACACACAATAAAACATATAGCAAAAATGAATGGATATAATATAGAAATAATAGACAAATTAATCAACAAGAAGAAAGAGAAATTAAAGAAAACAAAAAACCTAAACAAATCAAACAACAACAACGCCTCAACGACTGAACCGACAAAATATATATCCGCACAATACACCAATTTAATGCCACAAATAATGAGGAACATATTCAACAAACAAAATATTAAAATATCATTTAAAACTAATAACCATATATCTAAACTACTCCAGCCTAAAACAAAAAACGACCCAAAAACAAGCACAGGTGTTTACAAATTAAGCTGCAACGACTGCAACAAATACTACATAGGACAAACAGGGAGAACATTCCTCGACAGATTTAACGAACATAGACCTAGACCAAACACAAAATCTAACTTCGCTGCACACTTGATTGACACTAACCACAACTACACCGACTTCGACACCAACCTTACCCCCCTACACCACTGCAAGAAAGGGAAATTACTTGACGCCCTCGAAGAATACGAAATATATAAATCACGTAAACTAGAGGAAGACAATGTACTTAACGACAAATTAACACTAAAAACAAATGCACTATATGACACTGCACTGAGACACTACAGCTAACAAAGTAAGACAACCGAATACCCACAACACAAATATTAACAAACAAATTTAATAAAGCTTCACCAAAAAACAACAAAAAACAAAAAGAGACAAGCACAACAAACCATGAAGAACTAAAGCCCAAATTCATCATTAAGTTAATTAGCCCGAAGATGGAATTTACTTCCGAAACGCGTTGCTAAGTATTGAATTTTTTAAAATAATTGTGTAAAAGTTTAAAATTCGTTTTTTAATAAACGCCATAAAATAAAATTTTTAAAATTTTTATTTATTCATATTATATTTAACCACACAATTGGAGACGACAAACCCCAAAATGTACTGTTAAAACATTTTATAATGGATCTTAATTATTTTGATCACAAAACATTTCAAGAACCTTTACAAAGTTTTCCCTCTCCAAAAGTGCAAGGAAAACTTTCTTGGCGTCAGAAAGAATTCAAGACTTGTTTAACATTAATTTTTTGATCACATAATATTGAAAACTGTTTTATCGAGTCTCTTTCTTTCGGGGCATGGCGAAATTATTTGTATCAAAATACAATGATATGTCCA
Organism: Dasysyrphus tricinctus; assembly: GCA_963921185.1. Lineage (NCBI taxonomy): Eukaryota > Metazoa > Arthropoda > Insecta > Diptera > Syrphidae > Dasysyrphus > Dasysyrphus tricinctus. Next base: position 106,731,125 of record OY992532.1, on the reverse strand, counting down.
TAAAATTATATTGCATGGTGCTGATATGTTTGCAAGTTTCCAATAACGGTCAGAAGATGTTTAAGAAATCCATCAAAAAAGATAAAATATTTAGAACTATATTTCTCAGGAAGAAAGATTCGCACTTTGCTACAAATACCTACCTACTGTTGTGTTTTACAATTTGCTAATTTCGTCAGAGCTTAAAATTAGAGATTAAGGCCAGTTAACAAAAAACAAAAACAGAAATTAAACCATGAGAAGTTTTAGAAATGCGTCTTAAACAAAAATAATTTTTGCATTGATCGAGAAAACTTTTTTTTTTTAATTAATGGCCTTTTGGATTGGGGCCAGAATGACAGTTCTTGTTTTGAAAAGAAGAGAAAATGCTTCTAGATTTGATTTCAGAATCGAAACCAGAAACGTTCACACGTATCAAATCGGTTTTCCGGATATTGCCAATCGAAAAGGCCATAGGTCCAGCTTACGACCCAACTCCACCAGTGTGCAGCGCACTATAATAAAAAAAAAAAAAGTGTTCCGCATCGTTGAGGGCCAAGGTGTAAAAAAAAACCCACAAGTATTTCACAGTGGTTAATTTGGTGTTGAGAAATACTTTTCATATGGTATTTTTCACGAGGAAAAAAACTGTGATATTGTCGTTGTCTTGAATCAAAGGTACTTTTTTAACATTTCAAATTAAAGGCTTGAGCCTTTACTTTATTTCATTCAAGCATTTCATGAGCGCATCTTTGCTTCGAAAAAATGTATGCGCAATTTTGTAGAAACAATAGAAATATTTTATTTTACGATTTTTTTTCTTGCGTTGAGTGTTTGGTAAGAATTAATTAATAAATTAGTAGGTAGTAAAACAAAAATGTTTACTCATTATTCCAATTTTGAAAAAGAATATGCCTATGTAGTTTTAACTTGGATGCTCGGACGGTAAAACGCTTAAAAATTAACGCTGCATTTGATACTTAATAATAAAAAATACAGCCTTTTGAGCAATTGACAACAAAACCAATACTTGGAGCCACATAACTTATTATTAACTATAAAAGATATGGCAAATTTGGTCATCATCATTATTGTAGATAATTTTATTAGTTTTTTTTTTGTCTCAGATTATTTTTTGATAAGACAATAATTTCTTTGATAAACATGAAAAACCGAAAAATAAACAAGTTGCATATTCCTGCTGCTATAGCTAGTCTCGGATTCATGGGAGCATTTTTACATTTACATTTACATTGTTCATAACGAAACTTAATAAGTGTACCAAGTTTAAAAACTGTTTATATTTCTTGGAGGTGAAAGCTTTTACTGAGGAATGTTGACTCTATTCGAATCATGGTGCCTTTATATAAAATTTAAACATTTTCAATAGTAGGTAGGTAATTTGTAATTTAGGTAATTTAAAAAAATAACTTTAAATCTTTGCTTAATCCTGCTCAATTCTCAAATACCCTACCATAATAGTCTAAGAGGCGACAGCAAATTTCGAGAATGGATGTATTAACAAAATCTGAGTAAGAGGGTTTATAGGTAGATATATCTATCGTGATATCGAATACCAGACAGATTGTTTTCTCAGCCTTGGGAGGGTGGGGGGAAAAAAGAGCTGGATTTTCAGGGTTATTCCCAATTTAAAATAAAATATTTTTTTAATTTAATTTAATTTAATTTGAAAAATCGCTGTCATTTTTTCTAAACATAAACAGCTCAATCTTAACGGTTAATAGAACTCAAGATACCTATAAACCATTTTATTCGAACCAAACCTTTTTTTTTTGTTTGGAGATTTTGTACAAACAAAAATTACCAAAATTAAGTTTCCAAAAAAATGCCGTTAAGGGTTTGCTTAAAAGTCTTGAATCATAAGTTCTACTAATCAGATCCTGAAGTCCTTAGACTTAAGGAAAATGACAAAGCATCATTTTCTATTTTTTAAAAGCGAATTGAAGTGGTAATAACCCTAACACAAAAACAGGAAACCAACTTTGTTTTAACCCCCCGCTACAACCAAACGCTGAAAAAAAAACCTGCCAGACTTTGGTAGGTAGGTATTCGATATCAAGATTTATAGTATACATTAGACTGATTCAAAAAAATGAAAATGTCTTCGATTTTCAATGCCACTAGCTTTTTAGTTAGAGTTTAATGAAATAATAATCCTGGCAAAATTTCAGCCCTTTAGGTCAATATTTAGAGGACGCTCATCGCTACTTTCTGTTTTCCATACAAATCGTATGGGGACTTTTTTTTGATTCCTTCTTTATTTTATAACTTTAGAAACGGTTATCATACAGAAATGATCAAGGTAGAATCTGAAAGAAAATTTGATGTTCTTTAAAAAAGGTCCTTACTTCTTATCTAATTAATGTACTCATTCCAAAGTTATTCAAGGTCAGAGTGGTATTCGTGGTGAATTTAAAAGTTTTTTGGATTCCGTGTTGAAAAAATCTGCTATAATACAAGGTGTTTTGCAAAAGTTGTAACAAAAGGCAAGTGCGTGTAAGTTGCACTCAGGCAAGAAAAAAATCGTTTAGAGTGGGGGTCTATTTCCCCCCTTTTAGGCGGGAGGGGCAATTTCCTAAAAAATTTGGTTTAAAAAAGAAAAAAATATTAAAAATCAACGGCAATACTTATAGTGTCATGCTATTACTTTTTCAAAGCCAACAATCCATTATTTAATTAACTTTTTAAAAAAAGTTGTTTTTATAAACATTTTTTGAAAAAATTAATTTCAAATTTAGATTTAAAAAATTAAAAAGTGATTTTATTTTTTAAATATCTTTTTGAAAAATTTTTCGTTATCAAGTACAATTTTTGTTCATGGATTTCAATACCTTCCTTAATTTTTAATCAGATGCTGAAAACCGCAGGCTAAAATGTCTTGTAGTTTCTGAGAAAATTGAAAATTAAAATACCTCCTACTACTACTAGAAATTGGGTGTTTGTAGGAAGGAACAATTTAAATTCCAGGGCGTCAAATAACAAGAAACTTGGTTTTTGTTATTTTCAATTTTCTCAGAAACTACAAAACATTTTAGCCTGCGGTTTTCAGCATCTGATTAAAAATTAAGGAAGGTATTGAAATCCATGAACAAAAATTGTACTTGATAACGAAAAATTTTTCAAAAAGATATTTAAAAAATAAAGTCACTTTTTAATTTTTTAAATCTAAATTTGAAATTAATTTTTTCAAAAAATGTTTATAAAAACAACTTTTTTAAAAAAGTTAATTAAATAATGGATTGTTGGCTTTGAAAAAGTAATAGCATGACACTATAAGTATTGCCGTTGATTTTTAATATTTTTTTCTTTTTTAAACCAAATTTTTTAGGAAATTGCCCCTCCCGCCTAAAAGGGGGGAAATAGACCCCCACTCTAAACGATTTTTTTCTTGCCTGAGTGCAACTTACACGCACTTGCCTTTTGTTACAACTTTTGCAAAACACCTTGTATTATAGCAGATTTTTTCAACACGGAATCCAAAAAACTTTTAAATTCACCACGAATACCACTCTGACCTTGAATAACTTTGGAATGAGTACATTAATTAGATAAGAAGTAAGGACCTTTTTTAAAGAACATCAAATTTTCTTTCAGATTCTACCTTGATCATTTCTGTATGATAACCGTTTCTAAAGTTATAAAATAAAGAAGGAATCAAAAAAAAGTCCCCATACGATTTGTATGGAAAACAGAAAGTAGCGATGAGCGACCTCTAAATATTGACCTAAAGGGCTGAAATTTTGCCAGGATTATTATTTCATTAAACTCTAACTAAAAAGCTAGTGGCATTGAAAATCGAAGACATTTTCATTTTTTTGAATCAGTCTAGTATACATAGGTACCTATAAGCCCTCGTACTCAAATTTTGGTTATATTTCCACTCCCAAAATTTGTTGTCAGTTCTTGTAATATAGGTAATGAATGACTCATATATTCATATTCATAAAACGACCAGTAGCATTCTTTGTATTGAGTAACAAAAAAACAAAAAACAAAAAAATATAGGTACCTACCACCTAACGGTTTTTTTTCCCAAAATCGCGCGCCGGCCGAACAAAAATAATTTAATTTATGATTTAATGAAAGCAGGAAAAGTCCAATAAAAAATCAAAACAACGAATGGACCACTTTTGGAGTAGGTAGGTACCTATTTATAATGCAATAAGAGGGGGCGACTTTCCATTAAGGTAGCACGCCTAGACTGTTGATTTTTTTTTTATAGTGAGCTAAGGGTCTTAATAGAATAACTGAAAAATATTACGGTGAGGAAACATTTCTAAATGTGATTAAAAAAAAATTTGTGATTTTTTAGTACCTACATTTTTGCAAATTACATGTTTTTTTTCGTCAAGGCTAAGAATTAAAAGCACTTTGCCTGGCCTCAGGATTTAAACTCCTTTTTTGGGTCCTCTGTCCCGCTTTCGTCGCTCGACTTAGGGTATGTTCAGTCGCCTGGCAGGCGCCTATGTCAACAGTTTTTTGGGCAAACGCACATTTTGTATGAAAAATGAAAGCTTAAAAAAATAATTAAAAACATAAATAAAAGTTTCCTTAATTTAAAATTACGATATTAATTATTTTGAAGGATAAATCTACCGAATAAAATTACCCGGGTATGAAAATTCTTGCTACCGTAATGGAAAGTTGAGCCAATAAGAGTGGTATGTACTATGTGGGTACTAAAAGGGCTTTTGAAGCAACTAGACTAGAATACTTTTGAGCTCCACTGTACCTACCAATTTAAATTAATGAGGCAAATAAAAAAAACAAATGCCAGTGTGTTTAATAGATTTCTTTTTTCTAACTTTCCACATTCAATGAAATTTATTTTTAACTTTCCACTTTATCACAAGAACCAGGATGGATGGCTGACTGAGCCAAACTTAAAGGACAAACATTCCATGGTGTGGGTGGCACATTGGCACATTAAGGATGACGCTTTCGCAGGTTCATTTTGAGTTTCAAGGACGATTTTTCTTTGCAAATCGATTTCAACCCAACCGAAAAGAAAGCAACCGAGGAGGGCACCCTAGTCCAGTCGAAGTCGAGTGACATACACGTGCTGAGTGGATTTCATCCAAATTCACAAAAAAGAAAAACAACTTTCTGTAGAGAAGAACTAGAAATGGAGAAGAGAACACCACACTCACAAATCAGCTGATTTCTGTCATTCATTTCGTGAAAGGCTTTCCTTCTCTCTATTGAAGATGTCTTGGTTAGACTTGTATTTTTTTTTTTGTCTAAATTGAGATAAATCAATTTTTAATGATGAATCAATCGAATTAAGGAATAAGAACTTATAAAACTCATTTCATCAATGCGTAAAGCTAGCCAAGGTAGCTATACTCTTGTGCTGGCTGCACTCCAACATGCCTCTCTTTTATACACAATCTACTTATCTAGGCAAGTCATTTGTTTGCCACTGCCACTGGCCACTGTTTGTTGCTGACTGTTGTTGTTGTTATTTTTTTGCTGCTGTTGTTGTTACTTATTTCAAGAGCAATTTGCCGAATACACTAGGAATGGAGGAGGAAACCACTTCTTCTTGGATGATATCGATTTTACCAAAAAATATGAAATAGAATGGAGAACCACTTGCACCAGACTGTGAAATCCTTAAGGCACTTCACGCAACTTTAACACGAGTTTCACAAGCTTCGAATATTCTTTAGCTTAGCTTAAAGGCCAGGCAAATATTATGGAAGCATAATGCCATTTCCAAATCCAGAAGCACAACAAAATTAACAAAAAAAAATATATAATCATAGAACAAATCATTCTGCTGGTTAGGTAAATTGTTCCAATGAAAAATGATCTAACCACATAGGAACACATAATGTAGCTACCTAAATTTTTTCTCGTTTTTATTGGAATTTTCTTATAAGAATTTATTTTGTTACATTTTAAATAAAACACACAAAGATTTATGGAAACAAATAAATGCACATCAATTTGGATTTTGAACTATGTTAGGTAGAAAAAGAAGGGAACTCACATCTTTTCCAGACAACTTTAGTCGCGGTAACAGCGCGAACTTGAAGTATACCCCAGACTTCATTGACTTAACGTTTAGGACTGCGGTAATGGGGGTCAGCGCGAGATAGAAATTTGCTGGGAATTCGGTCGACTCGGTCTGTGGAATAGATTTTGGTGGATTTTGTGAGGCACACACGACTGCGAGCACGACGAGACGTAGACGACATACCGCGCAGGGCAAAGATTTTGTGGATGACAGACGGCATACGGAAAACTTTCTTTGAAAAGAAACGTCATGTTGATAGTGGGATTTCCTTTTTGGGGATGTCAATTTTAATGACGTCAGAAAATTCATCGGAAGGACATTTTTTGTATGCTTAAATTCATTTTCACATTACATTAATCTCTTTGAACATAATTAAGGTTATAAATAAAAGATTTTGTTTAAACTTGATTTATTTGAAGCGTTATTTGAATGAAAACTAAAGAGAATCTCATAATTTAATTTAAAAATGCAGCGAATGAATTTATTTGCATATAGTTATGACAAGAACCAGAGAGTTCATTTGTCACTGTGTAACGAAAATACTGGGAAATTCATTCATTTTTGTAATAGAATATCTATTAAGTACTCGAACCATTTAGAGACTCTCAAACTGTGTTATTTGAGAAGCATTATTCCATACTACTCATTATCAAAAAGTGGATAATATCGAAAATTAAATCAATCTTGTTTTTAAAACAATATTAACAAACTACTGGCTGAATACTTAAAGGTTCTACGTCATAGAAACTACGAAAAACTTTGTATATGAAAACCATACTTAGAAAGAAGTAAAGGGACTGTTATCGCATGTACAGTGTACGTGAGTGAAGCAGCAAGAATTGAAAAAAAAAAACAAATTGAGATGCATCTGTCATTTTGCCGAACTGAAGGGAAGTGTTTCAAAATTTCAATTTGTTAAACAAGTAAAAAAGTTTATTAAACAAAATAAAAAAGCGAAATAAAAGTTAGAATAGTGATTACTATCAATTATTTATTTAAAAAAATATAAAACAGCATGTGGTGGCTACTTTAAATCCTCTAAAAAACACCTGTACTAAGGAGTATGCAAACATTTTATTTTACAAGTTAGTTTGGTCTGATATGTTCATATAAAAGGCGTTTTCCTTTGGAGGTGGCGAAGTACTTGCAAGTACTTTGCCAGATTTTTTCAATGGAACAAATCAAACTGCTTTCACATGTAAAATGTATCTACTCGTGCATGAGAGCATGTGCAGTTGGTAGTACTAGATTAGGGTTTTCATCTACTCGTAAGTACTTCGCCACCTCCAAAGGAAAACGGCTAAAGTAACGTGAAGTGATGTTATTTAGGTAAATAAATTATCTTATACTATGTTCCCACCAAAGCGAAATCTGGGTTTTCAGCTGAAAACTTTCGAGATTTCAAATTAGTGTTCACACTGCCAAAACCAAGATTTCTAGCCCTATTCTCCCCATCATCACTGATACCTCACAAGTCACAAGAAGTGGTGAAACTGATTTTGTGACTTTTTCGTATTCTCCCCCTAAAGTCATAACTTGTGAGAGTCATAAAAACAACCGAAACTGTGATCTCCTCCAGAGCAGGTCACAACTCACAAATTACTTGAGTTTCTACAAATCATTGAATTATATTCTTTCTACGGAGGCGATATGTTCTCTGTGCGAAAGAGAACAAAATGTATGTATTCTTTCATTTCTTAAGCAAAAGAATAGGATAAAATCTGCGATATTCTTTTGCTTTGTATTTATGAGGCAGAAAAACTAAATACATACTGTGGGTGTGTTGGTTTAGTTCGTTGCGATTGCTTGTAGAGTTGTTTATGTATGCGCTCATCGGTCAAGAAGATATAAACAAAATGCTGTGGTGAGTTTCTTTGTGAGTTTTCTTGTGACTATTAGGGGGAGAATACAAAAATGTTATCGAGTCACAACAATCCTCACAAGTAGTAGTCACAAGAGCTTGTGACTTGTGATTCCTCACAAGGGGGAGAATCGGGCTGTTCGTCTCAATATAAACACAAACTACTACCTTTGTGTTGCTATGTGTTTGTATTTCTCTCCACCCAAATGTCAAATACAATATCATACTCTCTCTTTTTGCCGGCTTGGCGTTGGAGTGAAAGATCACAATATGTATCAAAAAGCTTTTCACCATTGTGTGGTGAAAGCTGAAAATGGGTCTGTTCATAAAGATATGTTCGCATCGATACAAGATTTCATTGAGATTTCAATGAAATCTCGCATTTCGAAATCTCAAAACTGTATGGGGAAATGTGAAGATTTGGACTGAAATCTCTGAAATCCGAGATTTCACTCTGGTGGGAACGTAGTATTAGAATACTTTAAAATTAATATTTTATCGCAATTTGCTATAAAAAAAGCAAATTTGTTGAAAACAAAAATATACATTAATCCAGTGATTTCGTTGAGACTCATCTGTCAAATGAGAAATTCTCGGACAGGGTCAATCTAGTTTTTGTTGGTGATGGCAAGGCACTCAAATCCGTTGGTAGTGCAGAGTAGTGCAGAGTTAGTTCTTAGCACTTTAAATAAAATATTTTTAAAGGCCCTTCTGCTGTTACCCCTATTTATCTTGTTGGATTTGTATTTTCGTCAAGAAGTGTTTATTTCGGTTTAAAATGGTTTTTTCTCTTTTTTTTTTAATCTGGCTTCCTTTGGGCGCCCCAGCCTTCAGCCGTGTAACTGCACTGCGACCCTGGGGCAATGCATTTGTGTTTGTGTAACTTACACTAGTCGTGTTTTTTTTGGGAAATGCATAGCTAGCACAGTAAAATTTCCTTTGGCAAATAACAACAAAGAGACATTTTTACTGACTTATTTATCGACACTTTCCAGGATTTTTTGTTGTTTGCTGAGGGAAATTTTACTGTGCTAGCTATAATACTTTCCAATAAAACACGCCTACTATTTTGAAAAATGCTTCACTGTTTCCACCATTGACCTATTATATATGGACTGCCAGGAGCCAACTTCACGCCACCAGCGTTTTTTGGACCAAAACAGAAAAATGTTGTAACTTTTGACGGTTGTATTTGTCTATTTGTTTATTTATTTTTTTTAGAAAATACAAAAATTAATCAGTTTTATTTTTGAGCGTTTTAAATTTTCAGTTTTGTATTCACTTTTTCCTTTCTTCAAAACTTTTTGTTCCACGTATTATCAGTGCTCGGGAAGATTGCATAAAAAAAGATTGCATCTAAGATTCCATAAAGAAAAAAAAACAAAGGGATCTAAACGACGTTGGCAAGAATTTAAAGAATGGATCTAATAGCCGTTCCACACTATCCCATTGAGTATTAATGCATGTCAAAAAAGTGTGAAGAAAGTCATGTATAATAGTGTGGAAGCAAAATATGAAATTTGACTCAAAAAAATTTATCCATAGAAATGAGGACCTTAAAAAAGAATTTTAAAAAACAATTTTTTTGTCTCATCTCATTGTTTGCAATAACGCAATAACGGTACTTCAAACAAATTTGTTTGTTAATAATTTTCGAAACAAAAAATGAAAAGCTGTAAAATGCTTTTTGTTTCAACTCAATACGACGACTAGTCACAAAGATACAGCTCTTCAAAAAACACTAAAAAGAATTGAAAAAAATTTGTTCCTTTAATTTCGTTGACTAGTGTAGTTTGTTAATTAAGGGTAAATTAATGACTCAATGGGTGGTTTAGGACAAGGCAAACGTTTTTCGCCTTGAATATAAGCCGCGTTTTATTATCGCTCATAACCCATATGGTTCACCTCGTGAAAATAAAACGATGTGGGTTAGTGCTAAAGCAGTGCTGTATATCAGTCTCTTTTTTTCTTATGTTTATTTGTTTTTCATGTAAGCACTTGTCTCTTTTCCTCTCTATTCCTTATACTGCTGACAAATCGCTGACATCCATTCACAATGGTAAATAGCCCTCTGCCGGCCAGAGTGAAAACCTCTATCTGGGTTATTGAAATTAACCTCGATAGAAACCTAGATCCCATATTGTTTTTGTAATACATGTTAAAAGATAACCTCGACCCAGACCCAGAGATAATAAAACGCAGCTATTATTATTCAACTTCGTGCACAGAATAGGTGGAAAATCGTTTTGAAAATTTTGATTTTTTTTTCGCATGGGAACTATAAACTATAAAAATAAAATAAATTGGGCGGCGCAACAGCTCGTGGAGAACCAGGGCCTAGTGACTTACAACTCACAACCATTCCTGTGTGCGTGTTTGTTGGGGGGACCTACAGTTTTTTGCCGAGTCCGAACGGCTAAATGAGAAGCACTTTTTCATGACAAGTACCTATAGTCTTGGAGGATTTGTCAGTTCCTCGCAAGAAGCAGTACCTCGTATAAAACATTTCTGTTTTTAGGTGGCACGGCTGGGACTATAAAGGCTCTCCCAAACCAACGCGAAATCATAGCGAACATTCGCAAAGGCAGATTTTTGTTGTTGTTTAGCTTTGTGTATCTTTCATATTTTGTATTATTGTGAATGATTTCGCCTCGTCGGCGAATGTTTCGCGTTGGTTTGGGGTAGCCTTAAACTTTGCTTTTACGAAAAAAAAAAAATTAAAATTCGAAACAATTAAAACCACAAATAATTTCATCATCATTGTTTTTGTTATTTCTCCTGAAACCCACCCTTTTAGTGCCTTGCTTATGAGCCGCAAACTAAAATTGCAAAAGGTCGTGTATTCTGACATTATTCTTTCAAATGCGTAATTTGCTTGGTCGTCGAATGACGTGAATTTTCATAAAAATAAACCCATTTACTGGTTTATGGTGCTTAAAGCCTAGATTACAGTTCCCGTGTGCAAAAAAAAACCTACGCAAATATTCTCGCATGTCAAAAAATAATTGAGGTGAAAGGCTAAATTAATTTTTGCATGATTAGTTTAAAGTTTCATGCAAAAAAAACATTGCTGTCATGGAATGTCATGCAAAGCAATGGACCGGCAATTGTTTTGCATGCGAAAAAAGTGTGGTGAGTAAAATATTTTTTTTGAATGGTTGGTTTACACTTCCAAAAAAAAAAAAAATTTCACCTCAAGGCTCTATTAGCATGCAAATAGTTTTTGCATCCAAAAATAATTTGTTTCCATTTTTAGGCCTATAGTTTATTAATTAAGGGTAATTTAATGACTCAATGGGTGCCTGAGGCCAAGACAAACGTTTTTTGCCTTGAATATTATTCAATTTGGTGCACAGAATAGATGGAAAATCGTTTTGAAAATTTTGATATTTTTTCGCACGGGGACTGTAAACTATGCTTAAAACGTTTAAATTTGAGCGAATTTTGTCATTATCTGCTTTGTGAAATGCGTCCTGATGGGGGCCATGTTTTCTTTTTGAAATTAGCCGTTTTCCTTTGGAGGTGGCGAAGTACTTACGAGTAGATGAAAACCCTAATCTAGTACTACCAACTGCACATGCTCTCATGCGCGAGTAGATACATTTTACATGGGAAAGCAGTTTGATGCGTTCCATTGAAAAAAGCTGGCAAAGTACTTGCAAGTACTTCGCCACCTCCAAAGGAAAACGCCTATTGTTGATAGCATCGTTTTTTTACTTTGTTGAAAAAATTAAGCCAGAATAAGTTGATATTTGCGTTTGGAATTGCCTAAACAAATTTATTCGCAGTCCAAAATCTTAGGTAATGTTTTAAGTATGTATTTTCAATCAATATTTTATTATTAATTTCTTTTTCGAAAATACAAATAGAAATTTGAAAATGCAACACAAAAGAGAACGTCAATTTTCTACACAGAATATTTTCAAATAATTTAAAATATTTCACCTTCCTCCCTCTTCTGCATACTATCCCGCTCACCATCACAAATCACAGAAAATGCTTGCATTTCTTCACGTGTGATCAGGGACTTTCTGAGGGAAATGCCTTGTGCTAATGCACCCATTTTTGGAATGTGAAAACAGACGGCATTAACTGTAGTCAATTAATTAAGTCTTTTTAAGTCTTTCGAGGCTCGACGAAAAGTCTTCGACATTTATTATTATATAAGTATCGAATAAAAAGAGGAAAATATTATGTTGCTCACAATAGATTCGGTCAGTGGTATTTATAAGCCCATTCCAAGCAATGTCTAACTTTAGACACCTCCAGTGCTATTTATAAACCCATTCCAAGCGATGTCTAACTTTAGACACCTGTCTAACTCCAAAATGTTATTTATAAATATTTAGCACCGATTGACTAACTTATCCACTGAAATTGGTTGTCCAAATCTTATTTGAAAGTAGACACGTTTAATGAATAATGTGGGCAAATATTTCTGGTTTTCTAATTTTCTAGTTTTGAAATGAATGAAAAGCTAGTTGAACGTGCCCCAAAGCGTACTAAAATTCATTAATTCATTCAAAAATGAATAAATACAGGCATGTCAGTGAATAAATGAGGCCACATTTAGGCAATTGTGTTGGAATGCGTTTATAAATAACAAGTTGCCTAAACTATTTAGGCATTGACTAGCTGGACAACTGCCCAAGCGTGTTCTAAGAAAATCTAATAAATATGACTGCCTCCTGTCTAACTCCAAAATGTTATTTATAAACATTTAGCACCGATTGGCTAACTTAGCCACTGAAATTGGTTGTCCAAAGCTTATTTCAAAGAAGACACGTTTAATGAATAAGGTAGGCAAATATTTCTGGTTTTCTAATTTTCTAGTTTTGAAATAAATGAAAAGCTAGTTGAACGTGTCCCAAAGCGTACTAAAATTCATTAATTCATTCAAAAATGAATAAATACAGGCATGTCACTGAATAAATGAGGTCACATTTGGACAATCGTTGGAATGCGTTTATAAATAACAAGTTGCCTAAACTATTTGGGCATTGACTAGCTGGACAGCTGCCCAAGCGTGTTCTAAGAAAATCTAATAAATACAACTGGTATAATGTATAATAGTACGAGACCAGGGAACGTACAAAAATTCATATTTGTTTGACTAGTTTTGTGCCTAGATTCGCGTGAGGGCAGTCTGGCTGGTGACTTTTGTCGAACGACTTTAAAAGACTTACAGTTAACTGACTGAAGCTAATTAACTTTTAGTCAATTGACTGCTTTTTGTGACTGTACAGTCCTGAATATAAGTACTACTAATAACTGCTGGGCTAACAGATAAAGTCTTTTTGTAAGTTGTTAAAAGAATTATTGAAATTAGTCTTTTAGTCAATTAACTTCAGTACTTGAAAAGACTGCAGTCTTTACAACTCTGCCCTAGAGCATATCGCAAGTAAAAATGAATTGTAATGTTTCAAATACATTTTTTTATGACAAAGTTTAAAAATTGCTCAAGATACGGTCTTTAGTGATAATTCTGGCCATCATGGGAGACTGCATTATTAGACTCAGCCTCAAAGCTATCGGAGAGCAAAGATTATAAGCATTATTTTATCATACCAGCTCCCCACGTCAAACATTGTTGGTAAACAATAATCATAATCAGCCCTATCGAGGTATCCGTTCGGAAAAAAATTTGTTCCGATCTGTCCGATTTCGGAGAATTTTCTACCGAGGTATCTGTTCCGATTGACATATCGAACAGAACAATCTTCCGATGAAATGTAACGCGCATCAACGCATTGCGATGAAGTGAGTTCAGCAAAGAATTTTTTAACAGTTGTGCCTTCAAATTCTTCCGAAATTCTCCGACACAAAATAGCTGCGGAATATTTTACGAAATAATGGAAAAGTAAGTAAAAAAAAATATAAATAAATATAATTTTGTTTCGTTAGTGCAATAATTATTTTATATTAAAGAAAAAAACAACGACGAAGGCTCAGCAAGAGTGGTTGGTTGAAATGTTACGGTAGAAAATAGATGTGGCACGCAACTCCACAAAAAGGCCAGCCGAAGAAGTGGCAAATTTTTGGCAGAACATTGCCGACCAGGTCAATGCTTTGGGACTACCTATCCGTTATGTCAATGGATGGAAAAAGGTATGGATTATGGAAACACAGTTTTAAATCAATAAACTAATAAAATTTGTAATTGAAAAGGTTTGGAGTGATTATAAAGGCTATATCAAAAAGAAGTTAGCTGATAACAAAAGAGAGGTAGGAGCTACGGGTGGTGGACCTTTCACTCAAAAAAGTTTCACCCCCATAGAAGACGCGGTCATAGATAGCCATAATTAATCTGAAGGATAGTATAGACGGAATCGGTGCAAGAACATTTGGAATGGAGCCCGTTCAAAATAATTCCATTCCACAAACCAGTCCAAATCATAAAAATGAAAACAAGGAAAACGATGTAGGATTAAATCCCGAGCCTCCAGAAAATAGTGTAGTCGTTGAAAGCAGTGAGAATAAATCCGAGCCTGAGGTATGCGCAGAACATTCAATTAAAAGAAAGCCGCTATCGACTGCGCAACTATTAAACAAGCAAGTAAACTTCCAAGAGGACTATTACAAAGAAATTTCTTCGGTGTTAAATGCAACAAATGAAAACCTACAAGAGGTTTGCAAGCATTTGAAAAGAGTAAGTCAATCTATAGAAGATCTGTGCCGTATCGAAAAAAAAGAAGCTAAAGGAAGTTCAAGAGCACAATATCGAGGTTGTGAATATAATGAACCGGAAACTACAAATTAAAGTCCAGATCCTTGAGGCTCAAATCGAAAAGACTAATTATGCACTTAATCAATGATGAACACATAAAGTATGTATTTAATTATTTATTTAATAACCTTTGTTCCTAAGCAAAGAAAGCTAGTCATTTTTGTTTTGTTTTTTTTTTTTTAATATACAAATGTTATGCATCTGCCACGAAGGCGTTTTTTATAACTTTTTGTTATTAACTCCATGTACTTTTATTCATTTGTTTTTTATTCATTTAATAAAAAAAAATGTTACATTAAAAATGCATAAGTATTTCATTCCTGGCTGCAATTGCCTGACTATGAAGTAATGATCTTTGGAATTCATAAGATTCTGGAAGATTTTCATTAGATTCCTCAGGCAAAAGTTCAGTTTCTAAAAAGTTTGCCACTTCTGTGTTGGTTTCTTCAGTTGTGTTGTAATGGAGACATATGTTGTGTAGCGCACAACATACGTTGACAATTTGTGCGGACTTTTTGGGGTCATAATGATGTTGATGAGCACCCAATATACAACGAAATCTACCTTTTAACAACCCTATAGTTCTTTCTTTCTACTATATTTCGGGCTATGCAATGCGATTTGTAATAGCGGCTTTCCACACTATTAAAAACAGGCATTCTAAACGGAGTCATAAGCCACGGTTCCAATACATATCCTGCATCACCTACTGAAATGAAAATAAGAAAAAAAGGAAACAGTCAAGATAAGAAAACATAGATAAAAAATGATGGTACCAACCCAGTAGCCAACTATCTCTTACTCCGTTCTGATAGGCATGTTCAAAATGTATAAGTATACTTGAAAATGTTGACTGCCCAACTGAAATGTGGAAATCCTTCCCTACACCATGCTGATAGTTTCCTTCAGCGAGGAATCTTAAGCAAATCGCAAGCTTTTGTTCTGGAGTAACACTATCCGAACGATTAGGGACTGCGAATTTACCTTTTGTTTCCCTCAAAATATATGCAAATGCAGCTTCATTAAGGCAAAGTTTTTTTTAAACCTTTAATAAAAAAAACTGAACTGATTTAGTATTTGTTTGCAACCATTTCTATACTTACGCTGCTTCTGAAAGTAGATTCATATTCGAGTTATCTCTTAAGACTCGTCTTTTCTGCTTGTGCATTGTCCTTATATTTAAGCCTTCTGCTTCCAAAATTAAAGCAACACTATCCATTTTTGTGGATGAATTTATAAATTCTTGAACATCACAAAAGATTTTGACTTTTTGAATTAATCTAACTGACACATGTGTCAAATAGATGCGACTGTATGCTTCATTTTTTTTTTCTAAATCTAAGTTCCGATCGGAACGGACTATCGTTTCGGAACTTCTTCCGAACGGATTACTCGATAGGGCTGAATATTATGTTTAGGTATCAATACTAAAACAGAGTACGAATATTTTTTCAACTTGAATTATTTATAATAATTTTATTTTATTCTTAATTGATAGATATTAACTATCTTTACATTTAACAATTTATTATCTACATCCCTTAAGTCTGATTAAGTGTACTTTTACTTACATTTTAACTTAATATAAAAGTGTTTTATTTAATTTAAATGGTACTTTAAACTAGGAGAGTCTTTCAATTACAATGTATAAAATGTTATAAGAATTTTATTTTTAGTAACTAATATTTAAAACTTAATATAAGTACGAGTTGTTTTATTTTCAAGATGTCTTATGTAAAAAATAAACTAATAGAAGCAAGCTGGACCAATTTCAATCCGGAATTGCTGATCCTGTTCACCTACATCACGCACTGCAATGTCAACAACGGGTAACCTCTGTGATTTGTCGGTTGTATATGTGATAATAGATTTGGCCCATTTGTCAGATCGGTGCTGAAATGTTATGTTATGTTTAAAAGCATACTCTTTTAAAAATATGAAAACTATAGAGCTTACCTTGCAATCATCGATTTCAGCTTCATATCGCATTCTTTGGGGTCCCTTCGGCGTTAGTTCGGCGTCATTCCAGGACAATAGTTTTAGTCCATTCCTAAATAGGAAAAATGAAATTGAGTTCATTTGGTTCATTTCCGTATCTTTAGATACCAGAGCTTACCTAAATGTATTCTTCTCCTCATGGAAGACAGCCACAGTCTTTTTGCAATGGAATGTTATACTTTGAGTAGCATGTGCCGACAGGAGCTGAATGAAACCCAGTTGGTTTGAGTCTACTTTGTAGGAAATTTTAAGCCCTCCTTCCACTTCACCAAGCCAAACCTCACGATCTCCGCCAGTGTAAGATATCGTAGATGTTTCTTTAGGCTGTGGCAATATGCAGGTGGCACGTTTTTCTGCATCACAATACACCAGTATCGCATCGCGAGCATCGCCATTATTGGGATCAATCCAGTAGTTACCGGATGTGTAGCTTGGATATGCTGCAAATAAGTCCCTGCAGCTTCTGGCAGGTGCAGATTTTTGTCCAGTCGGTTTAACGATTCGTTCAAAAGATGCTTTAACGTGTTCGTAAGCCTTAAGTATTATGGCTTGTCGTTCTTCGTCCGTAATGCCCTCCGAAAGAATGTTAAATGGTTGATCTCCCATAGGATCGGGGCCTTTCGTAGTTCCTTGTTGAAGGAGAGCTGCTAACGCTGCAGCATCATAGCCCATTGATTCACCTGGGGGCCCAGGGGGACCAGGTGGCCCAGGTGGACCCAAAGGACCAGGCTTGCCTTCATTTCCAGAGAATCCTCTGTTACCAGTTGGACCAGGTGCTCCTTGAATACCAGGATTTCCATCCCTACCTGGTAATCCTCTTGGCCCAGGCTCTCCAGGTTTCCCTGGTAGTCCTTCAATACCTGGATGGCCAATGTCACCTTTAATACCAGGGCTACCAATTTGTCCTTGTAATCCAGAAAATCCTCTATGCCCTTTTATACCTTTTGGACCAATGTCTCCCATTTCACCCTTCACTCCTTCAATACCTGGTGGACCAGCCTTGCCTCTTGGTCCAATTTGTCCTTCAGGGCCTGGCAATCCTGTTTCACCCTTAAGCCCTCTTTCTCCAGCTGGTCCCATTTGTCCAATTTGACCAGGTGGTCCAGGTAAACCAGGATTTCCAGGAGTACCTTGACTACCAGTCAAACCCTGTGGCCCCTTGTCACCTGTTCGTCCTGCTATACCGGGAGGGCCTTGTTTGCCTGGTGGACCTTCTGGTCCAGATTCTCCGGAGGGTCCAGGTTGTCCTTGGGGTCCTATTTGCCCTTGAGGCCCAATTTCACCATCTTTGCCTGGTTTTCCTGTCTCACCTCTTTCTCCTTGTGGACCACGTTTCCCTTGCTGGCCAGCGCTGCCTTGTGGACCTGGTAACCCGGGAATACCTCGATCACCATGGTTACCTGGAGGTCCTGGATTTCCAGGTGGCCCTATTGGACCTTCATTTCCTGCATCCCCCTTTGATCCCTCAATTCCTGGAGCTCCTTGAAGTCCCTGTAATCCAGGTGCACCTGTTCTTCCATTTTCACCAGGGCTTCCTTTCATTCCTGGGAAACCTGGAGCTCCTGGTAAGCCTTGACTACCTGGTTGACCCTAAGCAAACATAAAATTTATAACACTTAATTGAAGAACTTTTATAAATTCAATGTAAAAATAAACTTACGGCAAGTCCGGGATCTCCTGGACGACCTGGTGGTCCAAGCATGCCTATTTCACCTCTAAGTCCTGGTTCACCTCGAGCCCCCTTCGCTCCAGTTAAGCCATCCCTTCCTGGTAGACCTGGTTCACCAGCAGACCCCTGTGGTCCAACATTTCCTTGCTCACCTTTAATTCCTATTACTCCTCGGTCTCCTTTTGCACCTGGAAGTCCAGCCATTCCTGGGGAGCCAGGAAAACCTGGAAGTCCTTGTTGTCCCATTTGTCCTCGTTCTCCTGGTGATCCTGCAGCTCCTTGTTCTCCTGGTGACCCTGCTTGACCAGGCTGACCTCTTTCACCTGCTTCACCTGGAGCGCCAGGTGGCCCAACAATTCCTTGCGGGCCTCTGTCACCAACACGTCCTGCTGGGCCCTCAGGTCCAATGGGACCAAAACTTCCACGTTCTCCCTTCTCACCACTTGGTCCTGGCTGACCACGGAGACCTGGAAGACCTATCATTCCTGGAGCACCTTGGTGTCCTTTCATTCCAACAGGACCAGTTAGACCCTTAATTAAAAATATGGAGCTAGGTAAATTTAAAACGGCTGAACTTAGCATTATATTACTGGTTGTCCATCGTTTCCCATTGCTCCTTGTTCCCCACGTTCACCTGGAGTTCCTGGCTGACCAACAGGCCCCCTTTCTCCTGGGTATCCTCTTTCACCTCTCAACCCAGCTGGTCCAACTGCTCCTTGCTGGCCTGGTTGCCCTGTTTGTCCATCTTTTCCAGCAGTGCCTGGGTTTCCGGGTACTCCAGGAAGTCCCTACAGTAAATTCAAAATTAATAATTTAAAATATTTTAACCTTTAAACCTATTAAACACCCTTATCTAATGAAAACGCAATATTAAAACAAATGCATGTTCAAAAAAATAAGATCCTAGAGACATTAGCAATTGAGTCTTATGACACAGAATTCCTCAGCAAAATTTCTCAGTCTGGCTGTCAAAATACTGAGGAAAAAATTTTGGATTCGCTTGCTCATTTTTTGAAATTTGAAAGAGCAACATGTATGTGAGATCTTCATTTTCTTGAACATTACAAATATATCGCGTATAAGATCTACATTCCATTTAAAAATTTTCTTTTTTTTTGTGGATATTTTGTATAAAAATGGGAAAAATATATAGCTTAATATTAATATAATAAATTTATTATACCTGGAAACCTCTTGGTCCAGCTGCACCAGCCTCACCACGTAAGCCATCTTGTCCTTGTGGACCAGGTGGGCCTTGGGCTCCAGGAATACCATCTTTACCAATATCTCCCTTTGGACCAGTAAGACCTACTTGACCTGGCTCACCATCCTTACCACGCTCTCCAGGAAATCCTTTATCACCGGGAATACCCATTGGACCTGGTAGTCCTTGAAGACCTTGAGATCCTTGTTCACCAGGTTTGCCATCTGCACCAGGTATACCACGTTCTCCCATCGGTCCAGGTCTACCTTCAGGTCCTATCCTGCCTGGGAGACCTCTTAGCCCTTGAACACCTGGTAGCCCAGGCTGCCCAATATCACCTGAGCTTCCTTTAATACCTATAGGCCCTTGTATACCACGCTCTCCAGATTGTCCTTTAGGACCAATAGGGCCATCTGGCCCAGGTAGACCAGGTGTTCCCACGGCTCCCCTTTCACCAGATGGGCCTGGTGGACCAGCAGGTCCTCGCATGCCCCGTTTTCCTCGCTTGCCCTCTGGTCCATCTGTACCAGGTAGACCACGTGGTCCTGCTTGACCTAGGTCTCCCTTATTTCCTGAATCTCCCTTAAAACCACGTTCCCCTGGAATTCCTGGTGCACCTTTCATTCCTGGTTCTCCAGGATTGCCAGACAGACCTTGTGGCCCTCTTGTTCCAGGAAAGCCTTGAGGACCAGCATTTCCAGGTGCCCCAGAAGCACCTTTTTCTCCCGGTAAGCCATCTTTTCCAGAGGGTCCTTGCACACCAGGCTCTCCAGCGTTTCCTGGACGTCCAGCCTCTCCACGAGGTCCTTGAAGACCTTGAGATCCCTTGGGACCTTCATGACCCATATCACCTTTAGCACCGGGACTTCCTGGAAATCCGGGTGGTCCAGGTTTTCCAATTACTCCTGGAACACCAGCAGCTCCCGGTATGCCATCTAGACCTCTTGATCCTGGTGGTCCAGGTGGCCCTTCACGACCTCTTTCTCCTCGTGGACCTGCTGGACCCTGGAAATGAAAACAAAATATTAAAGATAGTCGTCCGCAGTTCAAACTTCTTAGGTAATAAGCTTACAATTGGGCCAACAGGACCTACTGCTCCCATTTGTCCAGTACTTCCTTTCTCACCAGGAGCACCCTGTTCTCCTTTTGAACCATCTAAGCCCGGAAAGCCACGGTGTCCTTTTATTCCTGGCATTCCAGGCATACCGGGAAGACCACGTGGACCTGGTGTTCCCGCTGGTCCCAAGGAACCAGGTTCTCCGTCTTCACCTGGTGATCCATCTTTG
This sequence comes from Dasysyrphus tricinctus, assembly GCA_963921185.1. Classification (NCBI taxonomy): domain Eukaryota; kingdom Metazoa; phylum Arthropoda; class Insecta; order Diptera; family Syrphidae; genus Dasysyrphus; species Dasysyrphus tricinctus. The sequence goes on along the minus strand of OY992532.1, from coordinate 106,710,358 downwards.
CCTGGTGTGCCTGGAAGTCCCCTTGGGCCAACTTGACCAGCGACTCCTTGAAGTCCTGGCTCGCCCGGATCTCCTCGAACACCTTGGAATCCCTGTGGACCCAGAGGACCAACTAATCCCGGTGGACCTCGTGGTCCCACTGAACCTACTGAGGATTGAAGATACTGAAATTGATCTGGAAGAAATGCTGCTCCACTTGGCCCTTTATCACTGCTTGACAAAGCATCAGCCAACTGCTGGGTATAATAACTTAGATCAGGTGCAGGTCCTGGAGGTCCTGGACTTCCTGGGACTCCTGGCGTTCCTGGTACGCCTTGCATCCCAGCTTCACCAGAACTACCTCTTGCACCAGGAAAGCCAGGATCTCCTCTTACACCAGTTCCAGAAGCTATTTCATATCCTGCATAGTTTGTCCGATAAGTAGTAGTTGGTGGTCTATGCGTTGTAGTAGTAGTAGTTGTTGTTGTTGTTGCGTTGTGGGGTATTGGTAGAAATGAAATTGGTGTTGTTGAACCTTCTTCACCATGTACATTAACTTCAACATCTGGAGATGCTCTGCAAGCTTGTTCATCGCATATAACAGATCCTTCAAAACATCTGCACACAGCACATTGATTTTCACCAGTTCGAAATTGGTCGTTTTCACGATACCAACTTCCTTCATGGTAGCAAGAAAAGGCACCTTTAAAAATATTTCAGTAGAATGGTAAGAATACAATTGCCATGCTTAATGCACTTACCTATAATGTTTTCACTTCCAATTGGTTTAGGTGTTGTTTCTGTAATAACTAAAAATGGCAAAAAAAAAATGTTAATTCACTTTACCAATATAATGTTTACTTATACGCGTCAAAATTACCAGTTTGTCCTGTGACTTCCTCAGATCCTGAAAAAAAAACAAGAAGTTCTCTTAAGAAATTGTTTTGATTTTTTTAATTGAGTTTCAAAAAAAGTAAAAGCTATACCTATCTCAATAATAAAAACGTCTTAAACCAAATCCACATACTAGTTTATCATAGAATGGACTTTATTCGCTATGGAGATGGTTAGGAAACCTAAATCATTGAAAACAAAGAGCATCTCACATAAATACAAAACTGATGACTATTACCGGAAAGCGCCGAGAAACCTTCACTTGTAGGAAAATTTGAAACAGTTATGAATTGTTTTAATCGAGTGAATTGCGTTAATTCGCATTTTTATTGAATCCAGTAGGGGAAAACAGGGTGGATTTGTACAGCGGGAGCATTCGTACAGTTGTCATATCTACACTATCGAACATGTTGCGCAAGCTGTGTTTGTGTGTGAGAGAGGTCGGTTCATGTGTGTACACTAACAGCTAACCGCGACCTCAGTTTAGCGGAGACATTTTATGTGACAATTCGATACGTGTTTTCGGTTCTCGTAAGTAATTTTTTGATTCATCTTTAATATTTTGTTTTCATAAAAAGTTTTGCTCGCATAGTTTCAATTTATTATAATTAGTGTTGAATAAATGTCTTTAATTAATATATTGATATTAATTTTGTGAAAATAACAATTATTTGTTATTATTTTGAACTTTTTTTATTAATTGTGTTGTTGGGGTACCTTCGTACGGGTATGAGTGGGGTAGATTCGTACTGTACGAATGAAGGAACAGTGTACTCATCAGACGTAGTCTGTGTTTTGTCGCCGCCTAACTGGCTGAACAGAATGCAAAACGGAGCTGGAATAGATGTCAAAAATGCTGCAGCCGGAGCTGCAAGAGTTGAACAATTTTTAACTTTTACTGCAGCATTTTTGACATCTACTGCAGCTTTTTTGACATCTATTCCAGTTGCGTCTTGCATTCTGTTCAGCCAGTAAATCAGCTTGCACAGCAAGAACTGCTTCAATACAGATCTCACTATTTATAATCTGCCATAAAATATTCTCAATATTATAATGAATTATTTATTTTATGTTTTATTCATTTATCGAAGTTGAATTGTTATTTTATAATTTGTTATATTATTTATTTTTACTATCTATTATTTATTACTTTATTAAGAGTTTATTTTACGTTTTGTTATCTGAATAAATGTTAAATTCCATAAAACAAAGTCTTCTTAGTTACTGTGTACGACAGCTCCCCACAGTGTACGAATGCACCCTTCTCTATGTACGAAGCTACCCCGCGTGTGGGGTGGATTCGTACCAGTGTTGCCGCTGAAGAATTTGAAAAGGTCGCATAAAAAAGGGTCACGAGAAAAAAAAAGTCGCACTAAGAAATTTTTTGATAAATAACAAAAAAAAAATATGATAACTGACCATAACAAAAAATCAGTTCTTATATTTAATCAAATTCTATTCAACTTTACAAACAAATTTAAATCTGTAGTTTTCGTATAAATATTAAGTCTAAAAATTAAGTTGCTTCTTCACATCCACGGTTCACTTTACATAGAGTTAGAGCCTAAAACCGTTAACCAATTTTCTTCAAACCTTATGCATATATTTTTTAAAAGCATGTTCATAAATATTTTAATTTTGAAGAAAATCTGTTAGCTCGTTTAGGCTCTAGCTTGATGTAAAATGGACGTGAGTTTTCCGTATCATATCTGTACCAAACACCTTGCACCATATGTTCAAGCTGCTTGGAACTTAAGAACTTTGGAAAATGGCAAAGTAAGAAAAAAACTATAGAAAAGAAAAACATAGAAATACTCGTATTGAATATTCCAGAAAAATTATAATTTTTAGCAAATCCAAAATTTCTTTTTTTCAAAATTTTGACATGCAATATTATGAACATCTTAAAATCAAAAAATCGTTGGAGCCGTTAATGAGAAAATCAAAGACATTTGTGTCCCCCTCCCACATCTTCAGTTTTGGGGGACGAAATAGTTTTTTTTTTCAGATAAAAAACTGGGACAGTCACTCCAAAAGGGGGACGTATGGTAACCCTACGTTGGAGCCGTTTTTGAGATATAGAAGTTTTTCCTCAACGATTGTATGGCAAGTAACGATATTTTTAATCGAAACCTCTAGGGAATCACCAACAAATCATTATGTTCTTCAAAATTTGAAGAAATCGTTTCAGTGGTTTGGGCTTAGGTTGACGTACAAATAGACAGACAGAAGTGTGCCATACACTTTTTTGGGTTCTCTATCATCGTAATGACATATTTTATTATTACATACCTCAATTTTTTTCCTCTGAACATTCGTGCCATACAGGCAAATAAAAAAAATGTGCGGTTTATTTCAAAACTTGATTACTGGACAGTTACTGTACGTTTATATGCAGAACATAGAAAAATCGAATTGGATTTTCAAAATATAGAGGTAGCAAGATTTGATTCAATTCCACTGACCGTCTGCGATCCCGATTAACCAAGCCGATTTCAAATCATATCATATAACTACATGTGTTTTCTTCATATATTTAAATGGAAATCGGAAAGGTTTTTTTTAAGAATAAACCAAGAACTTAGCCTTTTCCATACAATTTTCTAGAGATGGGGTCAAAAAAGTCGCAAGATTTCTAAAAAAGGGTAAAAAGAGCTAGTTTTTTTAAAAAGTCGTCTCATGGTCGCATGAGGCAATAAAAGGGGTCAAAGTGCGACTAAAGTCGCACAGCGGCAACCGTGATTCGTACGTTTTCCATTTTTCAGAATCTTACCGTTGCGTCTCCATAAAGGTTTGTATCGGCACTTAACTTCACTACAACTATAGACAAATATATACACTGAGAAAAATATTGAATATATTCATGTTTAAATCAAACTCAAACACATACGATTTGGCATGGAAGCGGTTTCTGTTTGAATTTAACAGAAACGTATTAATTCATTGTTGACAAGATTTAAACATGTTTTTGTTTGAATTAAATATGCTTTCTATTTGATATTAACATATTTCTCTTTGTTTTAATTTACTTCATTTAATGTTATTTCAAATAGGATCATATTATTTTTTTTGAACATTCGCATGTTTGAATCAACTATATTTTTTGTTTAAAATATGTATAGAGATGCAAATTTAATTACCCAAACTTATTTTCTATTTTTACTCCATAAAACTAACCAAAACACACAGAAAACAGTAAAAAGTCTATGAAAATGTCAAAATCTTTAATAGAACATATCAATCAAAAACAGATTAAGTTTATAGTTAAAGATAAAACAATTTAAATTAATCAAATTAAGGTTAAAAATTGTAGATACTTTGTATTCCATTTCATTAATGAGGAACGGAAATCTGTGGAGCACCTGTAATTAAAATAACATTGTTAGGATTTTTGCTTAAAGTCAAAGAAGGATTACCTCTTAATGTGATACTTACTTTAAATATTTGGCTTAAAACTTCAAACTCCAAAGTGAGCCTCAAAGGACAGCATTTCAGAATTGCAGAAGGCTGATTTGTGACAGTCGAGTGGCTCGACTTAAGATTATCCCGAATACAGATTTATAGAAAAAATCATGTCAAGCTATTCCACTACAGTTTTTGAAAGGCAATTCTTCTCTTTCTGGAGAAGAAAGAAAAAAAAACTTGGTTTAGTTTTCATATCAATATCTAAAAAAAGTTATAACTTACCAAAAACCTCCTTTTAAGATTGAAAGTTATCCAAACAAATTTTATTTGTAGTTTTGATATCTCATCTTCTCGAAGGGAACATTTTTCCAACAATGACATCATCACAAGGTAAACTTATCCGCAATTTTTCTTCGTTTGAGTTCAATTCAAACTGATTTGAGTTTAAATTCAAGATTTTGTTCAATCTCTTTTCTTTTTTAACATTTTCAGTGGGTTCGTATTGAAACAAACTTGCTCATATTCATTTTATATTAAATAATTTCAAGTGATAAAAATAATTAAACAGGCCTTTCAAAAATTAAAGTCAAACCAGTTTGAACCACGTAAGAAAAATATTTGTAGGTTCTTATGAAATATTCAAACATGAATCAGTTTGATTTAAGCACACTTTACTCTAAAATAATCGTATTTTCGCATTTAAACAGATTAGAATTAGGTTTAAACCGAATTCTATTTGTATAAGCTAAACATATAATCAAACATGCATCTTTTTAAATAACTCATAGTTCAGTTTTCTCAGTGTAGGGTTTACAGCAGCATTAAAGTTATTTTGCAATAACTAAAAGTTTTTCTTCTATACAGCTCAGAGTAAAAAGTGTACGAATCCACCCTGTTTTCCCTACTGTGTTTTGCTTTGCATGATTAAAAGCCAAATATGTCTTTAATCTATACAAAATTAGCAGTTTTGTTCACCCGTGAACGTGCTCGTGAAGCTGTGTGCAATTCCCGTGCAAAATGTATGGGAAATCTTGGTGAACAGTTGACAGTTCGATTACAAAATAAAAATGCCTCATTAGAGGCATTGTGGTTTTAAACGTCAAACGCACACAACACATATGCAAGTCTGTACCAGTGAGCAATGTTAAAAAATTCCCCTTTCTCAACTGGTGATTGTTCACTTCACGAGGAAATATGTACTAGGTCATAAGGTGAATACTGTAGACTCTTATGGGAGTGGAGACATTTTATGGAGATGGAGACTTTTCTCCATGTGGAAGTTACATTGCTTTTAGAATATAAATGATAACCTTATGCCACGGCACCTCAAAATCCAATTGTAAATGGTGTCAGGAACTTATTTATTCAATCAGTTATGAGTTATTCGATCATTTATAAAATCGTTTTTGTTTTCAAACTCATGGTGTTTTAAATACTTTTTTAATATTCGTGGAATAAGTGTTTTTTCTGTCGTATTGAAAATCAACTTTACATTTGGAATTCATTAGAAGATTTCAAAAGGAAAAAATTAATTCCTAGATACTGAATTCAGAAAATAATTTTGGATCCGTACGGAATCAATTTCTTCTCGTTCCGAAAATCAGAATAGGCGTGAAAGTGTCAAAAAGTAACATTTTCCAATTGTCAAATATAGCTGAAATTACAATGTTTTTATTTTGTGGTTATCTTTTATTCACTTTTCAATCTTTCGGTTTTTTAACTTCCCATTGGAAGTTATTGTAATTGGTCCAATTTGTCAATTAGAACATTTCGACATATCTTCACTCACTTTTCGAGCTCCCTAGAAGTAGAATTCATAATTTTTATTTTTAGGCATGTTCAGGAAAACGAGATCTCAGAAACCTCAGCAAACTCCGTCTCTTGAATAGGATTCCTCAGCAAAATTCCTCAGTTTCACTGTCAAATTACTAAAGAAAAATAAAATGTTGGATCCACTTGCTCACTATTTATGGAGCTAAATATGCTGAGATTCAAAGATCTGAACATGCCTATTGATCAGAGAATATCAATTACCAAAAAGCCAATCTTTCGTACGTCTCACCCTCCAAAACCCATTTGTTTACATTGTTGTATTTGTAATTTAATTTCGTGTCAAAAGAATAGATGTGAATTGCAACAACAACAAGACCTGTGCTGAATGATGTGCTGGATGACGAGTTGAATCTATGTGTGAGTTTTTCACTATTTTTCACTAATACTTTGCAAATATAATACATCAGCTGTTCGCTTCTGCTTGTAGGCAAATCAAATCGACAGCCGAGGATTGGCTTCTTTATTTGATTTTCTCTGCTATTGATTTTCAATTTAGTTTTACTGTTGATTAGGACAGTCGATTGACAGTTAAAGGCCTCAATTATAATTACATGTTATGACAAATTCCGCGCCAGCTTAAGCGACCGACTTAGACCACATACTTAGTTGAGGCAAACATTGCGCGCTGCTTTTACGTAGTTAAAATAAGGTGTGTTTTATTATCATTGGAATCGGGATCTGGATTAACTTTTACACGTAAAGCCTAGTACTCAGTTCGAGTGAAAATTAAATTTCCATACAAAAGTGCCGGTTAATTCACAGCGATGGAATTCGCAACGAGAGGTGAGTACCAAAATTCGAGAGTGAAATATGAACCGGTTCGTTATGTATTTCACGATATAATTTTCATTTCTCAACAATTAAAACAAAACAAAACACACCAAATAACAACAATAAAAGATATAAAAACCAATATTCGTTAGAAATTTTTCAAGATTCTGTCAAATAACTTTCAAAAAATAATTTATTTTTTTTTTCACTCAAAGTGAGTATCAAAAATTTCAAACTGAATACCAAAAATTCAAGTGGAGAATCAATTATGTTTTCACTATGATTATTCACGTGGATTTTGAAGCGGTTCTAATTTTTCATTTCACAAGAGGTGAGTACTAGGCTTAATACAAAACGAAATAATGAGAAATGTTCAAAGTTGTGTTTGTAGCACGTGTTAAAAGTTAACCCAGCTCCATATCCCGATGATAATGAAACACGTCTATTTGATGTGTTTTGTTAACTGTATTTTGTTATCTTCTACCGTGAACCGGATCTGGATTTGGACTAACTTTTAACGCGTACTACAAAAACAATTTTGTAAATTTTCCATTATTTTATTTTTGTATTAAGCCTATTACTCAGTTCGAGTGAAAATGAAATTTCCAGACAAAAGTGCCAGTTAATTCACAGCGATGGAATTCGCAACGAAAGGTGAGTACCCAAATTAGAGAGCGAAATATGAACCGGTAATATTCATTTCCCTACGTACGACCACTAGGAAAAAGGATTGAGATGTGGAAAAGTTTGACTTTTGTCAATTATTTTTTTTGTTCAAAATAAAATTGTAAAGAGTTGTTTCGGATTAAGCTAACGACTTCTATCTTGCATTTTATTGAAATCAATATTTAAAAAAATAAACATTATAAACGATATCAAACCAAATATTCGTTAGAAATTTTTCAAGATTCTGTACAAATATTTAACTCGTGGCTCAGCAATTTTAACTCAGCAACTTCGGAGAATGGACCGAGGTTCAACAATGGTTCAGGCATTAAATTGGCTACAGTAACATACTTGAACCTTGAACCATCGTTGAACCTCAGTAATTCCGCCGAAATCGGCCAATAAAAATATTTGAACCACGGATCAAAATTTGAACCATTTGTGCAACGGGTCCTAACTATTAAAAAAACTAAAAAAAAACAAGAGGTGAGTACTAGGCTTTACGTGTATAGGTAGAAGATATAAAAACTAATATTCGTTAGAAGTTTTTCAAGATTCTGTCAAATAACTTTCAAAAAATTTATTTATTTTTTTTTTCACTCAAAGTGAGTATCAAACATTTCAAACTGAATACAAAAAATTCACGTGGAGAATCAATTATGTTTTCCTTATGATTATTCACGTGGACTTTGAAACGGTTGAAATTTTTCATTTCACAAGAGGTGAGTACTAGGCTTAATGGACAAAAGTCAAACTTTTCCACTTTCAATCCTTTTCCTGGTGGTTGTACGTAGAGAAATGAAAATTGTATCGTAAAATATATTACAAACCGGTTCATATTTCACTCTAGAATTTGGGTACTCACCTCTCGTTACGAATTCCATCGCTGTGAATTAGCCGGCTCTTTTGT